>CM072541.1:9642500-10842500 GCA_036898165.1 Silybum marianum
TTTAGATAAACTATTACTTTGAATAATCAACACTGTGACCCCAAATGATGTCAATCTATATAATAAAATGTGTTAGGCAGTGGAATATATTTACGATGTTATGTAAAAATGAGATGATGGATAATATTAATTAGAAGTAACTATTGATTGATTTTGTATCTAGGAAATACTCGGAAAAAAAATGTTATATTAATGATTAGTATTTTTTGAATTTAATATTAATTCCAATAATAAAAAAAACACATTTAAAAAAATCATACTATTGAGGGCCCATTTCTAAATGTAATACCCTGAATTTTGTCCTAGTTGAAGAAAGTGTTGAACCGAGCGATTCAATAACCAAATGTTAATTTCAAAGTTTGAGCAGTGATGCCATATGACAGCGACATCTGTCACAATAGCACCGATGGTACTTAGACTATGGTCGTCTCGTCTATTATGCCATGCGGTTACGGCATCTGTCACAATAGCACCGGTGGTACCAAGTGGTTGGTGGTCCCAACAATTGTGCTATGCTATAATGACAATGGCACAATGTATCAACCGGGTCCTTGGTAAAATGAAATCCCGAGTCCTCTTTGTGTTCCACTCTTAGAATCAATAAAATAAGTGTTTTGAAGTTAATTTTATTGGGTATTATTTACTAGACGAGAAACATGATCAAAATGGGTGAAAAGTAGGAAAAACACCTCGGTACGGTCCATGCTATGTTGCCAGGCGATTATGACATAACATAATAGCATGGCATGGTCGCCACGCATCCACCTGATGAAAAATTTGAATTTCGGTACAATCCGGGCGATCTTGCCATGCGATTATGACATGGCATGATCGCATAAAATCGGGATTTCAGTCATTTGGCCATATTTCTCTCATTTCTTATCCGATTTGGACGATTAAAAGTGTTGTGGTTTTGTCTTTGGAAGCTCTTCAACATGGAAACAAATATGGCTAGAGGTTACTTGATGATTATTGAGCTCATAGGAGTGGAAGGTAAGATCACCTATCCAAAATCTTGAATCTAGGGTTTGGGTTTTCACCAACAACTCTCATTCTCCCTTGGGTTCCCTTTGGTGTATGTTTTGGAAGTTATGTAGGTGTTCTTTAAGGACTTACATCATGGATATACAGGTCTAGCTTGAAGATCTAAAGTCTTCACGGAATGGAGCTTGGTATTGGGATAAAACCTAGATTTGGCTTAAATCAAGCAAGGTGAATTCAAGATACTTTGTGAAAACTTTGTACATGCCAAAAACCTCCATTTTGAAGTATTAACATGTTTTATTTGTTATTTATCAAATGTGTGAGTATTTGGGTAAGTTTTCATATTTGGTATAAAAGAGTTTATAAATCATGTAAGGGGCTTATACTTGAGTTTTAGACATTTTGACAAATAAAGTATGAGTTTGGGTTGTTTGGGTGCAATACCTTTAAACGAAAATCATTTGGTTGTATTTGCATCTTTTGAGTATTGGGATTTATAAATCGCTGGGAAAATACATGTTATTACATTATGAGTCATTTTGGAAATACATGAATATGATGTCATTTGGAAAATGGTTCGTCCTAACTAATGTTTCAAGTAATTACATAAGTGTAGAGTATAGAGCATTTGCCCGATTTTGACTAAATGAGTCTCATGGACAATTGTCCGATTTAAATGGCTACATGTTGAGCTTTTCGGGTTAAATGTAATTAAGGCATAATTGTTTATAAAATTACACGTTTTGGGTGCGTTGGTCATTTATTTGGTGTCATGTATTGGTAAGGCTAATGTAATGGATCCATAGGCACGATGGTCGGTTTTATTAGGGATGGGGCAAGTAATAAATCCTTGTTGGGGTTGAACTTGCTCAGTTGGGTATTGAGTAATAAATCCACGTTTGGGGTTGAACTCTTTATCCATAAGCCAAAGATTTCTATCCTGTCGAGGTTACTTATTTGCTGATTTCTATCAGTACGATTAGCGGGTCGCTCCCGTATGTTTCCCTCAACTGCGTATATTTTAGGTGTAAATCGCACGCAAAAGAAAGAATTTAATTGCGTATCTTTTAGGTGTAAATCGCGCGCAAAAGAAAGAATTTAATGGCATATCTTTCAAGAAGTAAATCGCGTGTAAAAGAAAAGAATAAAACGTGAAAGTTTTATGTCAAATGTTTATTTACCGCTTTCAAGAGTATTGGATTTGGTACCACGTTAAATGACTATTTCTATTTAAAGCTTTCACTTCTAATGTCATTTTGGTCTAAAACTTTTATTATGGAAATATTTAATTTGGGGAAAGATGTTGCTTTTTTAATAAGGTTATTTCCTTTGAGAATTATATTTTTATCAAGCAAATCTTTTGGTTTCAAATCAATAAATATGTTATAATCTCTTGAGCGTACTAGGTGTTAAGCCTAACCCTTTTTTCTTTGTCGGCATGTGCATCAGGTTATCGTTGGGGTTGGTACTAGCGACACGTGTGGATTTGAGTGCTAGGAAGTGGCACGATAAAGATTAGGCTGACGTTTTCCGCATTCAGAGATAGTGACTCTTTTGGGTTTAGTAACAACTGTTAATGCCAAAAAATGACTTGACGGTAGCTGGATGATTCGGACCTTAATCAACTAAAGAAAGGAAAATCACTTCTAAAAACCAATAACGGAAAATAAACAACACAAAGAATTGTTGACGCGGAAAACTCGCTTCCGAGAGAAAAACCGCGGACGACCACAAGGGAGATCGTCGATGCACTAAAGGAAAAGGACGTCAATCCGGGACGCCGACCTTAAGAACAATAAATAAAGTTACAAAAACAGTATGAATGATCGGTCGTGAGTCTACAACTATTGTCACGACTCGTAAAGCTATTGTCGTGAGTTTGGAATGTGATGTCGTAGATTCGTCAAAGTATACTCGAGGCTCTTCTCAGTGTTTCGCTCTGTTACAATGTGTCCTTCTTGTTGATTTGAGCTCTCCTTTTATATTCGAGTTTAGGCGATGGTCTTGATAACGGCCAAACGGTCATAACGGACGAATCTTCATGATTTGTCTTTAATGTCGCCAAAAAGCCTTTGACTCGTAACTGAAAATAACATGAATACAAAGATAATTGTGCAACGGATACATCATTAACGACGTTAGGTCTCATGGTTAGTATTAGGGATGAGCTCGGTACTGGACCGGTACCGAACCGGTACCGAACCGAAAATACCGAATCCCGAATATGAAAAAATCTCGGTACCGAATACCGAACCGGGATTTTCGAGACTAACACCGTTTGGTACCATTTTTAGGGACGACTAACTTTTTTACATAGCTCAAAATGGTTTTTCTAATTGTAGATTAAGTGGGGAGGAACTCATTCAACTTTGACCTAAAAAAGATTAAAAAACACCAATAAAAAATAATTTTTTAATTTTACAATTTGACATCCAAAATATGTAACAATAAGAAAGTGGGATTCGTTCGTATATATGTATATATACGTATATTTGGTATGTATGCAGCGTTACATACATGTCAAAAAAGTGTGGAATATTTGGGTGGAATATTACAAGAAACCGGGTTTTGGAGAAATTACGGAACCGAAATATGAAGAAAAGATTGATATTTGGGGGGAATATTACAAGAACCAAAAAATTTAAAATATTTAGTGGATTTGGTATAAAAATGGAAGATATAATGTTGGGAAAAAAAGTTTTTTATACCAATCCAAAAAGAAAAGGGTTTTTTTTCAATTTGAAAGTGTCCGTTAATATTACCCGGTTCGGTTCGGGATTTATAGGTACCAGTACCGGTACCGAACCGAAAATACCGAATTCCGAATATGAAAAAATCCCGATACCGAATACCGAACCGGTGATGCTATTCGGTACCGGTACCGGTTCGGTATGGGACCGGTTCGGTTTCGGGATTTCGGTCCGTATGCTCATCCCTAGTTAGTACCTCATTAGTCAGGTTATAACAATATTTAACGGAGTTAACGACAAAATCATAACAAAACTTAACGAAGTTAACCGCGTTAATTTTGGGTATAACAGTTTGCCCCTTCGATCAACAGCTGTCGATCCTGGGAGAAATCAAATCGTCTCTTTATTCTCATATAAAAGGAAACGATTTAGCTTTCTAAATCCTGGTCTTCTTCTTTGCTTCTTATAGAACCTGCAATCGAAGCAAACAATTTCTTTTTGCTAAGGATGCCGAATTTGTTAAGCACGATATCGTCGCCAGATGATCTTCTCGTTTTCAGGAACTTAGCATGGCTCCCTGACTACATTCAGTTAGAGAGTCTTAGTAATCTTGGAGCGGAAGAATGTCCCTCTGACCGCTTTATCCTTTACGAATACCCCTTCAAGATTGGGTTTATGTGGGGATTCTCCTCTCTAGTGAGGGATTTTCTCGGTCGATTCGAGATATCCCCGGGGCAGTTAATGCCCCAATTCTGGAGGATCGTTTTGACTATAGAGCGATTAACGGCTGATTGGGTTTCCTCTTTCACCGTCCATGAGCTATTTTTGGCCTATACGGTCAAAGCTGATGCTAGTCGTCGATTCAGTCCTTATTCCAGGGATCGACGGGACCAGGCGTTGATACATGGTACTGCAGTGAACGATCGCGGCTGGAAAATTTGCTATGTGTTCTGCAGTTTGGCGTCTTATGCCCCAGTCGAGGATTGGATCGTCTACGGGTGGCTACGCAAGGTAAACGACATCCCTTTTATTTTTTTGGTAGAAACAAGACCTTTATTTAACTCTTTTTTTTTTTGGTTTTCAGGCGTGATGTGCGAACTTGCACCCTTGCCTGACTTGTCGGCCAAACTTGCGCTCTTCCGACAGATTCCCCACCGGGTGTTTCAGGTCTACGACCCCAAAGAGGGCGTAGATCTTATGTATGAGAAGGATGAGGGCAAAGATATTGTGGATGAGGAGGGTGAGGAGGATGAGGATGTTACCTTCATCGGGGAGTCTCATCCGACTCCAGAACCGGAGGAAGAAGGAATAGGTATTGAACCTGTCTTTATTTTTGTTTTGATGAAGAGTTTGGTCTCCTCACTTTCCCTTGCTGTTTCAGGAAAATCTGGGGAGTTTTCCAAGGTCGGAGGATTTTACCTACTCGCAGGGGCATGGGTCGACTAGGTGCTTCTGGGTCAACCCTAAGAGAACCGTCTTTTGGGACTTCGAGCACGTAACCGGGTTTTCTGATCCGTCGAGGGATAAAGGGAAGAAACTTATGGAGGGAAGCCCATCTTTTTTTAGCGATGATGCCGAGTTTCCCGTCCCTTCTTTCTAGGTAACTTGAGATTTCTATGTGTCGTGTGTTTTTAGTAATCATGCGTCATGCGTCGTGCGTGTCAGCGATCGTGCGTTATTCATATCTGATGTTTTTCCGGTTGATGTATTTTTCAGGCCCTTGAGGCGTCGATCGGCCAGGTTGTGACCATGGCTTCCAATCTGGAGACGAGAGTCCGTGATCGGGAGGAGGCTTTGCAAGCGATGGAAGAGGATGCATCGGCTAAAGCCGAGATGCACTCTTCCCGTTTCAAGGAGGTTCAAGAGGACCTTGTTCGAGAACAAAGCGTTAGCTTTGATCTCCGACAACGCTTGGAAGTCGCCCTGGAGAGAATAGGAGTTTTAGAAGCTGATTTGGAGGCGGCCCTTATTGGAAAGGTTACTGAGGTCGGTGGTCTGAGGTCCCAACTGAACGAGGCCCAAGCAAAGATCGACGACCTTAATGGTCAACTTGCGAAGTTCGCTCCTCATGCCCTTTGATTTTCCTTTCTTTTCTTTTGTACTTTTGCTATGGACGACATTTTAGGTCGGGCCATTTATTTTTGTAATGAATTTTAATATATTCATTTTTGCTATGAATCGAGTTTTTATTTACATATGTATTTTATACCGCTTCATGGGTTCTTGCGACTTATGGCGTACATGCGATTGAAAGAAAATAGAGGTGGTCGTTGGTTTGACCAAAGACCCTCCGACGCTCAAGTTAGTAATCGTATAAATAAATAAAAATAAATACACATACGGTAAAAGAAATACTTCCTGGGATGAGTGGCGTTCCAGCTTCGTGGGATATCTTAACCATCCATGCCTTGCAGGCGATAGGCTCCTTTTCCCATGACCTGGGTGATCTTGTAGGATCCTTCCCATTTAGCCGCTAATTTACCGGCGTTGAGTTCTTGGGTATTTTGGAAGACCCGTCGTAAGACAAAATCTCCTTCCTGGAAGGTCTTAGCCTTCACATTCTTGTTAAAATGTCGAGCGATGGTTTGTTGTTGAGATGCCATTCGAATGAGTGCGACTTCTTTTAATTCTTTCAGGCTATCTATGTAGTAACTCAGGTCGACTAGATTTTGTTCGACTGTCGTATGTCTTGCCACGGGTATCCTAGCCTCGACTGGCAGTACCGTTTCGCACCCATAAACCAGAGAAAAAGGAGTTTGCCCGGTAGCTGTTTTGGGTGTTGTTCGATTGGCCTATAAGACAGTCGAAAGCTGTTCCACCCATTTTCCTTTTATAGAGCTAAGACGTCGTTTGATGCTATTGATAATAGTTTTGTTGCTTGATTAAGCCAACCCATTAGACTGTGGATACCTGGGCGTCGAGGTTATGAGTTTTATGTGGCGATCTTCGCAGAACTTCCTCGTTCTTTCACTGATGAATTGTGATCCATTGTCGCATACTATATCTGAGGGGATTCCAAATCTACAGATTATGTTCTTTTGGATAAAGGTGATTACTTCCTTGTCCCTTATCTGAGAGAAGGTTGCGGCCTCGATCCATTTGGAGAAACAATCCGTGAGTACTAAGAGGTATACCTTTTGTCCGGGGGCCCTTCCCGACTATGTCCATTCCCCAGCGCATGAACGACCAATAATATCCTTGTCGTGATATTCGATTTGCTAGGCTTCGTCCTCCAGAGTGACTTCCGCATTCACCCTCGTTCATTTCTCTGAGGATTTCGATCATCTAACTTTTACCTACGCATCGTAGGTTGAGTTCAGTAGAAGATCTTCTGTAAAGACGATCGTTCGTTATAACGTATCTGGAGGACTTAAACCGTATTTTCCTGGCTTTCAATTTATCTTCCGGAAGTCGATCGTCTTTGGGATAATCTCTGATTTCTTTAAACCATTCTCCTTCGTCGTTCCTTGTTATGACCATAGCGTCATTCCTTTCAATCGATGGTAATTCTAGATGAATTATTGGTATATTTTCAAACTTAAATTTGCTGAGGGTTGATCCTAAGTTAGCTAGCGTATCTGTTTGCATATGTTGATCTCTTGGTACTTGCTGTATCATACAGGCTTCAAAGTTTTTCATTTTTTCTTTTGCGACTTCAAAATACTTCATCATTCGAGTGTCTTTAGTCGCGAACTCTCCATTCAGCTGATTGACAACCAATAGCGAATTGCTTTTGATCGAGATGTGTCCAGCCCCCACATCGTGGGCCATCCCGAGTCCGACAATCAATGCTTCATATTCTGCTTCGTTTTTCGTTGCCTTAAAGTCACAGGATTATGAATATACCATTGGCCCCCCCCTGTGGCGATTTTAAAACGAGACCTAGCCCAGTTCCCCGTATATTCGATGAACCATCGGTGTAAAGAGTCCACTGACCGTCGTTTAAAGTTGCCACAGATGAAATCTCTGCAATGGCTTCCTATTCTAGGTCGGGCGTAAAATCTGCGATAAAGTCGGCAATTGCTTGTGACTTTATCGCTGTTCGCGGAACGAATGAAATGTCGTAACCGCTCAGGTATATGTTCCACTTTGCGAGTCTTCCCGTCAATTCTGGTTTTCTTAAGACAGACTTGAGTGGATAGTTGGTGACGACGTTCACCGGATGAGATTCGAAGTAATGTTGTAACTTTTTTGCAGAAGTTACTAACGATAGGAGTAATTTTTCCATCGATGAATATCGTGTTTCAGCATTGACGGGGATTTGCTTACATAATAAATCGGCTTTTGATGGTTTTCGTCTTCTCGAACCAGTACCGAACTTACGGAAGTTTTACTTACCGATTAGTATAGGTACAGGGTTTCGTGATCCTTTGGCTTCCATAGGAGAGGTGGGGACATCATATACTCCTTAAGTTCCCCCAACGCCTTCTCATGGTTTTTAGTTCAGTCAAAGCCTTTATTTTTTCTCAAAACATTATAAAACAAATTACATTTATCCGAAGATTTCGAAATAAATCTATTCAAAGCTGCGACCCGTCCGGTTAAGCATTGTACTTCTTTCAGATTCCTTGGCGATCGCAGGTCGAGGATAGCCTTGATCTGACCGGGAATTGCCTCGATGCCTTGTCCTGTGACCATATGACCCAGGAATCTTCCAGCTCGAACTCCAAAGGAACATTTAGTCGGGTTTAGTTTCATGTTATATTTACTGAGCACTTCGAAAGATTCTGCGAGGTGTCCGATATGATCGGTCGCATGTTTTGACTTGACAAGCATATCGTCAATATAAACTTCCATTGTTTTTCTTAGATAATCCTTGAACATCAAATTGACAACCCGTTGATATGTCGATCCTGCGTTTTTTAGGCCAAATGGCATTACTTTGTAACAGTAGATGCCTTTGTCCGTCATAAAAGCTGTTTTTTCTTGGCCGTTAGGATGCATAAGTATCTGGTTGTACCCGGAATACGCATCCATGAACGTCAATAGTTCATGTCCTGCAGTAGCGTCGACTATAGCGTCGATATGTGGAAGAGGAAAAGGATCCTTAGGACACGCTTTATTCAAATCAGCAAAATCGATACAGACTCGCCATTTCCCATTCTTCTTTTTGACCACGACAACGTTGGCCAACCATTCTGGGTATTTGACCTCTCGAATCTTTCCCGACTTTAGCAAATTGTTGATCTCTTCATTGATGATTTTGTTCCTTTCCGGAGCGAACTTCCTGCGCTTTTGCTTGATTGGAGGAAAGTTTGAGTCTACGTCCAATTTGTGTGATATGATATTCGGGTCTATGCCGACCATATCTTCGTGCGTCCAAGCGAAACAGTCGGAGTGGTTTCTAAGGAAGTTTATGAGGTCACTTTTTATTGCTTCGTCCAGGGATGCTCCCAGAAATACTGTTCGTTCTGGCCTGGCGGGATCTAAGGCAATTTCTTGAAGTCCATAATCGTCAGGGGACGCATCGTCCGCCTGGCTCTGTAATTGCTAGATGTTCTGCTTTCGGGGCTTCATTGCGACTTTGTAGCACTCTCTAGCGTCCTTGCGCTCGCTTTTTATCTCTTGAATTCCCCATGGAGTGCGAAATTTTATCGTTTGATGAAAGGTTGAGGGGACTGCTTTCATGTCGTGTATCCAAGGTCTTCCCAAGATAACGTTGTAGGCTGAGGAACACTCGACCACATTAAAACGAGTCAATCGATTAACTCCTTTTGCAAAGATTGGCAGTGTGATCTCCCCTACTGTTGTGGAAGTGTCACCATTGAAGCCGACTAGGACTGTCGAGCGTCGTACGATCTATTTCTCGCTTATCCCCATTGCTTTGAGTGTGTTAAGAAAGATAATGTTGGCTGATCTGCCTCCGTCGACAAGGATCCTTTTGATCAGACAATTCCCGATAGTTAGTTGGATGACAAGACCATCATGGTGTCGTCATTTGACGTCGCCGAGATCTTCATCACCGAACGTTATCGTCATGGAATTGAGCTTTCCGTCGTCTTCT
This sequence comes from Silybum marianum, assembly GCA_036898165.1. NCBI lineage: Eukaryota > Viridiplantae > Streptophyta > Magnoliopsida > Asterales > Asteraceae > Silybum > Silybum marianum. The sequence goes on from CM072541.1 coordinate 9,652,179, forward strand.
TTTTGGCGGTCAATGAGAATGCTGGATTCATCGTACTTTTGGCCCGCGTTTCTCTTTGCGGCAGAATATGTCAATCCACAGACATCGGATCCTCCTGTCACACAATTCACGACTTTAGTATGTGTAGGAGATGTGGGTCTAGAGATCTTACCTGGGTCTTGCGTTGAAGGCAAATCGCTAAGATAACCCTTTTGTGATAGCCATGCGACTTCCTTCTTCAGAGCCTTACAATTGTCTGTGTCATGTCCATGGTCACTATGGAAGTCGCACCATTTCGTCATGTCTTTCTGATCATTCGGTCGATCGCTTTTCTTGGGCCATCGAATCGTGGTTTGAGCATTCTTTAGCATTTCTACCAATTCCTTGGGGGTACCTGCAATAACCATATGGGTGAACTTAGGTTCTACCTTGCTTTCCGCCTTTCTCTTGTCGAATTGGACGTTAGAGACGACTTTTGAGTTCTTGAAGTCTGGATTCTTGACCCTAAGAATCTTTTTATCAGTCGAAGTTCTTTGTCGGAACGCAACGTCGTCTTCGACTCTCATGTGAGCGAGAGTCCTAGCTCTCACGTCCTCAATGTATCAGCCGGGTATTTAGTGAGATCCAGGTATAATCCTGAGCTATTATTCAACCCTCACTTGTAGGCTTCGATCGCTGTCCTGGTGTCACAGTTACGAATTCCGATCATTCCCATGTTGAACCTGTTGAAGTAACTTCTGACAGATTCGCCTTCTTTCTGAATCACGTAATAAAGATTGGCTGTTTGTTTCTCCATCTTGCGAATACTAGCGAACTGCTGAAAAAATTGATTAACTAGATCGGCGAAGGAGCGTATCGACTTTGGCTTGGGGTTGATTAACCATTGCAATTCAGCACCAGTGAGAGACGCTCCGAAACTTTTGCACATGCAAACCTCTTGGAGGTTATGGGGTATCGACGCTGTCCACATAAGCTGTTTATATTGCGCGACGTGCTCATTGGGATCTGTGATACCCGAATATTTTGGCGTGAATGTAGGGATGTTGTATTTCTTGGGAACGTCTACTAGAGCGATCGAATATGCAAATGATGAGGCTTGGTATCCCGTTGGAGGCTCGACGTCGACCATAACTGCTGCTCCAGGAAGTTTTACAAGTATCGATAACATTCTTTCTGGCGACAGAGTCGTTGAATGGAATATCGAAGGTATTGAATGGATTATTCACGTTTGTCATTGGGATCGACGTGTGGTTGGTCGAAAATGGTATGCTCCAATGAGTATAATCATCACTTTCACCATTAATAGTCATATTCGGATTAGCGATGTACGTGTATATGGTGGTGTTCGGGATAGGAGTGGATACGTACGTTTGTCCCAAGAAAGGATTATCTGGTTGAGAGGGCGGTACATATGGTATATATGGTTGTTCTGTAACTGTTGGTCCCAATAAGGGTCTACAAGAATTAAATATTAAGTAAACAATTTGTAGAGGGGGGGGGGGGTTGAATACAAACACACAGATTTTGGTTTTTAAATGAGTTTATAGATAATAAACAAATTTACAGTTACAAGCGGATTTAGAACAAGTTTAAAACCTATTCTATTGTAACTTAAGAAACACACACAGTTTGATGCACAAGAGGAAGGAAGAAAGAATTCAGAAGGTATAGGCTAAAAGAAGCATGCATTAGAATGAAGAAGACATCTTCATTCTATTTATACCTGTTTGCATTTAATGCAAGACAAAAGGTACATGCCACGTGTCAAGCTTGGATAGGAAGCTTGTCCTTCCTAATGAGACAACCATGTTTATGGCCGAATATGAACAGTAACGTATCAGATATGATGGGGACATAGGAGACAAGCCGTACGTCCTTTTCTGACAAGGTAAAAGGTTTGTCTTTTGTGCATCAATCTTTAATCTTGTATGAGAAGCTTCATTTGGTCGCTTACACGGAATCTTCAAGAATGAACTTCAGTGTTGCTGAGGCTTCACAAGACTTCACACTTTAAGTAGATAATCGCTGCTATCGCTGAACCGCTTCAGGTCACTTAGCTGATTATCTCTTTCTTCAGCTTTGGTCTTCGACTTTTGCTGAATGGTCTTCTGGTGAGATAGCTGATCCTCAGGTCTTCAGAGATAAGCTTGTTGTTCCTTGATCTTCAGCGATCGCTGATGGCAATCAGCGTATGCTATCGCTGAATTTGAACAGAAGCCTAACTAAGGAATTTCACTAAGTATATTAAAGTAATCATATTCAAATCATTGAGAAAAGTTATGATAAACAATCTCCCCCTATTTGATTATGATTAAGCAACATAGAAAAATTGCTTTTAAAAGATTAGCAGGGACTTTTAAAATTTGAAATAAATTTTCTAAGTACTAATCTGTAAGATCTTTTTCACCTAATCTATTATCTGAATTGAGTTTCATTTATAAGGATATGAAATCACAATTTTTACAAGTAGAAAAGCTTAAAGTACATTCACTGATTGAACTTTCAGAGTGAAAGTTCAGTGAGCTAAGAAAAGTTAAGAAAATAGAACTCTTATGTTCATTGTCCCTTTTACTTTTTTTTAGGGATCTTTTCAGTACGAGATGGAGTAAAATAATCGAGTGTATTTCATTAATTATAATCTGAAGATATTACATAGAAATGAAATTACAATAATTAAAGTGAAAGTACATTTACACTGAAGAAAATATTACAAAGGAATAAAAAGCTACTACCAATCAGAGAGGCTCACATTTCTTCTTTGTAACTCATGTTCAAAAAGAATCTTCTGTCTGATTACCAGAGGGTCATTAGACAAGCAGTAACAGTATAAGATTTTTATGAAACGAGTAGGGGCCTTATGAATTTCCTTGTTTCTGAAGAGACGAAGCTGTCTTTCATTATCCAAGAAAATCATGCCGGATTCAGGGAGCAAGATGACTTCATTTTTTTCATATATTCGATCCGTAGGAAGAGAGGCATTCAGCATTGAGATATCAGGGAGCGTCATATGACTGATGATGCTTTCAAGATCAAATTTGACACTATGTTCATTTCTTGAGCTTGGGCCTTCTTCAGAAGTTGATCTTCTTTTCTTAGATGATTCAGGGAGAGAGGGAACTTGTACATGTTGTGACATTCTATGCAGCAACTGATTCAACTCATCTTTTACGACATTCTTGCACTTGGATTTGGAACCCTGTATGGCATCTTTGATTTCGAGCCATTCAGTGTATCCATATAATCTTAAGAATTTTGCTTCTTCTCTCTCTGTTCTGGATGGCCTTGTCATTCTTACATATACCTTTGGACCACCTCTGTTGGAGTGTCGCCCTTGGATAGTTGCGTGAATGATTTTGGCATCAGATCTTCGAAAGTTCAGCATCTCTGTGCACCAATCCAGTTTTATGTCTTTCTGAGTTGTAGCTTCAGTGGTTAGTGCAGTGAGAATCTTCTGTTGAGCGAGAATGGGATCTACATTCAGGTTTTCTTGTGCAAGTTCTTTCTGAGCAAGAGTTGCAGCGAGTCGTTCACTCTTTTCCAATTGTTCTTTGGCCGCTTTGTCTCTTGCTGAGTTTTCCCTGAGAATCTTCCTTGCTAAAGCAAGATCATTCTCAGTTTGCTTTATTTCTTCATCTCTGATCCTCTGAGCTTCCAATGCTTGTTCTCTCTCTTCTTTGGATAGAAAGTAGAATTCATCTACCATCCTGATTGGTACGGCATTTATTAGGTCTTCATGGGGTACCCTTATTCTTTTGGATTCGAATTCCCTTAGGAATTTTACTCTCCTTTCTTCCTCTTCAGGCTCGCTTATGATCTGCTTCTGAACGCGACGTCTGGGAATGAGGCCTTCTTCTTCCTCAGAGTCAGTTTCCACTATGTACATAAACTGCTCTTCAGAAGAAGGTTCCCTCCTTGTGGATGAGTCCTTTGGGGGACGGGGATCACTGTGGGAAGGAGAGAAAGAAGGAGATTTATCAGAGAGAGGGTTTGAAGGAGGAGAGGTTATAGAGGGGGTTTCAGGGAGAGGAGTAATATAAGGGATAAGCTGAAGAGATACCTTGTCAGCGGTCTCCCCCTCTGTTTGTGGGATTGGGGCATCAAGATCAACCGCTTCATGTGATCCTTTGCCTGAGGAACCAGATCCGTCCCCCAAGGGCTCTAGCTGAGATGTGCCTGGCCTGGACATTCTGAAATGTTCCATTGCAAATCCCATGTTATCATCATCATCATCATCTCCAAAGTGAGGGATGTGTTCCTCTTCTTCTTCTTCTTCATCATCCTCTTCTTCATCATCATCATCATCACCAAACCTTGCAGCGAAGGATGGTTCTGCTCTTTGGATGTAAGGAGAGATCCTTTCATTAGGGAACCTCCGGTTGTGCTCGCCGATTATTTCGTCAGCGAACTCATTGGCCACCTTCTACCCCTCAATGTTATCATGGGGCAGAACGTGGACCATCAGAGTGCGAACATTCGTGTGCACGTCCTAAAGCATGGTCCGATCAGCAGCAACAAATGAGGGACCAGTCCCACCGAGCCTTGAGAGAGCCTGCATCACTTCGGACTGAGTCTTTTGAATAGACTCGAGGACAGCGGCCTGAGCATCGACCTTTTGCTCAATGTTGATGAGGGATTGGCGAAGGTCCTTGTGCTCCTCCTTTAGATACTGAACGTCAGACACCAGGTTGCTGACGTTTGTCTTCATTCCAGGAGTTCCAGCGACCTGCCGGAAGATGAACTCAGCTGAAGTTTGCAGCGTGTCCACCCTTGCCCTGGTGAGAGCACATTCAGTGACTAAATAGTCAATGGCAGGGAATGTGGAACCAGGTAGAGACACAGGAGGTAACTCAGTGACCCTGGGAGGAAGCTTGGGGGCTTGGTTCTCCGTCTTGACATCCCTGAGCTTTTTAGCACTGGGAGGGCGCTGAAGAGACTTCATCGCCGTCTTCGAAGTGGTGGTGGTGGTGGTTGCTGTCGTTGAGTAGACATCAGCAGTGGCAGCAGCTGATGACATTGACAAAGAGTCTAAAAATGAATCCGGATCAGATGATGGATGAAACATAGCATTATTTTTCTTGAGAATATCATGAGGATTACTCTCAGGGACTACTTTTGCAGAGGTAGTGTCCTGAGGATCACTGACCAGTGTCTTACAGTATCTGAAAGAGACACTCTGAGGTCCTTTGATATTGGCTTTCCAAAACTTAGATTGCCTAAACAATACTGAGGTTTGGACTGCGTGCATTTCAGCATCATTAGGGATAGGGACAACTATCGCTGAGTCACTTGCTGATGTGAGGACCAAAGAAGTAGAGATGGAAGAGGTAGAGAAGGCAGTGAGAGTAGTACCTGATCCAGCTTCAGCAGAGCTGGCTATAACACCTTCAGAGACCTTAGTCACTGATGGTGGTGGTAGTGCTGATGAAGCTTCAACGGCAGCAGAAACCGTTGGAGTGGCTGTGGATGAGGGTGGTGTTTGTAGTACACCAAAATCAGAGAGGATGGTCTATTGAGATAGCACCTTCTTGGGCTTCTTTGAGGCGATGGTCTTCTTATGACCATCAGTTGGGGTTTTCCTCTTAGCAGCAGCAGCAGTGCCTTGGGTACTCACTGGGGGATGGCAGCGAGGAGGTCACTGAAAGAGGTGCTCCTATTACTTGCAGCATGTAGGGAGTGAGAGGAGCATCACCTGGACGTTCCTCAAGATTCAGCGACTTCTTCCCTACCATTGAGAAGGAAAAGTCACCGACTTTCGGGTAGCTCTCCCGAAAGCCTCTTCAAGGATGGTGGAGAAGAAACGGGGGTAAGGGATAACGGTATGTCTAGTGGTGGCGTTGAGGCGGCTACACATATCGTTGTAGATGTAGTCAGCGTAGTTCAAAGGATGACCCGTGTAGAGAGAATAGGCAAGGTCTTGAAAATGCTTGCTCGCCTGATCATGGGAGCCAACTTTGGACCCCAGGCACTGAATGACCTGGGTGAAAATGTACTGCCAGTGAGCAGGGAGTCGCTTCTTTTCCAGCTTTGAACCCACCGTCTTTACTGAGGGGTTCTCCCATTAGTTGGTTCAGCACCCCATTGCACTCCCTTCTTGCGCTGAGGGAGTTATAGCGCCTTGCGTACGAACCCTGCTGAGAACGAGAAGAAGCCAAGTTCAGGGATTGTGAAGGCAATCGCAGGGAGGACAATGCCCTTTTCCGTTGTCAGAGTGGTACATTGCGCCGTGTACCAGAGAGCCTGAAGGTGAGAGGTAATGCTCACTGGGTTGTGGACGAAGGCATACATCAGAGGGCATGCCTTGAGGAAGGTTGCAGCGTCCTTGAACTAAGGGCGTTCAGAGGGAATGTCCACTAATGCAATGTAAATGCATGGCTTGAAGGTTGATTTTTCCAGCTCGATTTGGCAGTTTGGTGCAGCGACCAACTGGTTTTCAGTAGCAGTAGTTTCAGCGATGTTGGAAGCAGAGGCCATTTCTGTAGGAAAAATCATGGTTTCAATACATTAATGTATAAACCAGAGTTTTGGTATAAAAAATACCAAATGTAAGATCAAAGAAACAAGTATTTTGATGAACAATATCAAAATGCTTGTTGGTAATAAAAAAGCAATAATTTTTTTTTAGAAAAAGTAAATTAGAAAAAGGATAAAATTTTGAAAAAAAAATCTTCTGTTCTAAGAACAGGGTTTTGAAAGTATAGAATCTATTTTTCACTGTAAAAGCAAGATTTTATCGATTTTTAAGTAGGAAATAGGTAAGAAAGGTGAAACAAGTTGTTTCCAGTTCTTAAGTTTAGGTTTAGATCAAACCTTAGTCGAGTGAAGGAGAGAAACGCACAAGTGCGTGTTCTTGGTGTTCTTGGAGAAAACTTGAAGATTCGAAGGTTTCTTTTGCCTTTAGGAAAGTTATGAAAGCGGAAGGAAGCAAGTAAGGCAAAAGAAGTGCTTAAATAGAAAAAGGAGAGAGAAAGGAGGCTAAACGAAGGTTTTAGCTTTTTGAAAAAGAAATGATGACCTGGCGCACGTTCCAAGAAAGGAGTTGGAATGGAAACGTCGTGGTCCGTCGTGTGTCAGAAAAAGGTCTGACATGTCCTTTTCTTAATTTTTAAAATATTTTAATGATAATTATCTACAAGGAATGAATATCATTAATATTTTTAAAACACTTCATCAATAATAATAGAGGATTATCAGTGATGGGTTTTCTTTAAGAATCAGAGAGAGAGAGTACACAGATATCACTGAATCAGAGTTCAGCGAATGGAGAGATTGAAGGCTTTTCTTTGTATCACTGAATTTATTGTTCACTGAATAAATACTTTATTCAGCGTTCAACATATCAAGTTGGCTGATAAGTAGATTGAATCTAGTCTCATCAAGAGGCTTGGTGAAAAGATCAGCGAGCTAATATTCAGTAGGAACAAAATGAAGTTCAACTTCACCATTCATCACATGATCTCTGATAAAATGATATCGGATCTCAATGTGCTTGGTTTCTGAATGAAGTACAGGGTTGTTAGCGATTGCAATAGCACTAGTGCTATCACAATATATAGGAATCCTAGAGAGCTTTAGATCGTAGTCTCTGAGTTGATTTCTCATCCAAAGGATTTGAGCACAACAACTACCAGCGGCTACGTATTCAGCTTCAGCGGTGGAAGCGGACACTGAGTTTTTTCTTTTTACTTGTCCAACTTATTAACTTACCACCTAGTAGCTGACACCCACCTAGTAGATTTCATCCAAGCATTCAATTCTTCATCATCATCAAGATTATGAGAAGGATGAATGAGACGAGATTCATCAAAGTTGACATGCATAGATTCTTCTACATGTTGTCTTCTTTTGTTGAATACTCTGAAAGACTTAGATACAGAGGAGTATCCAAGAAATATACCATCATCAGCCTTGGGATCGAATTTACCCAAATGATCTCTGTCATTCAGAATGTAACATATACATCCAAAAATGTGAAGATATTTCAGAGTGGGTCTTCTCCCATGAAATAATTCATAGGAAGTCTTCTTGAATCGCTTAACAATCAGGGATCGATTCTGAGTAAAGCACGCTGTATTGACAACAAATTTCGAATTGAGTTGGAAGACGCGATTCGCTGAGCATTAAGCGAGCTGCTTCGATTATAGTTCGATTTCTTCTTTCAGCAACACCGTTTTGCTGAGGAGTTCTCACTGACGAGAAGTTGTGAGAGATGCCTTTTTCTTCAAAGAAATTAACCAAGGTACTATTTTTGAATTCAGTACCATGATCACTTCTTATGGAGCGAACAAGTAAGTTGTTCAGAACTTCCATCCTTTTGATAAAAGAGATTATCATTTCAGGGGTATCACTTTTGGATCGTAAGAAAAATACCCAGGTATATCTGGAGTATTCATCAACAATAACTAAAGTGTATTTCTTTCTGGATATAGATTGGACATTTACAGATCCAAAGAGATCCATGTGGAGTAGCTGAAGAGGAGCGGTCACTGAAGAAATTTGCTTTGATCTGAAGGAGGCCTTAGTCAGCTTTCCCTGTTCACACGCTGAACAAAGAGATTCCTTTGTAAAGGTATGATTTGGGAGGTCTCTAACTAGATCTTTTTGAGACAATTCATTTATTGTCTAAAAGTTGAGATGAGAGAGTCTTTTATGCCATAACCAGTTTACATCTGAGGATGCTCGAGAGACATTTATCCTCCCACGCATTGGTGGATAAGCTGTCACCAATTTGAACGATGAAGAAACGCCTGATGTGGATACGAATCCTTAGCAAGCTGCGGAATATCCACGACCACCAGTCCTTCTTCTTCAGGTTCCAGAAATTGATTCCCTGGATATAGTGGGTACTTACCCATCTTACCCACAGAGAATTCCTTCTCCTCATAATGTCCCAGACCTGCTTCGTGACTAGACACCGATTCCACAATGTAAGATTTTTGAGACCGAGGCCTCCATTTCTTTCCGGTTTGCAGATCTCCTCCCAAGAAACTTTGCATTTACCACGAGAACTTTCCCTTTGGGCCCATAAGAAATCCCTAAAGAGAGATTCAAGAGCATAAATGACTCCACCAGGGAGAACAAAGACCGACATCCAACAGATAGGATAAGTTGCCGTCTTCCATCATAAGATAGGAATTTCTTCTTCCAGTTATTTAAACGGCCTTTAACCCTTTCCACAAGCCCATTAAAATCAGTCGTAGGCAGACGCACAGGGGATAGAGGCACACCGAGGTACCTGATAGGAAACACTCCTTGCCGAAACGGCAATGTATTGCAGATCGTCATCTTAACATCTTCTGGGACATTGCCAAAAAAGATATCACTCTTTTCGAGATTGGGTGACAGGCCAAACTTCAACTGGAATAAGTGAAGAGCCCTCTTAATGACTTCAACCGACAGAAGATCACCATTGGTGAAGACAAAAAAGTCATCAGCAAAGCATAAGTGAGTAATTTAGAAGTCCGCACACCCCTTGTGGTACCGGAAATCAGCAGCCTCATCAATACAACGCTTAAGAATAAGAGAGAAACCTTCCATAATTATCGTGAAGAGGTATGGAGACAAAGATTACCCTTGTCTTATTCCCCGCTTACCTGCAAAAAAACCATGTGTTTCACCTTGAAAAGCAACAGAGTAAGAGGGAGTGGCGATCATTACCCGGATCCATTTGATCAGAGCCGGGTGGAATCCAAGGCCATTAAGCATGCAAATTACAAACTCCCAGTTCACCATATCATAGGCCTTCCGAATATCAATCTTAAAGGCGCATCTTGGAGGACCGAGCTAAGGTGGTATCCGGCCACAAGTTCATGTGCCATCAGTATATTATCCGAAATCCTCCTCCCAGGAATGAAGGCCGACTGCGCAGGATTTATTAAGAAATCCAGTTTCGTCTTCATTCTATCAGAAATAATCTTACTGATACACTTGTACAAAACCGAACAACAGGCAATCGGTCGGAAATCCGAAACCCTACTAGCATTTGGAGTCTTTGGGATAAGGCGTAAGAGCGTGTGGTTTAATTCCCTGTCCAGCCGACCAGAATAGAAAAAGTTATGAATTGCCCTCATAACCTCATTACCAATCACAGGCCAGGCCGCTTTATAGAATTTGGCCGAAAACCCTTCTGACCCAGGCACTTTATCATTCCCAATCTGTTTAAAGGCATCAAGAATATCTCCATCTTCTATAGGCCGAATCATAAATAAGGATTCAGATAGGGAGATCTTACGATCAAATAAGTCTTCCTCCATAAAAGGCTGTAAGCTGGTCTCCACTTCTCCAAGGATAGAGGCAAAATAATCAATGAACGTCTTTGGCACCTCCTCGTCATAAGTACAAACCCCTTGATCATTGATGACCATAGACAACCTAGAAGAAGCCTTCCTTTCACGGACAGCATGATGGAAGAACTTTGTGTTGCCATCGCCCTCATTCAACCATTTTACTTTAGCTCTTTGCTTCAGCAGCTCCTCCTCCATACGGAGGGCTTGCTGATAGGCTAGGTGAATATGAGCAAGATCCTCATGAAGGTCTGAGTTTGAAGGATCCAATTCACATGCCCCTTGAATTAAGTCTAATTCATCTTTCAGGGCCTGCGAGTGCTTCCCAAGATCACACATCCTAGATCGCAACTTTCTTAATTGCGGCTATAGCAGCTTCTGCTTTCTCAAGACCTGATACATAAATGAACCCTGAACAGGGAAATTCCATATGTCGGCCACCACCTGGATAAAAGAGGGATGAGAGGCAACAACATTATCAAACTTGTAACCCTTTACCTGCCTTCTTCTACCCCCTTTGAAACTTACAACACCCGGGGAATGATCAGAAAGTCCTCTCGGGAGAAAAATAGCATCAGAATTCTGAAACCCATTAGTGAATGCATTGTTCACAAGAATACGATCCAGCTTTCGCATAATGCCACCCTCCCCCTTTGGCTTTTGATACCAGGTATACTGCATCCCGTATACGGCAAGTCATACAGATCAACATCCTCAATGCACGAATTAAAGTCATCCATTTCACCATTCCGTTTAGAAGCCCCTCCATAACCATCATGCGGGAATAACATAGAGTTAAAGTCCCCCATTAATATCCAAGGCTTGTCTCCCATAAGGACCTTGAACTTACGGATACCCGACCAAAGCTCTTTCCTTCCAGACCCACTAGTGGCCCCATAAGCAATAGTAAGAAAAATTGGGGCACTTTCGCCCCGAATAATCATCTCGCAATGCATAAACTGAAAGTGAGATTCAATAACCATGACATTCATAATATTGGGGTCCCAAGCACAAACAATTCTTGTGACATTGTCACAATTGTTAGTGTTAGACACCCAATCCCATCGCCCAAAAACTTTAGAGCAAATGTCGGAAACATTTTTCCGAATTAAATGAGTTTCAAGAAGAGAACAAAAACTCAAACCTTTTGTATGAACCAGAGATTTTACCTCCCATTGTTTTCCCGAGGCATTAATACCCCGGACATTCCAACAAGCTAGCTTAATCATGGGAAACAGAAATCACGCCCCCTAGGGGCTTCGTACTTCCTTTCTTTGGACCTGAAACAGACACTCCTTGACCCTTACTACCAACAGGACCTTCCTCTCCACCTGCCTTTTCACTAGTCAGGGCAGAGAATCTGTTAGAATTAGGATTCTTTAGAATCCCCTTAATAGGTTTAGTAGGATTGGTGGGATTCAGAAACGAACTTTGGATTGGCTTTTTTCCTCGATCTGAACCCCCTGTATTATTCTTTATAGCTTGTACCACTGGGTCAATTATCCTACTTGAGGTGACCTTTGACTTTCTTCCTTATCAGGCTGGTTCTCAACCACCATAGGATCCTCCACAGTGTCGGTAACAGTCGGCCCAGTTCCCTGATCCGCAGGCACTTCAACTACCTCTTCCGCATGGTCCTCCTTATTAACCACCTGTTCTTGATTCTGGGGTTGGGGTTGATGTGAGCTCTGCCCCGGATCCTTGGTACTTGTGTTATTTGGATTCCCCTTTCCCTGCCCCTTTGGCTTCCATTGTTTCCTCTCCACTCTAATCCAACCCCCTTCATCCACCTTTCTCTTCTCCTTCTGATTCGAATTTCTTTCCATCAGAGCCTTGGGACAAGAAGAGATTTTGTGACCAAAAATTTTGCACTTTTCGCACTGGGTTGGCTCCCATAAGTGTTCAATCTGAACCTTCACAGCTTCAGCCTTACCCCCCGTCAGACTCGGAATTCTTACTTCAATCTCCCTTTTCAGCTTACCTACCGCCCAAACATCCACAAGCACCTTAGCAAAGCTGGGTCTGCCCCAAGCTTTTTCGCACATATCAGCTGTGCAAGCATCGATCCGTTTTGGAACCCCCAAGACACTAGCAATCCTGCTAACTCCTTCTTTATTAAAAGCCACAAGAGGGATGTTGTGGGTTTTTACCCATAGGGGGCATGTGGAATGTTCCGGTTTGTGGAAACCCTTGGTAGGGTCCCAAGGTTTCACGAACATCGGAACCTCTATCACCATTAGTGGTCCCGCTTCCACAACACTAGAACATCCTCCTTCATCATTGAACCGGAAAAAATAGAGCCTATTGTTGTGCACCATAGCATCCTTGAATCCAAATTTCCCCCAGGCTTGGGAAACAGTACGTTGCACAATCGAAAAGTGCACCCGAGGCCCTAGGAAATACCCACACAGCATGGTCTTGTAAGTTTGCACCATAGGTTCAGTAACAGATAACGACATATCAAGTTCCATTAGTTCCTTGTTTTCCAAAGGAAAGAAATCCAGTTCCGGAGTGTTTGCCTTCCCTACTACTGAAGCCCAATTTTTCTTGCTAGGCTTAACCACCTGTGATTGTAAATTCAAAGACGAGTTTTCCACCATTGTATCTTGCAAAATTGTCGCATCTGATTGAGGGCTGACGTCAGCCCTAGACAATGACGTCAGCAGGGACGCCCTCCCCATGCATATGCATGGTTAAAGTGTCACCCGAAAAACAGACCCGAGAATCCTTCAAACAACACTCGACAAGAGTGACCCGAGAACCACCCGACAAAAAGGCTCGATAAAATGGGCCCGAGAAACTAGGCCCGATAAAACTTCAACAGCCCGATAATAACTTGGCCCGATAAAAACTTGACACGAGAAGCCTTCAACAGTCGGCCCGAGAATAACTAGACCCGATGAAAACGGGGGCCCGATAAAACCGCCCAATGAACAGAACACCCGATAGGAGGCCCGATAAAACCCAGACACCCACTCGATAACAAGACCCGATAAAAACACAAAGAACACAAGAGAGAAAAAAAACGGCAGCCAGAACCCTAAGAACAAAGCAAGAACCCTAGATCGATTTCGATGGTGACACGAAGCCGTGATGCTGCAAATCACTAAACAAACGAGAATCCCTAAAAGCCTTAGGGTGGGTAACGAAGTTCCCTACGGGAAGCTGAAACCCTAATTCGTTTGATAATGAATTCACGAAGATCACAGAAACACGAGTACCAAAGAAACCAAATCGACAGGAAAAATACCTTGATCACGAATGCAGAAGCCAGCCGTCCCCCACAAGCAAACACCGAACGATCGCCGATCACCAACCACAAAGATCGATGATCACAAAACCCGCAGCACCGAGAAACCCACCATTGTGTAGTCCACCGTATGAGTGGCGGATGAGCTATTAGCTGAAGAACTCTCTTCAGTGGATATCTTCACCTTTGGTTTTGCAACCTTGGTGGATTTCACTCTCGCTGATTTATCAGCTTGAGCTACTTTCTTTCCATGAGCTAGTTTATCAGCTCTAGTAGCATTAGGACACTTACTTGCAATGTGGGTTGTTTCACCACAGTGAAAGCTTTCCTATATTTATAAAGTTTAGAATTCAGAGAGGAAAGAGAAGAGACAGGAACCTTTTCAGGGATAGGACCAAGAATTCCTTTTTCCATAGTCTTTGGAGGTATTATTACCTTTTCATGGGTAGGAGTGAGATCAATCTTAATTCTGAGAGTTGCTCTCTGAGAGAAGTCAGAGACCTTCTTCCTAGATTTAGAATTGCTCTCTGAGACTTTCTTGCTCTTATTCTGAGATGATCTTATTCTTAGGAACTTGGTCAAGAAACTTGTTCTCGATCACTTTCTTAGAATTAGACAAAGGAACCTTCTCTTTTAAAAGAGAGGAAGAAGTTGAAGAAGAAGGATCAAGGATAGAAGAGATAAACATTCCAAATTTGAGCATGGAACGGTCACTCCCTGATTCCTCTTTTTCAGAGTTAAAGCCTAACCCACTTCTTGTTTTCATAGGGATTTAGGCATTGATGATCTTATTGACTTTTTTCAGAAGCCTTATACCATCCTTCGATGGTTTCCTTTTCAGATATAAGATCAGTAATGGCCTTTTCCCTATCAGCAATAGCTTGCTGCTTCTCGATGCTAATAGTTTGGTTTGCAAAGACTTGGTCTTTCAGGGATTCTTCAATCTTAGAAAGTTCTTTGATTTTAAGATGACAATTTTTTAATTGTTCAGATAAATTAGTATTTATTTTTTCAGCTTTAATCTTTCCATTTAAAGCATTGTAGAAGTCAACACTCATAGCATCAAGGGCTGACAAGTTATCACTTTCAGAGATAACAGTAGTAGAGGGGATGAATACCTGAGTGGAAGGAGACTCAGAGGAAGAAGTGTCAGTAGCTTCTTCAGCGTCCTCGATTCTTGCCATTAGACATAGGAAGGCAAGATCTTCTTGATAAGACCCAGACTCTTCAGAGGTCTTAGCCCAATCGTCTTCAGCATCCCAGTTTACTTCTTCAGCGATTAGTCCTTTGCCTTTATACTTGTTCTTCTTCAGATCTTGGTATTTGTTTTTGAGTTTCAAATACTTCTCCTTTTTATTAGAGGTCTGGGAGTTGGTAGGTGCAGCAACTTTCTTTGATCGACATTCGCTGGCGAAGTGACCCTTTCGGTGACAATTATAGCAAATAGCTGAAGCTTTCTCAGCTAGAGCAGTTTTGGGCTTTTCAGAGTCAGAGAGAGTGGAGGGTTTTCAAAAGTTACTCTTTCTAGCAAATCTTCTAAAGTTATTGGTTAGAAGAACCAGAGAGTTATCAAACTCAGAGATGTCAGCATCAGTGAGTGTGTGTTCTGAATCAGTTTGAGTTAATTCAGTTATGGAGGTGATAGAAGAAGAAGGAAAGTTTTTAGGAGTATTTGCCTCTGAAGTCACAAGTGCCAAAGAAGTACTTTTGGCACCTTTGAGTTCATTAATAAGGTTCTTCCTTAAAAGTTGGGATTGTTCCTCATTTAAGAGCATTCCATATAATGCACTTAAGGATAAAGTTTCAAGATTCTTTGACAGTTTTAAACATGTAGTATACACTGCCCATTGATCGGGTAGTGCCTCCATGAATTTTGTCAGAATTTCAGCGTTTGAATATACTTTGTCGACTGATTTGAGACCAATCAGTAGGCAGTTGAAATGCTGGTGAATTTGAGAAAGAGATTCACCTTTTTGATACATAAAGCTCTCATATTTTCTTACAAGCTTTATGCATCTAGTAACTTTGACCTCAGAAGTTCCTTCATATTGGATACATAGAGTATCCCACATGGTCTTTGAAGTCCTCATTTTCATGACAGAGTGATAGACTTCATCTGGTAAAGCCATTGCTATTATGGATCTAGCTTTAGAGTCAATAGCAATTTCTTTCTTGTCTTTTTCAGTCCATCTGTTAGGAGTTCTAACGATACTCCTCTCAGGGATGGCTGGAGTAGTAGTGGTGGCAGGAATACTAGCTACTATAGTTGTAGGAACAAATGGTCCATTTTCTAGATAGTAGAGAATCTTTGGGTCAGATCCCTCTAGAAATAGAGACATTCTTTCCTTCCATAATGGAAAGTTATCATGGCTAAACCTTGGAGGTTTAGCTAAAGATCCATTATCATTGAAGTTCGTATTAGGGTTTGTCATTTTAAAATATGATATAAAGAAAAATATTTTAAAGAGAAAGATAACAACACTGCTCTAATACCACTTGTTGGTCCCAATAAGGGTCTACAAGAGTTAAATATTAAGTAAACAGTTTGTAGAAGGGGGGGGGGGGTTGAATACAAACACACAGATTTTGGTTTTTAAATGAGTTTATAGATAATAAACAAATTTACAGTTACAAGCGGAATTAGAACAAGTTTAAAACCTATTCTATTGTAAATTAAGAAACACACAGTTTGATGCACAAGAGGAAGGAAGAAAGAATATAGAAGGTATAGGCTAGAAAGAAGCATGCATTAGAATGAAGAAGACATCTTCATTCTATTTATACCCGTTTGCATTTAATGCAAGACAAAAGGTACATCCCACGTGTCAAGCTTGGATAGGAAGCTTGTCCTTGTTGTTCCTTGATCTTCAGCGATCGCTGATGGCAATCAGCGTATGCTACCGTTGAATTTGAACAGAAGCCTAACTAAGGAATTTCACTATGTATATTAAAGGAATCATATTCAAATCATTGAGAGGAGTTATGATCAACAGTAACAGAGTTATTCGGTGCGGGTATATGCGTTTGTGAGGTATTCTGAGGAGCTGCTGTGTTCGTGAACAAATGTTCAAGCAACGGTGGGATCGGTACGGTCACAGATGCTTGCGAAGTCTCTTGAGAAATTGGTGTGTATGTTAGCGGAGCAGATGAAGGAATTGTAATAGACGGATATGCCTGCGGAGAGGATCTAGGCGGTGGCGGTGGTGGTGTTACGACCGGAAATGACGAGGGCGTAGTACTTCGAGGCGGAGGCGGTGGCAAAGGAGTTTGAGATCTGGTCCCAGGTACCGATGTCGACGTCGAAGCACCATTTGTGTTTCTTAGGTCCTGGATTTCTTGGTTAGCTCTTCGGTTTTGTTCTTCCATGAAATTTATTCGCTGGCGCATAGCTTCTAGGTCGTTAGGCATATTTCCGCCTTGAACATCCTCTATTCTCACCATCCTGTGCTTATAGAAAATTCAAACAGATTAGTAAAAAAAAGGGTTTCTCGAAGAGACTTTCTCTAGTTGGGTCCCACGGATGGCGCCAAACTCTTAATGCCAAAAAATGACTTAACGGTAGCCGGATGATTCGGACCTTAATCAACTAAAGAAAGGAAAATCACTTCTAAAAACCAACAACGGAAAATAGGCAACACAAAGAATTGTTGACGCGGAAAACTCCCTTCTGAGAGAAAAACCGCGGACGACTGCAAGGGAGATCGTCGATGCACTAAAGGAAAAAGGACGTCAATCAGGGACGCCGGCCTTAAGAACAATAAATAAAGTTACAAAAACAGTATGAACGATCGGTCATGAGTCTACAATTGTTGTCGCGAGTCGTAACGCTATTGTCGTGTGTTCGGAATGTGATGTCGTAGATTCGTCAAAGTATACTCGAGGCTCTTCTCAGTGTTTCGCTATGTTACAATGTGTCCTTGTTGATTTGAGCTCTCCTTTTATATTCGAGTTCAGGCGATGGTCTTGATAACGGCCAAACGATTATAACGGACGAATCTTCATGATTTGTCTTTAATGTCGCCATAAAGCATTTGACTTGTAACTGAAAATGACATGAATACAAAGATAACTACGCAACGGATGCATCATTAACGACGTTAGGTCGCACGGTTAGTACCTCGTTAGTCAGGTTATAACAATCTTTAACGGAGTTAACGGAAAAATCATAACGAAAATTAACGAAGTTAACGGCGTTAATTTTGGGTATAACAGTTTGCCCCTTCGATCAACAGCTGTCGATCCGAGAAGAAATCAAATCGTCTCTTTATTCTCATATAAAAGGAAACGCTTTAGCTTTCTAAATCCAGGTCTTCTTCTTTGCTTCTTATAGAACCTGTAATCGAAGCAAACTATTTCTTTTTGCTAAGGATGTCGAATTTGTTAAGCACGATATCGTTGTCATATGATCTTCTTGCTTTATGGAACTTAGCACGGCTCCCTGACTACATTCAGTTAGAAAGTCTTGGTAATCTTGGAGCGGAAGAATGTCCCTCTGACCGCTTTATCCTTTACGAATACCCCTTCAAGATTGGGTTTATGTGGGGATTCTCCTCTCTAGTGAGGGATTTTCTCGGTCGATTCGAGATATCCCCGGGGCAGTTAATGCCCCAATTCTGGAGGATCGTTTTGACTATAGAGCGATTAACGGCTGATTGGGTTTCCTCTTTCACCGTCCATGAGCTATTTTTGGCCTATACGGTCAAAGCTGATGTTAGTCGTCGATTCAGTCCTTATTCCAGGGATCGACGGGACCAGACGTTGACACCTGGTACTGCAGTGAACGATCGCGGCTGGAAAAGTCGCTATGTGTTCTGTAGTTTGGCGTCTTATGCCCCTGCCGAGGATTGGATCGTCTACGGGTGGCCCACGCAAGGTAAACGACGTCCCTTTTATTTCTTGGTAGAAACAAGACCTTTATTTAACTCTTGTCTTGTTTTGGTTTTCAGGCGTGATGTGCGAACTTGCACCCTTGCCTGACTCGTCGGCCAAACTTGCGCTCTTCCGGCAGATTCCCCACCGGGAGTTTCAGGTCTAAGACCCCAAAGAGGGCGTAGATCTTATAGATGAGAAGGATGAGGGCAAACATATTATGTATGAGGAGGATGAGGATGTTACCTTCATCGGAGCGTCTCATCCGACTCCAGAACCGGATCGGAAGAAGGAGTAGGTATTGAACCTGCCTTTATTTTCGTTTTGATGAAGAGTTTGGTCTCCTCACTTTCTCTTGCTGTTTCAGGAAAATCTGGGGAGTTTTCCCAATTGAATATTCACACAAGATAAATAAATTGTAAACATTTTTTTGACAAAATACTATTATAAATCGTAAACATACTGTAAATACACTCTATAATTTATAAAATTTGGTATACCATATGAAAAATAACAAAAGCAACAAAAACTTAATTTAAGCCTACCACTAGAGAAAAAATAATGAAGATCTAATACTAAAATAAATGAATGGATATCTGCCAATCATTTTTCTAAATTCATGATTTAATAAAACACTTTTTTTAACTTTCTTACCAGGAATATGTGTCATTTCTTGTACATAAGTTAAATATACATATATATATATATATATAATATATATTGAAATTCATTAATTTCAATTGGAGCTATTGATTGTATTTAATTAAGATATTTATTAATACTCTTTTACATTTTTTGTCATTTAATCATGATTAAATTTTATTTAAATTCTTTTATTTTATATGACATTTAAAATAAACATGATTTAATTTTTTAATTAAATAATTTATTTTCTTATTGAAGTAATTTGTTTAAAGAAATTTACAATTTTCAAAAAAACCTACATGCAATATTTACAATTGATCAAAGTTTTTCTCGAATAAACTATCATTATTAATCATATAAATTTAAGCAGTAAAAAATGTAAGTAATGAATTGTATAAGTTTACGTATTAAAAAATCTAAGTTATTGTTAATATAAATTTAGGTAGTAAAAATGCAAATTATTCACAACATCACATACGATATTTATGAATTAAGAATTACGTTTTGAATCACATGTATACTTATATATATTAAATGTATGCTGCAACACATCACATAGTCTTATGCATATTAAAAAGAATTAAAGTAATGTCTTAAATAATAAAATTTCTAAAATGAAAATTTGCCTTAAAATTAAAATAATTCCTTGAATAAGAAAATGTAAAATTATGCAAAACTTGTAAAAATAATAATTGTTAAATAATGCCTTATTTAAAAAATTCCTTAAATAAAAAATTAAATTACGTTTATTTAAAATGTATTAGATAAAAAAATCACATTCAAATCACAAGAAATTACAAATAAAATATCTTAAACAAATGTCATAAATAATTCCTATATAAAACATATTGATTAATACACAATCG
Organism: Silybum marianum; assembly: GCA_036898165.1. Taxonomy (NCBI): domain Eukaryota; kingdom Viridiplantae; phylum Streptophyta; class Magnoliopsida; order Asterales; family Asteraceae; genus Silybum; species Silybum marianum. The sequence continues at coordinate 9,672,068 of CM072541.1, forward strand.
ATCAACACTACTTGAAAACGACTTTTGTGCTCAGAAACAAATGTTCCAAGAAATGAGACTAACCATAAAGTAAGAAGCGTTGGGAACCATGGCACATGTGTATTCAAAATATTCTAGTGAAAAAGCCCTTACTAATTTACTGTTGTAAGTCTTTTTATTTAAGACATTATATAATGAATTGTATCATCCACATTCATTCTCTTAGTTGAGGTTTGTTTTTAAGAGGTGATGCTAAAGTCTGAAATCGAAAACAGTAAGACTATTTGTTTTTACATATGAAGTCTGAAATTTGGCTCATTATGAAAATAACATCTAAATTACAAAACTAACAAGTCATTTTAAACCAAATTAATTAGATCTACGATAAACAATCTCATCGTTGAACTTTGCACTCGAATCTGTTTGAGAATTACATACTATTCATGTGTATAATATCATCTAACGTACGACTCTGTGAATCAAATATTATAGTTGAAAAATAATTCCAAAAACAAGAGAATAATAAACCAAACCCAAGATTGGAACCCATATTGTATACATCGACCATATAAACCAAAACTAGAAGCAAATAGTTATAAAACTAATTTTCAATCTTCAAACTAAACGATTAATTGAAGGATATAAAAATGAATTATTGGATCTTCAAATTCGGAGGACCCTAACCTAGGTTGTTGGTTTAACTGTGATCTTAATATTTTAAAGGCCTAACTATAAACAATATATATATAGGTTGGTTTATTTAAAAACTGAATGAATCCAAAAAAACTCGTACAAACCATATATAAAAAATAATTTTTCATGATTTTTTTTCATCAAATGTTATGATTTAAGATGCTATTACATATATGTTTATTTCATAATGTAAAAGTTTCACATGTATTTGTTTCATAATGTAAAAGTTTCACATTTAATTTTTCCATAAGGTGTAACAAACAGTTTAGAAATAACATCTTAAATCATAGCATTTGATGAAAAAAAAATAATGAAAAAATTATTTTTATATCTGGTTCGTACGAGTTTGTAGGATTCAATTAGTTTAGAAATGAACCAACATCTATATATATATATATGTGTGTGTGTGTGTGTGTGTGTGTATAGGGACGTGTTCAAATGAGAACTCAAATTTGGTTGTGAATGAGAGGAAAAATGAGAGCGCCACAAGTGTCATCTTAAGACTGAATAATTAAAAAAAATATTTAGACTGAATATACTATTTATTCAGTCTGAATAATGCTTGTTCAGTTTGAAGAAGCATTATTTAGATTTAATAAATACTATATTCTGTCTAAATATTTATTTGATCATTCAGTTTGAATAATCTACATTCAGACATGTGTCTCGATCTCATTTGTCCCCAGGTTCACAACCAAATTTGTGTTCACATTTAAACTTTCCTCTATGTGTGTGTGTATATATATGTTGAAGGATCGATTTGTTGTGGGGACCATCTGATATATGTGTGAGGATAGATATAGATCTCTTGAAGGGAGGCGTGAAGTGAGAGGGATAATGATTTAGGTGGTAAGAATTAAGCGAATTAAGAAGGATTTAGGAGACTTGGTTACCACTTATTTGTTTACACCATGTTAAAAGATAAAGGGCTCTTAAAATAAATAAAAACAAACAGTGTGAATTATTAAACGTCTGAACAAATCAGATATAAGTGCTGACCAAGAGCTTAAAATGAAAAAAAAAAACAAAAAACGTTATGTTTGTCAAAAATAAGCTATCCTATTTTTGAATTTTATTTCAAAAGTTTTGTTTGGATCATCAAAAACAAGCAATGGTTTTAACAATGATTTTTGTCTGTCAATAAGAGCGCATTTATTGTCACAAACGATTTATTGAAACAACATGTAATCTTTGTAGCTTCAGGATGAAATTTTCGTTGCTAAGATGTGTCGACTGAAACTCACTTTTCTTGTAGCTATATTATTGAAACATTACATAGAGGAGCGTTTACGGAGCTTTTTTTCTTCATTTTTTTTCTATTATAATCCTTATTAATATTAATTATTATTTTGTTACTATTAAGTATTTAATAATACTAATTAATATTAATTAAAGACTATTAATTATTTTTATTTATACATTATACATCAATATTTAAAATATTATTAATCAAATCAATTATCTGTATACTTTTCAAAATTATTATTCAATAAATTTAGTTATTAAAAAAATAGTTATAGTATTTTTATATATTTAGTTATATTTGTTTTTATTCATAAATAAGAAAACTATGAAATTTATGATTTCAATAAAGTATTTAATTTAATTATATTAATTAATTAGGATATTTGATGTTTTTTGAACAAATTTATTTTTATTCATGTTATAGGTAATTGTTATTTAAAATCATAAATTAATGTAGATTTTTTTCTAAATCTTGTCGTGGTTATATCTGATACAAATTCATCATACATGAACTTTCCACGAAAAACAATAAAACAAAAATCACTTACATCACACACCGTCTTCCCATTTTTCTTTTAATACATTGGGCTCCCCGTAGATATGACATCACGTAGCTCCACCTCGACATACTAGAAGTCTTGGCGCCTTCTAAAATTCAGCTCTAGAAATAGCACTATCTCTGGGATGTTAGTCCAAAAGAGATCATAACCTCTTGCCTTGAAAGATTACTACTTCTGGGCTTTATTCAATAGCATAACTCAGAGATGGACTAGACTTCATCTGCACAAAATTTCGTTCAAATCCATGGTACCCTATGACATGTTGATCAATTTATCTGTCAACTTTTCCACTATCACCCCAAAAAAACCAAACTCTGCCTTACGTAAAGTTGCCAGAGTACGATTAACCTCTTGATAATGCTATTAAGAAATTTGATACTATTGTTCCAATTATGCCTCTACTAATTCTTTGATTCCAGTTAGTAAGAGGGATCTTTAACTAAGAAATAGACCCTAGAAGCTAAAAAAGGCCATTGCTGGTAGAAGCGAAGGAAGGGAGGCCATGAGGTTACTATGTATCTCGACCAAGAGGAGAGTAAAATCAGAGGAAATCTCGTGTGATGACTGGTGAGCCGTATGAAAGCTCTAGCTTTGGGAAGCTTGTCTAGAGGTTCCGGGGAGTGCAACCAGATGCTCTGGAGAAGGGTTGCTACATCTAACCTTTAAGGCTTGAAATCTTTAGAGAGGGTTTGGACTTAATTGAAATACTTAAACTTTTCCAAGCTCCCCTCAACATAATGCTCTCATGAAGAAATCTTCTAAAATAAGGAGTCTAGAATGAGTATCCACCAAAAATGATTGTTCCAAGAGTAGAGCTTGAAACCACCAAGTGTGTAACTTCGAGATCCCCGATGTGCGATCCAAGGTTGAGAACTAAACTTGGAAGTTCTTTGCTCATTGACGGAATTTCAGCTACCTATTTCTGATTGCAAGAAGCTATCTCTGATCAAGTGTTGGTTCTGAACTGTGCTTCTTGATTCTTTGTTGTTCAGAAACATTTTTCAATGAAAAACGGGTCCAGAAATGAGATGAACTGAAGCCATGGCCACTTTAAACTCCAAAAATACATATGATGTGAGTTTTAAGCAAAACATTCTGGAGTTGGACGTGTCTTTGTGCAAGCCACAGTACCACCCATCATTTCCATAAATCTTTTGACGACAAAGAAGGCAACCTTCCAGCTCCATTGCATTGACTTCTATACTACTTCTGGTCATGAAATATTTTAAGTTCCAAAAAACCCAAAACACAAACATTGTATATTAATGTGTTAGATTTCCAAAAAAAAGTTGATCTCACATTAATTGGTGCTCAAATGAGTGAGATATGCAAAAAGTACCAAAGTTGCGCAAATCTGTCATCAACTTCAACTGTAATGTGTAATGGCTTCATATCACCTTTTGGTCTATGTGCCCATTCTGGTTGGATTTTCTAAAAGTATCCCTTTACAGAACCACAGGTATCTCTGGACATGAATGCATAACTACTTCTGGTCTTTGAACTCAAATCAGCAAAGAAGACAGTTTATCCAGCAACGTTACACCAACTTTGACACAAATTAACACCATGATAGATCTGGAGTTTGGAAAAACTAGACATAAAAAGTGTAGAGAGGTGTGTTATATGTTCATAAAATCTAATTCACCTTTTTTGGAGTTCGGACGAAAAAGATATGATTGATCTAACATAGTCACGTAGATCTATCCATCAACTTCTTGTTCAACGTGCTAGCATCTGGTTGAGTGAGAGTTCTAGTCTAAGGCATGTAATACTCCAAAAGATCTGGTCCTTATGTCTAGAAGTTCTAGTCGTTCAATTCAGAAGCTCTGGTCCTTCTATCAAGAAGCAAATTTGACTCGATGCGTAACAATTTTGCCTCAACACACTAGACTTCACTTCAACGATACTTTTGGAGCTTCTCAGTAGTACAAAAAAACTCATATTTGCCATAGTTTTTTAATTCACTCAAATTGTAGCCTATTCTTCCGTGACCATTGATACCCTTATAGCCAAGTTTAAGTTGTGTCACCATATCTCATGAAAAACCGTAGCCATACCATAAAAATTGTGACCATAAGGTTATAAAAATAATTGCTAGTTAAGCATTTTTCGTATAACCGTGGCCATAAACTACTTATAGCTACGCAAAGTCGCAAATTTATGTTAACTATGATCAATTCATGACATACAGTTATGCTTAATTTTGAGAATCGTGATTGTTTACTTTTTCGTTATACAAATTAATTAAAATCGTGACCATAAACTACTTCCGACTACATGATATGTTTTAAATGCGGCTTGTGATTACCTTATAGCCATATATATTTATTTTACTCGTGACAATAGACTACTTATAGTCACACAAATGCTTTCTATTAACCGTGGCTATTTCATGACATATGGTTATGCTGAATTGTTTAAACCGTGGCTATTGATAACCTTTTGATTACACAAAATAACTAAAATGGCGACCATAAACTATGTACAGCCACGCAGATGTAACATTAACCGTGGTCATTTCATAACATATGGTTACGCTGAATTGTTAAAACAGTGGCTATTGGTAACCTTTTCGTTACAAGAATTAACTAAAACCGTGACCATAAGTACTTATAGTCACACAAATTTTATATTAACCGTTGCCATTTCATAACTTATGGTGACGTTGAATTAATAAAACCGTGGCTATTGGTTATTTTTTGGTTACACGAAATAACTAAAAAAAGTGGTTGTAAACTACTTATAGCCACGAAAACTTCATATTAACTGTGGTTAATTCGTAACATATGGTTACAATGAATTGTTAAAACTATGGTCATTGGTTACATTTTGTTACATGAAATAACCAAAACCATGGCAATAAATTAGTTATAGTCACACAAATGTGATAGTAATTGTGACAAATTCATTATATATGGTTACGTTGAATTTTAATAAATGTGATCATTGGTTGTCTTTTTATCACACGACGTAACTAAAACCACGGAAATAGACTATTTATAGCCACACAAAATTTAAGTTAACCATGGCTAATTCCTTATATATGATTGCACTAAATTCTAGAAGCATGGCTATTGATTTCCTTTTGGTCTCACAAAAAAACTAAATTGTAGCCATAAACTACTTATAGTCATGCAAATTTATAAAAATTGTTGGCAACTCATAACATATTACCATGAATTATAAAAACTACTTACAGTCAAAGTTTAAATTGAATTTTGCGTGGCCAATGTAGCACTTGACCATAAACCTTTAGATGCATGCATAAGTTTCCTCTACTCCAAAAGAGTAGAATAGTTGATTCTATAAAGACCCCCGGGTTACGAAAACGTGTTGGTGAAAAATTGAGTGCTTCAAAAAATTATAAATGCATGAAGACTATAACACATATGGTTCAAGCCATGTGTCAAAAAAAAGTAGGGCACAAGTTATGGAGGAAAAAAATAAAGCATAAATGATAATAAAATTAAGGTAATTCTCTCCCACCTTTGTTTTTTATTATCCCACCTCTTGTTTTTTATCATGGGGTCTGGGGAGGGTAAAATATAGACAGAGCTTACCTTTACCCCTTGGCAATTTCAATAAAGACCTCTGTTTGTAAGAAGCACACAAAATATTGATACGTCAAGCAAGAATGGTCATCCTTGGAGAAGTCCCACTTTTATAAACTTTGAATCAAGCCCGCCGGTAACTGACTGCAAAAGAATATTCTTCATACTCATCATCTCAACCAATTGAACGAGTTGCATATTCATTTAAACATAAATAGTAGGCTTGAAGAATAAATTGCTCACCTCATATGTAAAAACATCATACACCTTAAAATAATGTACATAACCAAATAAATTTTCAAAGAGAGATCAACATTAATGGGTAATATAAATACAAAATACAAGTAGTATATAACCTTTCTTATGCTAGAAATATGTTGTATAACTATTAAATCAAGATAGTAGACAAGGTCGTCTTAGGCTTCTTTAGATACCAAGAATTGCAATAACCATTTCCAACCTAACAGCATCTTAGTGCACATATCTAGTCAAAACATATAAAGGATAACCCTAATTATATTCATTTTAGACATGAAGCAATGAATGATGTATTAAAAAACACACAAGGATACATGTAGTGAAACAATATGACAAAAAAATACCTTTAATCCTAATGTTAAGCTGACAAGCAACAAAATAACTATGGAGAACGCACACAGCATTTACAACTAGAGGCTACATAAATGATTTTTTTTTTGAGGAAATCAAAGGGGGACTCTCTTTTTCTTTCTCTCTTTATCTGTATAATTTTGTGTGCATGTTCTTATTTATATGGGAGTATGTATAAAGATAAAATATGGTCATAAGAAAGGATCTCCACAAAAAATCCAGATAACTGTGTGTACAAATTACATAAACCTGGTGAGAGGCTAAATGGCATGAAGATCATAACAAACTTTAAAGAGGAGGAGAAGATGTCTCATTATGAAATGTTCTTCTCATCAAGAAATTAACAGTATGTTAATTAATCATTTCAATCTAGTAAGAAACCACATTGGTTGATTTTAAAGATACACTTTCATGAGCAGCTCTTAATGTCTTATAAAGGCACTTTTAGCGTATGTCAATAATCTGCAAAACAATAATCACTAGTCAATACATGGAGAATAGCTTTACTGTTAATAGAAGTAAATTCATACGAACTGGAACAAAATATAATGATAACAGATGACAAGAAGTGGAAGAAATTAACAATAAGCAAACTTAACAAACAAGTGTACAAAGGCCAACTCTCGGCCAACAAATCCTAATGATATGATCTACTTTCGATAGGTAGACCAACTCTAAGATGCTCACTCACTTCTTCTATTTGACATACAATTCGAATCATTTCAAACTCAAAACATGAAACCTGTGGATCCAAATCACATGAACTGGTGTCTTGATGAGTGAGATATGAACGATAAGACACAATGTCGCAAATCTGTCAGCATCCTGATTTTCATTCCTTGCCATTAAATTGAAGGACGTTTTTGCACAAACAAACCACAAAAAGTATTTTAGGATACATAAAAAAACGTTTCTAATTAAAATAAAACCCATAGTCAGATCTAGTGATAATTATAATTGAATATAACCAAAGCACAGGATGTTTAGAGGGTTACCTTTAGACCAGGTGATGATTCTGATAAAACACTTAGAAACCAAATAGTTCCTGTATCCGTAGTCCACACACAAACACGTTTGGTGCCTCCACCAAGTGTTAGCCCAAAAACTTAGATCTGATAAAAAAAATTGTATTAAATGTAAAAGATTCAATAAACTAAAATTGATTTACCTATCACCTTAATTGTATGGTCTGAATTATAGATACACTATAATTCAAAATAAGAATTTGTAATTATTTGTAAGATTTATAAAATTATCTTATACTTCAATATAATTATATATAAATTTAAAGATGATACTCTATAAATTATCGTCCAAGAATAATTATTTCACAATCAACATTATGCTTCAAGAGTTAACATTATGCTAGAGCACATTTTGGATGAATCTTGGCATGATGATAACATGATTCTTATTTAGACTTCTTACAGAGATTCAAGGATAACAACGAAAGATTGAATGAAAAAATCTTGATTACCAAAATTGAAAGTTTTGAAACGAAATAATTTGATATGGTTGAGTATTTGGCATATACTCTATGTTACAAGGGGGATAATTCTACACGCTTGATAACCAATGTTGAATCTTGATCTTTATACAAACTTCGAGACCAGATGTTTTTTCTCAAATTCTATGAAAGTATTGATGAACCTGTATTTAAATTGGATTTAAGAACAATTATGGGAGTCTATATAAGGAACTTTTCCTTATATGATTTTCAAGTTTATTTGGATAGAAAGTTAGAGTTTGTGAATTTAACAATGCCAAGAAGAGAGTGTGAAGAAATTCCTAACATTTCCAGAGATTTGGCTCTCTTACAAGAACCCAAACAAATTTAATTACTATGTTCAGAATTCTTGACATTCCTTGGTATACTTCATCAACTTTGAAGTGGTTTCATGAGAAGATTCATATTGTGATTTATGGAAATATGGTAATCAAAGTTGAGTTCATTACAGAATAAATGAAAGATTGAGATCAGAATGTTAGCAAATAAATGTCTGAAGTTGTGTCTCAATGATCAGAATTAATTCAAAGACGGCTCATCCCAAAGATAAGTTTACACCTTATGAATTCTCAACTAATGTGGATATAATTGAAATCATCAAACTTCAAGAGAAGGATGCTTAGAAAAATCTTGATAGAAAATGATCAAAAGAGAGAATATGTGAACAAGAAGTTGAAAGTATTATGGGACAAAAGACTGTGGACACTAGGATATGTGAACATGAAGTTGAAAGTAATATGTGAATAAGATGTTGAAAGCTACGACTTTGCCGATCACCCATCGCCGCCTCTCTTCTCCCTGGCCAAAACCGATCCTGAATCAAGCGAGGTTAAGGCCACGGCCTTGCACCCCGCGTACACTTTAATGAATGTTCAGACAAAGATTTGAACCTTGGATGACACTAAGGTTACATATTCCTCATGGACTAAGTTGTTCCGTCTCCATGCCAAAACCTATAAAGTTGTCGGTCACATTGACGAGACTCTTGCACGGTTGAAACCGATCTTGGTTATCACCAGTAGGTAGAGATCGACGCGCTAGTCCTACAATGGATCTATAGCATCTTATCAGATGAATTAATTGTCTGAATCTTAGAGAATGACACCACGACTCAAGCTGCGTGGAATAAACTTAAGACCCACTTTCACAACAACAAAGGTTCGCGTATTGCGGCTCCCGAACAGAATTCTCTAATCTCACCCTTGGAGCATGTTCATCAATGGATGCTGATTGCAAGAAACTCGTAGACTTAGGGGATCAACTTGGAGATGTTGATAATCTGGTCACCAAATCGAGACTAGTCTTGCAAATGGTTTGTGGACTACCATCGGAATTTGATGTTATAGGTGTTAGGTTTTAGACAAATCTACTATCACATGATACAGGCAACAGAAGCATATTTAAAATTTATCATCTATGGCAATATCAACTAACAACCTACAAGGATTCATATGTTCTAGATAATTAACTACAAAAGAATGAACCAAGAACACTTACTTATTTATTGTGATTGTCGAAAACAACAATGATGAATCAAACCTTTAATCTCTCTTTTTGGATATTAAGGACCAATACTGTGAATCCCTCTAGTGGCTCACGCTCAAGAACATCAAATACCAACAATCCAAGACAAAGCTTAAAACCCTAAACCCTTAAAAGGGGTTTACGATTTTGGGAGAGAGAGAGAGAGAGAGAGAGAGAGAGATGGGGTGCCAGTTTTTGAAGGCCAAAAGAATACTAGGGTTTAATCCCTAGCTATCTATTTATAAGCCTTCTCAACTTGTTGTCAAAGTTATCTCTTTTTGAACAACTAGCCTCCTGAACTGATAAGAATGTTAAAACAACTTTAACTAATTATCATTCAGTCCATGTACTTTATATAATTAATCTAATTAATTATATTTTAGCTTTTAACTAATCTATCATTAAATGACAAATTAATAAACTAATTACTTTTATTCTCTTTAATCTTCTGATTGTTTATTTGGGTCTTAAGGGAAACCCAAAAGGACCCTGTTATTATTAGAAGTATTACCAATAGTTAATGACTCTGGATAATATATCCAACAGTAGGGACATACGTCAATCAAAGTTCTCTGTCACGGGAGACAACTTGTAGCATGTTGCAACCGGAGCAACATAGACATAACTCCTGACAAAGTCAGACGCACACGGTCCCTGCCGCACCTAGCTTGGTGGATCGATCGTCACAAAATGCTACACGGGCTTTAGGAATTCACGGTCAATTCTTCAACTACCACAACTATCCGGGAAGTTGACAGCAACAGCAGATTGACGGAGGACATGGTTTATATGGCCGAGGTCGTGCCCGAAATTTTTTAGGGGTCGAGGAGGTCGTGGACAACAGCCTTGGAACCAAGGTAGTCAATGGAACCAACAGAACTGGACCTGCCATTGTCACCATCCCATGTCATGGATCGAAACCACCGGGAAATCATTGGGCCAATCACACTTTTGGATCCATCATACTTTATGGACCACCGATGCAGCAGGGTCACATGGTCCACCCCCTTCCCAATATCTTTCAGGCCCGACGGCACCCCAGTTCTACCATTTGTTGGTTATTCAGATTATACCCCTCTGACTTAACCCAGTCAATACAGCAAGTCAATCTCAACTCTCCTGATCTGGCATGGTATATGGACTCGGGTGCCTCAATGCACCTTACACAGGATCCAGGTAAGATCTCTACTCCCATGTCTACTTCTTCTATAACCTCTTTTTTTGTCGGAAATGGGTCTAGTCTACCAATTCATGGGTCTGGTCATACCATGCACCAAACCCCTTCTCATTCTTATGCCTTGAAATATTTTATTCATTCTTACCATTATCAAAAACTTAATATATACCCGTATATAAGTTTACGATATATAACCAAACTTCTGTTGAATTTGACCCATCTGGTGTTTCTATAAAGGACCTCAAGACTGGAGCTCTACTTTCTCATCATGATAGCACGGGGGATCTCTACCCTTTCACGACACCAACTTATTCGTCTGTCCTTTTTCCCACCTTTAAAGACCGATGGCATGCCAAGTTGGCTCACTAGGGTGCCATGTTTTAGATTTACTTTGTTCTACTTTTTCCATATATTGTACTAAACATATGAATTCTTTTCTATGCAATGATTTCCAATTATCTAAACACACACGGTTGCCATTTTATGATTCACATTCTTTCACTTTTGCACTATTCGATATTAGACATTGTGATCTTTTGACATCTCCAGTCTTAAGGAAAACGGGATATAAATATTATATGGTCCTTATTGATAATTTCACTCATTATGTGTGGATTTATTCTCTCAAATACAAATATAACACTTTTCTCAATTTGAAAAATCTCCATCAATTAATCCAAACTCAGTTTAACCGGAAAATTTAATCTTTACAATGTGATCTTGGTGGTGAATTTGACAACACTGAGTTTAAATATTTTGCCCAAACTCACGGTCTCGTCTTCCGTTTCTCGTGCCCACTAACGTCCCAACAAAATGGACGGGCCGAATGGATGATCCGTCATCTTAACGACATCGTTTGCACCCTTCTCACTCTTGCTTCGCTCCCCCACTCTTTTTGGGTCGAAACTCTGCACACCACCTCATACCTCCACAATATCCTTCCTACAAAGCGGCTCAATTTTTCCACGCCTACTTTTGCCCTATTTGGATGCCACACCTCGTATAACAATCTTCGTACTTTTGGGTGCACCTGGTATCCCAACACATCCGCTACTAAATATCTCAAACTTCAATCTTGCTCCATTCGATGTGTTTTCCTTGGATACCCAGAACACTTTCGTGGCTATCGTCACTACGACCCTTCTACCGGAAAAGTTCATTTGTCTCGTCATGTTACCTTTGATGAGACCTCCTTTCTCTTTGCCAACTCATTTCCACCCCATCGTATGACTTCCTTGATGACCCACCCCTTCACTCGTTTTCCTACTCACTACAACTTCCTAATTTGCACATTTCCCAACCTACGACCCCTTTACCCACCAAACCGCTCCACCAAACACCACTGCCCCACCCGCCACCGTTGAGAAACCCGCTCACTAACCTTCACCCTCCTCCCCTTCACCTCCCATCGGTCCCCTTTCTTTGCCCCTGAACCCAGCCGTCTATGCCCACCCGTTGAGTATTCGGTCCCAGGCAGGGATTACTTACCCGCCTAAACCTTCACACCCATCTCACAGATTCCTAATTTTGTCTCTAAAGCCCAGTCTGACTCGAATTCGTTACTAGCTATGGAAGATGAATTTAGGGCGTTATAGGTGAATGAAACGTGGGAACTACTTTCATGACCGACAAATAGCCCCGTAATCCAGTGTATAGGTGAATGAAACGTGGGAACTACTAGACTTTTTGAGTTATTCTCTTCAAAGCCACTTTTCTCACCTCAATTTCTCTTTTGAATATTAATCTCCACAGCTCCATATATTTTTACAATGTCATTGATCTTTTGCCAGCTGCATTGGTTTTCACCAATAAGAAGAAGAAGGAAGGAAGGTGAGTCATGTTGTCGATCACCCCAATGGACACCTGTAACAACTCGAATTTGTGGGCTATTACGGTTGAGTTATTTAGCGACCTTGAGGTTTTTGTGTATGGCAAGGCCAATGATGTTGTACTGAAGAAGATCTTGTTCGATCCTTGTGCCTTGACTCAGAGGGGAACTACAATCGCAAAGGCCTCCTCAAAAGCCGTGGAAGCATCTCGATCTTTTGCCAAGCGGCAGCTCAAGGAATTGGTGGCCCTTGGTTGAGGCGTGGAGTTTGTTATACTTTACTAAAACTTTTTGTTGTACTCTTCATAATTAGAATTATAGAATAAAGTGTTTCCTCTTATTTCGGGAAGAGTTGGGATGGTGAAATCCAAGAGCGATGTACATCGTTTGTTGCGTGTCATACAAGTCATTGTTGCGTGGTTGTTCTGATTTCACTATCCCAATGAGTTTTCTGGTCCGATCAGTGAAGCCACTAGGAGCGAGCCTATGGGCTTCATCTGGTACATCTTTTACTGAACGATGTACAAGTTAATTACTCTCATGTTATCATCCCAGAAATCTGTCTCTCTCACTCTCTCTCTCTCTCTGTCTATATATATATATATATATATATATATATATTACCTAATAAACCAAATTTACCTTAAGTCTTAAAATTAAAACACACTTCAATGCATAAGGTACTACCCTTCAATGCACAAAGTCTTAAAGTCTCAAAATACTTTTCATATCCCAAAAGTCTTTTAAGAGTAATCAGATTTAAGAGTCATCTATACTACTTTTAAACCAGATTTAATAAAAAATTTAAAGTCTTAAAGGTCTTAAAAACAACCAACAAGGCATAAGGTACAACCTTTTTAAGCATTATTTTCAAATATTTGAGAAGCACCTGTACAATTCCTTTCATGCTAAACTCGATCTCCAAGATTTTATCTTTCCAAGACCGAGGCGACAATTCAAACTCCCAATTCATGATTCAAAACCATGCCGATTACGGTTAGGGTTCTATTCAATTCTTGCTTTCATCTTCATATTATTAATATTCGATTCTCTCATCTTTCCTCTGATATGATTTGTCATTGCTTGATTTTGTTTATATCGCAACTTCTCTATCTCACTTACCCATCTCTTTTGTTTTTTGTCATTGCTCCTGTAGGATCATGTTCCTTATTGAAGATCATTCAAAGAGAACCGAATAAAGGTCATTGCTCCTGCCCTCGATGCAATCCCGCTTCCAAGAAGATAAATTCGGTCTTCTTGAGACGATTCATGCTCTCGACTGTTCCGGCTCCTAGTGTGCGTTGTCCTATATCCAGGTTCCATCTCCCGCATTGTTACCCATCTTTTTCTCCATTTCTGATTTCGTGTTTTGATTTCTCCATCTTCAAAATTTCTTTTATATTTTGAGTTTACGGCTTTCTGCATCTTTGATAGATTCTTAGCTGCTGTTTTCATGTTTTTATGATTATAAATCTATTTCTTGTTGTATGGGTTTATGTTGGCTTTCCATTTTGTTGTGCCCTTGGTTTATGGTTTGTTATTTACAGCCACCGTGGTCGGCCTTTTCTTTCTTTCACTTGTTTTTTTGGTAGGGTCTAGACACTATTTCCAGAAGACGCTCAATATGAAGATTAACAATGTCACACTGTCTTCTTCTACAGCTTCGTGAATCGATCTTTGGCTTTCTCCGGGGTAAATGCTTCTCATTTTTTTTAAGTTTATTAAATTGTTGTGATTTTTTGCTCTTTTTTTATCTTTTGGGTTATTGTGATTTAAAGTGACATTAGTTTAGTTTAATTGAGCAATACCTAATTGGATCAAACAAGTATTCAAATGAAGAAAAACATTTGATTGCATGTTTTCCTTTTGATAGAAATTCCCTCCATTGTGTGCAGAAGGAACCCCCTGTTTTTTTATTAGCCCTTTTTTTATTTCTACCCACATGAAAGCTCTAAGTCATGAAGTCTATGTAAGTTGAAAGGTAGGGGTTCATATCCTATGCTACCTTATCTCAATAAGTCCATTATGTCCCCTTAGATTAAGTATAGAGAGAAGGGTAAGTCTTACACTCTTACTAACTAATATAAGAACATTGTGCAGGGAAGGTGCATGATTTTTCTTAATTTGATGGGCACTAAGAGTAAATGAATTTTCAGAAAATGTGATACAAGATTGAAGAATTCTTGCTTTTATTTCACTGTAATTTTTATTGCTTAATTTTGGAAGAAGCTGAATTTCTTTGTCAATAATCTTGTATTTATTGTACGACGTTCAATATGGGTTCCTCACTCTGTATCTTATTCATTTACAATTGGCGACAATCCCTTTTTAAAGTTCAATAGTTTTGTAAGAGAAAAGAAGTTCAATTGTTCTTTTGAAGATGCATCTTGTGGCAAATGATAACCATCCTAAACATACTAAAACTATCAAATGTGTAAGATCAACAATCTGAAATGCTTTACTATATTTGAATATTTTGGTTGTAATTAGAATCTGTATTGATAATGAGTCTTTTCAAGGCTTTTGCTCTTGTATATAAATCATAAAATTTATAATTTGATTGTGTACCTAGCATACCAATGACATTTTGTACCTTGAAGTTAGAAAAAGCCAGAAGTTCGATTAAAATAAATTGAAGAAATCGGTATGCTTCGTAACAAATATTTTTTCACCAATTGGTTGTAGTTAGAACCATAACTCATTTATTTAGAATGCATTAACCTATAAATACTAAGGAATCGTATATAAACGTTTACTCTATAAGAATGGTGATAAGAATGAAGAATTTTATCCGGTAAATGAGGATGACGACTCTTACTCTTTATATACTTATCAGGTAAATTGTTACATACGATACTACTTTGATGAACTACAACCTTATTCGACAAAGTAAGTTATAATGTTAGATCTTACTTGTAAGTTATAGTGTTAAATCTTTTAAAGTAAACGTTTGGGTAAACGTCTCCTAAGTGTAAATATATCATTCTTAAACTCTCCTGTAATAAAACCACCAAAGCATCAAAATCGTTTACATTTATGACTCACGCCGCATTACGCGGGTACACAACTAGTATATATTTATATATATATATATATATATATATAGAGAGAGAGAGAGAGAGGCTCCTTCAAGTGTTAACTCAATTATTTGTGTTAACCGTGTTAACCCATCGTTCACTGGTGAACATCATGCTTGTTCACTGGTGAACACGATGCTCGTATACTGACGAATGGTGTTCACCAGTGAACGAGCATGCATGTATGGAACCATTCATTCACTGATGAAGGGTGTTTCACCAGTGAACGAAAATGATGTTCACCAGTGAACGATGGGTTAACACGGTAAACACAGATTATTGGGTTAACACTTGAAGGGCCCTCTATATATATATATATATATAGGTATGTATAGAAGGGCTAGTTCTTTTGTTAATTTAGTAACAGTGTTTGGCGTTAACTATGTGAACCAATCTTAATTAGCCCTTACTCCTTGATCTATGGATTAAATTAATCATGACATATTCGTATAAATTAAAATTTGAGTAGAAATAAACATCGGTGAGCATTCTTGAATAGGGGTATTTGTAGAAAAGATCATCGCATATGAACACCTATGAACAATCTTATTGAACACCATCATATGGTTCCATATGATCAGTTGAACAAAATCTTATGAATGCCTTACGGTTATGAACACATTCTGATGTGTACATATGAACACTTTACGAACACATCCTAGGGGTTTGTTTTTAACATATTTAAAACGTTATTATATAAAATTCCTACGAAATCACATCAAAGACCATCCACTCCCATAGGATTCTTTTGGGATTTCAATAAAATCTTGGAATTCAAATCCAGAAAATCCTTCAAACCAAACATCCAAACATGGCTTTGGAATGAAATTCAATTCCAAATCCTTCAAAATCCAATCAAATCCTACAAATCAAACCGGACCTTAGAAGCATGAAGTATTGGAACCCTCCCTAACCGGGCTTGATCACAACCCTAACCACTTTTACGTACGCCATTTATTTAAAGAGTCATACGGTGGAATTTCTCTAATTGGTCGATGTGGGAACATATCACCATTAGGTTTGGAACCATATTTCAAATACAATTTTCCAAGGTTTTTTCATGAGTAAACTAGAATTTTGGTCCTGTTGTTTACGTTCAACACTAAAAGTCGTTCCTAGACTTCAATAAGTAAAATTAACGACCATATGTTTACACTTTTAGCTGGAAATGTTTCTTGTGTTTAACTATGTTAGTTGAAGGGTATTTTGTCTTTCTTACCTTTTTAACTCTTTGAGAGACATTGTTGGTTATTTTTCTAAACAACAACAGCCAAAAATTATAATTCACTCTATATTTATATTTGTTATATTAATAAATCTTATTCCCAGAATTTATGAATTACATCTTTGTATAATGATAGAGGTTAGAGATTATTATCTTAATAGCCTAACAATAACCCTAGAAGATGTCGGAAATAATATGTGAGCTTAGAATTTTCTTCCATCCCATATAGGAAGGAAAGTGAAAATGAGAGTGCCTTATAAGGCTTAACCCTCCAATGGTCCTTGAACTAGTTGATGGGCTCATGGTGGGGGTCGTGGATGGTAGGTCCAACGGCACACGCGTGCGCGCGTGGCTGAGGCCGAGGACGCGGGTGCAGGAATTCGCGGAGTGGCGCGAGGAGGCGCACTTTGCACTTTGCACGCCGCGTTTATTTCCATCGCTATTGGAATATGAATTCAAGACTGCATTGCATCCTAGGGCTTTGCGGCTTTTGAACTCACAGCAATTAGAGTGTCGTATAAAACCTTTAAGGACAGGTTTTTTACACCGTGCAGTTTTTGTTCTCCAAATCATTCAACAGGTTAGTTCTCAATTTAATATTCTGTCAAGTATTTAATTTTTTTCACTGAGTGAACACTCTGTTTCTACACCTTTCTTTCTTCGAATCTATCGCGAAGGATAGATTCGAATCCGTGGGAATATCACCATCTGGTTTCTAGTTTCCGAACTTTCTTTGGACTATTATAATAATTAAAGTTGTAACCTTGATTCATTATATTCAATAAAGTTTGAATCTTTAATCTTAAAGCTTTGATCTTTTTCTGTTTCTAATCCGTATTATAAATTTTCAACATTCTTAAAGGTTTTGTAACGGATTCCAGTAACTTCCGCATAATGAATCAAGACTTGGTAAAACTGGACTTTTTCAACGGGAAAAACTACACCCGTTGGGCCGACAAGGTAAAGTTCATGCTCATGGTATTGAAGCTTTATTATGTCCTAGACCCCGACTTGAAACCAATCCCTGAAAATCCGGTTCCCGAGGCGGGGAAACAACCGGACAGTGCAAAAATTGCCGATTTGGAGAAGCAGCAGCTTATTCACAAGGAAGAGGAAACTCTTGCTTGGGGTCATATAAAAAACGCACTGTCCGAAATATCCGCTTGGGGTCAAGTAAAAAACGCACTGTCCGATCGGATGTTTGACTTATACTATCCAATAACCGATCCTAGGGAACTTTGGAAAGCCTTGGAATACAAATATAAGGCACATGAAGATGGCACCAATAAATATCTTGTGTCGCAATATTTGCGATTCCAAATGGTTGACAACAAACCAATCTTGGAGCAAGTTCACAAGTTCCAAGTATTGGTTAACAAATTAAAGTTGCTTCCCATTGGTCTCCCCGAAATCTTTCAAGTAGGGGCAATTATTGATAAATTGCCCCCATCTTGGAAGGATTTCTCTAAACAGATGATGCATAATTCTAAAAATTATTCTTTGGATGATTTGACTAAGCATCTAAGGATCGAAGAAGAGTCTCGAAACCGGGATAAGAGAGGAAAGTCAAAGTCTGGGGGATTTGGAAATGGGGGACTACCGAATAAAAAATGGAACTCGGTACCCTCAAAAGAAGAGCTTCAAGAAATCTGGTCAACATTCCGGCCAACAAGTGAAGAGGTCCGAAAAATGTCATGTAATACCCGGGTTTCTAAAACGTCGGTTTCATATAAAGCTTAGAATATTCAAATTTGGAATCAAGCAAGAGAAGTTTGTACATGTTGCTTCTTATTTTGTACCGGACAAATTTTTTAAGTTAGGACTTAGAATGTGAAGGATTCCTCTAATCGGGTTAGAATTGCAATAAGTGGAACTTGAGGGGTTAATTAGGTAAGCTTGATAAATATAAAAGCTAGAAATTAAATGCTTTAATTCATTTTTCAGCCTACAACTGACTCATTCACGGTTCTATCTCCATCTCCTTTGTTCTTACTCATATTCATAAGAGAAGTAAGCTTAGGATTGAAGTTTTTGAAGGTTAAGCAATAATTTTGAGGTATACATCTTATAAACTCTTACTCTCTCTTTTTGCCATTGTTTTGATGCTATTATGTAAGTTAGAAATCGGATTTGGGACTTTGTATCCATCTTTTTGGAAGAAAAAGATGTGATTTGATTTGTTGGTTAGAATTAGACAAAGTATTGAGGATTTCTTAGTAGAGAGCTTGAATTTGATTATGATTTTGTGATTAGAAATGTAAAATTGGTACTTTATTTAGTTTTTGTACAAAGTGGGCAAAAGGATGGAAACCAACAAAATATTTTTATGCTTAATGAATTGATGCCCACAACATGTTTGGTGAAATGCTTTAAAGAGATTTTCATGTTTAGGAAATTTCAGCTTTCTGCCTCCATTTTGAAAATTTTGTGTTAAATCAGCCATAACTCCAAATAAGTTGAACATTTTCAGTTACTAAGATCTTTGTTTCCTTTTCAACTTTGTAGTTGTAACGATGATCAAATTATGGCTCTAAGAGTCTCTAAACAATGTATTTTTGCAGCTGGTCCTGTGCAAAACAGGATCTGCGCACTGTTTTTAGAAAGCTTATATCTAACTCATCGTTACCCCAATTGGGGTGAATCCAAAGCCATTTGAATCATAAAACATGTATCTAAAATTTTTTTGGACCTCAGAACCTAGTTTGGCTTTTAAGTATGCTAAATTAGCCAAACACAGAAGCACAACAGTGCTGTTTTGTGCAGCTAATTTTGAGTGTTTGGTTATTTCACAAATTGATTAAACTCTAGTTTTGTCGTGTAAGCATACTAGGATGTGTTAGTACTTAAAGTTAGGTTATAAATAAGTTTCTAAAGGGTATTAGACTTATATTAGTATGAGTTTAGTAGATACAACTTCTAAATGCTTTGTATATTTTATAGGACCTTCTCTTTGTCGGAACTTGAGCAACCAAGTTGACAAGTCGTTTTGAGTAAAAGGTACGGATTTTTATATTCGTTTGATACTTGGACACGTATTTGAATATATGTGTATACTCCTTGAACATGGTACACCATGTTGTACCTATCACATAAGTGGAATGGTAACTTTCCTATTGAACTCTTGGAATTGTTTTGGTCCGGAGCTATCATGTGATATAATTACTCCGTTAAGGAGTATTTGTGTAACAATTGTATAAGATTTCTTCATTTTGATTAAAGAAACATTGATGAACAATTGAATTACAACCTTCATGGTTGATTGGATTTTAGAATTTGTTTTCATGAGGTCGCATATGTTGTAGACCTATGACTTTCGTTTTTGATTTTGGTTGAATACTCGGTCATTGGGGGCACCAAGGCCGAGATGCTTCCACGGTGGCTATACAATCGTGGCGTCCTCACTTAGAATGGACACGTAAGGGGTCCGGCCAAGTAATGGCTATCGGGGGCGAATGGATCGATCCTAGTTACACGAGTCGGGACGTGAATTATTCACGGCAGGGGTTAGACGGTGAGTGCGCCTACACTGCTACTCCATGAGACTCACGTGGTTTGATCAACCCATGAGAATGAAGTGTCTTCGTGACACAATTTGATTTTAATGACCCTTGTTACATCTTTATGATGTTCGGTTGATTATACGGTTTTTGATATTTTATAAATGCATTATTTTTATATATTTTAAGTTGTATGAATCATATTTATGAACTCGATAAATCTTCACCGTCTACCTAATTATCGTACACTTGTTGTATTTATAAATGTCAATGTTCCCTTATTTCGTTCCTGCATCTACTCGTTAAATTATTATTTATTTTAATTTTATAATCCGCTCACTGGGCAAAGTTGCTCAGCCGTGTGTTCTGTTGACGCGGCAGGTACATAGGTGATTAGACATGGTACGGGACTAAGAGAAGTGAAGACAACTACGTTTGGACCTCCTTTTGAAGATCTTCAGATAGTCTACTTTTGGTCCTTATGTTTATATTGCTATGTATAAGTAAATATAAGCCACAATTATAGTTGTCTTCAAACGATGGTTTATAATTTCAAGTTTATGTTAGTTAATCAAGCTCTGAACTTTATAAGTCTAATCAGTAGAGTTATTATTGTTTTTGAATGTCCCTTGAACTGTGACATCACCCCGTTCTTGGTCACGCGGAATAGGGGGTGTTACATGTCACGTCTGCGAGAGGCGGGACACTATGCCAGGGAATGAAAACAAAGCAAATCTGGACCCAATTGCAAATTCAGTTGAGGAAATTCAGCACCTTGTAGCAAGCCTGCATATGGATGAGATTGACATGGTTTCTGAGGCTGCAACCAAGACACTGGTGCTACGGTTCATGTATGTAGCACCAGGTCTAAGTTTTATGGACCTATGAGAGAAGGCAAGGAAATAATAGTGGAAACCAATGACTGGGCGGATGTCGTTGGTATTGGAAAAGTGACTTCTGGCAAGACGGTCACCATAAGGGATGTTCTTCATGTCCCTTCAATCAAGAAGAATTTGGTGGCACATTGTAGGCTCGACAACAACGGTTTTGGACTCAACATAGAGTCTGGAAAACTCGTGATTTATAAAAGAAGATTTTTTGTTGGTAAGGGATACCTCCACTTTGGGTTGTATCGCCTAAATTTGAGGGATGATGATGAGGCCGGGCCTAGTGGAACTGCGGTAGTGATGTTAATGGAGTTAGTGAGAAAGTAGGTTTTTTCGTTTTGTATATTGATGTAACTCGCAATTTCAATTCTATCAATAAAATTGAATCTTTGAATTATTTTGTTTGTTCTATTTCTTTATGGCATAAACGGTTAGCACATTCAAATGCTAAAAATATCGAAAAAATGCAAAATAAAAGTTTAATTAAAATTGGTAACAAAGAATTTGGAAAATGTGAAACTTGTGTAAAATCAAAGTTTACAAAGAAACATTTTCCTTCAGTCAAACGGGATACATCAATTTTAGAGTTAATTCATTCTAACATTTGTGAATTAAATGGAATACTTACGCATGGAGGCAAAAGATATTTCATTACATTCTGCAATGACCTCAGCCGTTTTTTATATGTTTATATTTTACACTCAGAATATGAAGCTTATGAGGCTCTTAAACTTTATACAGCTGAAGTAGAAAATCAACTCGAAAAACGAATCAAAATACTTAGATCCGACAGGAGTGGGGAATACTTTAACCGAGAGTTTGATGCATTATGCGAAGAGAATGGAATCAAACATGAATGCACCTCATCTTTTACCCCATCAACAAAATGGTTTGGCGGAAAGAGAGAACCGAACCCTTGTTGAAATGGTCAACTGTATGTTGAACCAATCGGGTCTGCCAAACAATTTATGGGGAGAAGCCCTACTTACTGCTTGCCATATCCATAACAGAATCACTAGTCATGTGATTCCAACTAGTCCTTATGAACATTGGAAAGGAAGGACACCAAACCTTAACTATCTTAGAATCTGGGGATGTATTGCCTATTATCGAACCCCTGATCCAAAAAGATCTAAATTAGGTGTCCGTGCTATTAAAAGCGTATTCGTTGGATATGCTAGAAATAGCAAGGCATATAGATTATTGGATAAAGAATCAGGAGTCATAGTAGAATCCAGAGACGTGGAGTTCTTTGAAGATAAATTTTCAGGTGATGCTAAAAACTCGGAACCAACATTGGCTTCTAATCTACCTTGCATATCTCGTGATAGTTAGAAAACCTTGAGAAAAGTTGACGAACCATGAAAAAGTACAAGAGCAAGAAAAGAGAAAGTCTAGGAGATGATTTCTTCTCATACTTAGTAGAAGGAACTCAAAAGAATGTGACGAGAGAGGTCATATTTTCTACTAATTTAGATGATGATCCTAAGACTTTCAAAGAAGCAATGACTTCAAGGGATGCTCCATTGTGGAAAGACGCAATAAAAGATGAAATGGACTCTATCATGGGGAATGGTACTTGTGAATTATTTGATTTACCCAAAGGAGCAAAACCCATAGGCTCCAATTGGCTATTCAAAAGGAAACTACATCCATATGGTTCTATCTCAGCTTTTAAAGCTAGATTGGAGACTAAAGGATATAGATAGAGAGAGGGTGTCGACTATTTTGACACCTACGCTCCAGTTCCTAGACTTAGTTCAATTCGAACTCTTATAGCAATTTCAGCCATAAAAGGTCTATACATTCATCAAATGGATGTGAAGACAGCCTTTTTGAATGGCTATCTAAATGACGAGGTTTATCTGGAGCAACCCGAAGGGTTTGTGGTGACTGGACAAGAGAAAAAAGTGTGTAGACTTGTTAAATCTTTATGGTTTAAAACAAGCCCCCAAACAGTGGCATGAAAGATTTGATACGACTATCACCTTTTTCGGGTTCCAACACAATGGGGCCGGCAGATGCAATTATTCAAAATGCACAAAAGAATCCACTATGATTATTTGTCTTTCTGTAGATGATATGTTGATCATCGGAACCAATCTAGAAGGTATTCTTGAAACTAAAAGGTACCTATCTACAAACTTTAAGATAAAAGATCTTGGAAAGGTAGATATCATTCTTGGAATAAAGGTCAAAAGGTCAGCATCTCAAATCTCTCTAAGTCAATCCCACTACATAGAGAAGATACTGACAAAGATTCAACATTTGAATATAAAAAAGTATAACAGTCCTTTTGATTCAAGTATGAAACTTGACAAAAACTCTGGTAGAGCAGTGGCTCAACTAGAGTATGCCAATGCGATAGGATGCATGATGTATGCAATGCATTGCACTTGACCAGATATTGCTTTTGCCATGAGTAGATTGAGTCAATATACAAGCAACCCCGGTCCAGATTATGGAAAGTCATTAGTAGAATATTGGGTTACCTGAAAAGAACTAGTGATCTAGAGTTAACATAAACGAATCTTGGAAGGGTATTCCGACGCCAGTTGGATAGATCACTCTAGTGATTCAGAATCCACAAGTGGGTGGATTTATACTCTTGCTGGTGGGGCAATTTCTTGGGTGAGCAAGAAACAATCGTGTATAGCCCATTTGACTATGGAAGCCGAACTTATTGCACTACTTGTTGCGTGCAAAGAAGCTAAATGAATTAGAGATCTATTAACAGATATTCATTTGTGGCCTCGACCAACCCCTTCTATTTCCATGTATTGTGACAGTGAGGCCATACTGTCAGAAGTATACAATGTCGTGTATAATGGGAAGTCGCGACACATAGGTCTCCGACACAATTTCGTGAGACAATTAATTGTAGATGGTACCATAAGTATTGTGTATGTCAAGTCTTGTAGGAACTTGGTTGATCCACTAACCAAGCCTCTGACAAGAGACTTAATAGGATAAACTACTAGAGACATGGGTCTGAAACCACATAGAACCAATTAGTGATGGAAACCCAACTTGGATTTAGTGCTTCTATCTACCAAGTTTAAAAGGTAACAACAAGTCATTAATTGATAGAAGGTACTATCGACTGATAGATCCATGTAAGGTAAGAGATAGTACGGTGTTACCGAGAAAGAGGTTGAATTAAGACTTTTAACAAAGTTTAGAGGCATCTTAGTAACGAAGATGTTATAGAACTTTGCCTATATGACTGAGAGGTGGTGCCGCCTCAAATGAAGAATATTGGTTCTTCTTCTAAAAGGTCGTGAAACAGGATTTAGCACATGCCCATATTCGCGCTCAATGAGAGAGCAAGAATGCTAGGTGATGCCCGAGGACGCGGGTGCGGGAATTCGTGGCCGTGGTCATGCCCGAGGACGCGGGTGCGAGCATTCATGGAGTGGCGCGAGGAGGCGCACTTTGCAGGCCGCATCGGAGTAAGAGGAGCCTCGCCCCGAGCTCCCGACTTTCTTCTTATAGGAAAATTTGAGAGAGAAGCTAATAAAAGTCATGGGGTTTAGGGTTGTGATCGCAGTATAAATACGGTACCAGACCTCCCTCCGAAAACACATCGAAATCTGAACTCTTTGTCTCGAATTGCTTCTTTGTGTTGTTGTCTTCTGTCATTTTCCATCCGATATTCTGCATCGTTCTTGCTAACATTCGTTTCCATCATTGTTGGAATATGAACTCGAGACTGCATCGAATCCTGGGGCTTTGCGGCTGTTGAACTCACAACAATTAGAGTGTCGTATAAAACCTTTAAGGACAGGTTTCTTGCACCGTGCAATTTTTGTTCTCCAAATCATTCAACAGGTTAGTTCTTAATTTAATATTCTGTCAAGTATTTAATTTTGTTCACTCTGTTTCTACCCCTTTCTTTCATCGAATCTATCGCGAATGATAGATTAGAATCCGTGGGAATATCACCATCTGGTTTCGAGTTTTCGAACATTCTTTGGACTATTATAATAATTAAAGTTGTAACCTTGATTCATTATATTCAATAAAGTTTGAATCTTTGATCTTAATGATTTGATCTTTTTCTGTTTCTAATATGTATTATAAATTTTCAACAGAAGATGCATTGGTTCTAAAAGTTTTATCCTCATGACCAAATTTTTATAAGGACAAAAATATCCAGCTTATCATTTTGTTCAATTAGCAAAATCTGAAGTTTTTTTCTATTTTGATAACTAATAGGAAAGCGAAGTTTCAATTTTGTGGTGAAAATGATATTCATTATAGAAGAACACTTGACATCTGAGTAATCAATACAGACCAAATTCAAAAAAAAAAAGATTTCGCACCTATGGTAGAAACAATATATACTCATCGGTAATGATCTCCTAAGAAAATTATGAGAGTAGTGGATAATTATCTAAAAGCAAAGATACATTTACTAGATAACGGGATTTTCAAGTCCAATCCCCACAACCCTAGTCTCGAATTTGTCAATACAAATGATATAATAAAGAAAGATGCCGTCATGATCTCGTGATAAAGGTAAAGAAATAGATGATGATATAAGTGTCCGTTTGGTCTCTAATAAGGAATAATACAAATTTAGAGGGTTAAAATTGGGTTAGAAAAACTCAACCCTATTCAAATCGCCAACCCATTGCTAATAGATATTATGTCCATAAAATTATATATATATATATATATATTATTTCCACAAAATTATATATATATATATATATATATAATATTTACAGAATTATAACCATTATAGAAATATAATTTATCCCTAGTTTTTGAAGCTTAGTTTTCTTTTCCTATTCGTTGCTCGTTTTCTTTTAGTTAGAAGTTTAGATTTCTATTGATAGTTTCTATAAGATTTCTTTTATGTAAATATTGTTTTACTTTTTTGGCACTATAAATTTGTCTATTCGTTTTGTTTTATTTTGTTTGTTTTACTTCATTTTCAAAAAGTGTTATCCTTAATTGACTATGTATAGTACCAAAGGAAAATACTCCTGAATCTCCAAAAATCGAAGACAATGACGAACCAAACTCGTCTAAGAAAATGGATGGTAGAACTTCAAATGTCTGTGATCACTTTAAAAAAAACTCTAGATGTATTTGTAATTATTATGGAAAGACGATGCACATCTATTCTCATATTTTCAGACTGAATAAACATTATATTCAGTTGTATTCAGTCTGAATATTTTTTGAATATTCAGTCTGAATAATTTAAATTCAGACACGTGTCGCCCTTTCATTTGTTCTTATGTTCACAACAAATTTGAGTCTGCATTTAAACTTTCCTCTCTCTCTCTCTCTCTCTATATATATATATATGTGTGTGTGTGTATATATATATATAGTTAAATAACATAAATTAAATTAACAATAAAATAGAAATTATAAATTAATTTTAAAAAAATATTGACTTATATATATATATATATGGGGAAATTTCAAATACAAACCACGTCAATTCGTAAAAACCGCGTGTTTCATTATTTATTTTTTTGAATAATTTTTTTTTCATGAAAGTGTTTAATATGATGAATTTGTTTCATATAATTCTTTTATTCATGAAATTATTTTTCTTTCTACATGAAAATTAATTGATTCATGAAACTCTCAATTTGATGAATCTTGTTTCACAAATTCTTGAATCACCAACCTTCATGTATTCTTAATGAAATTTTTTCATATATTATTGACTAATCAACCCTAATAATTAAGAAAAAGTGAAAAAATTAATAAAAAAAATTGGTTGCATATGGTTTATACGGTTTGTACGAATTGACGTGGTTTGTAACGGAATATAGTCAAAGAACATAAATTAAAATAACAACAAAATAAAAATTATAAATTAATTTTTAAAAAATATTGACCATTCAAACAATTAAGAAAAATATCATCACAACAAAATTAGATTTACATGACTCTAAAAAAATTAAGCATATAATTAAGTTTATGAGTCCATAAAAATTAAACATATAACTTTCTTGTAGTAATAGTTTTTGTTTATTGTTTGAGTAATCAAAATTAAGCGTATAACATTAATTTATGATTTTTATTTATAATGTTATTTTAATCATTTATATTTTGATTATATAATAATAACCTCACGTTGAACCAACTTAATTTTTAATATTTTGGTCCCATATTTCAATTCTCAACCAAAAAATATGGGAATTTATTTTGATTTTTTTTGTTTTTTTGAACTTAAGATTTTTTAACACTATTTTTTTTTATGAATTTAATAGTTTTAAATAAATACATTTATTGATTTAATATGTACTTTATTTTAAGAAATTTGATTTGTGATTGAATATATAAAACGTTTTTAATGAATTTTTTTTAAAAAAATGAATAAAATTAAATTTTAGAGCATATAACACTTTTAGTCGCTATAATTTGTTCAAAGACCGATTAGTCCTTCCTAACGGTTGCTAACTAATATTATTAAGTACCGGGATCATGAGTGTTATAAAAATGAAAAGTTAGGGACCATCAACGTAGATTGTTTGTTATAGGAAACAAATCGAAAATTAGACCAAACCACACATTGTAATTCACTCTTATTTAAATAAAAGATTGGTCGAGATTCATCCACTTACTTTTTTTAACTGATATCATTCTGGTTTGAACCACCCATCACTCTATCTATGTACATGTGTGTGTGTTTATGTGTGTGTATGACTGGTTCTAATAGGGTTGGCTTCGCATAAAGACCAATATGTTTTTGTGGACCCCTGAAACCACATTTTTACACTTGAAACTTCAGAGCAAAACGTTATGAATACAAAAAAAATATGAACCTTCATAGCAAAAGGAAAGAACACTGTTAAACTTATCTTCACGATAATTTGTTACGAAGTTTCTAGTGTAAAAAAGTAGTCTTACGGATCTCACGAAGACAGTTTGATCTCACATTATTCCAAGTCGATTCTAATAAGAAAGGTAAATATAATGAGAAGTTAAAAAGTAAAGGTTGATAGATGGTTCATAGACAACAATATTTATCGGTGAAGGTGCTCATATTTGTAGTGTATAAATGACCGATTCATAGGACGGAGGGGGTATTAATTTTGGATCCTGGAGTGATCCACCTTTAAGAGCATTCACACAATCACATAGTTTCCTTAAAGAACGTACGTACTAGATTCATCATTTGCAACGCGCTCTTGTCGTGTTACTACCAAATTAAAACCAATAAAGAATTTATTAGCCTCAAAGATAGCTGCAAATAGCATACATAATCAACGTAAAGATCTAGGTTATGGGTAAATTTATTCTTTCATGATTGCAATATATATATATATATACATATTTATAATTCCATTTCCTACGACATGCACATACTTGTCAAAATAATTGATCCAAAATGGAAGATAAGTGACCACAACAACGATGGTTATGATATTGTGACTTTTCAAAACTCCTAGCTTAATCAAGAACCAACCCATCTTCTTGTTCTACTATAATACAACCCCAAAAAAAGTATTGTCTAGTAAAGATCAACCCTAACGGTCACTACCTGGGTTCTTTATAACCCACTTCTTCAATCCCAATGATCATTGTTAAAAAAATACGATACCAGTCATAATTATTGGGACTTTTAATATAATTTAAAATCTACACTTGGTCCAAGACATTACGAAGCTGGGTTGAATTAGTTATTTCCTATTCATTCCATGACCTGTCTTTTGGTCAAATGTAAAGGTTTGAATCGAAGGAAACAACATTGATTGCAAAACCAATTCATAGAGTCGAAAATAAGCTATTACATCAATTTGCTATGATGCAAACGTATTTTGATACTAATTACAGTGTAAATACAAGTAAAATGATTTCATATATACGTACCGCTTTAGTCAAAAGGTCAACTAATATTCCAAGAAACAAGGTCTTAAAGCAAAAAACATCTTGAAATTAATATTAAGACATAATTATCATCTAATTCAATTTTATCAAAACATAGCCACTTGAAGTGCAAGGCAAAGCTGATACTCGTGTAAAATAATATATAAACACGAAGGAAGAAATTAATCTCAAGATGGAAGTTTATTCAATTAATATCATTTTTATGCCAAAGATGGTTGTTTAAACAAGAGTTTATGAAATTTAGTATACTACAAGAGTTTCAAATGTTTTCTTACTCAAAACGGCCCATTTAGTTCCCAAAAACTGAGTCCAAATTTAGTAAGTTTAATCAACACGTGTGAAGAAGTGCGCAAATCCGAAGAAGTTATCATGGACGAGCCACATGCAGGGAAACTTGCATGTGTGGTTCTGGCCGGGATTTCCTGAGAGTGAATTGATCCTCTTTGAGATGAAATGCGGCAATGTCCTAATCAAACCAGGCGCAATGCCTCTGTTCTATACTAAAATACTATTTCGGATGAATGGGGAATTAAGTCGCTCTTTGATCTGCAGAATAAGGCCTATGAGCTCTCTCTTTTCTTTTATGGCAGGGATCTCTCCACACCAAGGAACCAATACAACGTTTAGACCAAACCTTAAAAGTATTTGTATCTGGTGTGGGTGAACATCGAAACTTTCAATGGAACTAAGGAGTTCTAGGAGAGATATGTCTCTAAACAACGTAAAACATCCTTTGTTAATTTAGAATTGTTTTCATTGCCACAACAATAAGCTAATTACTATTTAAAGTTTCATTTGTTTGGATATTGGTCTTTTTTAATTTGACCTTGCTAGATGAATGATATGCACGTCAACCGTCTGATGGGCTTTCACTAGAATTTTCTTCTAGAAAACTTTCACAAAACATGTTCGCAGTGATAACATTAAACCTTGTCAAAAAAAAATCTGTTTTCTTTATCATTTCTTTTCCTTAAATGATTAGCTGGTTTCTAAAACTTCAAAAATTATATAAATATATTATAATATTACTTTAGAAATAAAAAGTAATTACATAAATTTGGTTGTAAAAGTTACTATACAAGTGTTGTTTGATTAAAGTAAGTTTTCAAAATACCATCAATTTTTATTTCTTAAATTGTTTCAAAATAAATAACTAATAAAAAATTAATTAAAATATAATTTTTTTTAAACCGACTCTTTTGGTAAAATTTTAAAATAAATGTTAAATCAAATGTAATTTTTGAACCTTCAAAAACCCTAAATGGATCTCAATCCACTATTTATAACCAATCTTTCGTCCACTTTCATTGCTACCGGTCTTACATCGATTTTATTGATGGATCTTTACATAGACGTTACACATTTACCTATCATAAGTAATTCATTCGATTTCTCTTTTTACAGATTTTCATTCTTTAAATCGACCTAACCAATTTTCATTTTCAAAATCATTTGAGAATTTTGATTATAAACCGAGTTTAAGCCACTGTTCTTCACTTAACTTAATTATCCAGATTTTCATTTTTCGGTTCTTTGAATCGATTTAGATTGTAAAAGTATTTACATTCGATCTAATGACATTTCTTAAAATGATTTTAAATTAAAGAGTTTTCCACTTTTTGGTGCTATAGAAACTTAAAATCCTTGCTGTGATATGTGAAATAGAATTTTTGTTAGATTTGCTGATACCAAAATTAATTGAAGTACAATATCTTCTCAACCAACACAGGTTGTTCCTTTCTAGTGATGCTTGGATGTTTCTGTTTGTTCAATCTTGTACATTTCTTGTTGTAGGTTATTAATTATGGTGATATATCGGTTTGTGTATCGGTCAGAGCACCTGTAATATGTTTGCCATTTTTCTAAAGCGCCTGATTCATTCCAATTCCAATTCCATTTTGCAGGACAACATCATCAATGAACAAGGTGTGGATAATACAAACAAGAAAAAGGAGATGAAGAAAGGACAAGGTACTATCATCATTCAACGGCGTGATAAACCCTGAAAACAAGCATTGCTGGCAAGGAGAAAGAAGACCTATCATTCATCGAGTTAATTCGCTGATAAGTGGAAAAATGACTTGAGCATTTTTGGACCGGGTAAGAAAGGATATGGACCCTTGATTGTCATTAATCTCAAACCCACCCATTAATTGTGCTTGATATGGGGATTGATCGGGTGCATCTCATCCTAACGTGCATCCAAGGCTAGAGATCCCTTCTTACGTTTCTCATCTTAAATTTCGTTCTGGCAGGAACCCAACCCTATAGCCTTTGGTATCTTAATTAGTGCAACTTAAGAATGCTAAACTAGAGTAATTTGTTGTACTATGACTAGTTTGAATTTATATAGAGCTTTGATTTTGTCTATGCCAATGTCATTTAGAAAAAATCTTTTATATTCATTGTTATGTGGATGCACTTGTGACATGGTGAAGCATAACGTAAATTAAATAAAACACAACTATGAAAAAAACTTCAATATTATTCGATAATCCTTAAATTAAAGGATTATAAATAAAGAGGCTTTTTTGTAGGCGAAACTAATATTGGCAGGTTGGCCCAAATTTCAAAATTTAGAAAATCGAGAAACAAATGAGATTTTTACTATATCCTAAATAGAGGCATGAAAGGAAAAAACTACTGACTTCATATGATTTGTTTACTATACATAATAAAATGTAAAACATTGTATACGACATCAAAAACCTTATGCCAAAGATCTCCTATATAGTGATCTCAGTTGGTTTGTATCATGTCAACGACCAAAACTCAACTAATATCATTTTGCAAAGTAGAAAATGCAAGATGAGGTTAGGAAAGACAATAAAGACATGACCCCATGGTTTGTGACGTAAAAAACCCCATATATATATAATTCCATTTCTTACGACATGCACATACTTGTTAAATTAATTGATCCAAAAGGGAACATAAGTGACCACACCAACGATGGTTATCATATTGTGACTTTTCAAAACCCCTAGCGTAATCTAGAATCAACTCATGTTATTGTTCGAATACAAACCAAAAAAAGTATTAACCAGTAAAGATCAACCTTAACGGCCACTACGTGGGTTCTTTATAATCCACTTCCTCAATCCAATGTTATTGTTCGAATACAAACCCATGTTATTGTTCGAATACAAACCAAATGATCATTGTTATATAAATAAGATATCACTCCCAATTAATTGGGACTCTTAATATAGTTTAAAATGTATACCTGGTCCAAGGCATTACGAAGTCGGGTTAAATTAGTTATTTCCTATTCATTCCATGATTTGTCTTTTGGTCAAATGTAAGGGTTTGAATTGGAGGAAACTACATTGTTATAAAACCAATTCATAGATTAAAGATAATCTATTAGATCACTTTGTTATAATGCAAACACATTTTGATAGCAATTACAGTCAAAATTATAAGTAAAATGATTTCATATATAAGTATCGCTTTTGTCAAAAGGTCAACTAAATATTTCAAAAAACAGGGTCTTAAAGCAAAACAAACATTTTAAAATTAATATTAAGACATAATTATCATCTAATTCAAAATAAAAAAATAGCTACTCGAAGTGCAAGATTTTTTCTAGACATATGTAAAAGCGTATATAGACATGATGGACAGGGTCGAAGGAGAACGTTCCATGGATTATCATGTATTTGGTCTTCGCATTTTATCATGGATGTTTGTAATAACATTCTTGATTATCTTGAAGTGTAGGTTCAAGAAATTCATATCATGATGGAAGTTTTATTCAATTAATTTAATTTTTATGACAAAAATGGTTATAAACAGTAGTTTATCAAATTTAACATATAACAAGAGTTTCAAATGTTTTCTTGCTCAAAACGGTTCAATCTAGTAGAGTTTAATCATCAACTGACAACATTTAGACCAAACTCTTAAAAGAATTTGTATCTGATGTGGATGAACATCGAAACTTTCAATGGAACTAAAGAGTTCTAGGAGTGATATGCCTCTAAGCAACGTAAAAATCCTTCATTAATTATGATTGTTTTCGTTGCCACAACAATAAACTAATTACAAAGTTTCATTTGTTTTTAGGTGTATGTTTGAACATTCGGTCTTTCTTAAGTTGGCCTTGCTAGATGAATGATATGCCCGTAAATCATCTTATGGGTTTTCACTAGAATTTTCTTGTAGAGAACTTTTACAAAACACGTTAGCAATTGATAACATTAATCTTTCTCCAGGATTTTTTTTAATTTTTTTTATCATTTATTTTCCATAAATAAGTATCTATTTTGAAAGTTTAAAAAATTGTATAAATATGTTATAGTATTACTTTAGAAAAAAAAATAATTACATAAATATCGTTGTAATAATTACTATAAAGTGTATTAATCTTTCTCCGAGATTTTTTCTTTTTTTCATTATTTCATTTCCATAAATGAGTATATGGTTTTTAAAATTTCAAAATGTATATAAATATGTTATAATATTACTTTAGAAATAAAAAATAATTACATAATTATCTCGTTGTGATGATTAAAATAAATGTATTAATTTTTCTTCAAGATTTTTTATATTTTTTTCATCATTTTTTTTAATGATTATCTGATTTTTAAAGTTTCAAATTTTATATAAATATGTTATAGTATTACGTTAGAAATAAAAAATAATTTCATAAATATCTTCGTGATAATTACTATAAAATATTGTTCGATTAAAGTAAGTTTTCAAAATATCACCAATTTTTATTTCCTAAATTGTTTCAAATTAAATAATTAATAAAAATTAATTGAAATATTATTTTTTAACCTGACTCTTTTGGTATTTTATTAAAATGTTTGTAAAATCAAATGTTATTCTTTAACCTTTAAAAATCCTAAATGCATCCCAATCCAGTATTTATAAGCAATCATCCGTCCAACTTCATTGCAAAAGTCTTACTTCGATTTCATTGATGGATCTTTCGGTAGACGTTTCACGTTTACCTATCATTGTAAGCAATTCATTTGGTTTCTCTTTTTGCATATTTTTATTGTTTAAATCGATCTAGCTAGATTGAAAATGGTTTATGCTCGACTAATCAAATTTCATTTCAAAATCGTTTGTGAATTTTGATTATAAACCGATTTTAAGCCACTGTTCTTTAATTAACCTATTCAGTTTTTCATTATTTGGTTATTTGAATCGATTTAGAATGCAAAGTATTTACATCTGATCTAATGAAATTTCTTTAAATGATTTTAAATTAAAGATTTTATTCAACTTTTTGGTGCTAAAGAAATTTAAAATCCTTGCCGTGAAATGTGTAATGGAATTTTTGTTTGATTTGCTGATACAAAAATTCATTGAGCTACAATATCTTCATCGTCGGTTGTTCATATCTATCTAGTGCTTGGATGTATGCTTGGATGTTTCTGTTATTAATCTTGTACATTTCTTGTTGCATGTTAATTATTATGGTGACATAGCCAAGAATTAATGGATTCACAACATCAACGTTCATAACATTTCTATCAAGCGTGAAGATGCAGCAACAACATCAACGTTGGTGCTTCCTTTTCTCCAAATGCAATCACCACAAAATTAAAAGGTTTGATTTTTGAATCTTTTATTTCCATTTTTGGGATTGTTTTCAGTGTTAACTATTATAACTCAAGATTATTGACCGATTTGTGCTACGTACTTTTGATTGCTACCTCCACCCAAATTAATCGAACATTGAAAAACAAAACACTCAAAAAATCTTAAATATTATAATAAAAAATAAAATAATATATGTATTTAATTCTTATTGTATTAATCTATATATATATATATGATTAGGAAAGTTGAATAACTTATTTTTAGAGATCTACTTTATTGAATTCTATAGGCCAACATTTTGGAACTCCATTTGTTTAGGTTTTTTTTTTTACTGTTGGGTTGGAAATGATAAGACCTCCATTTTTATCTTTTTAGTGTTGGCTTGTAATTAAGTGCAACTTTAACTGTAATTAATAGGTTCAATAAGCTTGAAATTTTCAATCTGTTTGCTAAGTGCAAAAATGACGAAATATTGGAATATTTGCAGTACTTTAGACATGAAAAGGCGAATCTACAATTTAGATCAATGATACAAGTGGAAGCCTTCAAACCTACTACAACTACTGTCAGCGTGATAAACCCTGAAAACAAGCATTGTTGGCAAGGAGAAAGAAGTTTTCAGCAAGGGTCAATTTGTTGATAAGAGGAAAACTGGCTTGAGCATCTCTGTTCTCGGTAAGAAGGAATCTGGACCTTTGATCACTTTTAATCTCTGTTCTCGGGATTGATACAGTGCATCTCATTCTAACGTATATCCAAGGATGAAAATCCGTTCTTACGCTTCTCACCTTAACTCTCGTTCTAGCCCTTGGTATCTTAATTAGTGCAACTTAAGAATGCTAAACTAAGAGTAACTTGTTGTACTGTGACTAGATTGAGTTTGTATAGAGTTTTGATTTTGTCTATGCTAATGTGATTCAGAAATATCTTTTTTTTTCACTGTTACGTGGATGCACTTGTGACGTTATGTTGTAGAATGGAAGTGAAATAAAACTCAACTCCGACAGAGCCCAATATTATTCGATGATCCTCAAAGGATTACAATTAAAGAGTCCTTTTTATAGACGAAACTAATATTGGCTGGTTGGCCAAAATTTCATCCTTTAGAAAATCGAGAAATAAATAAGATTTATAGTATCCTAAATAGAGACATGAAAATCAGAAACTATCGAATTCACATGATTTGCTTAGTAAACATAAGAAAATAAAATAAAGGTTATATATAACTTCAAAAATCTCTTACCAAAAGCATCCTAATATCAGGATGTCAATTGGTTTGAATGTGAACGACCAAAGCTCAACTAATATCAGATCGTAAAGTAGAAAATGCAATATGAGGTAAGAAAAGACAATAAAGAAACAAAACCATGGTTGGTGAAGTGAAAACCCAAACTAAGGAGGGTAAAAGCCGCCCATGGTGACAAGTGACCACAAATCCACTAATGTAGCTCGATGACAAGACAGATCGCCATGTGCAATGATAGATTAAATGCAAAATAAGAAAATGCAATACAAATGCGATACGACATAATTGTTCATATTGCAGGACAAGTGTTTTAATCAATCGTGTCACAAGACAAGGCCACTCAAACACCCATTTTCATTGATGTACAATAACTCGAACAATTCAGTTCATTGAAGAACCATTGAACTTATATTAACGATTTTGTAGCTTCACCTCAATTTGATACTATATACTTTACGAAGGAAGGCAATAAAGATATATATTACCCCAAAATCCCCGACAGTTACAAAATAACCAGAATCAATGTAACTTTCCTATGGACTTCCGATAGATTTTCAATGGAAGCTTTCCTTTGGATTTTGACGACTCTCGTTTCCTATATATTTTGAATGATTAGTCATCTACAAGGGATTTTCGATGATTATTTTATATTAAATTTAACAATTTATAGTCAGAATGCACTCGTTTTGTCGGAAATCCATCATTAATTTCTTGCAATTTTTGTCGGGTTTTCATTGTTTTTTAAAGTTAATTAAAAAATATTTTTTCTATAATTAAATAATGCATTCGGTCGAAAATCCATGACTTCTTGGAATTTTCAATGGATTCTTTTAAATATTAAAAAACTATTTTTTAAAATGAAATAATGCATTTGGTTGAAAATATATAGCATCTCCAATGGAGGTGCTTATAAGAACCTACTTTTTAGAAAATTTTCTACAAATTTACAAAAAAAAATTCTAAAATGGAGAACTAAAAGCCAATATATCTAAAAATAATTACATTCATTTCCAACAGATTTCAATTTTAAATAAACCAACATTGATTATAATATTAAAATATTATTTCTCTCTCTCTAAATATTTGTTTTCAAATTTTCCTACTATTGATCTCACTTTGTAATCATTTTTAGTGGTGTTCTCCAAATTTGGAGAAAAAAGATTTCTCTTTTCTACTTTCTTCACTTTAGAAATAGTTTTGGGGAGCTGTTGGAGCAAACTTTTGACTCAAAATACTAATTTTCTCCACTTTGAAGAAACTGTTGGAAATGCTCTTACAAGACACTACACTTTTTGCCAATTCATCTCCAACTCATCAAATTAAAAATCATTTTTGAAAAGTCCATAATGATAGCTCTTATAAAAACCTTATTTTATGGGACCCATTGATCCTTTTAACATCAATAATTATTAAATTAATATATACTAATAATTTTAAAGTCAAGAAAAAAAAAGATAAATGTCACTTACCACAAACTCGATGGTAAGAATCAAGGTTTCTTGTTCAAGCTAGCACCTAGAGGGATTAGGTTTTATAAGAACCTCTCGTAAAAACCACTACACTTTTTGCTAAGAGCATCTCCAATGGAAGTTCTTATAAAAACCTCATTTTGCACCTTTTGTTACCACCTCGTGTACACATCATCAAATTAAGAACTTTCCAAAAACTTCACAAATGGTAGTTGTTATAAGAACCTCATTTTTTGGGTTCACTAAATAAGTTGTATTAATAAATATTATATAAAGTCAAGAAAATAAAGTAAAAAATAAGTAAAATGTCACTTCTCAAAAAAATCATGATAAGAATCTGGGTTCTTGTTCAAACACCTATGATACATTATGTTCTTATGTTAATAAGGGATTGTATTTGTTGGCTTTAATAAGAACCTTGCATAGGAGATGATCAATAATTTCTTAGCATTTCCGACGGATTTTTGATGGTTTTCTAATATCAATGAATATATTATTGATAAGAAAAAATAATACGTTCGTCGGAAATCCATCTGTAATTTCTTGGAATTTTTGATTGATTTTTGATGGCTTCTAATATTAATTAAAATATAATTTTTAAAAATGAAGTAATTCTTTCTGTTGAAAATCTAGTGGGATTTCTTTGTAATTTCCGACATAAATTTTCGTAGGTGAAAGTCTAGTTTCCAGTACTGTATATCGCATAAAAATTCGACTGTCCAGAGAAATTTTTATACAATGAAATTTTGCACACCCATACAACTACCCATGAAAAGAGTCTTCTAGTCATAGTAGATCTCTTGTAGGAAAAAATGATATATATCCCTGCTAATCTTTTCATTTCACAATTATGTGCGATAATCAATAATGTATTTAACCGAATGCCAACATCATTTCTCAAATCTTGCTGTATGTGAGTTTTTGG
Source organism: Silybum marianum (assembly GCA_036898165.1). Lineage (NCBI taxonomy): Eukaryota > Viridiplantae > Streptophyta > Magnoliopsida > Asterales > Asteraceae > Silybum > Silybum marianum. The sequence goes on from CM072541.1 coordinate 9,710,489, forward strand.
CCTCCTAGGAGACTGAGGGTTCAAAATTCACGAAAAATAAGGAGACTATGTTAGTTTATTTATTTCATTTGAGTTATATAAATATTATATATTATATACATTTCAAAAGAAACATTAGTTCTCAAATCAACACTTTGAGGACCAAATTCACATGAATTCCGCTTTGGATATGCAATATATTGAACCACAGTTCTACCTCTACACAACCCCATAAACATATTTCCAATTAGTTTAGATATTTTCTAATTAATGTGTGTGTATGTATATATATATATATATATTAATTAGTTGTATATTCGTGCATGCAGCAAGGGACGGAGCCAGGATTTAATTTAAGGTGGTGCATAGATGAATCAAATAAATTGAAAATAAAAAAATTATATATTAGTTTTTGAAAAAAAGGAGAAACAACAGTATGCTATTATTAGATTATATCAACCAAAACCACGTGTTCTAGACGAGTTTTCATATTTTAAAATTGATCTGTGAATTTCATCTCCTATATTATGACTTTAATCCAAAACACTATATAGTTATTATTTGACGTAGATGCCTAATAATATTTTTCTGTTTGAAAAATATTTTTACATGATTATTAAATGTTAAATTAATCAACCTGTTATACATATTTATGAAAAATTATTAAAAAAATATATTTTTATATAACTGCAAATATAAAAATAATTCAACAAATCTATGTGGTTATTATAGAAATAAATTCATAAAATTTTAAATTTAGATAATGTAAGCAACGGAATTAGTGTAGCCCACTTTTTTATTTTGGAGAGAAAATCAACTTAGTAGTAAATTTATTGGGTTTTGAGCTTGTTTATGATATATCTACTAAAAAGATTGAAGTTTTAAGGGGGAGTATGTGTTCTCCCTCGCTCTAATGTAGCTCCGTCCATGGATGCCGCACGCGTGAATCACAACTCTGAAATTCGGGTCGCAGGCAAGAACTTGAAGCATCAATCAAACCCACAAGAAAGAAGTTCTTATATGGAAGATTGTTATGTGTTTTAGTTGGATGTTTTTTGTTCTTTGTTATTTCATTATTTCTTAGTTGACATGAAACGGTTTAATAGGTTATTTTGGGTTTAAGGTTGAAGTTAGTTTTTGTTTGACGAAAACCAAGGAATTATGTAATGTTGTTATTTCTTTAATGAAAATTCTCATTTTGAATGTTGCTATCTCCCGAAAACATGCTTTACCTTGATATGGAATTGTGGTTTATACACAGGTTGTTCAATGCTAGATCCCAAGAATCTTTTTGGGATAAAATTTGGCTTTTTTATTTGGGGATTTGTCTGTTTGGGTTTGCAATTACATTACTTACAAATATTATGTGCATTGTTGGAATGATGGACCAAGAAAAGTGAAATTGATTTAATACAAATCTGTCCAAATTGAAACCAAACTTGTTGCAATATTTCAAATTGAAACCAAGCTAAATGGTGGAGGCAAACTGTGTTCCAATGTTTGGTTTATATAAAGTGTGATTAAAGGTCCTTTTTAGTGATAAGAGATGAACATATCAATAGATATCCCATTATATCTGCAAACCTGTTATGTTGGAAATTATAGTGAGGTTGGAAGTTTTATTTCATCCCACATTGGTAGGATTATGCATAATAAAATACTTTATAAGCCTTTTCCCTCAAGTGAGCTTTGAACATGTTGGTGGCTCATGATGGGGGTTATGTGTAGAAGGTTCAATGCACATGCGTACACGTAATCGAAGCTGATGACACTCTTTGTGCTTCTTTTTATTGAAAATTATGGAGAGAATTAGATCATTACTATTAAATAAAAAGTTGCTATTTTTCAGTAATTAAATTCAAGGTTTTTATCTGATTAAGTTTTTTATTTATTTATTTAATATTAAAAAACGTTTTTATTTATTTAATTAATTAATATAAAAAACGTTTTTATTTATTTAATTAATTAATATAAAAACAATTATTTGTTTATATTAAATTAGAGATGGATTTAGTTGGAGACTTAGTCTCCTAACTAACTCATCATCTTTCTAATCTTGGGGAAGAAACACCCAATTTTAGGGTTTATGAGGTATAAATAAAAACTTAAAGCTTTGAGGAAGATGGATGAAAAAAACCACCACCATAAATCTAATTCTCTCTATAGCTCTCTCTTTAATTTTGCGTTTGAAGTTCTTCCTACCTACGATTTCTGCATCTACTATGCTTTAATTTTGATTGTCATTGCTGTTGACAATTGAAATACTTTAACTGTATCAAATCCTGGGGCTTTGCGACTTTGAGACTCACAGCATCAACAGTAGTCGTATAAAACCTTTAAGGATAGGATCTAATCCGTACAGTTTATTTCATATCATGATTGATTACCGTGTATGCTTCAATTAAAAGAAAAAGAAAATACATTTATAATACCTTTATAAATGTTAAGTATTGATTTTCATTCGATGGATTCTTAAAATATCAACAATCTTAAAGGTTTTATAGAATTATCCGGGATATGTTTTTGTCGCATATGAAAAGTAGTATGGATAAAGTTTAAATCTTTGTTGTTACAATTAATATTTATTTAATAAAGATATACATCTTTTATTGAACAAAAATTTATTATCTCTAAATCTGCGACTATAATCTATATATCCATATTTAGAAAAAGAGGACGAATCCTCTTATTCGTTAATCTTGTCACGTTTGGATGAGATGATAGAATCTAGAAATCATAACTTTTTCTAAAAGCTTTGTTTGATGTATAGGATGAAGAGTTGTCGTAATAAACGACGATTATAAAATGTTGTTTTATTTTTCCGGTTTAAGTATTATTCCATCAGGAATAACATGCGTTCAAAATGGTGTTTGAATAAGACATTCTAAGCGACCCCAAACTTCGAGTTTTTTGGATCTATCGCGGAGGATAGATCGAGCAAAATGTAGTGTAAATTGTGATTGATTGGCTTTTATTTTCCGGATTATTAAAGATTTAATTTTGTTAAGAAAGTTTCTAACTTTGATAAAGAAACTTGTGTTATGAAGAAGTTTTGCATCTTAACAATTAAAACTTTAAACGAAATTGGAATAAGTTTGAACTTTATTAAGTTTAAGAAACTTTTATCATTAAAGTTCACATCTGTAATTTTTTTAAAGGTTTATTTTCGATTTCATAAAAGTTAAGTAAACTTTTAAACTTATCTTTTAGTTTTTATTGTTGTCTTTACAAACAAAAAAAAACAAATGAGATCCGGAAACTCACATGCCATGAACTTCGTGAAAATCAATCGTTTCTTTGGTGCACAAATGAGAGGTCCAAAGAGATCTAGTCTACAATCGAGTCCAAGGAAACGTCGAGTCTGTGGAGAGACAAGACACTTTATTGACCTTATGTCAGTACGCAACTTGGCTCGGTCAATATGCTCATTGAGGAGACTAGACAAGTTGCAACTAGAGGATGGTTTCTCGACTCTAGAGCTTCTATTCATACCTGTGACTCTCGGGAGAGATTTGTAACATATGAAATGGTTCAAAATAGGAGAGTAGTCATGCCAAATGGGTAAAGAGCCGAAGTTGTTGGCATCGGTACTGTGAACTTGGTTTTCACCGTTGGGGATGATATCACCCTACCCAATGTGTTACATGTGCCTTCCCTTCGCAAGTGTTATGTATCGTTGAGCAAGTTGGCTATGTATGGTTTTCAAGTGACGTTTAAGGGTCAAAAGGTAATCATTAATGAAAGAAAGAAATGTATAGGGAAAGGATATATCCAAGGAGGGATATATCGCCTTGACATGGATAATGATTACGAGTATGGATTCCCTTTTTTCTCATCGACTATTCCACCTTTAAAGACAGTGATTAAACAATGATTAGTGACAGTTTAAGTTCTATTTTTTAAATAATTGATGTAATTTTCTTACTCATTTGCTAAATTATTTCAATGGTATTGTTTGCATTTAAATAATCTTTGTAGTCTGAATTTTAAATATATATATATATATTAATGATTAAAGTTTGAATTGCAAATTAATTTGTTGACAAAGGTTTGGAAATTGTGAAACATGGGAAAACCTACGGTCATAAAGTTTTCTTGTTAGATTATAAAATTACATCAATGTAAGAGTTGATTGATTTCAACAAGTACAAATTTGAATTTTTTATCTTATACATGTGGTAGTTGAAAACACTTGTGACACTAGAAGGTGTTACATTCTTTTTATAATTGTAATTTATTACGCTCAAAAGATGAAGCTTTGATGCATTTAAAATCAGTAATGTTGAAGTAGAAAATCAACTCTAAAAACGAATCTACATTGTTTAAATAGTTGAGAGGTAAAGAATATCTCAATAGAGATTAGATACATTCTGCGAAGAGAATGATACACTTAGGGTTTCAAATGAGGATGGGTTTGAACTCGTAGAAATGGTCAATTAAACGGGTCAAGCTTACCGATTAAATACAGCGAATTTATCGTTGATCATCTCCCACATTCACAACCGAATCACTAGTTGTGTGGTTTCCTTTGGTCATTATTAGTTGTGAAATGACAAGTAATCTAATATTGATCATGTTAAATATGTGTTTGTATTACTGTACTCTTGATTGCTCATTTTAAAATTAAAAGTATGTGTCTTTATCGTCGTATTAGTAAGTTGTGAAATTGATAACAAGAAATCATGTACGAATATTAAATTCAAAGAAGTGAAGTTCTTTGTTAACTAGTTTTCAAAAGTTGTTGAAAACTTGGAACAAAATAAGTTCAAAAGTGTGGAAAGAAAATTTATAGAAGATGATTATTCTTTCATACACCCAAACGAAAGGAGTCGATTAAATTTGATAATTATTCTATATGAACTATTATGCCATTGTCAGTCGTGAAGGACTGCATATTTGTTAAAAAGGGATAGAAAGACAGTTTTCTATGGAAATATAAATGAGAAGATTTATATATAGCAAACTGAGAGATTCGAAAATTCCGAACAAGAACAAGAGGTGCATAGACTTGTTAAAAGAAGACTATTTTCAATGGTGACATGAATGATTTGATACAACAATCATTTATTCAATATTATTATTAGAACGCAAAGGCTTCCCGCTTGAAATCCGGTCAGATTTCAAGGCACCCCAACATCCCGTGAAGACACACGTATGGGGTATTGACTTGTTAGATACAGGATAGTGCGGGTTTCAAAGGGAAGTGTCTAGCCAAAGACGTTAAAGAAAGGCGCTGATTGGGAGGCAATCCAATTTTTATTGCTTATTTTCTTTCTAGTTTAGTTTTATTTAGTTTTAGTTGTCTTTTAAGTTGATGAGTTTTGTTTCCAGGTTTGATCTTCATTCAAGTCGGATTCCACCCCCCAAGTGCAAAGAGGCTTCCACCACCAACTTGAATCATGTATTGGGCACTAGTCTACTATTCAGGGGAGTTTTCTTGTTCCCTTTGCTTTTTAACGATTTAGGCTACGCCATTGAATGCATATATTGAGGACAATATATGATTTAAGTGTGGGGAGGGAATTAGTGTGGGGATATTGCATGCTTATGGGCTAATTTTTTCGAACTTTGAGTTGTTTTTGGGCAATTATTAAGTGAATTACATGAGTTGATGATTTTTATGCTTGCATTGCCATGAAAATCATATCATGAATGTGAATGACTGTGTGATTTACTTGTGTGGTGATGATTGACACATTTGAGACAACTTTTGTGAGTCTTGCTAATTTTATAGACGAAAATGCACCCGTGAGCTTTTGAACCGTGATTGAACATTATATTCAATCTTATTCTTTTTTTCGTGTGCATTGTATCTTCCATGTTCATTACACTCTAGAACTTGCATTAGGACTCTTCAAGGTTGCATTTAGGTAATACTAATGTGTGGAAATGAAAAAGGTCATCTTTGTTGTTTTCTTTAACCATTTAGCCTAAAAGCCAACCTTTAAATGTTTTTCTTTTTTTGATCACCCATTTTGAGCCTAATTACCCATTTTGTTGTCGTTACACCACGTGTTAACCCCTTAGCCAAACACTTCACCCACCGGACTTTGGGAATGAGACTATATGTTTAGTTAGACTTCTTGGGCACAAGAACTAAAAACCATCTATAAAAATGCTTATATTATGATCGGTAGAGGTTCAAGAAAATATATGGGAAAAGAAAAAATTCTCTACATATATATATATATATGAAAAAAAACAATATATATATAAATAAATGGAGACCAAACTTGAAAAAAATAAATATATATACAATTGTCTCCATAAAGTGCTTAGCAAAATAAGAGCTCAAAAGTTGAGAAATTCGGTGATTGCTTGGGTGTGCAAATATGTGGGAGTATGCATTTTGATTCTTAGTCTAGTTTCCGAAGTTCATTTTTAGCTACTTTACCATATTTTCTCTACCTTGACCCTTAGCCAAGTTACAACCCATCTTAAAGACCTTTAGATTCACACTTAGTATTGACCATTAGCAATGGAGAATTGAGATTTGATGCAAGCTTATGGTAGTACATGTGCATGTGAATTGATGCCAAGAGTGAAAACACTTACACCTTTGTGCGAATGAGCGGTTAGAGTAGGTCTATATCCTTTGTGAGGTGTTTGTGAAATTAGCAAGTGTTCATCTTTGGTTTGTCTTGTTTGTTGATTGTTATTATGCCGGTTAAATCATGCCTTCATGAAATGCTATGTATTTCTTCTTATAATTCTTTTACAAAGTCAACTTGTGGAGTTTACTTTGTGCTAAAACCTTAGTGTATGCCCGAGGACGGTCAATGATCTAAGTGTGGGGATATTTGATAAACGCAAATTTGGCCTTATTTTTATCATCCAATTATCCTTGGATTTGCATTTTTAGACTAAATATGATTCCATTTGATGTGTTTTGTAATTATTTATATGGCAAAAATCAAAAGAAAGAAAATATATATCTATATATATGTTTTTAATATTGGCTTTTGGTCTTGTGTGGTTTTCAATGGAAGCAAAAAGAAAAGAAAAGAAAACTATAGTTTTTTTGGTCTTGTGGTGTTCGATGGCAACAACAAGCAAAAGAGGGAAAAAGGGCTCAACTTAACTTTGGAATTGTTGTGTTTTTGAAGGCCCATAAATCTCAGCAGCCCACAAAGGAAAGCTAAAAAGAAGAAGCCCAAATGTTGTCAAAAGTAGCCTCCATCTGAATTCTTTCTGTCGCTGCTTTCCACCAGCCAAAACTCACGCCCGAACCAACGACGAGCACTGTTTCGGGACCAAAATCAGACCGCATGAGTTTCCGGTTTATCAAACCCACGTCGCAGCTAGTGACCGCCAGAAATCAAGTGACGCCACGTTCTTTTTAGACGGTTTCTAGAGATGGGGTATAAAAGGGGGATTTCAATTCAGAAAAAGGGAGACCGATTGGAGAGAAAAAGGAACAGAAAGAAGCCGATTTGGAAGAATTCATCATCAATTTCTAAGCTTTTGGTAATTTCCTTTTTGTAGTTGTAAACCTAAATTTCATTCCAACATTAGGAAGCTTTAGATTATTGATGCAATTACTTTGAGATTCCATTGTAAACAATTTGGGATAATCTTATTTGCTTGATTTCTAGGTTAAAGTTATTTCTATTTGAAAGTTCAATTAATCCGATCAATTAGTTGAAGTTCTTATGGAAAATTGTTATTCAAAGGCTTAGATACGTAATCGTCTTTGTTCTTTGATAAAGTAACAATTGGATTCGTTTGGTCTCAATAAGGTTTCCGAATTGAATTCTTGAAATCAAGTATTCAAAGCCTTAATAAGCCGAGCTTACGAGCTTATGGCTTTGAGTTGGTGTTTTTCTAGTTCGGTAAAGCTAATCACACCTATTAACTTGAGAGATTATTCAAGTTCTTATTTGTGATTAAGATCCGGTTAAAGAGCTTATTTTAGTCGGTGTTAATCTAAGGAAAAACGTAGGTCGTTAGAGCTTGTTAACGACTATAACCAATTTGGGTTTATTCTTTATGTTTACGTTGTTGGAGTCAATGATAAGTATGAGCATCTTAATCGAGAGCGAACTAATGTTGTGGTTTTTAATTAATAGTTTTAATTAATTTTTAGTCGCATGTTTAGTTTAGTTAATCAAATCCAAAACCCCCCTTTCGTATTTATAAAGTGTAGAAGTTTAATAATTGTCACGACCAATCCCTGTGGATTCGACCCGACTTACTGCTATTACAATTTTGGGTGTAATTAGTCAGAAGTTGGAATTAATTATTTCACGGTCTTGACACCCATCACATGTCATCTACATAAAGAAGTAAGCAAGTGAAAACGCCTCTTCTTTGTCTATGATAGACACAAGCATCTTTTTCACTTCGCTCAATACCAAGGGTTAGCATAAACAAATCAAACTTCTTATACCACTGACGAGGCGATGGTTTCAGTCCATAAAGGGACTTCGTAAGCTTACAAACATACTCTGGTTTGCTTTCGGAAACAAAACCATCGGGTTGCTTCATATAAATGGTTTCCTCCAAGTCTCCGTGTAAGAAGGCGGTCTTAACATCTAACTCTTCTAGCTCCAAATGATGCATAGCCACAATTGCCAAAAAAGAACTTTAATAGATGTGTGTCGAACAACGGGAGCAAAAATATCGTCATACTCGATACCTTTCCGTTGAGCAAAGCCTTTAGCAACGAGACGAGCCTTGTAACGATCATCGTCCTTGACCTTGTACACCCACTTGCACCCGATTGCCCGACTACCTTTTCGCAGTGGACAAAGTTCCCAAGTCTTGTTCTTTGAGAGAGCTTCCATCTCTTTTTGCATGGTGGATAGCCATTTGGAACTGTGGCTGGAAGCCAAAGTTTCCTTCAAATCAAGCGACTCTTCTTCTCCTACATGTAATGCAAACTCCAACTGATCTGTAAAACTCATATTAGCAAAATCCCAATCACCAAACCTGTTAGGGGGACGAATAGTTCTCTGACTACGTCTGGTAGGTGCCACTTGTGGGATTTCCTCGTCATCTTGTTCTCCACCATCATTTGCAATGTCTTCATCAGTAGAAGACAAAGGATCATTAGAAGGAGTCACTGGTGGGTTGACTTCTTCTACAACTTCATCAGGTGATCCTAGGATAGTATTACGAGCAGATGAACTCATAACAATATGACTTTCTACTGTCTCCACATCATCGGCACTAGGAGCAACAGTAGAGATGACTTCCGGTTCTTGAGAGGATTGAGAGTCCAAGGAGGACTTCAACATAGAAGATTCATCAAATGTCACATGTCGAGAATGAATCACTTTATGAGTCAAGGGATTCCATATTCGGTATCCCTTGATGCCATCTGTATAGCCGAGCAAAGATCCTTTGGTGGCTCCAGGATCTAGCTTGTCCTGGCCTGAAACATGAACATAAACAGGACAACCAAATACATGTATGTATTTTATACAGATATTATTTTTACCTCTCCACAACTCTTCCGGTATCTTTCCTCCAATGGCCGAACAAGGTAGCCTGTTCACAATATGCACCGCGGTGTGCAAAGTTTCGGCCCAAAAGTCTTAGAAAGCCCTGACGTCAAAAGCATACATCGGACTTTCTCCAACAACGTCCTATTACTCCGCTCCTCGACCCCATTAGCTTCGGGAGATGCAAGTGTAGTAAAGTGACGATGGATGCCTTTTTACTCGAGCAAAACCCCTTGAGGTTACCGCTAGTAAACTCTCCACCGTTATTGGATCTAAGCACCTTTAACTTCTTTCCGGTCTCGACTTCCACGTGTGCTAACCATGTCTTGGAATTTTCAAAGACATCCGATTTGTGCTTCAAAACAAACACCCAAACGTTTCGTGAGAAATCATCAATAAAAGAAACAAAATATCTACCTCCACTTAGGGACCGTGTGCTCGATGGTCCCCAAACATCTGTGTGAACATAATCCAAAATTCTTTTGGTGTTGTGTTTTCCAACACCAAAAGAAACACGAGTTTGTTTCCCTTGACGCATCCGGCACAAAAATCAAGGCTTGCCGGCGTGTTGACGGTAATGAGTTTCCGCTTCCGAAAACCTCCAAATTCTTCTCCGAAGTGTGGCCCAACCGTAGATGCAATAAAGAGTAGCATCGACATTCTTTCTACTTTCAGCCACACAGGATTTTAAAGAAATTGTTTCGCCACAAATGAAATAAATTGTTTGCCGCCTGTTTGCCTTTTATTATAACAAAGTTCCCTTGAGATATACGAATGCTCTCATCTTCAATACGAATCTTGCAACCATTTTTGGACAAAAGTCCAAGCGAGATCAAGGAACGAGACATGTTCGGAACGTATTTGACATTGTACAACGTTCGGACAATGCCATCAAACATCTTGATACGAACCGTACCAATACCTTGAGTAGTACATGACGTATCATTTCCCATATATATGCTATTACCTTCAAAATTTTCGAAGGTAGAGAAATGATCACACAACGGTGTCATGTGACAAGGGCTTCGGTATCCAACACCAACGTCTATCACCATTTGGTGACGTAGCCGTTGCCGAGAAGCCTTCATCATGTTCGGTTGCAACTGCAGAAGATTCGCCTTTAGACTTATCCTTATTCTTCATTTTCGGACAGTCTTTCACCCAATTGCCCGGTTTGTGGCAATAATTGCAATCACCACGAATCTTTGATTTCCCTCTAGGGCCCGGTCTGCGAGATTGAGAGCGCCCACGATTTCTTCGTCTTGAGGATTGCTGATCATCACGACCTCTATCAGCAAATAGGCCGTGACAATGGTTGTTCTCTCTTGGGTTGTTACCGATCATCAACTGGATCCTCTGATCTTCAGATATCATACCTGCCTTCACGTCAGATAAAGAAAGAGATTCCATTCCATATATAAAACTGTTAGTGAATTGCGAGTATTTTTCAGGAAGTGAATATAACAGAATCATAGCTAGAGCTTCTTCATCTTTGGCAAGAAGCGCATCTATTGCCTTCAACTTCATTACGATATCTTTGAATTCGGTCATGTGAGCTTTAATAGAAGTGCATTCCTTCATTTTGAAGAAAAGACATGACCGCATCAATAACAAACTGTTCGTCAGAGTTTTCTTGAGATAAGGATTCTCAAGTTTACTCCAGATACCAGCTGCAGTCTTTTCTGACACTATCTCAGAAATGACATTCTTTCCCATAGCCATCTGCAAGGTAGTAAATGCCCATGCTTCCATTTCTCTGGCTTTAAGGTCAGACATATTAGCGTCTAACTCGTCTTTAGCAAATACTACCGGATGCAATCCATTCTTTCTAAGTGCGGCAGATGTTGTGAACTGCCATTTACCAAAGTCACCATCCCCATTCCAAAATCTGTATTCGAATTTCAGCCCCAGATAAATTAAATTTACCCTCTTGGTACGGTCTTTGGGTCTGGTTTGAGGAACTGACACTAAATGGGATAATGGCTTCAGCCATAGAGATAAATATGTGTGCAAACTAGTTTATGTATATTTTCTACAAAAGCTCCAGATCTAGAGCTGAAGCTCTGATACCAATTGTTAGGAAATGTGTGTCACGAAACGAATGCTGGCAAGTAATTTCTAAGGTCCCAAACATATAGAACTCCAAGGACACAACAAACCCGACAACAAATACGGATAACAATGATCTAGATACACAATGATTTTATCAAAATAAATTACCCCAAAGGTAATAACGATTTTTGTTAGAATATATGTAAATGACAAGTTCAACGAAAAGTTCTCAGCACGAGAATTTACGTAGTTCCACTATCGGTGTGATAGTGTACGTCCACCAAAGAGAGAGAGCTCGATATATTACCAACCAGGAGATATTACAACGTGTTTACAAGATCCTTGGATCAACGAATCAGCTACCCAATATTTCTCCGGAACGAAGTTTCTAAAAATAGAAACTAACTGAAATAAACTATATATGTAATATATAGTTTCTGACGATGGACAACTCAAAAGAGGAAGGAAAGAAATGGTGTTGTTGTGTTTTAATCCTCCATATGCATGCCGTATTTATAGGAGGAAATCGCAGCTTCCTTTCTTCAAATTTGGCCAACTTGCATATATAATATAATATATATGGATAAGGTGTAGTTAAGCTAGCTTGGGCGGCAATGGCAGGAGATAGCGTGCAAATTGGATGATGCACGTGGTAGCAAAATGTATCTTCCATCAAATGGTCACCTTGCAAACTGCCATCAAGTTGGCAAACATGTGACTGCTTGTTTTTAATTACCATATGCACAAAAAAATTACCTTATGCATAACCACTTGTATTTTGAGCTTGGGTGTTTGTACAACATCACAAAAAACTTACCAAAATTAAGTTTTTCAACACTCCACCATGATGTGCAAATCACCCGACGAATCTAAATACGAGCAAATACAATAAATACGAACGGTAGCTGATAGAGATTGTCACGAGGTAAGAAAATGCATTTTGACCATGACGAGCTTCGGTTTGGCCATCACCCGTCAAAGCCAAAAGCAAAAATCCTCAAGTGAGCAATCTCAATAAAACAGAACGAGTTAAGCAAACCAAAACACGTACCAAGTAATAACTCCCCAAAGATGTCGTTTTTGTCATCTATGGTAATATTCTCTCTCTCTCTCTCTCTGCCAAAGTGCCCAACGACACTTAACACAAACGGAGTTGGATCAAGTTTGAGCAATGCTCAAACTTAGCTGTCGGTAGCGACTTAGTGAACATATCAGCGGCATTGTCATCTATCAGGACTTTCTTCAAATAAACGACTTTCGCTTCATGTAATCTATCAAGATATGCATCACGCACTGTAACACCCGGAATTTTGATGATTAAGACTTCATGTATAAGTATCTCCGTATTAAGCTATTTGGTATTTGGATGAACTATTGAAATGGTGTTATAGTGGGTAACTTTGAAACGGAGGAAAACGAACGAAGAACGGAAGAAAAACGACCGAGACGTCTCCTGGGCTATACTGCCAGGCGATACTGACATGGCAACATCGCGGGCAGCATAGCTGTGTCCAGATTTCAGTTTTGAGCTTGTGAACCTACGGTACATAGTTGGCGATTGTGACACGGCGATACTGCCATGTCAACATCGCGGTTGCAGTATCGCACTAAGCCAAAATCGAGCAAAATGGAAGAGGGGTTACGGTACATAACAGACAATGTTGGCGGTGATGCTGCCATGTCAACATCGCGGTGGCAAGGTCGCCCGCGCTCACCATAAGACCCATTAAAGTGCGATTTTCAGCTCTCATCTCATTTTGATCTAATACGTGCTTTAGAAGCGGGAGCAAAAGACCATAGGCGATTTTTAGGGCTCATAACTCTTTCACCTACCTCTTCTAAAGCATTTATTGTTGCATTAAAGAGAAGAAAACAATTGAAGTTTTAAGATTTAAAGCTTCAAGTGGTGGCATCTTGGTTCCTTTCAGCTTGCTTGATCACCTCCATCCTCTTAGGAGATTTTCTAGGGTTTTCCTAACCCTAGCTATCTGTTTTCAAATCTAAACTTTATAAACTCAAAACCTTGTTAAAAAATGTTGTATTTCGCTAACTTAAGCTTATGGTTACAAGTGTTTTGTATTTGGGTAAGTTTGGAGGTTTTAGGTCAAACTGAGGATTTTTTTGGTAAAATGATGTTATTAATGAAATAAGAATCATACTTGGTCCTTGGCACTTGGGATATGTTCTAAGAGGAAGAAACCTTGAATTTTGGCGTAAAACTATCTGACCTAAAATTTGATGAATGTTGTATTTAAATGGGATTTGTTATGTGAAGGTTTAGGATTGTTGGGAACCTCAAGAATGTCTTAACTTGGGTTCTTAATTTATGGACTACAATATTTGGGCTAAATACCCGGATAGGGTTGACGCTATGTAATAACGTTTGGCTAAATACCCAGATAGGGTTGATGCTATATGATGGCACTTGGCTAAATACCCGGATAGGGTTGATGCTATGGAATAAATATGGCTAAATACTTGGATAGGGTTGTTGCCTTATGATGATGATCGGCTAAATACTTGGATAGAGTTGAGGCTATACATACATATTGGTGTGAACTAAATACCCGGATAGGGTCGACGCTATTAATAGAATCCCTAAATGGGAGTACTAAATCCTCTACTCCCCTCAAGAGTAGAGATGAGTAATGAGCACATGTTTGAATTAAGACCTATACCCACTTATTATGAATGTTTCACGCTTTAATTGTTACCTGTTTGTCTCACTATGCGTAAGCCTAACACTTGATTTTAAATGTTTTTTTAACAGGGAAACAGGTTGATGGGGCTCCTTAGGATGGAGCGGAGTGGAGTGTCGGTGAAGGCATATTTTTGGATATACACTTAGAGTGTACACATTTCGAGTTATAGAACATTTATTTTTGGGATATTAGCAACACCCGAGTTTGATCTATGTTGTAGTTTATATTGATTATTAGGTTTTTTTTAGTACCTATTTCGAAGTTGTAAACTCCCATACTCATTCCCCATTTATTGGGCGATTTTATTTATAATCCGCATTTTATTTCGGTTAAATTTTACTCTGAATTCTAGGGTGTTACAAGTTGGTATCAGAGCTTTAGTTTAAGCGAACTAGGTTTGAACCTAAGATGCCTAGACTTAAGCTGAGACTTTAAGTGATGTTGTGTGAGAATGGGTAGACACTCTTGAGATAGTAGAGCTTTACAGTCGACGAAAATACGCTAATCATGAAATGTGACTTGGTAATGGGGATTCTTGTGTATATGATATATCCAAGATCAGGGGCAGAACACAAGCCTTCTAACTAAGGGGGCCGAACCTAACAAAACATCTTCATTGATAAGCTTAATTCATTATAAAAAAACTGACAGAAGAATAGACATATAAATGGGCCATATACACATAACCACCTGACCTAAGCGCAATTAATTGATAATATTTCCAATATCTACTATTTAAGGGATAAAACGCAGGGGCCCCGACGAAATAGAGTAGCAGCCTAGGGGGGCCATGGCCCCCCTAGGCTGCTACTCTGTTCCGCCTTTTTCCAAGATATCACGTAGCTAATGCTATTTTGGGTGCATTGTATTCTGAATGTGCTTATTTTACTATTGTTACAATAATTGGTGAACGTGTTAAACGTATTTATGTTAGTTTTGTCTTACTCTCGTTGTATCATCTTGATAGACTAAGATGGTAAACACGCGTACTAGATCCCAAGCGGAAGCGGACGACGCAAATCATAGCACCTCGGATGTCACTCAAACACCCTTGATTCCGGCTATCTCAACCATGCCTATACCCAAAATAGATAGTATACCGGAGGTAAACCTCGGTCCGGGAAATCCGCTAATAGTGGTGGTGGGTTCTCAAGATGCACTACAAGTCCGTTTGTTACAGGCGGTAAATTCTGTCATAGCCCGACAGTATGAAACAACGATCCAGATGTTTGAAGAAAGCGATGTCAGTGCCCGAAGGCACGAAGCCACTGCGGAGAATATCATTGTGGGTTCCGGGGGAAATGGAACCGGGCAGGCAACTGAGGAGACGCCTGTGAATGAGGTAAGGCGAGCGGGAAGAACTTGCTCGTATAAGGACTTCATGTGTACTAAGCCACCCGAGTTTTCTGGTTCGGAGGACCCGGTAAAGTGTATCAGATGGTTGCGAGAGATCGAACAAGCTTTTAGCTCGAGTGATTGTGCAGAGAGGCAAAAGGTGAAGTTTGCTTCACCAATGCTACGGGGCGAGGCCCTAATATGGTGGGACGTTACCACGGCTACTCTTTGGTCCGTGATCGTCTCTATGCTCACTGGGAGATGTTTAAGGCAATGGTCATGGAAGAGTATTGTAATGAAAGGGCTATCGACCGGATCGCCGATGAGTTTCGGGCTCTCAAAAAGGGGAACAAAACTGTGAGGGAGTACATCCGGTTGTTTGTAGAGAAGTCGAGTTTGGTTGGGCATGTGGCCCCGGATGAGAAAGAAAAGATAAAGGCTTACATCAAAGGGTTACCGGCGGATATGATTGATAGGGTACGGCTTCAAAGCCATCTACTCTTCGTGACGCAATTGAAGAAGCCCAACATAAGGAAGATGCTATTAGCTTGGGTATTGAAGAAAGGTTGGGAGTTGGAGAAAAGAGGAAGTGGGAAGGGCATGCGGCACCTCCCAAGAGATCAAACTACAACAACAACAACAACAACAACAACCGAAGAACCGATTCTAGGAAGGAAGCTGGTTGGTGCTCTAAATGCCGGAGTAAACACTTTGGAGCATGCAACTCGTTCTCCGGTAATTGTCGCAAGTGCGGGAAATCCGGGCATGCTCTAACAGATTTTCCCGTCAAGGGACCCACTTGTTTCGAATGCAAGGAACTGGGCCATTTCCGAAGCTAGTGCCCGAAGTTGATGCCGACAAATTCTCAAGTTAAAGCTGGTGGTGGTCAGAAGGCAGTGGGGAGAGTTTTCAAGATGACGACAGATGAAGCGAAAGCATTGGCGGACGTGGTGTCGGGTACGTTCCTTGTTAACTCAGTAGCCGCTCTTGTTCTTTTTGATTCTGGTGCTACTTTTTCTTTTGTATCTACTTCTTTCTATCCAAATCTACATGTACCGGTTAGTACTTTGGAAGATGCCTTTATTTTTGAAATAGCCGATGGTAAGCAAGTTCTGGTTCGTGATATCCTTAGAGATTGTGTGGTAGAAATAGAAGGAAGTAAGTTTGGGATAAACCTTATGCCTATGTCGATAGAAGGGTTTGATTTAGTAATCGGAATTAATTGGTTGTCCAAGAACCAAGCCGAAATTTTGTGTTCCAAAAAGTTGATTCGGATTCCATTATCGGATGGTGGTTTGGTGGTAGTCTATGGGGAAAGAAGGAAGGGTGAAGTTGCATTGTTAACTTTGGCAAAAGCGCGCAAGTGTTTGGCCAAGGGATGCCTTTCTTATATAGCCTATGTTTTAGATGCGAAGTTAGAGAAGAGGAAGATAGATGATGTTCGAATTGTTAGTGAATTTCTAGATGTGTTCCCCAAAGAATTACCCGACTTGCCACCCGATAGGCAAGTAGAGTTTCGAATAGATCTAGTTCCGGAGGCCGCTCTGATTGCTAGAGCACCCTACCGGTTGGCACCATCCGAGATGCAAGAAATGATGACGCAATTGCAAGATCTCCTTGAGAAGGGTTCCATGAGACCAAGCTCGTCACGTGGGGAGCTCCGGTCTTATTTGTGAAGAAGAAGGATGGCACCATGAGAATGTGCATTGACTATCGTGAACTAAACAAGGTAACCGTGAAGAACAAGTATCCCCTTTCGAGAATTGATGACCTATTTGATCAACTACAAGGAGCGGGTTGTTTCTCAAAGATCGACTTACGTTCGGGGTATCACCAAATGAAGGTGATGGAGGTTGATGTAGCAAAGACGGCGTTTAGAATGCGGTACGGACATTATAAGTTCTTAGTAATGCCATTTGGGTTGACAAACGCGCCGGCGGTGTTTATGGATTTGATGAATCGAGTGTGTCGACCTTTTCTAGACTAATCGGTAATAGTCTTTATTGATAATATTCTTGTCTATTCTAAGAACGAGTTAGACCATGAGCAACACCTTCGAGAAGTCGTCGAAGTGTTAAGAAAAGAGAAGCTCTACGCCAAATTCTCTAAGTGTGATTTTTGGCTAAAGGAAGTCCAGTTTTTGGGTCATGTTGTCACTCAAGAAGGAGTGAAGGTGGACCCATCCAAGATAGAAGTGATGATGAATTGGGAACCACCTAGAAGTCCGTTCGAGATCCGAAGTTTCTTAGGATAGGAAGGTTACTATCGAAGGTTCATCCAAGATTTCTTAAAGGTTGCATCGTCTCTGACGGCATTGACGAGGAAAAACGTGAAGCTCATTTGGACCGACAAACAAGAAGAGGCCTTCCGGACTCGTCAAAAGAAATTGTGTGAAGCGCCGATCCTCTCCTTGCCTGAAGGATCTGAAGATTTTGTGGTGTATAGTGATGCGTCAAAGATGGGGTTGGGATGCGTACTAATGCAAAGAGACAAGGTGATTACTTATGCATCAAGGCAACTCAATAAACATGAGAAGAATTACCTAACCCATGATTTGGAATTAACAGCGGTGGTTTTTGCATTCAAATTATGGCAACATTATCTTTACGGAACTAAGTGTACACTCTACACCGATCACAAGAACTTGAAACATATTTTCGATCAAAAGGAACTAAACATGAGGCAACGCCGTTGGCTAGAGTTGCTTAAAGATTATGATTGTGAGTTGCTATACCATCCGGGTAAAGCAAATGTAGTGGCAGATGCTTTAAGTAGGAAGGAATATGGTAGCGGGACGCGGGCCGTGCTCACAAGAATTGACATAGTGTCAAGTCTGATCGACCGAATCAAGACTTCTCAAGTAGAGGCATTACTTGAGGAAAACTTAAAGGATGAAGTTATGGTGAAACAGCACCTGATGTTAACCGAAGATAGTCATGGTCTGAAGCTATTCCAAGGACGTGTTTGGGTGCCTAAGATTGGGGGGAACCGAAAACTACTATTGGAGGATGCTCATAAGTCTGAGTACTCCATACATCCGGGTAGTACCAACATGTATAGAGATCTAAAGTTAACTTATTGGTGGCCCGTCATGAAGTTGGATGTTGCTAGATAAGTGGAGAGATGTGTGACTTGTTTGCAAGTCAAAGCGGAACACCAACGACCGTGTGGAAGTCTCCAATCGTTGGAAATTCCGGAATGGAAGTGGGAACACCTCACTATAGACTTTGTGACGAAGCTACCAAAGACCTTGAGAGGTCACGATACCATATGGGTAGTGGTGGATAGATTGACGAAGAGTGCTCACTTCTTAGCAATGCGAGAAGCCGGACCAGTGGACAAACTGACTATGTTGTATGTGGATGAGATAGTTGCAAGGCATGGTGTGCCTTTGACTATCGTGTCAGATCGTGATAGTCGATTCACTTCTCACTTTTGGAATGTATTACAAGAGGGGTTAGACACCAAGATAAACTTAATTACGACATTTCACCCCCAAACAGATGGTCAAAGTGAAAGGACTATTCAGACTCTCGAAGACATGCTTAGTTCATGTGTTATAGACTTTGGTGGGAATTGGGATTCGCATCCACCTTTGGTAGAATTTGCCTACAACAACAGTTACCATTCTAGTATTGGAATGACACCTTTCAAGGCACTGTATGGACGGAAGTGTAGGACACCGGTATGTTGGTTAGAAGCGGGCGAGAAGCAATTCTCCGGACCCGAGATTGTGCAAGAGACGGCCGACAAGGTGAAATGTATTCGTGAGCGACTAAAAGCGGCTCAAGACCGTCAAAAGAGTTATGTCGATAAGAAGAGGAGACCCATGGAATTCCAAGTGGGGGAGCGTGTGATGCTAAAATTATCCCCTTCGAAGGGTATCATTCGATTTAGGAAGCGAGGAAAGGTTAGTCCTCGTTTCCTTGGACCGTTCAAAATTTTAGAAAAAGTGGGACGGCAAGCGTATAAATTGGAGTTGCCACCCAAATTGGCCGGCATACACCCTACGTTCCACATATGTTATTTAAGGAAGTGTTTAGCGAAAGAAGAGAGTGTAATAACTCTCTCGGAGATCAGAGTTGATAATAGTCGTTGTGTGAAAGAACCGGAGGCAATATTAGAATGAAAATCAAAGATGCTTTGTCATAAAGAAATTGATATGGTAAAGGTCCAATGGAAGCATCACCGTGGGTCAAACGTGACATGGGAAGCGGAAGAGGACATGGAGAGGAGATATCCTAACTTGTTTAGTTAGTTGTAAAATTTCGAGGACGAAATTAAATTCAAGGGTGGGAGGATTGTAACACCCGGAATTTTGATGATTAAGACTTCATGTATAAGCATCTCCGTATTAAGATCTTTGGTATTGGATGAACGATTGCAACGGTGTAATAGTGGGTAACTTTGAAACGGAGGAAAACGAACGAAGAACAGAAGAAAAACGGTCGACACGTCTCCTGGAATATATCGCTGTGCGATATCGACATGGCAAAGATCGCGGCGCAAAGATAGTGTGTCCGGTATTTCGCTTTGAGCTTGTCAACCTACAGTACATAGTTGGCGATTGTGACACGGCGATACTGCCATGTCAACATTGCGGTGGCAGTATCGCACCAGCCAAAATCGAGCAAAATGGAAGAGGGGTTACGGTACATAACGGGCGATGTTCACGGCGATGCTGCCATGTCAACACCGCGGTGGCAAGGTCGCCCGCGCCCACCAGAAGACCCATTAAAGTGCGATTTTCAGCTCTCATCTCATTTTTATCTGATACGTGTTTTAGAAACGGGAGCAAAAGACCAGAGGCGATTTTTAAGGCTCATAACTCTTTCACCGACGTCTTCCAAAGCATTTATTGTTGCATTAAAGAGGAGAAAACAATTGAAGTTTTGGGATTTAAAGCTTCAAGTGGTGGCATCTTGGTTCCTTTCAGCTTGCCTGATCACCTCCATCCTCTTAGGAGATTTTCTAGGGTTTTCCTAACCCTAGCTATGTGAGTTCAAATCTAAACTATATAAACTCAAAACCTTGTTAAAAATGTTGTATTTCGCTAACTTAAGCTTATGGTTACAAGTGTTTTGTATTTGGGTAAGTTTGGAGGTTTTAGGTCAAAATGAGGATTTTTGGGTAAAATGATGTTATTAATGAAATAAGCATCATACTTGGTCCTTGACACTTGGGATATGTTCTAAGAGGAAGAAACGTTGAATTTTGGCTTAAAACTATCTGACCTAAATTTTGGTGAAGGTTGTATTTAAGTGGGATTTGTTATGTGAAGGTTTAGGATTGTTGGGAACCTCAAGAATGTCTTAACTTGGGTACTTAATTTATGGACTACAATAATGGGGTTAAATACCCGGATAGGGTTGACGCTATGTAATAACGTTTGGCTAAATACCCGGACAGGGTTGATGCTATATGATGGCACTTGGCTAAATACCCGGATAGGGTTGATGCTATAGAATAAATATGGCTAAATACTCGGATAGGGTTGTTGCCTTATGATGATGATCGCCAAATACTTGGATAGAGTTGAGGCTATACATACATATTGGTGTGAACTAAATACCCGGATAGGGTCGACGCTATTAATAGAATCCCTAAATGGGAGTACTAAATCCTCTATTCCTCTCAAGAGTAGAGATGAGCAATGGGCACATGTTTGAATTAAGACATATACCCACTTATTATGAATGTTTCACGCTTTAATTGCTACCTGTTTGTCTTACTAGGCGTAAGCCTAACACTCGATTTTAAATGTTTTTTAGCAGGGAAACAGGTTGATGGGGCTCCTTAGGATGGAGCGGAGTGGAGTGCCGGTGAAGGCATATTTTAGAGTGTACACATTTGGAGTTATAGAACATTTATTTTGGGGATATTAGTAACACCCGAATTTAATCTATGATTTGTTTATGCTAACTCCCATACTCATTCCCCACTTATTGGGCTATTTTATTTATATTCCGCATTTTATTTTGGTTAAATTTTACTCTGAATTTTAGGGTGTTACACGCACATTTATGTGCTTTTTCCGAGAACTGAACGGCAAATTAGTTGCGAAATGGATGGCATTTTGATTATCACAGAAAATACGAACGGAAGGTTGCTCGAAGCCTAAGCCATTCATCAGTTCCTTCAAATGGACTGCTTCCTTAGCAGACTCAACCGCCGCAACAAGTTCGGCTTCTGTGGTTGAGAAGGCCACAATAGACTATAACCGTGATCTCCAACTAACGACTATTCCATCTAAGGTAAATACATAACCGGATGTGGATCTCCAACCAATTCGATCATCTGCATAGTCAGAATCACAAAATTCAACAATTTCACAGTCATTGTGTAAACCAAAAATAAGACCATATCTCGGTTCCCTTCAAATATCGGAATGCCGTTTTAACGGCTACCCAATGTGATCGACCCAGATTCACGAGAAACCGACTAACCACTCCGACACAATGTGCGAGATCGGGACGGGTACACACCATGGCGTACATAAGACTTCCGACCGCACTGGCGTATGGAACCTTTGACATTTCGGCCTTTCCCTTGTCATCCTTCGGACAATCTTCGCTTGTGTTCTTGATGTGCTTCGGTAGTGGAGTGCTAGATGTCTTGGCACCATCAAGATTGAACCGCTTCAGAATTTTCTGAATATATGCTCGTTGTGTTAACCTGAGTGTCTGGGACTTTCTGTCCCGTACGATTTCCATGCCCAAAATCTTCTGCTCCGCGCCAAGATCTTTCATTTCAAAGTCCGACTTTAATTTATCTTTAAGTCGTTCGATCTCTGACCGGTCCTTGCAGGCACTAAGCATGTCATCTACATAAAGAAGTAAGTAAGTGAAACCACCACTTCTTTGTCTATGATAGACACAAGCATCTTTTTCACTTCGCTCAAAACCAAAGGTTAGCATAAACAAATCAAACTTCTTATACCACTGACGAGGCGATTGTTTCAGTCCGTAAAGTGACTTTGTAAGCTTACAAACATACTCTGGTTTGCTTTCGGAAACAAAACCATCGGGTTGCTTCATATAGATGGTTTCCTCCAAGTCTCCGATTTCCATATAGATGGTTTCATTGGGTTGCTTCATATAGATGGTTAGCATCTAACTGTTCTAGCTTCAAATCATGCATAGCCACGATTGACAAAAGAACTCTAATAGATGTGTGTCGAACAACGGGAGCAAAAATATCGTCATACTCGAAACCTTTCCGTTGAGCAAAGCCTTTAGCAACGAGACGAGCCTTGTAACGATCATTGTCCTTGACCTTGTACACCCACTTGCACCTGATTGTCCGACTACCTTTTGGCAGTGGACTAAGTTCCCAACTCCTGTTCTTTGAGAAAGCTTCCATCTCTTCTTGCATGGCGGATAACCATTTGGAACTGTGGCTGGAAGCCAAAGCTTCTTTCAAATCAAGCGGCTCTTTTTCTCCTACATGTAATGAAAACTCCAACTGATTTGTAAAACTCATATTAGCAAAATCACAATCACCATACCTGTTAGGGGGACGAATGGTTCTCTGACTACGTCTGGCAGGTGCCACTTGTGGGATTTCCTCGTCATCATGATCTCCACCATCATTTTCAATGTCTTCATCACTATAAGACAAAGGATCATTAGAAGGAGTCACTGGTGGGTTGACTGCTTCTACAACTTCATCAGGTGATCCTAGGATAGTATTACGTGCAGATGAACTCATAACAATATGACTTTCTACTGTCTCCACATCATCGGCACTAGGAGCAACAGTAGAGATGACTTTCGGTTCTTGAGAGGATTGATAGTCCAAGGAGGACTTCCACATAGAAGATTCATCAAGTGTCACATGTCTAGAATGAATCACTTTACGAGTCAAGGGATTCCGTATTTGGTATCCCTTGATGCCATCTGTATAGCCGAGCAAAGATCCTTTGGTGGCTCTAGGATCTAACTTGTCATGGCCTGAAACATCAACATAAATAGGACAACCACATACACGTATGTATTTTATACAGATTTTCATTTTACCTCTCCACAACTCTTTCGGTATCTTTCCTCTAATGGATGAACAAGGTAACCTGTTCACAATATGCACCGCGGTGTGCAAAGCTTCGGCCCAAAAAGTCTTAGAAATCCCCAACGTCAAAAGGATACATTGGACTTTCTCCAACAACGTCCTATTCATCCGCTCCGCGACCCCATTAGATTCGGGATCTCCAAGTGTAGTGAAGTGACGATGGATGCCTTTACTCGAGCAAAATGCCTTGAGGTTACCGCTAGTAAACTCTCCACCATTATCGGATCTAAGCACGTTTAACTTCTTTCCGGTCTTGACTTCCACGTGTGCTAACCAAGTCTTGAAATTTTCAAAGACATTCGATTTGTGCTTCAAAACAAACAGCCAAACTTTTTGTGAGAAATCATCAATAAAAGATACAAAATATCTACCTCCACTTAGGGACCGTGTGCTCGATGGTCCCCAAACATCCGTGTGAACATAATCCAAATTTTTTTGGTGTTGTGTTTTCCAACACCAAAAGAAACACGAGTTTGTTTCCCCTTTACGCATCCGGCACAAAAATCAAGGCTTGCCGGCGTGTTGACGCTAATGAGTTTCCTGTTCCGCAAAACCTCCAAATTCTTCTCCGAATTGTGGCCCAACCGTAGATGCCATAAATGAGTAGCATCGACATTCTTCTACTTTCGGCCACACAGGATTTTAAAGAAATTGTTTCGCCAACCAAATGAAATAAATTGTTTGCCGCCTGTTTGCCTTTCATAATAACAAAGTTCCCTTGAGATATACGAATGCTCTCATCTTCAATACGAATCTTGCAACCATTTTTGGACAAAAGTCCAAGCGAGATCAAGGAACGAGACATGTCCGGAACGTATTTGACATTGTACAACGTTCGGACAATGCCATCAAACATCTTAATACGAACCGTACCAATACCTTGAGTAGTACATGACGTATCATTTCCCATATATATGCTATTACCTTCAAATTTTTCGAAGGTAGAGAAATGATCATGAAACGGTGACATGTGACAAGGGGCTCTGGTATCCAACACCCAACGTCTATCACCATTCGGTGACGTAGCCGTTGCCGAGAAGCCTTCATCATGTTCGGTTGCAACTGTAGAAGATTCGCCTTTAGACCTATCCTTATTTCTCAAGTTCGGACAGTCTTTCACCAAATGGCCCGGTTTGTGGCAATAATTGCAATCACCACGAATCTTTGATTTCCCTCTAGGGCCCGGTTTGTGGCAATATTTAGAGCGCCCACGATTTCTTCCTCTTGAGGATTGCTGATCATCACGACCTCTATCAGCAAATAGGCCGTGGCGATGGTTGTTCTCTCTTAGGTTGTTACCGATCCTCAACTGGATCCTCTGATCTTCAGATATCATACCTGCCTTCACATCAGATAAAGAAAGAGATTCATTTCCATATATAAAACTGTTAGTAAATTGCGAGTATTTTTCAGGAAGTGAATATAACAGAATCATAGCTAGAGCTTCTTCATCTTTGGCAAGAAGCGCATCTGTTGCCTTGAACTTCATTAGTATATCTTCGAATTCGGTCATGTGAGCTTTGATAGAAGTGCATTCCTTCATTTTGAAGAAAAGACATGACCGCATTAATAACAACTTGTTCATCAGAGTTTTCTTGAGATAAAGATTCTCAAGTTTACTCCAGATACCAGCTGCAGTCTTTTCTGACGCTATCTCAGAAATGACATTCTCTCCCATAGCCATCTGCAAGGTAGTAAATGCCCATGCTTCCATTTCTCTGGCTTTAAGGTCAGACATATTAGGGTCTAACTCGTCTTTAGCAAATACAACCGGATGCACTCCATTCTTTGTAAGTGCGGCACATGTTGTGAACTGCCATTTACCAAAGTCACCATCCCTAATCCTAGTCTGTATTCGAATTCCAGCCCCAGATAAATTAAATTTACCCTCTTGGTACGGTCTTTGGGTTTGGTATGAGGAACTGACACTAAATGGGTTAATGGCTTCAGCCATAGAGATCAATATGTGTGCAAACTAGTTTATGTATATTTTCTACAAAAGCTCCAAATCTAGATCTGAAGCTCTGATACCAATTGTTAGGAAATGTGTGTCACGAAACGAATGCTAGCAAGTGATTTCTAAGGTCCCAAACTTATAGAACTCCAAGGACACAACAAACCCGACAACAAATGCGGATAACAATGATCAAGATGTTTGCACAATAATTTTATCAAAATAAATTACCCCAAAGCATTTCAGGTGTTGCGGCGCTCGAAAAGAATTCTCTAATCTCACCCTTGGAGCATGTTCATCAATGGATGTTGATTGCAAGAACATAGACTTAGCGAATCAACTTGGAGATGTTCACAATCTGGTCACTGAATCAAGACTAGTCTTGCAAATGGTTTGTGGACTACCATCGGAATTTGATGTTGTAGGTGTTAGGTTTTATACAAATCTACTACCACATGATACATGAAATGGAAGCATATTTAAAATTTACCATCTATGGCAATATCAACTAACAACCTACAAGGATTCATATGTTCTAAATAATTAACTACAAAAGAATGAACTAATAACACTTACTTGTTTATTGTGATTGTCGAAACAACAATGATGAATCAAACCTTTGATCTCGCTTCTTGGATGTTAAGGACCAATAATGTGAATCCCTCTTGCGGCTCACACTCAAGAACACCAAATACCAACAATCCAAGACAAATCTTAAAACTCTAAGCCCTTTAATGAGGCTTATAATTTTGGGAGAGAGAGAGAGATATGGGGCGCCGGTTTTTGAAGGCCAAAAGAATACTAGGGTTTAATCCCTAGCTATCTATTTATAAGCCTTCTCAACGTGTTGCCAAAGTTATCTCTTTTTGAACAACTAGCCCCTTGAACTGATAAGCTTGTTAAAACAACTTTAACTAGTTGTCATTCAATCCCTGTACTTTATATGATTAATTTAATTAATTATATTTTATCTTTTAATTAATTTATTATCAAATGACAAAATAATAAACTAATTACTTTTATTCCTTTTATTCTTCTGATTGGTTATTTGGGTCTTAAGGGCAACTCAAAAGGACCCTTCTATTATTAGAAATATTATATATAGTTAATGACTCTGGATGCTATATCCAACACTCTCCCACTTGGACAAGTTATTAACTCTATGTGGTCCAACACTCTCAAATAATGAGCACAGAGCAAGCCATCTAATGCAGCTACCGAACTCTGATAAGATTCGGTCCTAAGATAAGTGATTTAATGTTCTTTTGTTCTACAAGATATCATATTGTTAGGTCCGATTCAACAAGATCAATAGAGGAATCATACGGAAATCATCGAGTCGTATGTTTTATTGATGAAAGCATTAAAGATTACAAACGCGAATGTACTTTAGACGACTCTCATTAACGAATCCTCTACCCTAGACTCCTTTATATACTAGTTGTCTAATACATGGTAAGCCCAAGCCCATAAGGAATTAAACACAATTTAGAATATTATATTAAATCATTTCCTTCTTTATAAAACTTTCCTAATTTAGAATATTTGATCCTATCAATCTCCCCCTAAAGTTTTATAATGGAAGCATCTTCAAATCTTCTCCCCCTTGCTTTCTTTGGAAAAACTTTAGTGTCGTCGGTCTTCCAAGCTACCCCTTGAAATAAGCTCTTAGTCTTCGGTTTCAATTGAAAAACTTACCAGATCCAATGTGCTATAACCGCCACTGATTGCACAAAATACAGCTTCAATCTGTAGACAACTCGACACAACTGTTAGCCGCATAAATCAAGGATATATGTGCGAGTTTCTTCAATGCTCAGTGCATAATCAGCAAGAAAATCAAAGGATCTGTCTTTAACCGCAAGTTGAATTAGAATTATGTGTAAAAAGCTTTAATCTGATAAGCTCAAGGAACTTGGATCACCGAGGCAATATACATCATGACGAACTGGGAGATGATATTTCTTGATGAGCATTGCTTCTTTGACATATAACTGTTTAAAATATAGCCGATTTCTATAATACTTCGAAAACAGAAAGCAACCAAACTCAGATCCAGTCTTCTTAATCAGAAGAATGAATATCGTCATTCAACATCCTAGATCACAAACAAACCTCCAGACAGTAAATGGTTAGGAGTTAAGCACAAAACAATAACATACATTTACTGAAACTGGCATCTAAATAAAAACTCCAGAATGATGAGTGCAGAGAGTCAGACTTCTGATTAATCCAACCAGATACAGAATAAAATCACCTTTGTTTTGAAAAGTTTCCAAATCCGGCTTTGCATGAAATCCATGAACAATGATCCCCCTCCCCAGACTCAGCACGGGGGTTCGGCTAAGTCTATATAAAAAATTGATGCATGGCTCTTGAATATTTTCTTTTGATATCATAAGGAATCTTGGGTTGAAACTCAACTGTGGTCGACGAGATATGCTTTTGTCGGGATCTGTATGAAGTTCTCGGTCATATAGGTTCGAGAAAGATTTATGTCAGGTCTTATAGACTCGAGAAGAATATATGTCGGGTCATATGGACTCGAGAAAACATGTTATCGGGTCATATGAACTCGAGAAAACATGATGTCGGCTCAAGCATGGGTCGAGAAGAATGGTTGTCGGGGGTAGTGTACCCGAGAAAAATAATTATCGGGCAACGTGGAGTCGATAAAAACGCTTAGGAACTTTTGAAGGCAAACTTGTCGAGTCTTTGGGGCTCGAGAAAATAACTTAGGAAGATGTGATAACAGACTTGTCGGGTCAATAGGGCTCGACATATAAATATGTCGGGTCAAGATGTCTCGATAAGAATTGTTAGGAAACCCATAAAAACTTTGCAACACCTCATAGAATTATTCGATTAGTTTTGGCTGCTTGGACCTTTGCTTCTATCCCAGATAACTTCGAATAACCAGCGATTTTTTTCAGATCTTTAAACAAATCAATTTGCCAATATAAAATATACGAACTCGATAAGCAAGAAACTTCAAACGATGAATCAAGTTTGTATGCAGCAAGGTGAAATGGATATCTTACAGATGGATATTCAATTCACACACAATAATAAAAACTTCCAGATTCAACACTTCATTAAAGCAGAAAAACGATTTTGCAGTCCCGAACTTCAAGAACGACGCACAGTGAGAGAAAAAAAAATAATGCTCGATAGTACCTTGATCTTGATGAATGTGATGATTGTATCAAATCAGATAGATTCGACTTCGGTCTTATTCAAGAGCCCTTTATTCTTTTGATTGTTTATTTGGGTCTTAAGGGCAACCCAAAAGGACCCTTCTATTATTCGAAATATTATCAATAGTTAATGACTCTGGAAACTATATCCAATAGTCTCCCACTTTGACAAGTTATTAACTCTATGTGGTCCAACACTCTCAAATAATCAGCACGGAGCAAGCCATCCAATGCAGCTGCCGAACTCTGATAAGATTCGGTCCTAAGATAAATGATTTAATGTTCTTTTGTTCTACAAGATATCATATTTTTAGGTCCGATTCAACAAGATCAATAGAGGAATCATACGGAAATCATCGAGTCGTATGTTTTATTGATGAAAGCATTAAAGATTACAAACGCGAATGTACTTTAGACGACTCTCATTAACGAATCATCTACCCTAGACTCCTTTATATACTAGTTGTCTATTACATGATAAGCCCAAGCCCATAAGGAATTAAACACAATTTAGAATATTATATTAAATCCTTTCCTTCTTTATAAAACTTTCCTAATTTAGGATATTTGATCCTATCACATATGAACCTGAGACATGGATAAATGTCTCTCTCATTGTTCAAAATTATGTTTTTCGATTACCCATATGTGTTGAGTTCATCAGACTACTCAATCAAACACATGAATTATAGTCAGGGTTTGGCCAACAACTTAATGTCTACACCAAATCATCGAGGGGCCCATGGATATCGCTTCTCCTATTTAGGTAGAAGGAACAAATAAACTTTGACTATACAGTTCATTTCTACTCATCATATTATACATGGATATACCCTGTATAACTGCTAGTTACGGTCAGTGTTGGAGCACACCAAAGCATAACAGAAATTTAGAGTAAAACTCTATGTATCTCCGTTTGAAGAACATAAAACATTATCATCTCAAAATTACTCTGAGTTAATCCATGAAGTAAACTTTTGAGTGCGGGTAGTTCCAATACTCAAATCACTATTAAGTACTCATGAGTGTTAGTTTCATTCTCTATGCTTCTGACACTCCATGACAGCCTTGAATCACTACTTACTTCCAGAAGTATGACTGACTGTGGAGGTTTAAATAAATTAATACTCAGGAAGTTGGTTCTAAACATGCAAAACGAAACACGATAACAAATTAAATGTAAATGGACGCAATCCGACATATATTATAATCTCCAAATAATAATCTCCAATTCAAATAAAATTTATTATGTTTTTAATACATCAGACCAACAACTAAAACATTTAAGGTATATTGATAATTCTAACACCTATGGCTTCAATATGATAGTCATGCTTGGGTCGAGTTAATGCTTTCGTGAAAGGATCCGCCGGATTCTCTTCAGTCGGCACTCTACTCACCACGATCTGTTTTTCCGTAACCTTGTGTCGCACAAAGTGATACTTCCTTTCTATGTTCTTTGACTTCACATGGTATTTAGGTTCTTTAGTCAATGCGATTGCATATTCTTTATCACATAATATTTCAATAGGTTCACTAATGCTTGGTACCACACCCAGATCACCTATGAAATTCTTCAACCATGCAACCTCTTTCGCTTCTTCACTAGTTGCGATATATTTTGATTCACATGTGGAGTCAATCACCGTGTCCTTTTTGGAACTTTTCCAAGTCACGAACGCACTATTCATCAAGAACCCCCATCCTGAGTACAAGCGGGAAACATCCTGATCTGTCTGGAAACTCGCATTAGTATAAACTGTTACTCATAACTCATCTTTTCCAACATAAACCAAGAACACATCTTTAGTCCTCCGAAGATACTTAAAAATGTTCTTTACAGCCGTCCAATGACTTCGCCTGGTTTCTCTTGATATCTACTCACCATGCTTAAAGCAAATGAGACATCAGCTCTAGTACATGTCATGGCATACATGATCGATCCTATTGAAAGTGCATACAAAATTCGACTCATCCTGTCTAGTTCCTCACTAGTGCTGGGACATTGATTCTTTATTCAATTTTGTTGGAACCCAGATCCTTTTCAACAATTAATCAATAGATCGTAACAACAGAGTATGAGCAGAAGCAATTCAGATCTATAATTAATACTAAACAGTAATAAAACAGTAATAACAACTTGAAGATCAAATGAGAATTCGTATTAATAAGCTGGAAATTGATTACAATACGTAGGAATGAATAGCACAATTTTTCTCAAAGATCGTCTTCTATTACAGTAAAGACTGAATCTATTTATACTATTATAAAGGAAAAGTCAACTATCTAGCCTATCAGGATTTGACACATCATCTATACTCGTAACAGAATCAGTTACGTACAGGGACGCACGGAAAATGTGATCGCCACATCATCACAAGCGCGTGTGGGATAACAGTTAAGTTCCAGAGGTTCTTCAAGTCTTTGGATAACTTAATTCAGAAGTTGAGCTTCTGACTTAACTTCTGATCTTCGATACTTGTAATATTCTGGTTCATACTTTTCACAAAAAGAAGTCTAGCAATATCCCCCTAAGTATGAAGCCCAGAATGTAGAAATAATGGCTTCGTTCAAGTAATTTCAAATCCGTTGCCGTCTCTTTAAGTAATTTCAAATATGTTGCTGTTTCCTTAAGTAATTTCAAATTCGCAATCCAAGACTATCTCCAAATTTATTTTTCCATTCGTTATATCGTTTTTTGGCAAGTGCTTCAACTGGAGCAATGTACACAACACGCATGACACTATCAGACCCTTTCTGATGGTTCCTTAAATTGCAAATTCAGCACATATAGTCTTCCCACTTCCAGTTGGTGCAACATCTAACACGTTGTCATCAGTGTTTGAATTCTTGATAAAGGGCTTCATATAATGGATTAGAAGGGGGCATTAGGATGAAAAGTAACATTCTTGTGAAACAGATCAGTAAATTCTCTGACCTTTAAGATTGTGTTGAGTTGCTTATCCATCCTTTCAGCTACGTCTCGATCTCTTTTATTTTTCCTTCTGTCGTCAATCTGGAGAGATTCATAACTCTTGACAATTTGTACAACTCTTGTAGAGTACTTGTGAACCTCTGAAATTCTAAAGAAGCTTCTTCTTGTTGGTCTTTTAAACACAATGCCATCTACAGGTTCTGTCAACACCTCTCCAACAGACAGATGATTAAGGCCCTCTTTGTCCTCATTGGGAGTAGAAATGCTTAAATTTACCTCCTTGTGATCTAAACCCGTTTGAAAGTCTACCTGTCTTCTATACCTGATGAAATCTTTCATGCAGTCAATAATTCGGAAGAAGGAAACTTGGTTCTGATTGTCAATCCTTTGATTCATTTTATTTTTCATATACCTCCCTAGAGTTAAGAGATCAGAAGGATTGATGGATAATAGATCATTATCACAGAAGTAGTATTTGTCATTGTCTTCTCGTATTACTTCATAGATAGTGTACTTAATGTCTGTATTTTCAAAATTAATATGCTTAATCCTAGAGATTTTCTTGATTGGCAGAGTTGAGTAAGTCTCTTTCCTTACTTGCCTATGACTCATGCGTTTGTTTTTGACTTCATCGCTTACATGATAGTCATTGGCAAAGTTAGGAAGCATTAAGAAGACTTTTTGTTCTGTGATTGCGTACATGTGCCTGTGCTCGATTTCCAATGAAGGATTTCCAATGATGTTGGAAGTTCATACTTCCTCAACTTATCCTTTTCCACTTTGTTCTCAGCCTTTCTCTTGATTGACGCTTCTCTCTTGGCTTTTTCAATTTCAGCCTTACGTTTATCAGCTTCAGTCTTAGCTTTAGCTTTGTCAGCTTCTTGATCAAAAGTGGGTTGTTCAGAGATAGAGCCAGAGGGGTTTGGATTTTGATCAGCAATGTATTCTCTGGTTCTGGTGCAGGAGGGGATTGATTAATCTTTCTGAGGTTGGGATTTTGATGGTTGAGATGGTTGAGATTGTGAAGGTTGAGGTTGGGGTTGGGGTTGAGATTGTGAAGGTTGAGGTTGGGGCTTTCTTTTGTTTCCCAAAAGATCAAGAATGAACTTAGCTATATCTGGATCTTTGGGAAGTGGCCAGAGTTTACAGCTAAAGGAGTTGGTGTAAGAGGGGTTTGTT
Organism: Silybum marianum; assembly: GCA_036898165.1. Lineage (NCBI taxonomy): Eukaryota > Viridiplantae > Streptophyta > Magnoliopsida > Asterales > Asteraceae > Silybum > Silybum marianum. The sequence goes on from CM072541.1 coordinate 9,743,335, forward strand.
TGAATGGTGGTGGTTCAGAAGGTGTAGAGGCAGGGGCTTTACCTTTATTATGAGGTTGAGCCATTTCAGCACCATCTAATTTTGCCTTTTTGGACGTATTCTCCCCCTTCTGGGAATTTGGATCATGATCCTCAATCTTCTTTCGCTTCAATTATGCCTTTTTGCAAGCTCTAGCCTCTTTGGCTGTCTTCTTTGCTTCGTAATCTGCAGACAGAGAGCTTACCAGAGACGACAATTTGGAAACAAAAGTTTCTAAGGTAGATACCTTCTGGGCCAAATTCGTGGAACTGGAGTTGGTCTTCGAGACATATTTGGCGGCATTGAATCTGTCCATCATCGTTTTTTGAAACATCGCCATATCAGATTGACGAATTAAGGATGAGGATGTTGAGACAGAGGCTTCTGATGGGATCACTGCATCAATGAGTTTCTTGATGTCAGCAACGAAAGATCCAAACTCATATGCAGAGATATTGACTTCTGGAGACAGAATGTCATCAGGAATATGAAAGATTGCTTCTGTGTTTGCCTTGATCCCTGCGTCTAGCTTATTGAAGTAGTATCAGAAATCATCTTCTGGATAAATTCAGAATTTGAGTCTGTGCAAGTTGAGTACTCTGAATATTGTTGAGTGTGGATTGTTGGCTCTAAAGGGAGAGTTTAGATCCTCCACAGATCTCTGAATTTTATCACCAAATGCCTGAAATGTTGCATTGGTTACAAATTCAGAAGGGGTAACTGGTGCATCCCCAACACATGGGGCCCCTTGTCTCACGCGTTCAGAGCGGCCCTCGTTCACGCCTGTTTTGACGTTGAGTGTGGAGGGACATCCAACCTGTCTTCGAGGGTTATCATTGATAAACACCTCTTCGGTTGTTCTGATTGGATCAGCTTGTCCCTTATCATCAGAGGATGGGGAGCTGAACACAATGTACTTACCTTTTGGGAGTAGGAAGACTCTGGTAAGTGGTGCATCCTGATGCTGTAACCCCTCTGATGGGAATTCTTCAGCTTCTACACTACCAGAGGGTATGGACGTACCCTCTAGGTTCCCTAAGGCTTCGTGGGTCACAGAAACATCAACGAATTGTGTAGGTTGTGACGAGTTCTGGGGCGATGAAACTCTTATATTTTCATCATCACCCTTTTGAGAGGATGATAAAGAAGATGTGGTTTCCCCGGCTGTGCTTGATTCAGAGGATTGAAGAGTATCCTCTGATCGGTTGGTTTTAGGGTGGTTTGGACTGGGATGTCCTTTTTCAATGAGAGTAGATGTGTTGGCATCTACCTCAGCAGATGTGGTTACCCGTGTTGAACTCGTTGAGTTTCGCACATATGTGTCTCTATGGACATCTTTTGTAGCCTCTCGTATTAACCTATCAGGATGGGCAGAATCACTCGGTTATTCACTCCCATTATTTTTAGCCTCATCCTCACTTGACCCCTCACTTCCTACTATGGGCTCTAAGTGCTCTGGGGTAGGTATTCTCGGTTCTGAGAATACCAAAGAGCTTCTATAAGAAATGATATTTAGAGAGGTTTGAGGAATAAGATTAAGCATATACCTGGATAGTTCTCTCGGAGAAGGATAGCCTATTGTCTCAATAGTTGGCTTGTGAGAGCTCATTTTAGCGATTTTGCAGAATGGTTGAATGAAGGGTGCTTTCAAAGCACTTATGGCTGGGTAAGTGAAGAGGGAGAGGAATCTCGGGAACATTAGTGATGGAAGAGCTTTTCCATGGCTCTGAGGTGAAACTTAGGTGTGCACAACAGCTTTTATTTCTTGAAAGATCAAACTTGCATAATCCAAGGGCTTGTTGAAGTACATTCCATACATTATGGTAAGAATGTTCTTGCTTGCTTGATCTTGAGAACCAACTTTGCAAGTAAGGCTCTTGTTGAGAATGGATACTAGCACATTTCACATGGGAGGCAGCTTCTTCCTTTTGAATTCAGACAGCTTGGTGAGTTTTTCATTGTATCGCAAGAAATTTATGAATGCCAACAATGCTTCAGGTGTAGGGTTCTGTTCAAGATCTGTATTTGGTACTTTTTGACCTTCAACATCAATAACAGGTAGGGGTGAATGGAAGAACCTGGCAATTTTCTTCTTTGTGATAGGGATCTCGACGGCGTTCTCAGAATCTATCGGATGGTTGAAATTTCCTAAGAGGGTTTTTTCGTCCGCGACATACATTGATTGCCATACCTCTTGGACATAGATTTTCGGCACATTAGGGTTGGTTAGGGTCAGGGTACGGTTTAGTGGATGATGTTGCAAGAACTCAATCATCACTCTATAGTCAGCTTGATACGTATTAGGATCGAGAAGAACTTGCACATTGTTGGCATTGAGTGGTAGCTTCACCATTGGGGTACTGTACGCCATCGAATCGATTAGTCGCCCTTCTTCATCTTGCATATTGAGATTTTCAGTTGGGTTTGCCATTGGTGATTTTGGGGATTTTGAAAGCTGAGAGTGCAGGGTAGCAAATAGGAATGGTAGCAGGAGGAGGAAGACCATGAGCAGTAGAGTAATGAATTTCTATTTTTGAGTTTATATAATGAGAGAGAGATTGAACTCAAGTGATTTTGGTTATCGAGGGGTTTTTGATTTGGGGAAAAGCAAACGGTTTATAGGTACTGACGTAGGCAAGCAGGCGTGCACTCATGCAGTCGGTCGATTAATGACACATGGAGGAATCTTTTGCGTGTATTAAATGATGACGGACGCGTGTGAGATTTTGATGAGGCACTGAAAGGTTTTTAGACGGTTTTCGATAATAACCGGTGCTGCTTTAATTATTTTGAATATTCCCTCCAAAAATTAATAATAAAAATTATCAATTAATCAACAAAAAAATTGTGGATTAAAATAGTAATTTTTGAAATTAAATGTTTTTGAAAAAATAAAAATCAGACATTTGATGAAATGAATCAGTTTTGTACCAAATAAAAAATTTAAGTTCTATGAATGGTTTTTCTTAAGAAATTTAGTTATATAAGAAAATTCTAATTAACCTTGAAGGCAAGAGTTAATTTTAGAAGTTGCTTATTAAAAAGAAATTTCAAGAGAAAGACATAATCAGAGAATAACTTTTTGGTCATATAAAACATTTTAAGACCAAGAGTTTTGTCTTGAGAACATCTTTTCAGAAGAGTTTCAGTTGAATTTGAGATTTCTTAATAACCTTGACGGCAAGAGTTATTCAGAAGTAACCAACTCGCAAAAACTTTTTAAGTAAAGATAGGTTCTGAAGACAGCTAACTTCTGTTAGACTCGATTTGAAAATTTGAGTTCTCCCCCTTGAATATTGCACGAGTCAGTGCTCACCCTAAAATTCTAACAGTGTGCTCCTCCTTGGAAGTTGAGTATTTTGCTCCCCCGTAACTTCTGCAAATTATGTTGCCCTTTCTGTCTATACTTGGATCAAAAAGTGAAAACAATTGTTCTTTTAAGAACAGAGGTGTCCAAAGGCTTCTGAGTGCTTCTGAGTTGATCATCAGAAGTGACCAATGGCTTCTGGGCGGTTCAGATTTGTTGTTTGGCACACACAAAAAAATGACTAAGTAAAGAAAATAAAGATATACAGAACAAGTGAATTGGCTCAATCCTATGAAGGTCATAGAAATTAAGAAACTTATATGTTTAGCATACCTAACTTGCTAATTAGAAAATTGAACCGCTTTTCATCTAGAGCTTTTGTAAATATATCAGCAAGTTAGTAATCAGTGCAGACAAAATACATTTCAATCGTCCCTTTCTCCACTTGATCCTTTATGAAATGATACCTTACATCAATGTGCTTGGTCTTTGAGTGCTGAACTGGATTTCCAGTGATGGCAATAGCACTTTCTGAGTCACATTGGATGGGTATCTTGTCGTACACTAGACCATAGTCTCTGAGTTGAGTTTTCATCCAAATGACTTGTGAACAACAACTAGCAACAGCAACATATTCGGCTTCTGCTGTAGATGTTGAAACACAGTTTTGTTTCTTGGATGTCCAACTTATTAGTCTGTTTCCCAGAAGTTGACAGCTACCAGAGGTACTTTTTCTGTCTAGCTTACATCCTGCATGGTCAGAGTCAGTGTATGCAATCAAATCAAATTCAGAATTTTTTGGATACCAAAGGTCCTACGAGGTGTCCCTTTTAGGTATCTAAAAATTCTTTTGACAACAGCCAAATGAGATTCTTTTGGATTGGCTTGAAATCTCGCACAGAGACAAGTGGCAAACATGATGTCTGGCCTACTTGCAGTCAAATACAAAAGTGATTCGATCATACCTCTATAGCAGGTAACATCAACTGACTTCCCTGAGAGATCAGGATCAAGTTTCGTACTAGGAGAGATAGGAGTTTTCATAGTAGTGGAATTTTGAAGTTTGAATTTCTTTAGCATGCCAGAAACATACTTGGCTTGATTTATGAAAATGCCAGAAGTAGTTTGTTTGACTTGGGGTCCTAAGGAGAATGTTAATTCTCCCATCATACTCATTTCAAATTCTTTTTCCATTAGTTTTGAAAACAAATCAACTTCTGTTTGATCAGTATAAACAAATTTAATGTCGTCCACATATATTTGAACTACAGTTAACGTACCTTTGCCTCTTTTGATGAATAACGTGGTATTCATCTTACCTTTCTCATATGAATGACTGATCAAATACTTAGATAATCGTTTGTACCAGGCTCTTGGTGCTTGCTTTAATCCGTATAGAGCTTTATCCAGAAGATAGACATAATCTGGATGTCTAGTATCTTTAAATCCAGGAGGTTGTTCAACACACACTTCTTCTTTGATATTTCCATTTAGAACTGCACATTTAACATCCATCTGGTATACTTTAAAGTCTTTATATGCTGAGAAAGCCAGAAAAAGTCTTATTGCTTCAAGTCTTGCTACTGGCGCAAATGTTTCATCATAGTCTATCCCTTCTTCTTGACAATAGCCCTTTGCCACCAATCTTGCCTTATTTCTGATCACTATACCATCTTCATTCTTTTTGTTTCTGAATACCCACTTAGTACCAATGGCTATCTTGTCGTTAGGCAGAGGTACTAATTTCCATACTTTGTTCCTGTCAAATTGAAGCAACTCTTCTTGTATAGCTTCCACCCAGCTTGGTGCTTGTAATGCTTCATGGACCTTCATTGGCTCGATCATTCTCAGAAAATTTAAAAGAAGTCTTCATTGGCAGTTGCAGATCTGGTTTTAACCCCTTCAGATGGATCTCCAATAATTAGATCTGGAGTGTGAGACTTTGTCCATCTTTTCATCCGTGTTTGAGGTATTTGCCGGGTTAGAACTTCTATATCTTCTGCTATTGGAGTGGGTTCTTGGTCTGGAATCGCACCAAATGTCTCCCCCTCAAATGAAGGTACAGAGGATACCTTTGGACCTTTATTTGGTGATACAGGACCAGAGAGAGCGATACCAGAAGCTTGAGTACTTCAGGAATATTCAATGGTGGGGAATGGGTATTCGCTCTGAAGGGATTTCTTCGCCCAGAAAATCATCAAATAGAGCACCAATCTCGGATTCTCTGGAACCTGATTGGTAATCTGAGGTAACGGTATTAAGTTTGAGTTCTGAAGTGGAATATTCAGAAGCGAATTGAGTTTGATCATCAAAATCGATATTTATGCTCTCCATTACAGTCTTAGTTCGTAAATTAAAAACCCTAAAAGCTTTAGAATATTACGAATATCCCAAGAATTTGGCGTTGTTAGATTTCTTGTCAAACTTGCCAAGTTTGTCTCGATCATTCAGAATAAAACACCTGCAGCCAAAAATGTGAAAAATTTTGACAGAGGGTTTTCTCTTATTTATCAACTCATAAGAAGTTTTAAGGTGCCTCTTGATTATGATTGATCGATTCTGAGTAAAACATGTTGTAGCTACAGCTTCTGCCCAGAAATGGATAGGTAGACCAGAAGCTGCAAGCATTGTTCTGGCTGCTTCCACTAATGTTCTGTTACGTCTTTCTACGACACCGTTTTGCTGAGGAGTGCGTACAACAGAGAAACTTTGGGTAATTCCATTTGCAACAAGGTATTCTTCAAGCTTGGCATTCTTAAATTCAGTACCATTGTCACTTCGCGGCTGCTGTATTTTCTGATTTTAAGCAAGCCATGTATACCTGGAAAAATCATCGATTAGTACCAAGATATACTTTTTGCCAGACAAGCCTTGAATTGCAATGGGACCACAGAGGTCAACATGTAGCATTTGTAGAGGTCTAGTGCACGAATGATCACTTTTGGTTTTGTGAGATGCTCTTTTTATTTTGCCCATTTCACATGCAGGACAGAGGTGATCCTTCTGGAAGTGTACCTCTGGGAGGCCCTTTACCAGATTATGTTTTACGAGCATTTCAAGATTTTCAAAGTTCAAGTGAGACATTTTATGATGTCATAGCCAAGCAACTTCACTCTTCTTGGAGATCAGACGGAGAGTTTCCTTACCATCCTTGGATGTAAAATTCATCATGTATAGATTACCTTTTCTATCAGCTCTCCATAGTTCTTCACCTGCCTTAGAGAATAAGTAACAATGTTTTCATCAAATACAACTACTATTTTAGAATCACATAGTTGATTTACACTTAACAAGTTATGTTTCAATCCAGAAACATGAGCTACTTTAGATAAGATAATATTACCTTCTTGAAGAGTATCGTAGCCTTTTATTTGACCCTTACCATCATCACCAAACGTTACTGCTCCTACACTTTTATCTTTGAATTTGGAGAGTAAGTTTTTCGTTCCAGTCATATGCCTCGAGCATCCAGAGTCAAGATACCAGATATGCACACGTCGTTTCTGCAATCAAAATCAGAGAGATTTAGGTACCCATTTCATAATGGGTCCTTTAATGTTAGATTTGAATTTTTGATCCTTCTGTTTTATCGTTTCCTTTTTAACAGAAGCTTGATTAGGTTTTCCAGAGGTTATTGGTTTGCCTTTTTTGTTTGCATTGTTCCTTTTGGTGTGATTTCTGTTGGAGTACTTTTGATTTTTAGAGAAATAATCAGAGGGCCTTGAGAAAATTTCTTGAGTTTTAAGAACAAGGAGAAACATTCAGAGTTCTGAAACATAAAAGATTGATTGAAAATTTTCATTACTAGAATGATAATTACAATTTTTCTTATTTCTGTCTATTCTAGTATCACTAGTTCTATCGAACTTCTTATCTCGGCTAGACTTATGCTTAGAAGTAAATGTGTTCTTCTGTGGAGGCTTCCTCTGATGGCACTTCTCAGGAACTTTGGGTTTTACTGAAACAGAAGTAGAAGAATTAGATTTCCATTTTCCTTTTTGAGCATAAGTAAACTTCTGAGGTTGTGATTGCTGAGATAGTTGCTGAATATTGACTTTCCTTTTGAGACTTTCTCCCTTTTCGAGTTCAAAACATGTTTTAGCTTGAAGACACATCCCAAGAAAATCTGGATGTATGGGAACCGCTTTTCTCTGCCCTTTAGGAGGCATAGAGAGTATTGGTATGCCACTTGAATTTTTTTCAACATTCAATCTAGAGGCTCTGATTTCCAGAGGTTCATTAGTGTATAGAAAAGGGGAATCCTTGTTTTTTATTACCTCTGGAACCTTTGTGTCCTCTGATGGCAAGAGATTTTCAAAACTAGAAATATATTTCTCTGAGTTATCAAATAAATCATCATCATCTTGATCATCAGTTTCCCAGGGATAAGTAATAAACTCCAGATTGTCTTTGTTTTCGGAAAGATTTAAGTCAATAAAAGAACAAGGAAAGATCTTTGGATGGTTTTCAATAGAGTTGCGTTGAGCATCAAAATGTTCAAGTTTAAAACACTCATCTAGAGTTGAAAGAATTTCGTTTTGGAAAGTAAGTCTTAGCTCCTCTTCTACTTGTATAGGTATAAATTCATCACCTTCTGGATTCAAAGTTATATGACTAAACGATCCAAATTTGAAAATAGCACTCTTCTTTTGAACTAGTTTTAGATCAACTTGAGTTGTTTTTTCAGAAGAGTACTTGATATTTTTGTATTTGAGTTTTCTAACACAATGACCATTTTCATACTTTGATTTTTTGAAAACTGATTGCTCATATAATACAGGAAAAACAGGTTTTTGTTCTTTCCCTATACAAAACACAGATTCTAGAGTAGACCGTTTTTTACACGTGTAGGGGTCCAGATCCTCGAAACCAAGGCCGGTTTTCCCTACTTGTGTATTGATTTTATCATGCACTTTCTGAGCATCCAGATATTTTTTGATTTGTAGCTCTTTGTTTTGAAGCTCTATGTGCAAAAATTCTCTTTCCTTTTGAAAATAATTCTTAGGTGCTACAAAATTCAATCTGTCAAACCTTAATATCTTTGTCGTTGCCTTCCAGAAGTTTAACGAAGTTCTGTTTCTCTTCTTTGAGTTTTACTTCTGCAGTTTTCAAAAGTTTGGAAATCTTTTCATTTTCAACAGATATTTCCAGCTTTTCATCAGTTAAAATATCCATTTCTTTTTTGTAAATATCTCTCTCTCTTTGAATTGTAGGAAAAGTTTGTTCAAGTTTTTTCCTCAATTTATTTTCTATAATCAGCTTTTGCTTTAAATTTTCAAAATCGTTGGTTAGAATCATTATGGTGTTTTCAAGTTCAGAGGATTCAGATAGAGTACAAACCGGAGTTTCAGAAGGCTGATCTTGTGAGTCATCTGCCTTAGCTATTCCACATAACATGGCTTCATCTCCGCTTGACTCGTCATCCAGCCAATTCTCGTTTTCAGCATAGTGAGCTCTTTCGACTATGTTGTACTTGTATTTGTTCTTGTAGTACGGTTTGTCTTTTTCAAGAGCACCTCTGCAATCTTTGGAATAGTGGCCTGCCTTTCCACACCTGTAACACACATCCTTCTTCTTCTTCTTCTTCTACGGCTCTTCCTCTTTCTTTTCTGCTTCTGATTTTTCAACTCTCTGGATCTCTTGCCTTGGAGAATAAGTTTGAGTAGGGCGATCAAATCTTTTGTTCCCTTGAAAAGATCTATTACCAAACTTTTTGGTGAATTGTTTGGTAATAAGTGCTAACGATTCTGCAAAAGATTTGATCTCATCATCAGAATCAGAAGCATCTTCTGGACTTGCTTCTGAAATGAATGCCTTGCTCTTTCCTTTCCTCTCAGTCTCTTTACTCCTTTTGCCTGACCCTCTGGATTATGAGATTAGGGCCAGAGGTCCACCAATTGAAGTCTTCTTCTAAACAACTTCCTTTTCATGCGCCTGAAGAGTGCCAAATACATCGTGCAGAGACCACATTTCTAAGTCTTGATTTGCTTGAAGAGACATGGACAGATTAGACCACTCTGGATTTAGTCGTTTAAGAAATAAGAAATTGTTGTCTTCCTTGGACCTGACTATATCACATCTCTTGCACAAATTTATCAGGGTGTTAAATCTGTGAAAGGTCTGCTCCAGAGTCTCTTCTGGAATGGCTTGAAAACTGTTATATTCGTTCAGAGCTTGAGCTCTTCTGTTTTTCTCATCTTTATTCCTCCGTCAAGAATATTTTCAAGCTGATCCCACAACTCCTTTGTAGTTTCACATGAATCCAGAGATTGAAAAATCTTATTTGGAATAGCCATAATCAGAAGTCTCTTTGCCTTTTTGGCGACTTCCACCTTATCCTTTTCTTCATCAGACCAATTTTCTCTAAGTTTTGGAACTTGACGAGCAGGAAGTTCATCGGTGTTTGCATTGCAGGAACCCTTGGAATGGTAGTCATTGGTTTAAATGGACCATTCAGTAAAGTAGGATAAAGTTCAACATCTAATCCTTCATAGAAATTGATCACGCGGATCTTCCATTGAGGATATTCATCACGGAATAGAGTAGGAGGTTTGGTCAAGGATCCGGAGGTGTATATGGCGTTCATATTTTGATTTGCCAGTTTTGCAGAAAACAGAGATTTAAGAAAAATGCAGGAAATACTGTTGAAATTTGGAACAAATAAATTTCAATTGAATTGAAACAAAACGATATTCTTACTGATTTTTAGATTTAAACCAAAATTACCACTGATTTATAGAAAATTGTATGAAATTAACAAAATCTCGAAAAACATGGTAGAATTCAGAACAGTAGTTTAATAATAAAACTAACTGCTAGTTGAGTAGGGATTTCTCCAAACTGGACGAAATCTAATAATCAATAGATTGATTATCTAGCTCTAATACTGGGTTCCAACAATTAATCAATAGATCGTAACAACAGAGTATGAGCGGAAGCAATTCCGATCTACGACTAATACTAAACAGTAATAAAACAGTAAGAACAGTTTGTAGATCCAATGAGAATTCGTATTAATAACCTGTAAATTGATTACAATACGTAGGAATGAATAACACAATTTCTCTCAAAGATTGTCTTCTATTACACTGAAGACTGAATCTATTTATACTATTACAAAGGAAAAGTCAACGATCTAGCCTATCAGGATTTGACACATCAGCTATACTCGTAACAGAATCAGTTATGTACAGGGACGAACGGAAAGTGTGATCGTCACGTCATCACAAGCGCGTATGGGATAACTGTTAAGTTTCAGAGGTTCTTCAAGTCTCTAGGCGCCTCTGAGATAACGTAAGTCAGAAGTTGAGCTTCTGACTTAAGTTCTGATCTTTGATACTTGTAATATTCTGGTTCATACTTTTCACAAAATAAAGTCTAACAAATTTTATACCATGTTGTATGGGCAAATACCATTTCTTGGATTCTACCCTTATTGAATATTTCAATATCTTATCCAAGTGTGTACTTTGGCTAAGTCCAATAAAATGCTTGGTTCTATCTCGATAAATTCTTATTCCAAGTATGTATGTTGCATTTTCCAAATCTTCTATAGTGAAACATCTCCCAAGCTAGATCTTTAAGTCTTGCAACGTCGGAATATCGTTTCCTATGAGTAGTATGTCATCAACATACAAGACTCTAAATACAACATTACTCCCACTAGCCTTAACATATACGCATGACTCATCTTCGCTTTGAGAAAATCCAAACTCCTTGACCTCTTCATGAAAAAAAGATTCCAGCTATGAGATGCTTGTTTAAGTCCATAAATGGATCTTTCAAGCTTACACAACTTATCTAGATACTCGGTATGTACAAAACCCTCAGGTTGTTCCATATACACATCCTCATCAAGTTTCCCATTAAAGAAAGTGGTTTATACTTTCATTTTCCACACTTCATAGTCGTGAAATGCAACTATGGCAAGCAATATCCTGATGGACTTAATCTTTGCTACTGGTGAGAATGTTTCATCATAATCAATCCCTTGAGTTTGAGTGTAACATTTTGCAACCAGTCTAGCCTTTAATGTGTGCACATTCACATCCATGTCAGTCTTCCTTTTGAGAATCCACTTACACCCAACTGTCTTGTCACCTGGTGTATGATCAACCAATTTCCAAACTTGGTTATCGTACGTAGATTGAATCTCGCTCTCCGTGGACTCTTTCCACTTGGAAGCCTCAGGGCCTGCCATCACTTCCTTGTAGTTGGATGGCTCATCCGCACTATCAAATATTTTATCATTGACTAGTGTCTTTCCTTCCTTTGTAATATGAAAACCATAATAAAACTCAGGAGGTCGACTAACTCTACTAGTTCTGCGAAGAGATGGTGGAGGTATGTTAGTTTCCTCAATAGGTGGTTCAATCTCATGTTGACTGTTAGTGTCAACTACAGCCTCATCATTGGTTGTTTCTTAGATTTCTTCAAGATCAATATTGCTCCCATTATCCTCTTTGGGAATGAGCTCCCTTTCTTGGAAGACTCCCCTTCGAGCTACAAACACTTTGTTCTCATAAGGTTTGTAAAATATATATTTCCAAAGGATTTGTAGGGATAACCAATGAAATGACACTTCTCGGCTGCAGGTTCTAGCTTGTCCTTAGTTTTGCATCGAATAAAGACTTCACAACCCAAGACCTTTATATGTGCTAATGAGGAACGAGTCCCAGTCTACATTTCAGAGGGTGTCTTTGCAACCTTCTTAGTTGGAACAAGGTTTAAGATATGAGTTGTAGTTTCTAAGGCATAGCCCTAGAATGATATTGGAAGTGTAGCACCACTCATCATGGACCGAACCATATCAAGTAGCAATCAATTTCTTCTCTCAGCAGCACCATTGAGTTGTGGTGTTCTGGGAGGAGATAATTGCGAAACTATTCCACAATTCTTTTGATAGTCGTAGAATTCATGACTCAAGTATTCTCCACCCATGTCGGATCGGAGCATCTTGATCTTCTTGCCCAGTTGGTATAGATAAATCCATATCTACTGAAATCGTTAGTAAAAATGACAAAGTATCTCTCACCGTTTCTCGTGGCATATCTAAACGGTCCACATACATTTGTGTAGATTAAGTCCAACAGATCCTTAGCCCTTTCCATTTTTCCTTTAAAAGGTTCTTTTGTCATCTTTCAAAGTAAGCAAGACTCGCATTCTTCATCCGACTTCAAGTCAAATGGTTCCAAGATCCCGTCCGATTGGAGCTTGGGAATGCGGTTCTTGTTTATGTGGCCAATACTATGATGCCACAATAACGATTGTTGCTACTCGCCAAAAATGGCTCACGACATTATTTCTTTTCATGCGTTGTACAAATACGAGCTCAAAATCACTACTAAGCACGAGCTCAAAATCTCCAATCTTGGTAACAGCGGCAGTCATCCTATTTCCCAAAATCAGACTTAGCTCCCCATGCTTCAACGTCCTACTTCCGTTTAGTCCATGAAAATTAGAGCAAATGTGAGTACCACATCCCATATCAAGGACCCAAGAGTTAGAAATCGAAGTACTATGGAGTTCAATCATAAAAATACCTGACGTGCCATACCCTTTGACCTTGTTCATTTTCAAGTCTTCCAGATATTTTGGGCAACTTCTCTTCTAATCGCTTTTTTCTTGATAGTAAAAGAATATGGCCTCTTTAGGGTCACTTATGGGTGCTATGTCAGAAGAATCAGCTTTTCTCTTAAGGCGTTGGTTGCGAGGACCAACTTTAGCCTTTCCCTTCCCTTTGGATGAGAAACTTTCTTCTTCCTACATCCACCTTCCCTAATGGCCAGGATGGGAGCAGTTGAGTTAGCACTTTGGGTCTTACCCATACTTGCTTCAGCAGATCTCAACATGCCATGGACCTTCATCAAGGTCGTGTCCATATTGTTTATATTGAAGTTCACTATGAACTGTTGGGAAATCGACACCTAGATTACCCAACCTGTCAATGTACGTTTTCATCTTTTGCACATGCACACACACATGGGCACCGCCCTGTTGCTTACATTCCACAAGCGATTTTACGACTTGGAACCTTTCTTGCCTTGCTTGCTCCTGAAACATTTTACGAAGTTGTTCATTTAAACACCCCATGTTCTGAAAACTCTTTTGAAGTTCCGGGGACATAGACGCTAACAAGAGACACGCGACTTTTGTGGTTTCCACGGGTTTCTTGTTATATTTAGTTACTACTTCAGGGCTTGCAGCATCATTGAATATAGGAAGATCCTGGTCGAGCAAATACTCTTCATACCTCAAAGCAATTCTCTAGGCATGAATCCCATCCAAGTAGTTTGGCTCAGTCAACTTATCTTTACTTAGGATAGAGAGTAATGTAAGGTTGGATGTTGAGTGAGTAGGAGGAGGAGGAAGATTTTCAATCATCTGTAGATATAGTTTTAGTTAGTTTGATATTTAATCCTTAAAAACAATTACCCATAACAAAAATTATTTAACAAGACTAGGATCCGTAGTTTACTCCATAATGTAAAAAGGGATGCCGTAATCACATCACAAAGTTATTTATGTAAACAAATGCTATTTGTTAATTTCATTCACTATGGAACTCTTAGGTCTTTTGAGATCCATTGAATTATGTCAATGGCATGTTAATCTCGATTATGTTTATCTTCTATTTGCGATTGGGATGCCGATGATCACAAACTAGATGGTGAATCGACCATGCAAAAACACATGGACCCTTCGGCTCAAGTACACTTGAGAATCGCGAGTGTCACATCATCTTCGACTATAGCTTTAAATTAACGCGTCGCCAAACCGCGCACGCTCCGTTAACAAACTACAAATAATATGTGTGTTCTTTTCATGGATAACATAAGACTTTCACATTTCTTAGTATATCTAAAATGGGATTTTGTTTTATACTTCATAGTTAATACTTTTAACTTGTCTCATTGACCTATCAAACCTTTTCGTTAATTCCACTGGTCTACACAAGAGGCAGTGAGTATGGTAACGCAAAGCGTCTTAAAAACCTTTGACTCATTCGACTACCATATTATAGATTACCTCCTTAAACCCCCTTAGAGTGCTTATAGTGAGTACGCCTAGTCTTGGTTTTACTATCAATGTATTTATAATTTAATTCTATATATATATAGAGACAGAGGCCCTTCAAGTGTTAACCCAATAATTTGTGTTAACCGTGTTAACCCATCATTCACTGGTGAACACCATGCTCGTTCACCGGTGAAAAACCATTCATCAGTGGACGAATGGTTCCATACATGCATGCTCGTTCACTGGTGAACACCATTCGTCAGTATACGAGCATCGTGTTCACCAGTGAACGATGGGTTAACACGGTTAACACAAATAATTGAGTTAACACTTGAAGGAGCATCTATATATATATATATAATTAAGGTCTATTACATATATAAATTGAATAGAATATTAAAACAATTTAAAATTATGATTATCTAATTAATTCTAATTAACTATGTGAGGACACATTTAACAATTAATATAATCATTTCCATAATTAATTCCAATTAGACATGTTAGCTCTGAAAATATTGTATCCGAGATGACAACTATTGAAGACATGAAGGACCAAAAGCGTAAAGTCAACAAAGTCATAAATATGGAAATGTTTAACAATTAGATTTAGAGCTGAATTATAATTGTGTTAAATAAGGAAAGAATAATTATCATGTAAATAAGGCAATTCTATAATGCCTTAAACTCTTACTTTCCTCATCTCATTATAACTCTTAACAATATAAATAGAGGGTTAGGGCTAGCATTAGGGACACACGTTAATTCATATCATTCTAGAGAGAGATTATTAGATAATATCATTGTAACCGATATTCAATACGAGATATCCGACATCGGATCTTCATCAATATATTCGTAGTGTTCTTCGTGTTCTTATTGAATATTACTCGATTACCTGATTTAATGGGATCTACAAGTGGTATCAGAGCAGACGATCTGAGTTTTTTTCTGATTTTCTGAAGTTATTCACGAAACAGAAGGTAAATTATCGATTTCTGTGTTTTTGAGTTTTTCTCGATTCAATCCATTTTAGCTTCACCCGATAAAACGTCTTATCTGTTTTTCTCGATTCTTACTTCATTCGTTTGACTGTTTCTCGATTATGTTTTACCCGATAAAAACTCTTATTTTTTAAGATCTGTTCTTTTTTCGATTTATACTTTATTCGTTTAAATTTTTGTCGATTCAAATTAAGATTTCCTTGATTTTTATTCAAACTATTTAATCTGTTTTAATTAAAATTATTTTAGTTTATTTTGATTACTTTTGAAATTCTTTACATAAGAAAACTCAGGAACTAGTGACTGTTGCAGCCTTTCTTACTAAAGAATTCTCAAGTACAAATCATAAACTTTAGTAATTTTGATTTTTGTTCTTGACTGAAAAATAAGAAACTCGAGAACTTAGCTATTCTTGTCCATAAAAAGACTTGTTCTTTTTAGTCAAGAACCCTTTGTTCTTGATTTCTGGTTTATCAGTTAAAGAAAATTCATATTAAATTTCCTTGAATTTTTATCGAGTCCTTCCTAATCGACAAAAATTATTTTATCGAGTCATATGGAATCGAATATAAATTTTTATCGATTCGGTTTTTATCGAGACAAAGAATTTTTTTGTCGAATCTTAATCTATCGAGAAACTCTTAGTTATCGAGTCCTTTGTGATCGATAACTTTTTTTTATCGATTCAATTTTTTTAGAAGTTTTATCGAGTCCCCTATACCCGGCAATAATTTTTATCGAGCCTCATACACCCGACAAAAACTCTTGTTCAGAAAGCCTCACCCGATAAAAATTGTTGTCGACCCCTGTTCTATCGAGAAAACTTTATGTTTCACAAAACAAACTCAGAAAATTTCAAAAACTCACTGATCGAGATCATCAATCCAAGTACAAAGACTACTCGCGAAACTTTGACCATTGGTTCAGACACAAAACCCCACGAGGTAAGTCTTTCAGACTATAATCAGTTTATGAACCAAATAAATGACATGATGATAAAATTGCAAGAACTTCAATCTAAATTGAAAACCGAGAAACTCTTGGTTTCCAACTTAGAAGCACGCTTAGAAAATAATCATAATCAATTGCTTCTTATGCAAACCGAACTTGTCAATTCTCAAAGTATAGCGCACAATCTCGAAACGGAGAAAATGGTTTTAAAAGAAGAAAATGATCTTTTTAGACAACAAATATCTGATCTCACACTTCAACTTCACACATCTAGGAATGAGACTGCCGAATTTTCATCAAAGTTTGACTTTGTCAGTTTTCAAAGACAAGATCTATTAGATAAACTCAAAGATTTGGAACTAAAGTTGTACAAACTTGGTCAATCTAAGAACACAATTCATTTAAACGCTCCAAAAGATTTATGTTCTAAAGCTGGATTAGGATTTGATAATCCAAAACATTTAGAAAAAGCCGTCTACAATACTCCGACTATCTATAAATTTGAATATCTGAACCTTGGTCCGGATTACAAAATTCAGTTTATGAAGTCGGATTCCAACGTCGAAGAAAGGGAAGATTTGAATAGGAAAAACAAAGATTTTCATCAAATTCCTTTCTGCTATCCTCAAATAGTAGAAAAGTAATCTTCAAAAGAAACTCTTCCAAATGACTACTTTCCATCTTATACTGACGAAGAACTTCACACACAAATTCCTGAATTTAAACCTTATATTCCCACCTTGTTCTTAGAAAAGAAAATTATTCAACTTGAAAAGGTGTTGGAAACTGAACGTTCTTCATCGGAAAAGGAAAAAGAGGCATTTATTTTTAAAATTCAAAAATTAGAAAACGAGGCTTTACAATTAAACAACAATCACGAAAATGATTATATTTCCAATATTTATTCGTGTAAAGCTTTCGTTAGCAATTACTTAAATGATTGCGAAGAGTTGTTTAAATTAGATCCAAACTATATTCCTCCTAAACAAAAATATTCCTCTTCTTCCAACCAAATTGATGATGACTTAGACTCTCTTGAGGAAATGCCTCGTTTTGACGAGTACACTGATTCCTCATCGAACCTTAAATCCACAGAACAGTTAGATGACATAAATGCCGATTTTGACTTCAATCCTACACTTCCAAATCATACTGAGTTTTTGGACAAAGGCAAAAAGCCAATCTAATCAGTTTTACTTCCAACGGATCCGAATGAGTGTTCCACAAGTCAAATGCATTACACTCATTCTAACCAAAAGGATCCAACTCACTTTTTCAAACCCATCAATTCTCATTATGTGAAAAATGCTAAACATGGTTCAGCTTTTCGAACTTTAAAGCAAGTTTGGGTCGAAAAAGTCAAAAGTGCTCTGAAGTCATCATCTCGCAAAAACGACAACTCTTATTATTCAAAATTTCCTAATGCTAAAAGAACCAATCAAAATTTTCAATTTCCTTGCACGATTCATTCTGTTAAACATTTAATTCATTTTTCTCGGAATAAAATTTGTTGCTCGAATTGCGGTGTCAATGACTTTATGCAATTAAATTCTTTCTCTTATGATTATGGTTGTTTTCCCAACATTCATTCTTCTTACAACTCTCATCATGTCAATCAAAGGTTTGATCATAAATGGTATAGTACATACAGTATCCCCACTTCCCCATTTATTGCATCAAAAACTAACCTCCGAGGACCCAACAAAGCTTGGGTACCAAAATCTTTTTAATCTGTTTTATAGGTACGTCATGTGGTGCTAAATTCCGAATATTCATATCACATGACAATCTTTCAAAAGGTTATGCTACATTTTGAGGGGACTACCAAATTTTTATTTATTTATTATTTAGTTAGCTTCATAGTATCTCAGCTATGAACCTGCTCTTAACATTATGACTTCTAAATACAACATTTCAGAACTCGGACTTTAATGTTTTAACTCTTTGTGTGTTAGGAATTAGAAGTTTCAATGGTCAATCCAGAGCCGGAAGGACCTACCCATGAAACAAATCCCTAGGTTAGAAATTTTGAAAAGATATATTGAGTGTTTGTCAGATAAAAGAAAAATGTGAGGGTGTGACAAGACTTTAAAGAAAATATTTGGTCTTCACCAAACCTAAACAGTTATCTGGGTAGCCACATAATCTATTCATTCTCGATTCTTTGGAGATGAATATTGAACTAGACATGGACCCAATGTTGTTAACTCGTGTCACCCCACCCAACTACTCAAGTATCTCACAAAAGATATTTGTATCATATATCACTGAGAATGAGCCTATCTGTTATGTTTTCTTCACTCGGAAGATTAAGATATTGAAAAAGGAAGACACACCTCCGGTCTCCGAACTTCACATTCAATGCACATTGAGTCTGTGAAATGTATTTTCACATTTTGAGCCTTAAAATTATCTTTAATGCATAAATATTTTTCTACACATTGCACGAGTCTTTGTGATTCCAAAAGCATATATTTGTGTGTATGCCGGAACAGTTTGAGAAGTTAGTTTTATAACTTACTTCTGTGATAACTGGAAGTCCTATCAGTGCCAACCCGCTGCCAACACTACATATAGGCCAGTTAATTAAAATTTATTTTGATTAAGTGATAACAGTTGCTTCACGTGCTTCTATATGTTAGTTTTACACGCTTCATTAGTTAACTATTTTTTTGTCTTTGGTTATTCATAATGATTCGGACTCTCCTAATCATTCTGAGGGGGAGAGATTGTATATCAGAGACACGACATCACGACATGAGAAAAGGAAGATGACAAATGTTGATTTGTTTTGAAGATAAAGACTGAAGTAAATATGTTTTGTCGACTGCTGAAGATAAAGTTGAAGACTTATCGAGTGCTTAAGACCCGACATAAATTTTCATCGATTCAACTTGACCTGAGATCATTTTCTGTTGAAGACTTATCGAGTGCTTAAGACCCGACATAAATTTTCACCGACTCATCTTGGCCCGACATCAAGTCTTGTCGAATCTACTTGGCCCGAGATCTTTTTTCAACGACATCACCTAACCCGACATGTTTTTTGACCCGACAAGTTTTATACCCTACGACATCGCGGCTCCTTCGATTTTCTTTTCATGCTAATGTTAAAGGGGAGCTACGGAGCTTACAAGAGATCATTTTCGTAGGGGGAGCTACGGAGCTTACAAGAGATCATTTTCGTAGGGGGAGCAAAAGAATCAAGAAGAAAGATTTGTTGACAAAAGTTTCATGATCTTCAAAAGAAAAGTGCTGATTTGATAAATTGTAATCTCAAATACAAAGGGGGAGATTGTTAGGTCTGAAAATATTGTATCCGAGATGACAACTATTAAAGACATGAAGGAACAAAAGCGTAAAGTCAACAAAGTCATAAATAGGGAAATGTTTAACAATTAGATTTAGAGTTGAATTATAATTGTGTTAAATAAGGAAAGGATAATTATCATGTAAATAAGGCAATTCTATAATGCCTTAAACTCTTACTTTCCTTATCTCATTATAACTCTTAACAATATAAATAGAGGGTTAGGGCTAGCATTAGGGACACACGTTAATTCATATCATTCTAGAGAGAGCTTATTAGATAATATCATTGTAACCGATATTCAATACAAGTGAGATATCCGACATCGGATCTTCATCAATATATTCATAGTGTTCTTCGTGTTCTTATTGAATATTACTCGGTTACCTGATTTATTACTAGGATCTACAAGACATGTGAGGATACATGCTAAAAATTAAGGGAGAATTTCATCTACGTTCTTAAAAACTTAATATATTACGTATATATCCTTGTAAAATTTATAATTACGTATATATCTTTCAAGCCTAATAAACTCACATATATGTCTTCTATTTAATTTAATTATTATTAAACATTTAAGAAATACAAATTATTAAAACTAAAATCAATTTATTTTAGAAATGACTTATATACCCATCCCCTAATCTTTTCCAAACAACATGCGATCCTTCCCAAATTATATTCCATCGTCCATTGATTGAAGGCACAAAAATCCTACACACATTGCGTAAGAACAATCACACAACACGAATGATGATGATGAATTATTGATGATGATGATGATTGATGAAATCAATTTCAACCAAAACCAAATGAATTAAAAACCCAGAATAAATGAAGAATCGATTGGGAAAAAGGCAAAAAAGAATGATTTTATTGTAGATCTAGCGAATTATCCTAGATCTCGTGCCGTATTGATATCTGGGTGTAGAAGCGTGTCCAAAAGAGAGAGAGAGAGAGAGAGAGAGAGAGAGAGAAAGGTTGATGAAATGGCGATGATGATGTTGAAAGCTGCTTTGCATTCTATCAAGGGACGTTGGATGTTTTGTGAAGAAATTGTAAATATGGATAAAGTGACT
This sequence comes from Silybum marianum, assembly GCA_036898165.1. Classification (NCBI taxonomy): domain Eukaryota; kingdom Viridiplantae; phylum Streptophyta; class Magnoliopsida; order Asterales; family Asteraceae; genus Silybum; species Silybum marianum. The sequence goes on from CM072541.1 coordinate 9,764,026, forward strand.
TTTAGAAGGATAAATTCAATCAATCGACGATGGAATCTGATTTGGGAAGAATTGCTTGTTGTTTGGAAAAGATTAGGGGACGGGTATATAAGTCATTTCCACAATAAATTCAAATTAGTTTTAATAATTTGTATTTTTTTTAATATTTACTAATAATTAAATTAAGGAGAAGAATATATATGTGAGTTTATTAGGTTTAGAATGATATATACGTAATTACAAATTTTACAAGGATATATACGTAATATATAAAAAAAGTTTTTAAGGACGTAGATGAAATTCTCCCAAAAATTAATGTAAATATTTGACATTCCAACTATATTCATTATATATAAAATTAATGTTAATATTGATCTTGCAATATTATCCGCAGTTAATATGTAAGATTATCTTTCAATATTTACCAATACTCAATTTGTGTATTTAGGGCAAGTTAGGAAACTAGTCAAAAATCAATTAGGGTATTTAAGGCAAGTTAGTAAACTAGGCAAAAATCAGTTAGGGTTCAACTTTGCATAAAAAAACGACTACCCTATACCCTTTAAGAATTTTGACTAACCTTGTAGGTTTTAAACAAAACTTAGATGCTAATTATACAATTTTTTTGTGCAAGTTAAAAACCCTAGTTTCCAAAAATTAGGTTTTGAGGTTATGACCATGAAACTCTAACTTAGGGATTAAGAAATCCAATGGCCACAAAAATTTTGAATTCGATTTTGCAACCTCAAACCCTAAAAATCGAAAACCCTAAACCATCACTAACAGTTTTGCAAATCAAATTGAAACTACTTTTTAGCTAATATTTAAGAACAATGGCTCTGATACCATTGTTAGGTTTAAGACAAATCTACTATCACATGATACAGGCAACGGAAGCATATTTAAAATTTACCATCTATGGCAATATCAACTACCAACCTACAAGAATTCATATGTTCTAGATAATTAACTACAAAAGAATGAACCAAGAACACTTACTTATTTATTGTGATTGTCGAAAACCACAATGATGAATCAAACCTTTAATCTCGCTTTTTGGATTTTAAGGACCAATAATGTGAATCCGTCTAGTGGCTCACACTCAAGAACATCAAATACCAACAATCCAAGACAAAGCTTAAAACCCTAAACCCTTAAATGGGGTTTATGATTTTGGGGGAGAGAGAGAGAGATGGGGCGCCGGTTTTTGAAGGCCAAAAGAATACTAGGGTTTAATCCCTAGCTATCTATTTATAAGCCTTCTCAACTTGTTGCCAACGTTATCTCTTTTTGAACAACTAGCCTCCTGAACTGATAAGAATGTTAAAACAACTTTAACTAATTATCATTCAGTCCATGTACTTTATATAATTAATCTAATTAATTATATTTTAGCTTCTAACTAATCTATCATTAAATGACAAATTAAAAAACTAATTACTTTTATTCCCTTTATTCTTCTGATTGTTTATTTGGGTCTTAAGGGAAACCCAAAAGGACCTTGTTATTATTAGAAGTATTGCCAATAGTTAATGACTCTGGATACTATATCCAACAGTAGGGGCATACATCAATCAAAGTTCTCTGTCACGGGAGACAACTTGTAGCATGTTGCAATTGGAGCAACATAGACAGAACTCCTGACAAAGTCAAACGCACACGGTCCTCGCCGCACCTAGCTTGGTAGATCGACCGTCACAAAATGCTACACGGGCTTTAGGAAATCACGGTCAATTCTTCAACTACCACAACTATCCGGGAAGTCGACAACAACAACAGATCAGCGGAGGACGTGGTTTATATGGCGGAGGTCGTGGCCGAAATTTTAGGGGCCGAGGAGGTCGTGGACAGTAGCCTTGGAACCATGGTAGTCAATGGAACCAACAGAACTGGACCTGCCATTGTCACCATCCCATATCATGGATCAAAACCACTTGGAAATCATTGGGCCAATCACACTTTTGGATCCATCATACTCTATGGACCACCGATGCAGTAGGGTCACATGGTCCTCCCCCTTCCCAATATCTTTCAGGCCCGACGGCATCCCTAGTTCCACCATTTGTTGGTTATTCAGATTATACCCCTCTGACTTAGCCCAGAAAATGCAACAAGTCAATCTCAACTCTCCTGATCTGGCATGGTATATGGACTCGGGTACCTCAATGCACCTAACACAGGATCCAGGTAAGATCTCTACTCCTATGTCTATTTCTTCTATAACCTCTTTTTTTAACGGAAATGGGTCTAGTCTACCAATTCATGGATCTGGTCATACCATGCACCAAACCCCTTCTCATTCTTATGCCTTGAAATATTTTATTTATTCTTACCATTATCGAAAACTTAATATATATATATATATATATCCGTTTGTAAGTTTACCATAGATAACCAAACATCTGTTGAATTTGACCCATCTGGTGTTTCTATAAAGGACCTCAAGACTGGAGCTCTATTTTCTCGTCATGATAGCACGGGGATCTCTACCCTTTCACGACACCAACTTATTCGTCTGTCCTTTTTCCCACCTCTAAAGCCCGATGGCATGCCAAGTTGGCTCACTAGGGTGCCCTGTTTTAGATTTACTTCGTTCCACTTTTTCCATATATTGTACTAAACATATGAATTCTTTTCTATGCAATGATTTCCAATTATCTAAACACACACGGTTGCCAATATATGATTCACATTCTTTCACTTTTGCACCTATTCAATATTATACATTGTGATCTTTGGACATCTCCAGTCTTAAGGAAAACGAGATATAAATATTATATGGTCCTTATTGATAATTTCACTCATTATGTGTGGATTTATCCTATCAAATACAAATCTAACACTTTTCTCAATTTGAAAAATCTCCATCAATTAATCCAAACTCAGTTTAACCAAAAAATTTAGTCTTTCCAATGTGATCTTGGTGGTGAATTTGACAACACTGAGTTTAAATATTTTGCCCAAACTCACGGTCTCGTCTTCCGTTTCTCGTGCCCACTAACGTCCCAACAAAATGGACGGGTCGAATGAATGATCAGTCATCTTAACGACATCGTCCGCACCCTTCTCACTCTTGCTTCGCTCCCCCACTCTTTTTGGGTTGAAACTATGCACACCACCTCATACCTCCACAATATCCTTCCTACAAAGTGGCTCAATTTTTCCACGCCTACTTTTGCCCTCTTTGGATTCCACCCCTCTTATAACCATCTTTGCACTTTTGGGTGCACCTGCTATCCCAACACATCCGCTACTAAATCTCTCAAACTTCAATCTTTCTCCATTCGATGTGTTTTCCTTGGATACCCGAAACACTTTCGTGGGTTATCGTTGCTATGACCCTTCTACCAGAAAAGTTCATTTGTCTCGTCATGTTACCTTTGATGAGACCTCCTTTCTCTTTACCGACTCATCTCCACCCCCATCGTATGACTTCCTTTATGACCCACCCCTCACTCGTTTTCCTACCCACCACAACTGCCTAATTTGCACATTTCCCAACCTACGTCCCCTTTACCCACCAACACAGCTCCACCAAACACCATTGCCCCACCCGCCACCGTTGAGCAACCCGCTCACCAACCTTCACCCGCCTCCCCTTCACCTTCCACCGGTCCCCCTTCTTTGCCCCCGAACCCAGCCGTCTATGCATCAGCCTCTAGGATTTGTGGATGCTCGTTTTCCTTCCCATGTCTGTCGACTTAGAAAATCTTTGTATGGGCTCAAACAGGACCTTGTGACTCGGTATACGTGGTTTGCAACTTTCATCACCTCTCATGGTTTTTGGAACAGTATTCGTGATTCTTTGTTATTTGTTTATCAGCACGGTTGACATTGTGCTTACCTGTTATTATACGTGGATGACATTGTTTTTACGCTGGTGACCCTGATTTTCTACGCAGCATTATTACCTGTCTTTCTCGGGAGTTTGCCATGACCGATTTGGGTACCCTTCACCATTTTTTGGGTATCACTACCACCCGTGATGAGCATGGTTTATTCTTGTCACAAGCTTCTTATACTCGCGATATACTACAAGGATCTTTTATGGTTTCTTGCAAGCCTTGCACTCCCCAATGGATACGTCCTCTAAAAACAATGCCTTGCTCGGGGAGTTTCTTCCCGATGGCACTCTATATCGGACTCTTGTCGGAGTTTCTTCCCAATGGATACGTCCTCTAAAAACAATCCTACTCAGATGCCGATTGGGGCGGGTAACCAAATTCTGGCAGGTGTACCTCTTCTTACTGTGTATTTCTTGGCAATAACCTCGTATCATGGTCTTCTAAATGACAGCCTACTATCTTCTGCTCCAGCACAAACGCCGAGTACCGTGGCGTTAATAAAGTCGTTTCGGTGTCTACAGGGCTTCGAAATCTGTTACTTGAACTTAACGTCCCGGTGCGTAAGGGGACGGTGGTCTATTGTGACAACATTTCTGCAGTCTATTTGTCACAGAACCTGACACCAGCGCACAAAGCATTTGGAAGTTGATATACAAATTGTGCCAGAAAGATTCGCAGTGGCCAGTTTTGCGTTCTACACATCCCCTCCTCCATGCAGTGTGCCGACATGTTTACCAAAGGCTTGCCACACTACTTATACCGGCAGTTCAGATCCAGTTTGAGCGTTCGATCTCATCCCGCTCAAACTGCGGGGGAGTATTAGCCAATTATATAGGAGATATATTTAGTTAAGATTGTATTGTATCCATTCCTATTTTATCTCCACAATCAGTGGATGGATTGCTTTTTATTTCTCTCTATATATAAGGGATTGTTATTCTATACAGATCATCAAGTTATTATACCATAACCTTTATTACATACAACATTCACATTGATGGAAGTTCTTTTCAGATATCCAACATTGACGAAGTGATGAATAAAAACGGAAGAACATTAAGAACAAGAATGCAAAGAGCATGCTATCTTTATTTGTAATTAAAAGTTTCGGAAATAAAACATTTTCACCTTATTTTATTTATTTGATTCGGGAGATACTCGATAACCTTTTCATTTCGAACCGATTTTAGAGAAAACCAGTCCATTCAACTTTGCTAGGCATAGAAAGAATAGAGCCAAATGGGGAATATTCATTACGGGAATTATCAATACGATTACGGGTTTTTGATGTTATTTTCTTTTGAAAAATATTTTCCTATTTCCGGTGTAAAATGAAACAATTAACAATTAGTCAACAAACAAAAAAAAACCTTAGCAAAAAATTAAGAATTAAACACCAACTGACAAACTATAACCCTAACAATTAACTTAAAAGTAACAATTATATAAGCAAGAACAACTACCAAACCTAATTAATCCTGATAAGTAACAACCAAATAACAAATAACAAACGCTAACAATTAAATAGCTTGTAAAAGTGTAGATTGCCTTAATTTTTTGTCACATTGAATGATGAAGCTACTAGTGCTCATGAATTAAGATATCTAATTAATTAATTAGCTTGACGCAATTCTTCTTTAAATCGTCTTGGTTAATCTATGATTTCATTCATGAATCTTCCCTTTGTGGAGATAAAGAAAGATCATTCATTCTAACACTTGCTTGATTCGATGATGGTGGCAGGGGAGTCACTAATCAAATAAGGGTATGAAATAGTTTAACGAATTCCGAGGCGTAGAGAAGAAGGGAACCACCTTGTGTTCCTGAACAAAGTAGATACGATTTAGAAGAGTTGTTGAAGGGAAGAGGGTAATCCAATTAGTAGAATGCTTTCTATCGGTTGTTCACATTCAAGCATGAGTTAGTTTAGAGTCAGCAAAGGGAATCAGCGAAAGACTAGTTGTTACTATATAGATATTATGAAAAATATATATTATTTTAGATTGACAACTATGATTGACAACTTTTCTTTCCTAGCAGCTAATGCTATTTTTTCTTTCCTAGCAGTTAATGCTATAAAGAAAGGAAGCTACCTAACTCTTTTCTCGGGCGAGGCAACAATTCGTGAATCCATGGTTTGGATGAAGCTATGTACCCGGGTGGAGATGATTTGTCTCAAAGAGCAAAGAAAAAAGAAGCAGCAAGCCCTGAGCCCTTATAACGATAGCGCACCCCCTTACCGTTTTATCTGCTAACAACACCCAAACTCGTTCCTCTAGAACTGCTCAGCTGGATAAATTCACTTATTTCACACAATTCTTATGGTTCCGAGGGTTTTTCCTCTGTTCGGAACAACTTTCTTTCTCTTTATCGGGCATTTTTTAGGAACGGGCAGCCGCCCAAAAATTCCCACCATCCTCACTTTTTTCTTATTTTTAACTAGTTTAATCCTTATTTATCGAATGAGAGTTTCGAAGAGAAAGAAGAGTTCTTTTCTTTGTGATTCTCATTTGCCAGCGGAGGAATCTGATGGCTAGGCGAATGGGGGTTGAATACTCCGAGTCAACGGAACTACCCGGGGAGGAGTTAGGAACATGAACAAGGAGAAGCGAGAACCATTTAAATGGAGGAATCGATTGTATTTCGTTCTTTGTTCCCTATAGCAACTGGGGATCAAAAAGCACCAAATTTGATGACCTATTAAGGGAAAGACGAAGTAAGAGCATGCTATTGAAGACGTTGCAAGATATGTCAGGGAGGCCTCCGTTGATTGTGTACGAACAAAATACGAGTCCAAAGGCAAGGTAAGAATAAGAAAGGGTTTAGCTAATGGAGATATCAACTCTTCCGGGAACCAGTAACGCGTAAACCATGTCAAACCAAGATCGATCAATATCCGAACGGAACGGATTCGAACTTCTCTTAGAATAGTTTCCGGTGCGAAATGAAATTCATAGGATATATGAGTAATTCAAAGGATAAATAGAAAGATTTTATAGGATTCTTTAGTAATGAACAAAACAAATAGGATTGGTTATGTATCACAATTTCATCAGGTAAACATATGGATACCTCTATTTTTCCATCTAAGTTATTACCACCCTGATTTAGAGATGGAAATTTTAACCGTAGGCGGTTCCCTGCTTTGGCGGGTAATGGGGCGGGGACGGCAATTTAAAATCATACTCGATGCAGGGTCGGGTCGCGAACCTCTTAATGAAAACATGGAACAAAAATCGAGGAAGAAGAAAGAGAAAACAATCACACCACTTAATGATTCACTTCTCTCTTCTTCTTTTTTTGAAAGGCAAGGTTTAATGATTCACTTCTTCTTCTTATTCTTTATTATTATTAGATGAGATTTTGCAACCAAAATTTGTTTCCACCATTTTCATCCATCTGTTTCCACCATTTTCATCCATCAGGGCCGATAATTGGTTAGGCTTTTCACTTAACCATCAACAAAAACCACTACCATCTTTTCATCTTCAACATTCCATAAACATCATGGTTCTGATTCTTCTTCCATGGCGGTTATCAACACTTTCCATCCTTTTTCTACTCATCAAGGTTATTTACTTATTTTCTCCCCCTTTGTTTTCGTTTTAGATTTCTGATTTTTGTTTTGATGGTAGGATGGAGGTTTGAAATGTCAAACGTGGTCCAAAGCTTGAAGATTTTTTGGGTGGCGATTGTTACTCCACAACTGGAGAATAAGATGAAGGGGCAGAGGTGGTGGTCATGGTGGTGGCAGTATCAACATTAACTATCGAGAGTATCTTCTTATAGATGATGATATTGTGGACTATCAAGACGCTAATCACTCTCCGCCACCGCCACCACCACCACCACCACCGCCGCCATGTGAATAAATAAACATATATGTATATGACACTTGTCAAATAAGAACGTTGAGAACCATGAGAACCATGAGAACCGATCTAAGTCTTAATTTAGTTTGATCCTATGGTTTTAATTTAAAGTTGTCTTTAATTAGGAAATGGAAATATCATCATTTTGGTAGCGCGGATTCACCGGATGAAACATACACATATTTCACCAAATGAAACACATACTTACCATACCATTTCACCTCATGAAATAAAACAAAATTTTCATAAATATGCTATTTCACCTCATTAAAATCCAAACTTAATGTTCATCTATATTTATATAGTGGAGGGTGGTTCAGAGGAAAACCTCAAAAGAAAGAAAATAGTAGAATGTCCTAACAGCCCTCCATGTTGACGACTGTATACATTTGTGCATAGACGGTGTGCACAAAATGCATACACACGATTGAACCTATTTTTTTTCTATGCACAAGTGCATATTATGCATTAGTGCATATGCATAAATGAATGTTACAAATTACCTGTATGCATTTGTGCATACCATCCAAATTGAGGGCTCCCAAGGAGTTGTTCTTTACTTTTCACAGTTTTTTTTTGAGAGTTTCTCCTGAATCTGACCTATATATAAGAGCGGTTGAGAACCATGAGAACCGGTCTAAGTCTTAATTTGGTTTGATCCTATGGCTTTAATTGAAAGTTGTTTTTAATTAGAAAAGGGCAATATCATCATTTTGCTAACACAGATTCACCGAATGAAACACAGACATATTTCACCAAATGAAAAACATACTCACCATACCATTTCACCTCATGAAATAAAAACAAAATTTTCATAAATATGCTATTTCACCTTATTAAAATCCAAATTAAATTAATGATTGGCTCATTCTTGTATTGTCACGAATAGGTTTCACTCTCCTTTGAACCTAATTCTCTGTCTCTCTCTCTCTCTCTCTCTCTATATATATATATATATATATATATAGGGAGATAATCAAATAAAAACCACAAAAAAGTTACAAACTCGTGAAAAGCGATATAAAAATAATTTTTTGATGATTTATTTTCATCAAATACCAGGATTTAAGATATTATTTCACATATATTTGTTTCATAACATGAAACTTTCACATGTATCTGTTTCATCATGTGAACTCAAATGTATCTGTTTCATCACGTGTCACACTCTCATTTGTCCTCACGTTCACACCCAAATTTAAGTTCTCATTTGAACCCGCCTCTCTCTCTCTCTCTCTCTCTATATATATATATATATATATATAGGTGAGAGTTCATACGAGAACACCCTCCCTTTAAAGAAACAAAGGAATGTGTTTTTAGCCACATATTTTGTAAAAATAAATAATATTATATTAGATGATATTATAGTAATTAATGTATGTTGATATATGTTTTCCATTAAGGGTTATTTCTTTTAGGGGTAAAAAAGATATTCAAATTATATTATATTATATTATGTTATATTATGTTATATTAAACATAACCTAATTTGTATTGTAATCATGTGTGAATAACATTTATAGAAAATAATATATGATTTTACATTTATCTTTGTACAAAATCACATATGATTTTACATTAACATTTGTACAAAATTATATATATGCTGAAATCATATGTGATTTTATTGACATACTTGGAGTTGTAATCATGTGTGAATATCATTTTTAGAAAATCATGTATGATTTTTTATTTGCGTTTGTATAAAATCACATATTATTTTAGCATTTGTACACAAATCATATATGATACTGAAATCATATGTGATTTTTTTGACATAATTGGCATTGTAATAATGTGTTGTACAAAAATCATATATGATACTGAAATCATATGAGTTTGAAGGGAGTTTAAACAATGGAGCTCTATTTTATTTACTGAAAATTAGAGGGAGTTTGAATTTATAAAGATATTTATGAGATCTTAATCTTATATTTATTAAATATATTTAATATTTAAAATATATTTAATATTTAAAATATATTTACTTACCACATTGTACAATCTGATCATGAATAGTAAATTTCCAAAAGTAATAGTTTGACAATAATACTCTTCCCCTAATTACATTAATATTAATTAATTTTTTGATTTCTTAAATTATATATGAGGATAGAAATTGTTCATTTGTTTCTTTAAACCGAAAAACTTCTCATTTGAACCTCCCTCACCACATGAAACCCAACACAATTATCATATATAATCTATTTCATCCGATACAATCAAACACAATTTTGGTGTATATATTATTTCACCTAATTAAATCAAACACAATTTTCAGTGAGAAATAAAAGAGTTTTAATATGAGATCAGATTTGTTCCTGAATTAGCCTTAGTGACTAACTAAATCGAAGATGAGGTTCACTGAAACCTTCATTTGAAAACAAGTGAGAAACTCGATTTCCATATCATTTTTACAACGAGTTATTTGACTTGATAGAAATGAATATAGAAGAATTAGAAACAAAACTCCTAATCTTTTGATAAAAAGACGAAACACCTAATTGGTCATTTGATCAATAAACCGTGAACCTCGTTGTTGTGATTTCAGTGACTAATCACCGTGGTTGAAGGAGAATTAAACATAGTTTCCATTAGTTTTCAGTATGTTCAGGATGGCAGAACCATTGTTGGTGTTCTCCGGAGTTTGTACTACGAGAACAGAGAGAGGTAGTTGTCGTTGGTAGCCCCATGAACATTGCACTTCATCTTAGCTTTCATCGAGTTACAGTCGCATAAGAGTTTTTGTGTGGTGGTAAATATAGACAGATTTTGTGCTCTCAACGATATGTCGTTGTGCACGACGTCGAGGAGGAGGGGAACAATCGTAGGTGATGTCGAGGAGGGTGAGGCAAGATACGATGGTTCAGATGAAGCCCATTTACTGGCTTTAAGAACCCTAAGATGACTTTCAATTTTCTTAACAAACAGGGGTGGTGGTGGTGCAAAACAGGTGTAGGAGCGCACGAGTGCAGCACGAGGTCGACTAGAAAAGTTTAATTTGAGTTTTTCCAACCTTTTGTGCACCTTAAACCCTTTAAAAACTCTAATATCCGGAAGCACCCCCAAACATTAGAGGTTGCACCTAACGTACTCAATAAAAATTTTCTCCTAATAAAGTAAAGTTGAGTAGGTACTCGGACCCCGCTTCCGTGGTTGTAGGTCCATGACAGTGGATTACCGTTCGTGTAAACACAGTGGGCACAAAGTCCCCACAGTACGGTGCAAGTGCACGCCGACACTATGGTCACCTTCAAGTAATAAAATGGTAAAATACTAGTATCGTTCCCATAGGGACTGGAAGTACTGAGAATCTGAGATTTCTATGAACTTCTTGGTTTTCGGTTTTTTTTAGATTTAAAATGATTTTGAGAGTTGGTGAAATTGTAAATAGCGAGTTTAAACAATAATTAAAAGATGGGTATATGTGCAAGTTTTTCTTAAGATAAATATAATAACATGGTCGGAAAGTTATAAACAATCTACAGAGCCACCATATTCTCTCGAAAGTGAGGTTCTTATAGACGACTTATAAATTTACGTAAAGTTCCCAAATTTAGTACTTTAAAGTTTGTTGATTTAGATCCAAATTACACTGGCATACGGAATATACCCAAATCTATTTGTGATACAAAGTACGATAACCGAATGAATTTTTAGTTAAATACATACAAAGTCCGCATCTCTGTTTCTGTTTGACTATTCAAAGTTCTCACGAATCTTTGTGCATCACTTAAACCGTATTTCCGATTCTCCCATCTCTGGTTCTAAGATCTTATATTAACACTTCAAAGTGATCGGCTTATCCGCGCCGAGTTTAAGTCCCAATTTAAGTGACCAAACGTTAAAGTACTAAAAACGGGAACACCCACATATTATACGTACACTTAAGTTAAACTCACACTCACACCCACACCCACAGAGACAATTAGCTACTATGAGACATAGAAAGCAATAAATAAACAGAAATGAACTGAAATATAACTTGCATTAAGATAAATAAGATAAAACTGTCACCACAATGTCGAAGTTGGGGTGACATGATACAATGCATAAATTAAAAGACAATAAAATAAAATTAAACTACATAATGAAAAATATAACTCAGCAAGTGTTGTGAAGAAGAGAGGAGAGAAAGAGTTTTCTAACTCTAAAATGGGGTGTGGAATATTGAGACCCAAGGCTTCCTTTTATACTACAAGAAAAGTGTTTACTAACGGGCATTATCCACAATACAAAGAGTGCACCTTTCCCTACTTCTAGACTAGCCCTTAACTATAAAAAGTCTTCATTTCCAGCTTGCATTTTCTTGTTTATTTCCAGGAAGTCTCATTGAAATAATCCCTGCAGATTCAGGAGCTTAATCAATCAACACTTGACACGCCAGAGGGGTGAGATTGTGGTGACTTTTCAGCAAAAAGAGTAGTAAAAGCTAGAAATTTGTCTTTTGGTACCAAATCATCGTGTGAAACAGATTTACAAGAAAAGAAGGCATAAAAGCCTGGAAAGATAGGAAATATGGGAATTAATGTGAGGAAAATACTATGAAATAACTCTCATTTTTTAAAGTTATCATACCCTCGAACTTGAACTGTTACTTGTCCTCAAATAAAAAAAAGAGAAGGAAAAAGATCTTTCGGGAAGATGATGTTTGCTCTAGTCTTGAAGGGTGCACAACTTCGTGTCATGAATCTTGAAGCGTCAAAATTGATCGATAGAACTTTTTCTGGTCAGTGTATCACTCAACTTTCTTTCCCTCGAACTTGTCTAAAACCGAAAAAATCTTTGACATTTTTCTTAATGAGCGATTTTTGGGTTTGACAATCTTTTGAAACCCATTATTGATAGATCTTTTTGGGTTTTTATTTTTTATTTTGTTTTCTTCCAATTTTACGAATTTTTTTTTTGCAGAACAAAACATGTTCTAATTTTTTTTCTTGTAACAAGAACCGAATAATTATATATCAATTTTCCCCACACCCAAACATACAAACGATTTATGTCCTCATTGTTCAAGAAATGGGTTGTAAAAAGGCTAATTTAGGGAAACAAATTGAATATGTGTTTGGTCAAACAAAAGATAGCCTACGTCTTTTCAACTTGACACACAAAATTCATGAAACAAGCTTGCACCTGTTAAGAAATAACCAAGACGAACAAAAACACCAAAGATTACGAAATCATCGTTAATGCATAAAGATACAACAACTTGCAACAACAAAAATCAAGTTGAACGATATTTAAGAACGAACAATCCCATATGATAATTACCAAAAGAATGTTAAATCTCAAAACAAGATTGTTCATGAAACGATGATTTTTAACCAAGAGTTATCTAGTTCACATTACCCCTTTCAGTGGTGTTTGGAGGAGATGATGGAGTGGCAAGATCAGTGGGGGCTGAAGTCGTGGTCGTCTCGGCTGGAATGGTGACAGATGTAGCGGCTGTCATGGCAGTAGGTGCGTACGGAGATGCAACGGAAGGTAGTCGGACTTGAGGTGGGACGATAACGAATAAAAATCGAGTATCTCGGCAGCCATCATCAGGACTTGTGGTGGGCAAACTCCGACTGGAAAGTGAGGAATTCCAGCGGCCATCATCGGGTTCGAAACTTTCAAGAACCGGTTATGAACCCGATTATGATCGGGTGTATACATCCAAAAAAATTCCGAACGAGTTTCGGACGACGTGGTCCTAGATGTAGGAGACCACGGTGGGGTTGGCGGCAAAACGACGGTCGCCGGAGTAACAGAGGTGTTGACAGAAGACGTTGTGGTCGACGGAATGGAGGTGTTGATGGAATCGTGGCCGACGAAGGTGCATCGGTGGAAGTCGGTGGTGGCGACGGACTTGCTTGTGGCCGTTGACGATTTCTCCGGCTTGGATTGGGGTTATAGTTCCTTACAAACTTTTTTGGTCTAGCCGTTTTTTATGAACGTTTTTAGGAAGGAGATGAGAGTTTTCTTTTAAAAATTTAAAAACTATTTTAAAAATGGGTTTAAAAGAAAAAGTTGAAAAAGGATTTTGACAACTTAGAAAAAGTAATGTGACTTTCTCATAATTACTTTCTTTTTCAATTTTTTTAAATAAACAAAACCAAATCTAATCCTGTCCTTTTGTTTTATTATAAGTACAAAATGTGTCTTTTAATTCTTTTGAATACATATTTAATTATAAAAGGCTTACACCTAAAAATAAAAAAATACATTCTTTCAAAAGACATATCTAAAAATCAAATCAGATTTTATTTAAAAAAAATTGTTGTCATCAAATTTCTAGACAAACTTAAAAAGTTTAAATGACAACTTTTAACATAAAACTATATAACCCAATATTTTTTATAGAACCATCATCTCTTGTCCTTTAGAGAAATAAGCAATAACACAACCCATGCTTTTGTATAAAATCATACATAAGACACTACCCTTCAATAAAAAATATTAAGTAGGGTGAATAGTTGTTGCTGCTTTTCTCTCCATCCATACTTTCCCATTTTTTATCATTTTGCATTTAGGCAAAAGCATTCTTGTTCCCCAGTCCAAGGTAGAACCAGCAGTCAATACCCTGCTCTAGAATGATCTGAATAAACATAAAACTCAGCTGAAAAAGTTAGAAAACGTAACCTTGATAGTGGGCACAAACTCACCAGTGTCTCGACAGAGAACTTAAAAGAACCACAATGGTGACCGAACTTCCGGTCTGAGTTAGGATCACGAACTCAATGCTTGGGTTTTGACATGGCAGTTCTTGAGAGAAAACATGGAAGGAGAGAAAAAAAAACACACTTCTTTAAAAATGATGATGAAAGGTAAGAGAAAAGTCTTTTCATTTAAAATGATGATGACAATACTTTTTATATAAAAAAGCATAACTTCCTTTTTCTTTTTGTATTTACCTTGTAAACAAATTTAAAACAATAAAACCCATCACCTTCTAAAAACCTGTTTTTTTGTATATAAAACCAAGACCAAATTTTTATCCATACAAGTACATAATACTTGACTTTTTTTTATTAAAAAAATGGTACTACAACCAAGCAAGGGATGTAGGTTTTAAAATACAAAAAAAATCTTCTTTATCTCCTTCATCATTACTTACTTTCTTTTTTAAATCTAGAAAGTATTTGTTTCATCTACTCCATGCAAGACCAAAGTGTATTGTCCCATTTTCTCATCACTTTTTTCTTTGTTTTTTTAATTAAAAGTTTACTCAAAGTAAAGTGCAAAAATACTGAGGTGGTATCAATGTTATGTAGGATGTGATTCACCACCCCACATATGTTTCAAGATAATGGACACCTCAACGATACCAAAGTTTCGTGCAAAAAGTCTACTACCCAAAGAACACAACACAGGAAAAACATCTGAGCAATTGATCACACAAATCCTCCTGACGTTCCATGGTGTGACCATTTTAGGAGAATTATCTTCACACAGAAGGCTGCAAAACATAAGCAAAATTCATTAAATTAGAAATTTTAGCATCTTGGAGCACCTCTTCACTATTGGGAAGTAAAGAAGGCTTGCTCGTATGATTGAAAGTTTCCTCAAAAATCTCCAACTCTATCTTAATATCACTCTCATCCTTACAGACAAATTCTAATTTTTCATTATCACTTGGTAAGAATCTTTACTTTGATTTTTCAACTCGTCGACTAGTTGTCCTATCATATTGCTCAGGGTTTCAAGAGAAGATGCGAAATTTCCGAAAAATGTTCTAAAAGTTTCTATTAAGCTTAGGGAAGAAGTTTCAAAACTGTGAGATGGTTCGGGTTGTTCAGAAAAAAATTCGGATGGGTAGTTCGGAACAAAGGGCGTGAATCCATAGCAAGGATTACTCCTTTGAAAATTACACGAATAATCATAATTCTCCTCCCATGATTGGTCAAATGTGTTCGTATCATTCCAATCTTGATGGGGAGGTGAAAATGAAGGGTAAGTGTTATCATCTTGAATGTTTGACAAAAAGTTGGGATGTTGTTCCCAAGAATACTCGAAGTTATTAAAATTCAAGGAATTCCAATTAAAACCTTCCATTAAGATGAAAGAAACACCAATGGAAAACTCAACTTAACGTAGCTACCCTAACAAAAGGTGATGGTAGAATACCATCCATGGCACGGTTAAAATTTTGGGGTTTGAAACCAAAACAAAAGACCAATGGGTCAAATAAAAATCAATATCTCAGGAAATAAATTTTGCCAATTCCCGGCAGCGGCACCAAAAACTTGACAGCGGATTACCGTTCGTGTAAACACAGTGGACACAAAGTCCCTAAAGTGGCGGTGCAAGTGCACGCTGACACATGGTCGCCTTCAAGTAATAAAGTGGTAAAATACAGTATCGTTCCCACAGAGACTGGAACTACTGAGAATATGAGATTTCTATAAACTTCATGGTTTTCGGTTTTGTTTAGATTTAAAATGATTTTGAGAGTTGGTGAAATTGTAAATAACGAGTTTAAACAATAATTAAAAGATGGGTACTTCCTTAAAGTAAATATAATAACATGGTCAGAAAGTTATAAACAATCTACAGAGCCACCCTATTCTCTCGAAAGTGAGGTTCTTATAGACGACTTATAAATTTACATAAAGTTCCCAAATTTAGTACTTTAAATTTTATTAATTTAGATCCAAATTACACTGGGCGTACGGAATATACCCAAAACTCTTTGTGATATAAAGTACGACAACCGAATGAATTTTTAGCTAAATACATACAAAGTCCGCATCCCTGTGTGACTATTCAAAGTTTTCTCGAATATTTGTGCATCACTTAAACCGTATTTCCGATCCGCCCATCTCTTCTATGATCTTATATTAACACTTCAAAGTGATCAGCTTATCCGCGTCAAGTTTAAGTCCTAATTTAAGTGACCATACATTAACTATTAAAAACGGGAACACCCACATATTATATGAACACTTAAGTTAAACTCACACCCACACCCATAGAGACAATTAGCTACTACGAGACATAGATAGCAGTAAATAAACAAAAATGAACTGAAATATAACTTGTATTAAGATAAATAAGATAAAATTGTCACCACAGTGTCGAAGTTGTGGTGACATGATACAATGCATAAATTAAAGACAATAAAATAAAACTAAATTACATAATGAAAAATAGAACTCAGAACTTGCTGAGAAGAAGAGAGAAGAGAAAAAGTTTTCTAACTCTAAAATGGGGTGTGGAATAATGAGACTCAAGGCTTCCTTTTATACTACATGGGAAGTGTTAACTAATGGGCATTATCCACAATACAAAGAGTGCACCATTCCCTACTTCTAGACTAGCCCTTAACTCTAAAAAGTCTTCAATTTCAGCTTGCATTTTCTTGTTTATTTCCAGGAAGTTTCATTGAAATAATCCCTGGAGATTCAGCAGCTTAATTATTCAGCACACTTGACACGCCACAGTGGTGAGATTGTGGTGACTTTTCAGCAAAAAAGGTAATAAAAGCTAGAAATTTATCTTTTGATACCAAATTATCGTGTGAAACAGATTTATAAGAAAAGAAGGCATAAAAGCCTGAAAAAATAGAAAATATGGGAATTAAAGTGAGGAAAATACTATGAAATAACTCCCATTTCTGAGAGTTATCCGTCCACCGCTGTGATTTACATAGCTCTCTCACAATATGAAGTTAATGTTTACTCTTGACTTGTACCAAGAGCGTATAGATTTTTTAAAATTATAAATTTAAACTTCCATGCTAATCTAAAAAAAACTTTGCTTCCTAGCCTAAAACAACGGGAAACCACTCCAAAATAAATTTTTCGAGAAGAAACAAACTCATCAAACTATGATAAAAGTATGTAAAACTGTGAACTACCACAAATCAGTCTTGATAAAATATAAAAGTTGAAAAACTCTTTGGGATGTAAAAATTTAACTCAGAGAGTGTTAATGTATTATAAACATGTGCATTTTGCTCTTTAAGTAGTAACTAAGAGTTTTTTAAATTTTATACATAAAATAATAGTATCATACACACACATATATATACATACACATTAATTAAAAAAATATCTAAACTAATTGGAAAGATGTTTATAGGGTTGTGTAGACCTAGAACTTAAGTTCATTATATTGCATGTCTAAAGCGGAATTCATATGAATTTGGTCCTCAAAATGTTGATTTGAGAACTAATATTTTTTTTAAAATATATATATATATAATATTTATATACCGCAAATGAAACCAATAAACTAACATACTCTCCTTACCTTTAGTAAGGGTTGAATCCCCGACTTCTTAGGAGACCAAAAAAAGTCACATGCCGCTAGAATTGAGAACTAATGTTGGCATTCAATTAAATACATTATTGATTATCCCACATAAGTGTGAAATGAAAATATCAGTGGGGATATATATGTCATTTTTTCCTAGAAGGGATCTACTATGGCTACTTTTTCATGGGTAGTTGTATGGGAGTGCAAAATTTGTATCAAAATTGCTTTGGACAATTGAATTTGTATGCGATATACACTACTAGAAACTAGACTTTCATCTACGAAAATTTATGTGGGAAATTACATAAGAAATTCCACTAGATTTTCAACAGAAAGAACTAGTTCATTTTTAAAAATGATATTTTAATTAATATTGAAAGCCATCGAAAAGCACAATAAAGTTCTACGAAATTACCGATGGATTTTCGACGAAACCTATTATTTTTGAACAATAATATATTCATTAATACTAGAAAACCATCAAAAATTTGTCGGAAATGCTAAGAAATTACTGAGTATCTCCAATGCAAGGTTCTTATTAGCAAAAACTACAATCCCTTATAAGAATTACCATTGTGGAGAGGTTGTTATAAGAACCTAATATATCATAGGTGTTTGAACAAGAACCTTGGTTCTTATCATAATTTTTTTGAGAAGTGACATTTTACTTATTTCTTAATTTATTTTCTTGATTTTATATAATATATATTAGTATAACTTATTTAGTGGAACCCACAAAAATAAGGTTCTTATAAGAACTACTATTATGGAGATTTTGGAAAGTTCTTAATTTAATGATGTGCACATGAGGTGGTAACAAAATGTGCAAAATGGAAGCTCTTATAAAAACATCCATTGGAGATGCTCTTAGCAGAAAATGTAGTGGCTTGTAAGAACTTTCATTGTGGAGAGGTTCTTATAAACCTTATGCCTCTAGGTGCTTGAACAAGAACATTGGTTCTTACCTTGGAGTTTGTGAGAAGGGACATTTTCCTTATTTTATTATTTTATTTTTTTGACTTTATAATTATTAATATATATTAATTTAATAATTATTAATGTTAAAAGAATCAATGGAACCCACAAAAGAGGTTTTTATAAGAGCTATCTTGTGGACTTTTAAAAAGGGTTCTTAATCTGATGAATTGGAGATGATGAGTTGTCAACAAAAAGTATAAGAGCATCCAACAATTTCTCTAAAATAGAAAAAAATGAGGATTTTGAGCCAAAAGGTTTCACGGATAGCTTCCCAAACTATCATCAAAATGAAAAGATAGAAAAAAATAAGGCTTTTATCTTCAAATTTTAAGAACACCCCAAAAATAATTAAAATGTGAGACCAACAGTAGGAAATTTTGAAAACAAATATTTAGAGAGAGAGAAATAATATCTTAATATTATAATCAATGTTAGCTTCTCCAAAATGGAAATATGTTTGAAATGAATGTAATTAGTTTTAGAAATTTTTACTTTTGGTTCCCCATTTTAGAAATTTATTTAAGAATTTGTTAATTGAAGATGCTCTAAAAAGGAGGTTCTTATAAGCACCCATTAAAGATGTTATATATTTTCAACAAAATGCATTATTTCATTTTAAAAAATAGTTTTTTTGATTATATTTAAAATAATTCATTGGATATTTAAAATATTTTTTAATTAACTTTAAAAAGCCAATGAAAATCCGATAAAAAAGGCAAGAAAATTAACGATAGATTTATAACGAAACGAATCATTATTTCCAACTATAAATTGTAGATTTTATATAAAATAATCAGGGGCGGAAGGCCCTTGAGGCTACTAGGAGCCAGGGCCCCTGGGCTTTTTAACCTGCCAAGTATAAAAAAATTAGGTTTTAACTTAGTAAATTGTTTTTTTAACTTTGGGCCCCCCACTAACAGATTGCAGACCGCGTCTTCTTCACGTCTTCAGCAGCAGAGTCGACATCGAAGACCTCTAAGGCTCTAACCAAGAACTAAGCATCGACGCGATGACATAAACCAGTTGACGGCTCGACCTCCAGGCTGGACCCTCTCTCTCGACCTCCAGGCTCCAGCCTCTGCCGTCTCTCTCGATGGTCGACGATTGCACTTGATGACGACCTAAGTCACCTAACAGCAGCAGTCACAGTTAGCAGCCCCTACCTCTCTCTCGACCAGTCGACCTCCATCCTTTCTCCCTCGTCCATCTCCAATATCCATGGATGAGCAAGTTGAAGAACCAAACCCAAATGCCAGTGGAATCCCTGTGATTTTAAGTTAATCTTCATCAAATACTAGGATTCCTACCGCCCCTAAATCACAGGTATAAATTTCGTTGAAATTGATGAGATTGAAATGATTAGGTTTAAATTTGTTTAATACTTTGATTGGGTTTAAAATGCTATTGCTTGAGCCTTAAATCTTGATGTTTTGAACAGTTTTGAATTGTTTGATTATATTAGGTTTAAAATTGTTAGAAATAAGCTGTGGAAAAAGTTGTTCAGATGATGGTTAAGCTGTGCAGGCTTAATGAAAAGGGAACAAGCTGTCCAGAAAGTGACTAAGCTGATGTAGCCTTAATAGTTATGGATTAAGTTGTCCAGAATTTAGTTAAGATGTGCGGTCTTAATGGAAGTCTAATAAGTTGTTGCGGCCTTAATGGTTATGACTTATGGATTAAGTTGTCTAGAATTTAGTTAAGATGTGCGATCTTAATGGAAGTCTAATAAGTTGCTGCGGCCTTAATGGTTATGAATTAAGCTGTCCAGAACTTGGTTAAGATGTGCAGGCTTCATGGAAGTCTAATAAGCTATTGCGGCCTTAATGGTTATGAATTAAGGCTGTCCGAAATTGGTTAAGATGTGCGGGTTTAGTGGACGTCTAATAAGCTGCTGGCCGAATGGTTATGAATTAAGTCGTCCCGAATTTGGTAAGATGTGCGGGCTTAATGAAAGTCTAATAAGCTGCTACGGCCTTAATGGTTATGATTAAGTCATCCAATTTGGTTAAGATGTGCGGGTTTAGTGGAAGTCTAATAATTTCATGACCTTAATGGTTATGAATTAAGTCATCGAAATTTGGTTAAGATATGCAGGCTTAATGGAAGTCTAATAAGCTGTTGCAGCCTTAATTGGTATTTTTGAAAATATATAATATATTAGGTCCGGCCCCTGTGGTTGAAAAGCTTGTGTTCCGCCCCTGAAAATAATCATCAAAAATCTTTTATATATGACTAATCGTTCAAAATCTATAGGAAACGAGATGCATCAAAATCCATATGAAAGCTTCCATTGAATATCTATCGGAAGTCCATAGGAAAGTTGCATTGATTTTGGTTTTTTTTGTAATTGTCGGGGATTTAGAAGGATTAATATATATCTTCATTGCCTTCCCTCGTAAAGTATATATTATCAAATTGAGGTGAAGTTTCAAAATCTTTAATTGTAATCCTTTGAGGATCATCGAATAATATTGTTCTATGTCGTAGTTGGTTTTATTTCACTTCCGTTCTACATCATAGTGTAGTTGGTTTAATTTCACTTCCGTTCTACATCATAGTGTCACAAGTGCATCCACATAACAATGAAGGGAAAAGATATTTCTGAATCACATTAGCATAGACAAAATCAAAACTCTATAAATTCAAACCATTCATAGTACAACAAGTTACTCTCAGTTAAGCATTCTTAAGTTGCACTAATTAAGATACCAAGGGCTATAGTGTTGGTTATGTCAGAACCAGAGTTAAGGTCAGAAGCGTAAGAAAGGATTTCCATTCTTGGATACACGTTAGGATGAGATGCACTGGATCAATTCCTGTATTAAGCACAATTCATGGGTGGGATTCAGACTTAAGGTGATCAAAGGTCCAGATTCCCTCTTAGCAGAACACAGAATCACCCTCACCATCTTCATATACAACTTCCGATTTCCCGCTTTCGATCTTGAAAATCTTCTCTTAGTCGTTTTTAAGTGCTCAATATCCTCCCAACGAACTCACCTCTATCGTTTGAGCCAACACGTTCCCTTCCATTTGCACCATTATACGATCGCTAGAACTTCGGAATACCAACTCTATATCTACGCCAAACAATCTTAACACTTGTGGATTCTTGCATTCTTCTCCTTTATCAATTAAGCCAATTGATGAGGAAGGGATGGCATGCAACGGGTTCAATAAGTCACCCCTATCGATGTTAGCACGATGACTCATTGGACCATGGTCACATGTTCGCAACCTCTTGTGCCTTGACGACGATGATTCTGCGTCCAATTTGCTAACATCCGATCCGCCATCTTGAATAAGCTCAAGTTGCCATCAAGACGTCCTATCCGGCAATTTAAGCATGGTTTTTATATAGTTAGATATAAATATATAGATACACAAACAAAATAGATAGATGCATATAATTATAGGGCATGACGAGAACACTAATTATTTACGAGAATACAAGAACATTTTTTCATGTATAACATCGTATGTGATTTTGCATTAACCGGAGCGGATGACTTTTAGGGCGACTTAAGTCTCATGGGAAAAGTCGCCATGTATGATTTTATACACGAGACCTTTCTCGTATTCTCGTAAAAAGTTAACATTCTCGTTTCAACCTTTCTCAACAATTATAAGTTTGTGAAGTATATGCTCTAAAAAACAATCACAAATTATTTCCATGTGGCAAGGTATGTGTTCGTTTTGTCAGCAAAACATCTTTACCTTGAATAGATTTCAATGGGAAATATGGGCTGGAAATTACGAAACAACAACAAAAAAATCCCACAACGATTGTTGGGTTTCTACCACAAAACAAGAAGTATATGTTTTTTTGCTTTATTTCTATGAATTGAATTGGTTTTGAGGTCACGACCTAAGGGATTAGAGAAGACATAACGTTCAATTAATATGGGTGGAGAAAGCAGTCAAAACCACATAGCAAAAATCGGTCAACGGTCTTGAGTTATAGTAGTGAACACCAAAACAATCGCATAATTGGAAATAGAAGATTTAAAAATCAAACCTTTTGAATCTGTTCGGTGGTGATTGCATTTGGAGAAAATGAAGCACCAAAGTTGGTGTTGTTGCTGCAAAACAGAAAAGGAGCGATTCAGAAGGTTTTAAAATTGGAATGAGTTAGGGGCTTTCAAGAAATGCAAAAGTTACTAATGCTCTAACCTATATTGAGGTTTCTTGGGAAATGTTATGAACATTGACGTTGTGAATCCATTCTTGGCTACATCACCATAATCATTAACCTTCAGCAAGAAATGTACAAGATTAATAACGAAAATGTACAAGATTAATAACAGAAACATCCAGGCACTAGATATGAACAACGGATGTTGAACATATTGTAGCTCAATGAATTTTTGTATCAGCAGATCAAACAAAAATTCCATTTCGGATTTCATGGCAAGGATTTTAAATTTCTGTAGCACCAAAAAGGTGAACAATTAAAAGCTTTAATTTAAAATCATTTTTAGAAGCATTAGATCGAATGTAAATACTTTGCAATCTAAATCGATTCAAAGAACCAAATAATGAAAATCTGGATAGGTGAATGTAAGAATAGTGGTTTAAAATCGGTTTATAATCAGAATTCGTAAACGACTTTGAAAATGAATTTTGATTAGCCGAGCAAAACCATTTCCAAAATAGCTATATCGATTTAAACAATGAAAATCTGCAAAAAGAGAAATAGAATGAATTGCTTACAATGATAGGCAAACATGAAACTTCTATTGAAAGATCCATCAATCAAATCGATTTAAGACTGGTGCAAAGAAATTGGACGAATGATTGCTTATAAATACTGGATTGGGATCCATTTAGGATTTTTAAAGGTTTATATTAACATTTGATTTTACAAATATTTTAATAAAGTACCAAAAGATCCGGTTAAAAAGATAATATTTCAATTAATTTTTATTAATTATTTAATTTTAAAACAATTTAGAAAATAAAAATTGGTGATATTTTGAAAACTTACCTTAATCGAACAACACTTTATAATAATTATTTTTTATTTCTAAAGCAATACTATAACATACTTAATTAATTTTTGAAACTTTAAAAATCAGATACTCATTTATGGAAAAAAAATGATGAAAAAAATAAAAAAAATCTTGAAGAAAAGTTAATTAATTTTATAGTAATTATTGCAACGATATTTATGTAATTATTTTTTTTTTCTAAAGTAATATTATAACATATTTATATAACTTTTGAAGCTTTAAAAATCAAATACTCATTTATGGAAAAGAAATTATGAATTTTTTTTTGGAGAAGCATTAATTCGTTTTATAGTAATTATTACAACGATATTTATGCAATTATTTTTTATTTCTAAAGTAATACTATAACATATTTATATAATTTTTGAAACTTTAAAAATCAGATACTCGTTTATGGAAAAGAAATGATAAAAAAAATAAAAAATAAATCTTACGAAAGATTGATGTTATCAATTGCTAACGTGTTTTGTAAAACTTCTCTACTAGCAAGTTCTAGGGAGAGCCCATAAATTGATTGACGTGCATATCATTCATCTGGCAAGGTCAAATTAAGAAATACTGAATGTTCAAATATACACCTAAAACAGATGAAATTTTCGATAATAATTAGCTTATTGTTGTGGTAATGAAAACAATCCTAATTAACGAGGGACATTTTTAGGTTGCTTAGTTAGAGGCATATCTCTCCTAGAACTCTTTAGTTTCATTGAAAGTTTTGATGTTCATTGACACCAAATACAAATTATTACTTTTTAGGGTTTGGTCTAAACGTTGTCACTTATTGATTCAACTCTATTAGATTGGGCCGTTTTGAGCTAGAAAACAATTGAAACTCTTGTTGTTTATTAAATTTGATAAACTCCTGTTTATAACCATTTTGACATAAAAAATGAAATTAATTGGATAAAACTTCCATCATGATATTAATTTCTTGAACCTACACTTAGAGATAATCAACAACGTTATTACAAACATTCATGATAAGATGGGATGACTAAATATATGATAATCCATGGGACCCTCTCCTTCGACCCTCTCCTTCATGTATATATATTCTTTTACATATGTAATAACACAAGAATGTCAACTTTATCTTGCACTTCGAGTAGCTATTTTTATTTTGAATTACATGGTAATTAAGTCTTAATATTAATGTCAAAATGTTTTTTGCTTTAAGACTCTGTTTTTTGAAATATTAGTTGATCTTTTGACTAAAGCGATACTTATTTATATAACAGTGATCATTTTTTGATCGAGGAAGTGGGTTATAAAGAACCCACGTAGTGGTGCCGTTACTTTTTTTGGTTTGTATTAGATCAATAACATGGGTTGATTCTAGTTTAAGCTAGGTGTTTTGAAAAGTCACAATATCATAACCATCGTGGGTGTGGTCTCTTGTCTCCTATTTTGGATCAATTGTTTTAACAAGTATGTGCATGTCGTAAGAAATGGAATTATATATATGGGGTTTTTTAAGTCACAAACCATAGGATCATTTCTTTATCGTCTTTCCTTACCTCATCTTGCATTTTCTACTTTACACAATGATATTAGCTGAGTTTTGATCGTTGACATGATGCGAACCAACTGAGATCACTGTATAGGAGATTTTTGGCATAAGATGATGTTACATATATATTTTTATATTTTATTTTGTTTAGTAAGCAAATCACATAAATTCGGTAGTTTTTATTTCATGCCTCTATTTAGGATATAGTATAAACCTCATTTGTTTCTCGATTTTCTAAATTTTGAATTTTTGGCCAACCTGCCAATTTTAGTTTCGCCTATAAAAAAGCCTTTTTATTTGCAATCCTTTGAGGATCATCGAATAATATATTGAAGTTTTTTTTTCATACTTGAGTTTTATTTAATTTCCGCTCTGCTTTATAAGGTCACAAGTGCATCCACATAACAAAAAATAGAAAAGATTTTTTTGAATTACATTAGCATAGACAAAATCAAAGCTCTATATAAACTCAAACTAGTCATAATACAACAAATTACTCTTAGCTTAGCATTCTTAAGATGCACTAATTAAGATACCAAAGGCTATAGGGTTAGGTTCCAGTGAGAAGGAGATTTAAGGTGAGAAGTGTAAGAAGGGACCTCTACCCTTGGATGTACGTTACGATGAGATGCACCGGATCAATGTCCGTATCAAGCACAATTCATGGATGGGTTTGAGATTAAAGGTGATCAAGGGTCCATATTCTTTCTTACCTGGTCCAGAAATGCTCAAGTCATTTTTCTACTTATCAACGAATTAACTCTTGCTGATGAACGATGGTTCTTCTTTCTCCTTGCCAGCAATGCTTGATTTCAGGGTTTATCACGCCGTTGAACGATGATATAGTACCTTGTCCATTTTGCATCTCCTTTTTCTTGTTTCTATTAACCAACCTTGTTCATTGATGATGTTGGCCTGGAAAACAGAAAAGAAGCTATTCAGAAGGTTTTGGAATTGGAATGAATCAGGGGCTTTAGAAAAATTGCAAACATTACTAGTGCTCTGACCCTTGCACAGAGGTTTCTTTGGAAATGTTATGAACATTAACGTTGTCGGATCAAAAGTAACAAATCAACAAAGATAATCAACCAAAGTTTATGTATTATTTATGAGAAATCATACTTTGAAATTGTTACATAAGATTCCTATTTATAAACTATGAAAAGGTGCCTTTGAACCATCGTGACTGTTCGAACAGTGGTGTTGATATGTGAACCATCGCACCCCTTCGTGAATAGTCATATCTTTTCACTAAAATAACTACCTATACAATATATATATATATATATATATATATATATATACTCTATTTACATGATAATTGAGATTAATCTAACATTCACCCCCTTAATCTCGATAATGCTGGAAGGACTGTTTGCACCAAGCAGTTTTATTCCATGTAGCTTGAGTCTTCATTTCTCCATATAAGTAGTGTTGTCTTTATCATATTCTTGAGTTCTCTCAACATTCTTTATCATTGTGTTCTTTAATTGAAGTTTTCTTTTCCGTCCTATTTCATCGTCTTTAAAATTCAATTCTTTAATGGCCCAAAAAGCTTTGTATTCGAGTTCCAAAGGTAAATGACATGATTTTCCATAAATCAGTTTATAAGGTGACATTCCTAATGGGGTTTTGAAGGCTGTGCGGTATGCCCAAAGTGCGTCATCCAACTTGAGTGACCAATCCTTTCTATCGGGTTTCACAACTTTTTCTAAAAATAGATTTTATTTCTCGATTAGAAAGTTCGGCAAGACATTTGTTTGTGGATGGTATGTCGTGGATACTCTATGATGGATATTATATTTTTCAAGAACAGTACTTAACATTTTGTTCATGAATGTTTCCCTTCATCACTTATCAACGCTCGGGGAGTGCCAAATCGCACAAAAATATTTTTATGCAGAAAGTCAATTACTGTCTTAGCATCATTCTTTGGACAAGCCTTAGCCTCAACCCATTTAGAAACATAATCAACTGCCACCAAAATAAATTGATTATTGAAAGACATCGGGAATGGTCCCATGAAATCAATACCCAAAACGTCAAAAAGTTCAACTTCTAAGATGTTGTTTAATGACATTTCATTACGTTGAGATAAATTCCCGGTCCTCTGACATTGATCACAACTTTTAACAAACTCGAATGCATCTTTAAAAAGTGTGGGCCAAAAGAATCCACTTTGTAAAATTTTAACGGCCGTACGTTGGCCACCAAAATGGCCCCCATACGGTGAAGCATGACAGTCGCTCAAAATCCTTGTTATTTCAAAATTTGGAACACATTTTCACAAAATTTGATCCGCCCCCATTTTGTACAAAATTGGATTGTCCCAAAAATACTGCTTTGAATCATGTAAAAACTTTTTGAATCTTTGTCCGTTTAAATGGTATGGTTTTACTGCACTTGCGAGAAAATTTGCAATATCGGCGTACCATGGAGGTTTTTGTTCAGAACGGTGTTGGATCGCCAAAATATGTTCATCCGAAAAACTTTCTTTAATCTCAAGATTTTCATTATTAGAAACAATCTTTTCAAGTCGTGAAAGATGATCGGCAACTTGATTATCGACTCCTTTCCGGTCAACTATCTCTACATCAAATTCTTGTAATAAAAGAACCCAACGAATGTGTCGTGGCTTTGCGTCGGTTTTGGCAAAGAGATATTTGATGGCGGAATGATCTGTATGAACAATCACTTTGGTGCCAATTAAATACGACCTAAAACGATCAAATACAAATACTACGGCAAGCAATTCTTTTTCCGTTGTGGTATAATTTATTTGAGCATCAATCAAAGTTTTGCTTGCGTAATAAATGGGGTGAAAAATCTTTTTTTTTCTTTGTCCTAACACAGCACCTACAGCCCAATCGCTAGCATCACACATTACCTCAAAAGGTATGGTCCAATCTGGGGCTATTACAATAGGTGCCGTAACAAGAGCAGATTTAATTGTTTCAAAAGCCTTTGTACACTCCGAAGTAAAATCAAAAGTTTGATCGACATGCAACAAATTACAAAGGGGTTTTGTTATTTTTGAAAAATCTTTTATAAAACGCCTATAAAACCCTGCATGTCCCAAGAAACTTCTTATGCCTTTAACCGAACTTGGTTCAGGTAATTGCGTAATGACTTCGAGTTTAGCTTTGTCTACTTCCAATCCTCTTTTAGAAACCATGTGATCTAAAACGATTCCTTCTTGTTCCATGAAATGACATTTTTCCCAATTGAGAATTAAATCGTGTTTTTCACATCTTTCTAAACTCTTTTTCAAATTTGTAAGGCAGTTATCAAAAGAGGTACCTATGACCGAAAAATCGTCCATAAATACTTCCATTGTGTCTTCAATCATATCCGAAAAGATAGACATCATGCATCTTTGGAAGGTTGCGGGTGCGTTACATTAACCAAATGGCATACGCCGAAAAGCAAAGGTTTCAAAAGGACAAGTGAAAGTTGTTTTCTCTTGATCTTCGGGTGCAATATGAATTTGGTTATAACCCGAATATCCATCCAAAAAGCAATAAAATTCCTTTCCGGCCAATCTGTCTAGCATTTGATCTAAAAAAGGCAAGGGAAAATGATCCTTTTTTGTAGCTAGATTTAACTGCCTATAATCCATACAGATTCTCCATCCGGTCACGGTTCTTGTAGGAATAAGTTCATTTTTTTCATTGGAGATAACCGTGGTTCCTCCTTTTTTTTGGTACACATTGCACCGGGCTAACCCAACCACTACTGGAAATGGGGTAAATAATACCCGCATCAAGCCATTTTAAAATTTCTTTTTTAACGACTTCTTTCATGATTGGGTTAAGCCTTCTTTGAGGTTGCACCTTACCAACGCTGTTATCCTCCAAAATTATCTTATGTTGGTAGAGGGACGGACTTATTCCCTTTATGTCGGCTATGATCCAGCATATGATGCGTTTGTGTTTCCTCAATAATTCTATCAATCTTACTTCTTGTTCAATACTCAAGTTGGAAGAAATTATTACAGGTAAT
The DNA here is from genome assembly GCA_036898165.1 of Silybum marianum. Taxonomy (NCBI): domain Eukaryota; kingdom Viridiplantae; phylum Streptophyta; class Magnoliopsida; order Asterales; family Asteraceae; genus Silybum; species Silybum marianum. Next base: position 9,793,469 of record CM072541.1, read on the forward strand.
TTGTCTCCTTCACTGAGATAGGCATACTTGAGGTGGCTTGGGAGTGTTTTTAATTCTAGGTTGGGTGCTTTGATAATTGATGGTACTTGTGTTTCTCTCTCTTGGAAAACTATTTGCTCAAAAGCATCAACAACCTCAATTAAACTACCCTCTAACATTTCTTCCTCTATTCCCTCTGGTTCATCAATCAAACTTACATTAATATCATGGCCTAAAGCTTCTATTGATGAGCACTCTTCCATCTCACATGTATATTTGAGAGTTTTAAAAACATTGAAAGTCACTTGTTGATCATTTACCCTCATGGTCAATTCTCCTTTTTGCACATCTATCAGGGTTCTGCCTGTTGCAAGGAAATGTCTTCCTAAAATGATGGGCACATTCCTATCGGCTTCATAGTCCAAAACTAGAAAATCGGCCGGAAAGATAAATTTATCAACTTTTACCAAGATGTGTTCAATCTTTCCTTTTGGGTAAACGATCGTTCTATCGGCTAACTGCAATGTGACGGTGGTTGGTCGTACCTCTCCTATTTCCAATTTTTGAAAAACAGACAGAGGCATGAGGTTTACACTAGCACCAAGATCATAAAGAGCGTGACCCGCTTCTTTTCCTCCTATTGAACACGGGATGGTAAAACTTCCTGTGTCTTTGAGTTTGGGAGGAATTTTGCATGTTAAAAGCGCACTACATTCCTTGGTTAAAGCCACAGTTTCAAACTCATTCTATCTCCTTTTTTTATTTAGAATATCCTTCAAAAATTTAACATAACTTGGCATTTGCTCAAGAGCTTCTACCAACGGTATGTTAATGTGGAGTTGTTTGAAGATGTCTAAAAACTTTTTAAATTGAACATCCACAGTTTTCTTTTTCAATCTTTCCGGAAAAGGTAATTCTCTCAAATCTGGAGGTGAATTTTCCGTGCTCACAGTGGACTCAATATGCTCACTGTGGGTAGTTTGAGCTGGGGGTTTGACAGTGTTGGAACTGGGCAAACTTACTGCTTTTTGGACTGTTTTTGAAATCTGTTTGGCTTCTGGAAATAACACTGGAAATTCTGATTTATCAAAAGAATGTGTTGTTTCTTCATGATGTTTTAACACTAAAGGCGGTTTTTGTACTTTTCTGGACTCGACGGGTGTTTCTATTTCTCTCAAAAATACCGCTTTGACATGCTCTTTTGGACAAGCCTTTGGAGTTTCGGTATCACTAGGCAAAGTGCCATGTGGCCGATTTTTTAAATCAGTGGCGAATTGTCCAAGCTGGGTTTCAAAACCTCTCAGAGTTGCATTTGTTTGGTTTATAAAACTTTTGAGCAATGATTCGATTGAATTATTATTATCTGAATTATTTGTTTGTCTTGGTACATAAGGCTGTGAGGATTGGCTTCCTTGGTAATTATGAGGCGGGCCTTGTTGAAATCCCGGGGGATTTGATGGTCGGTTTTGTGCTTGGGTGGCTCCTGGTGGTTGCAGTCCGGGATTTCCTGTCCAAGAGAAATTAGGATGATTTCTCCAATTTTGATTGTATGTTGGAGAAAATGCACTATTTCTAGTATTGTTTCCCACATAGTTCACTGCAGCCGGATTTCCGGGACAACATTCAAAAGAATGACCTTCACCGCAGAAGACACAAGATTCAGTTATTGGAGGATTTGACATTATTGAGTGAACTTGATTCTTTTCTCCTATCAGGCCCCAATTGTTTTTAACTAAACTGGTTAAAGCTATAATCTGAGCGTTTAAGGATGAAATGGCATCAATTTCCTTCAGTCCTGAAGTAGTTTTAGGAACAATTGCTCGCGGGTTTGTCCATTCAGTGTTATTATTCGCAACTTTTTCCAAAATTTCATACCCTTCATTATAAGTTTTAGATGTGAAAGCGCCTCCGGCCGTTGCGTCAAGAATAATTTTAGCGGCATTTGAAATTCTATTATAAAATGTTTCCAATTGGATGCAATGAGGGATTCCATGGTGAGGACACCTCCGTAGAAGGTCCTTGAATCGCTCCCATGCATCCGAAACCGCTTCATCTTCTTCTCGATGAAATGCCATAATCTCATTTCTAATTTTTACATTCCTTGTCAAAGGAAAGTATTTTTTTAGAAATTTTCCGCCAAATCATTCCAAGTGAGGATTGAATTTGGAGGTTGCGAATTTAGCCATGCTCTAGCTCTATCCGTTACGGTATAAAGGAAGAGTGTTAAGCGCAAGGCCTCTTGTGATACTCCGAGAATTTTAAAATGATCCGTCATTTCTATAAAAGATTTCAAATGAGAGTGCGGATCTTCAGACGGTAATCCTCCAAATTGTCCCATGGCGGAAATCATTTGGAACATTACAGGTTTTGGTTCAAAAGCTGTGGCTATCACATTGGGCCTACCTATTCCTGCAGCCAATTGACCGAATTCAGGCGTAGCATAGTCCCGTATTCCTCTATTTTTGTCATCGGCAATCTTTATCGTGGGCTCCCGAATGGGTATTTCTGCTGCCATGGTTCGATTGCGATTTCGTCGATTATTTCTACCTCTTCTCCTTTGCCTAATGGTTCTTTCAATTTCAGGATCAAGAGGTAAAAGTTCACCGTGTTGTAGCTGTGGCATACAACATGAAACGAATATCAAGGCTCGAATGAAAGTTAATCTAAAAATCATGCCACTACCTGGAAGCGGCGCCAAAAACTTGATAGCAAAAGATCGTATAGGTTCGCACTATGCGTATGAAGTCCCCAAAGTGGCGGTGCAAGTGCACGCCGACACTATGATCGCTTGTTCAAGTAATAAAGCGGTACAAGTACCAAGTTCGTTTCCACAGGGAATGGGCTTATTGAGATTTAGAGACTGATATGAACTTCTTGAATTCGTTTCTAGAATTAAGCTGAGGTGATTTGAACAGTTGAAATAAAATTTATAATTAAAAGATGGGTAATGGGTGTAAACTTTCCTTAAGGCAATTGTGGAGATACTTGGCTAAATACTTTGTAAATCACAAGAATGGTTTATAATTATTCCAATCTCTCGAAAGTGAATAAATATCAACCATGCTTTACGAAGTGTTTATGAAGTTTCCGTAATTACTAATTAATAAGCTTGATGATTTATCTAAGTTTGATATGTAAAATCAAGTTTGATTAGTATAAAGTATTTTATCCAAATCTCTTTGTGATAAAATACTCGACTAAAGTTTGAACCTTAGTAAATCATACAAAACCCGTATCTCTACGTGGTTATCAAAGACTTTCTCAAATCCTTGTGCATCACTTAAGCCATAATTCGAACCCGCCCCTCTCGAGGTCTAAGGTCTAATATTAACACTTCAAAGTGATCGGCTTATCCGCATTGAGTTATGTCCCGACTGAAGTGATCAAGCTTAAGAATTAGTAATTATGGCAACAGCCAAGTGTTGCCAACTAGCCTTAAGTTTGATTCACACCCATACCCAAAGAGGTGGTTAGTTCATAATAAAAGACATAATAAATAAGTACTTAAAAAGGAATTGCATTTAATTAAAAGTAACAGTGTGTTCACAGTGAACAGTCTTGTAAGCAGAAAATAAAATTACATAAACTTAAATTGCAGAATTTAAATGCAGAAAAGTAAAACTGCAGAAATTAGTCTTCCATGCAAAGATGGCCTTTGATGGAGAAGAGAGACTAGAAGTTGATGTCAATTGGTGATCTTTCCTTTGTATCCCAAAGCCTCCTTTTATAGTCTTCTTCAAGTATGACAAGAAAATAAAGAAGTAATATAGGACAAATAGTTTTCACTATTTGTCCCATACCTCCAGAATTTCGAGCATGCTGAATCTACCAAACCATGCCTTCAAGGGTAAGCAAATAGTGTTTAAAAGTACTTGTGACCAGTTTATAAATGCCCACTGTGAGCATATTTATGCTCACTCTGCCTAGTAACGACCTCAAACTGCATAAAATTAACTTTTTGACTGTGTATCATCTTTTTGGAGCGAAGTAGACAAAATGAATGAGATAGAAGCAAAATGGGTAAGAAAAAGACATAAACATAAAAGAAAAGATTTCGGAACCGGTACAGAAATGGGTGCTTTTTGTAACTAATAACACTCAAAAATGAGAGTTATCAATAATGAAAATAGAAATGATTAAAATAACATCATAAATAAAAATCATAAATTAATATTATAAACATTGATTATTAATGAACAAAAAGTATTACTACAACAAAATTATATGTTTATTTTTTATGGACTCGTAAACTTAATTATATGCTTAATATTTTTGCATTCATATAAATCTAATTTTATTATGATGATATTTTTCTTAATTGTTTGAATACAATATTTTTTTAATTAATTTATGATTTTTATATTGTTGTTATATTAATTTATGTTATTTGACTATATATATTAGTTAGTAATCTCACGTTAACCAAACTCAATTTTCAGTTTTTTCACATCTTTCAATTCTCAACCAAAAAGCTATGTAATGTTATCATTGATTTCATTTGTTTTTTAAGATTTTTAATGCTAATCTTTTTGGTGAATTTAATAGGTTTTGAATAAACATAAAGCTTTTTATTTAATATATATTTTATTTTAAGAATTTTGATTTATGATTAGTTTTGTAAAACAATTTTTAATAAAGAAAAAACGTGAATAAAATAAAATTTAGAGCATATTATATTTTTGTTCCCTATAGTTTGGTCAAATACAGATTAGTCGTTTCTAGTGTTTGCTACCTAACATTGTTAAGTGGAAGGATCATAAATATGATAAGAAAGAAAGTTAAGGACAACCCGTATACATAGTTAGTGACCAAATCCAAAATTTGAGCAAACCATAGAAACCACCAGTGTAATTCACTCTTCAAACTTTTTAAAAATTGTCTAAAATGGCATATGTATCCTTTGTAACATAGGGGAGGGATCATACGAGAACCACCTCTCCTTGAAAGAACAAAAAAACAATTTGTGGATCACATATGATGTGGGTTCCACATATGATGTGGGTCCCACATATGATGTGGGTCCCACATATGATGTGGGTCCCACATAATATTAAATTAATTCTGATTTAATATTAATCATATTAAATCATAAATGATTTAATATTATATGGGATCCACATCATATGTGATCCACAATTATCCTTTTATTCTTTTAAAAATACAAAGTTCTCATTTGAACCTTCCTCTTGTGACATATGGATCATATATGGGAATCCATTTATTTCTACTACAAAAATACTTGCACAATAAAGTGGGATACATTTTGATTGCAATGCTTCATTTTATTTTTTGTTCCTATCAATGTTATAATACGATTTTATGTGGTTTTATTTATTAATAAAATATAGACTGAAGAGATAATAAAAATCTTAAAAAATATATATCGATATTAGTATCAATTATCAAATTAACAATTTAAAAGTTGTTTTTTGTGTAGTTTCTTCAATTAAAAAATTTCTTATAATTTAATTTAAGTTTAATGACAATGTAATTTAATTTTTAATAAAGATAATATTTAAGTATGTTGGTATAATTCAATGATTATCCTAATTATTTTTATATTTTTTTTAAATTTAAAATCAGAATATATTTTGTATTTAATAATGTTTATCTGCAGTTAGTTACAAAATTCAAACATTAAGCTTTAATAAGTTGTACTTATACACAATCTACTTGTAATTTTGAATTTTAAGTAATAAACAATATTTTATGCGTAAAATTGGTTTTTAATAGTTTTTACCAAATGTTTCATAATAATATAGTATAGATAAAGTTATTTAATGCACTTCATAATAATGAATGCCCTTCACACTGAATGAATACGTGTCACACCCTCCTTTATGCTCGTGGTTGCAACCAAATTTGTCTTCACATTTGAACTTTTTTTTTCTCTCTCTCTATCTCTCTTTCTATATATATATATGTGTGTGTGTGTATGTGTGTGTGTGCGTGTGTAGCGGGGATCAAACGAGAATGCTAACTATTTAGGAAAATAAAGAGACAACTCTCAGCTAATTATTTTTTTTAATAATTTTGGAATTCATAATTTCCAAAATGCAGATGAGAAGGGTATTAAGGTCATATTATGAGATGGATTAATTTAGGATAGTATCCACATTCTAAAAATTAGGTATTACAATTCCACATTCATATCAAAATCGTATTCTGTATCAATCGCTTTCCAAAAATCAAGCAAATCCCATTTTTTTAGTTTCAGTATCATAATGTTAACTCTGAAACAATCATCCTTACCACTGGGCCAAACATATTTTGATATGAGAATGTGACATATGTTTGTGATTTATTTTTCGAAGTTCCTATCACAGGCGAATGTTAACTCTGAAACAATCATCCTTGATTGGAAGAATCATATTGGAAGCACAATAGAACCCATGAAGGAAAGATATAGTGTCACCATAAATTTGGTGTTGAATGTCCCAAAGGACTTAACCTTATTTGATTGGTTTCGGCGAGCCAAATACAAAAGAAAGCACGACACAAGCAGTGGAGGATATAATGAATACGTACGACTCCCACAATTTCTCAGTATGTTTGACTAATTTGATGATTGATAACATAGTATTAATTTGTTTGTGTTTAACTGTGTTAGACGATATTTGTGCTTTGATTTGTTTTATTCCATTTCTTCTTTGTTGTTAATTAATTCAAACTTAGATGTTAAATTGTTTTAAATTAATAGTCTTTCATAATTTTTCCAAGTTGGATATCAATTGATTTCACGAACACTTCGATTATTCTCCTATGCTAAAAGATGGTTCTATTTCCTTAACTCATAATGGACAATATCTGTCTTCAGATGTAAATCACGTTTGATTCATACAACAACAATTTAAAAGAAAATCATATTATTAAACTGCTTGACATTAAAATATTTCCAAAACAATTCGTCCTTAAAACATTTACCAAAGATTCCTAACCAAAATATAGCATCCTAACCTAACCCACTTTTGATGAAATCCCTAATGAAGCAAAGATATAATTGTTCACAACAATTGCTAACCTTAAAATAACGTACAAAAACACCTTTATAAGTTAAATGATAAAATTACCATAAAATGAGTATCACCGATGGAAGGCCTAAACAAGTCCAACACGTTTCTTTTTCATTACTTCTTGTATCATTGTCTTTGTCATCTTAGCATCATCATTGCAACAGTGGTTCCTAACTTCTTGGAGTTCTCTCTTGAACAAATTGAAAATTAGAATCATCATTGTGTTGATCAACACAGATTCCTGAATCCCTAACTCGTTTTGATTTCCTAGCAAGTTTGCTGCTCTTTATAGCACCATCCATCGTTAAAAGAACATGATTTTATTAAGTATTAATGTTTACTTTTTCGTACAAGGAAACCCTGGACTGAAATCGTAAACTTACCTCTTCCTCATGATCTTCTTTCGACTTCTTCTTCAAAATGATCATTGTATACATGTAACTAGGTAAAAGACTGATATTTCCCGTATAACATAATGTAATCAGACAGTAAAGAATACAAGAATTAAGGCAAGGAAGTCAGTTGTGTATTAGATTCAAGAACAGTATTAAAAAGTATACAAGTATGGAAAGTACAATCACATTCAACTATACATTGTCTAACTGCCTATCTATATATATACAAGTATAGAGATGCTAAACTAACATGTATGTACATCACTGACCAATAGCCTTTATACAAGTATCTGACATCTCTTTAGAACTTTATGCCTTAGTCATTTCTTTTAGAGTCCCTTCAGAACTCTGAAGTCTTCCCTTCAGACTTCAGAAGTCACCACTTCAGAACTTTATGCCTTGGTCATTTCTTTCATCTTCTGGCTTCTGAAGTCTCATACTCAGACTTTTTCTGAAGATGACTTCACCTAACATTTTAGCACTAGCTAAGAACTTCTGAATTCTTCATCTTCAGATCTCTGGATTCCTTTGAAGCAACTTCTTCATAATCTAACAATCTCCCCCTTTGCTTCAAAAGGCCAAGTCATATTTCCATTAAAGCATCATTGGGTTGAAGTTTCCAATTACTATCTGTCTATAGGAAAGAGCCTTATCAGCAGAATTAAGCATGTTCTGAGCAACCTCTTTGTATTTTGGCCATTCTTCAGGGATAATTTTGCAGGTCAATTCCTCGTCTTTTTGTACAGTCTTTCTCTTAAAAATCTCAGAGTTCTAGAAGAGAATTTAAGCTCTTCCTCCATTATGATAAAGTGTTTCACATTTTTTATTTTACACACATATCTAGGAGGATCAACCATAATTATTCCTCTATGAAAGTTATTTATCCCTTCCAATTGTGTATTTGGAACAATCTTGAAAATTTTATTTCTTCCCAATACATAGGCCACTTGAAAATATGTTAATCGAGCCCAAACTGTTTCTCTGTTTATTCCTTCTTTGACACATGAGAATCTATGTCTAAACTTTTGTGTAGTATCAGCAAAATTATACAATCTTCTGTACATTATGCAAGTACACACTTCTCCATTTTTCTTTCTCTATTGTATACACCGAGTAAGTGTAACCTCTCCATTTTCTTTGAACAATATCAACCATATTTCTTATAGAGGACTTTCAGAAAACACAACTATCTTTGATTTTCCAATACTTCTAACAAAATCCATATAACTTCTTTTGAAGTTGCAGTCTTTTCCAATCCAGCTATCAACAAAATGAATCACTTGCTATTCTTCATCAGACATGTACATATCAAGATGATTTAGCTCTAAGAACAAGCTATCAACATGTTATTCCACAAATCCTTTTGGGATATCTTCCATAACAACATCTTCTCTTTTCTCAGAGACTTCAACTTCCTTCTAAAAAGTTTTAACTTCTTTCTTCTCAGAATCTTCAACCTTCTTAGAAATCTCAATTTCTCTTGCAATTTCATCATGACTAGCTTCTGACATCTCTTTATCTACTATTTTTAACTTTCTGGGATGGACAAAGAAGTCATATGGATAGTTCAAAAGTTTGTCAGCCCCATCGGAAGTTCTTTTAATTCAACCCTAATGGAAAACTTATTCTGATCAAATCTCTGAGCTTGATTCTTTCATCTATCTGAAATATGATTTCTTCTTTTTACTCTTGTATCTCCCATGAATCCATAACTTTCAATATTTTCAGCAAACCAGATAATAGTGGTGGTGGAATACTTTGGTATGTCTGAAATCAAGAACATGTACATATTGAGGTTATCTGGCTTGTTAAAATAAAAACCCAACTCAGGTACAGAAAAGAATTCTTCTTTGTATCCAGCTGCAATGTTTTTATACTTCATAGGTTCCAAAAGATTTACATGCTCTAACCTTCTTTCAAGAGCAATTTGGAAATCATACATAGCTAAATCCCTCTTATAAATTCCCATAATCCTTCTTAATTCAATTTCAAAAGTAGCATCATCCACCTTACTACTACTGTATTCTTGAATAAAAAGTTTATCTTGTAACGTCCTGAACTGTACAAATCAACTCTAGTGATTGCCATTCTAGTTCCATCATCCCTCTCCACAATGAATTCAATAAAATTCATATAACCCACACTTTTTCTTCTAAAATAATGAACTTTTGTTGATCACTGTATCATCATGCATATTCGTTAGCCTTTACTTCTCTGATGAACTTCGGTTCAGTATATTGCATGTCCAAAGCGGAATTCATGTGAATTTTCCCCTCAAAGTGTTAATTTGAGAACTAATGATTTTTTTAAGTAATAATATTTATATACCGCAAAAGAAGCAAATAAACTAATATACACTCCTCACCTTTAGTGAGGTTTGAACCTCCGACCTCCTAGGAGGGCAAAGACTCACATATCGCTACAGTTGAAAACTTATGTTAGCATTCAATCAAATACATTATTGATTATCCCACGTAAGTGTGAAATGAAAAGATTAGCGGGGATATATATCATGTCTTCCTGGATGGGATCTATTATGGCTAGAAGACTCTTTTCGTGGGTAGTTGTACGTTGTGCAAAATTTGTATCAAAATTGCTTTAGACAATCAAATTTATGTGCGATAGACACAACTAGAAACTAGACTTTCACCTACGAAAACTTTTGTCGGTAATTACAAAAGAAATTCCAATGGATTTTGGACAAAAAAAATTACTCCAGTTTTAAAAGTTATATTTTAATTAATATTAAAATCCATAATAAATCAGTCAAAAAATCGAAGAAATTCTCGATGGATTTTCAAATAAAACGTATTATTTCTTTTTAACAATGGTAATTTTCATTAATTTTAGAAAACCATCAAAAATATGTTGGAAATGCTAAGAAATTACTAAGCATCTCCAATGCAAGGTTCTTATTAGCAAAAAGTGTATTGACTTAACTAAATTGTTTAGATTAATAACTTAACATTCCCACTTAAGCTAAACAGGGGCAACATCGACAACATATATAGACTTCTTCTTCTTGAATCCTGCATCCTTGATCATTCATCATCCATCATCGACCTCGATTTTCCGAGGGTGCATTCATCACCTTGTTTCTTTTCACGAGGTCATCATATTCACCATCTTTGCACCATACTTTCGTTCACAAAAAAGAAGCACCTAGACGCTTTTCATCAGGGATGTTTATCGCAACTAATACAATCTTCCTTAAAAATTCTTTGGACAATCAAGTCTTCCGGAATCTTTTCATACGGTCTTAATGAAACTTCAAATAATTTTCTAAACCCTTATTGAACCACCAGGCAATCCTTTCTGGATGAGCAGTCCAAACGTTTTGACGTGATACGCCGACCTTTTGGGGCAAATAAGTGGCAATTTTTGTCCATCTATTCCCATGTTTGACTTGTAACTCAAACACCAATTGCTTTTCGTTTTCGGAAAACTCCCCTTTCTTGAGATTGGTTGAAATTGGGTCAACCACCGAAGTTGACACGTGCGATGAAGAAGACCTTTGGATCGAAGGGAGTTCCAATCTCTTGGTCCGTATCTCTTAACATGATCGATCAAGACATCATCTTCTTCTTTACACCAAGCCCCTTTCTCAATCACCTTTATCTGTTTTTCACAAGTAAGGCATAGGGATTTGAGTTTCGTCCATGGACCCTTTGTTTTTCGTTCAATATTTTGCCACTTCTTCTTCCATGTTTTTCTCTTCCTTTTTTGTAGAAAATTCGACGCCAAAGATTTTTATTGTACCCATCGATCGACCCAACAGATGTGTGTTTTCTTCGATCCTTCTTCTGTTGTTTTCTGTGTTTTGTTTTCGGTTTCCAGTGATCACGAACACAAGCTTTGATACCACTTTGTTGAAAACAAATGTTTTTAAAACAACAATAGTCAAGAAATTTGAAAAAGTGAAAAAAATTAAAAAAATGATTGGTTGAATGTGGAGTATGTACGGTTTGTAAGAATTGTTTGGTTTGTAATGGATCTCTCCCCTTGGAGAACTAATCTTTATTATCACAAAACAATACATTAATTACAACAGTTACACACCAATATATACACCAACAAATGTAACCGTTGACACCCCTTCATGAATCGTTGACACCTCTTCAAAAGGGTAAGGATTAGAAAATTAACTGTCCTTGAGAATTAACTAACTTAACTAAACTTTTTAGCTTAATAATTTAATATTATTATGGTTGTTGATAAAGGATTAGTTCTGACATCAGAGTTCTCCACGTCATTTTATCCGAGAAGAGAAAGCATCCTCCTTCAGAGCTTCCTGAAGGTTTTCGGTTGGGGTGACTGCATCCAGTTACTTCACGATGGATTGGGGTTATATGCTATTGGCTTCAATTTAAAACAATGATACGGGTTTAAATCACACTCCTTCCCTCAGTTTAGTTATTTGGTTTTGACTACGTTCTTGGTTTCCTTATAGTTGTGATTTTCCAAGACATCCTCAAGCAAAGAGAAACAACAAGGGACCCAAATACTTTGATTTCAACAGGGATGCAAGTGAAGATTTTTTTAATTTATTAGCATCACTCATATTCGTAAACCATCTTGTGATATGGTTTATATGTGTTAGTGTATACAAACAGGCCCGAAGACCCATGGGCCCTTTTATATACACTAACAACAATATGATTGTAGAAAAAAGGAATTAGAAGGATTTAGGGAACTTGCGTTGATTCCCATATCAGGAGTATCAATGTCATTGTAAATACACGGGTATTTATATAATCTTCTGCATCTCTGATATCAAATCATTGGTGTTTCTTTTTTCTTATTGCTTGTGTACTATAATCATTTTTATTTTTTGTTTACTCTTTGAATTTATCTGTTATCAAATCATTGCAATTTCGCCCTGCTCAGACTTTGGCTATGTTCAATGGTTGTCGTAGGTTGACACTTAGTTACCAAAGATCATGACAAAGTTTTTACTGGAAATATAGCAAGGTTTCCATATGTTAGGGAGGGGTTGCAAGTTATTTGACATGTGCTATTAATGAATTCCTTCCTTCTAACATTGCATCACATTAACATGAATAGGTCTAATTTTATACTTGTAATACGAGTGGTTCTTTTGTATTTAGTGTGAAAAAAAGTCATACCGGTGGTGGTTGGAAAAGCTAATCACATTATAATATTAATGCAAATTCGATTCTTATGGATTACAAAAGAAATGAATACAATTCCTTATACTTTTAGGATGCCAACGTGCCAATATTATTTTCGCCTATAAAAAGGCCTCTTTAATTGCAATCCTTTGAGGATCGATCATCGAAAAATATTAAAGTTTTTTTTTCATGGTTGAGTTTATTTAATTTCCATTCTGCATCATAACATCACAACTGCATCCACATAATAATGAATAGAAAAGGTATTTCTGAATGACATTAGCAGACAAAATCCAAACTCTATATAAATTCAAAATAGTCATAGTACAACAAGTTACTCTCAGTTTAGCATTCTTAAGTTACACTAATTAAGATACCAAGGGCTATAAGGTTGGGTTCCTGTGAGAAGGAGGGTTAAGGTGAAAAGCGTAAGAAGGGATCTCTACCCTTGGATGCGGATGCGCGTTAGAATGAGATGCACCAGATCAATCCCCATATCAAGCGCAATTCATGGCTGGGTTTGAGATTAAAGGTGATCAAGGGTCCAAAATCCTTTGTTACCCGGTCCAGAAATGCTCAAGCCATTTTTCCACTTATCAACAGATTGACTCTTGATGATGAACGATAGGTCTTCTTTCTCCTTGCAACAATGCTTGATTTCAGGGTTTATGACATTTTTGAACAATGATAGTACCTTGTCTTTTCTACATCCCCTTTTTCTTGTCTATATCATCCAGCCTTGTTCATGTTCAGCAAGCTAGTGCTAAATCATCCAGAGCCGATCTTCTCGTAATCTGCAAAAGATACTTGCAAATTTCAATTCTTTGAACACACTGATACATTATTTGAGAAGAAATTAAGATAAACTATTGAACTGAATTTACCTCTTCAGCGTCTATTGCTCCAAATAGTTGTTGAGGATCAAAATTCATCCTGCTAAAGCTTTTGATTGACGTTGTCTCTTTTTTTTCCCTTTTTAGCATATTGTTGAGTAAAAGACTAACAATATGGTTATATTCTGCCTTTGATGGAAAACTACGAACCTTCATCAGAGCTTATGCGTTATGCAATGTTCTCCAATTACCGTCACATACGTTCATGATGATCAACCTAAAACCATCACTAAAGAAGCAATTGAATCTAACAATGCAGATGAATCGGCTATGTGTGATCAAAGAAAATGATGTTACCCTCCAAATGGCACCCAATAATATTAATGTTTCCTTTGAAACTTCAAAAATGATATATATATATATAGGGTTAGGTTCAAATATGAACTCAATTTTTGCTGTGAACGTGAGGACGAATCTCAGCCACACATCTTCGGTTATGGTGGACGCGATCAAGGAGGATTGACGCGATTCATGGGAGGGTGGAGATTATTAAAGGAGGGGAACCAGGTCAAAGCCGCTTTTATTGACCGGATAAGTGGCTGAGATTCGTCCTCACGTTCACAACCAAAAATGAGTTCACATTTGAACTTTCCTCTCTCTCTCTCTATATATATATATATAGAGAGAGAGAGAGAGAAAGAGAGAGAGGAAAGTTCAAATACAAACTCATATTTACGTACAAACTATACAAACTGGTTCAAATCAATATAAAAATAAAAAAATTCATGATCTTTTTTTCATCGGATGTTATGATTTAAGATATTATTACACATATGTTTGTTTCATAACGTAAAAGTTTCACATGTATTTGTTTTCATAAGTTGAAAGTTTCTCATATATTTTTTTATGAAAAAGTTTCACATGTTTTTGTTTCATAATGTAAAACTTTCATATGTAATTTTTTCACAAGGTGAAACAAACATATGTGCAATAATATCTTAAACCATAGCATTTGATGAAAAGAAATCATGAAAAAAAATATTTTTATATTGATTTGAACCGGTTTGTATAGTTTGTACATAAATATGAGTTTGTATTTGATCATCCCTATATATATATATATATATAGAAGGAGGTTCAAACGAAAACGCTAAATATTTAAGAAAACAAGAAAACCTTTTTTCATGTACAAAATCATATATGATTTTCTATTAACATGAAAAATGGACACAGGCGACTTTTGATGCGGGTTAAATCATGGGAAAAGTCGCGGTTAATCATATATGATTTTGTATGTGAATCACATATGATTTTGTACATGAAAAAAGTTTTCTTGTTTTTTTAAATAGGTAGCGTTTTCATTTGGTAAGGATATTTGAGTTTTGACAAATGATTGTTGTGGTATTTGAATCACATATATATCCTACCTTCTTTTAGCACCATTATAAAAGACAAATGATTGTTGTGGTATCTTTGGTAAGGATATTTGAGTTTTGACTCCTTATCCATATGTGCATACACAAATTAACACTGTCACCCATTGTGAATATGCTCTCGAAAACAATCACAAATTATTTCTACAATCATTCATCCATACAGACATATGTTTTGCAATCACACTACTTCTGTTAGGCAAAGCTAATATTAATATATCTATATAGAGGCCCCTTCAAGTGTTAACCTAATAATTTGTGTTAACCGTGTTAACCCATCGTTCACTGGTGAACACCATGCTCGTTCACTGGTGAAACCATTCATCAGTGAAACGAATGGTTCTATTCATGCATGCTCGTTCATTGGTGAACACCATTCGTCATCAGTATACGAGCATCGTGTTCACCAGTAAACGAGCATGGTGTTCACTAGTGAACGAGCATGGTTCACCAGTGAACGATGGGTTAACACGGTTAACACAAATAATTGAGTTAACACTTGAGGGAGCCTCTATATATATATATATGGCGATAATCAAATAAAAACCATTTTTTTACAAACTCATGAAAACCCATATAAAAATAATCTTTTACATGATTTTTTTTTCATCAAGATAGTGTTTAATATATGTTAGGGTTCACCACCTTATGAAATAATTACATGTGAATTTTTTAAATTCACCTGGTCAAAACTAAAATATGCGTAAAAAGTATTCATATAGTTGAACAAATACTTGTGAAAGTTTCATGTTACGAAACAAATATATGTTAAATAATATCTTAAATCCTAGCATTTGATAAAAATAAATCATGAAAAAATTATTTTTATATTAGTTTTCACGAGTTTGTAATTTTTTTGTGGTTTATTATCACCCTATATATGTATATATATATTCACATATAGACTATAGTCGAATTACTTGGGAATATTTTCTTAACAGAAATTCTAAAGGACAATAGAATGTCTATAATATCGCCCTCGGTTTATTTCAACAGAGAAACCAATCCAGGATAGACCAGCACAGAAAGTTACAGATCGTACCTTTGATATCGGGGTTCTTTTAGTCCGCTTTGATATTTCTTGGGAAATGTTATGAACATTGACGTTGTAAGTATGTTCTTGGCTACATCAATATAATCATTAACCTGCAGCAAGAAATGTACAAGATTGAACAAACAGAAACATCTAAGCACTAGAAATCAACAACCCATGTTGAAGATATTGAAGTTCAATGAATATTTGTATCAACAAATCCAACATAATTTCCATTTCACATCTCACAGCAACGATTTTAAATTTCTGTAGCACCAAAAACTGGAACAAAATCTTTAATTAAAAATCATTTTAAAAAATGTAATTAGATCGAATGTAAATATTTTTGCAATCTAATCGATTCAAAGAACTGAAGAATGAAAATTTGGATAGGTTAATTGAAGAACAGTGGCTTCAAATCGGTTTATAATCAAAATTCGGAAACCATTTTGAAAATAAAATTTGATTAGAGCGAGGATTATCATTTACGATCAAACTAGATCGATTCAAAGAGTAAAAATCTGCAAAAAGAGAAATCGAATTGACCATAAAAACTAGATGAAAGATTGAACTAATTGCTTACACTGATAGGTAAATGTGAAACACCTAGTGGAAGATCCATCAACGAAATCGATGTAAGAAAAGTGGACGAAAGATTGGTTATAAATTAAACTAGAAGGGTACTCGCGCAATGCAGCGAGATCCATTTTAATTTTAATGTTATATTTTATTTTTTGTCTTTATCAATGTTATAATACGATTTTATTAGTTTTAAAAAAATAGATTTTATTTTTTGTAAACTTTCTTTATTTCAGATTTTTTTAAAATTATAATATAGGTTTAATAAGGAAATTAACCAAAATAACCAAAATAATACCATTTTTGAATTTTAAGTAATTATGCTTTAATCAGTTGTACTAACTGCATAACAATATGTTTTTAAGAGTTTTTGTCAAATGTTTTATAATATAGTATAGATAGTGGATTGGGATCCATTTAAATAATGGATTGGGATCCATTTAAGGTTAACAGATAACATTTGATTTTGCATATGTTTTAATAAAACACCAAAAGAGTCTGTTATCAAAAATAGTATTTCTATCAATTTTCATTAATTATTTAATTTGAAACAATTTTAGGAAATAAAATTGGTGATATTTTGAAAACTTACTTTAATAAACAACATTTTTATAGTTGTGAAACGATATTTATGAAATTATTTTTTATTTCTAAACTAGTAATATTATAAAATATTTATATAATATTTGAAATTTGAAAAATCAACTACTCATTTATGGAAAAGAAATGATGAAGAAAATAATAAAAAATCTTGGAGCAAGATTAATGATATCAATTGTAAACGTGTTTTGGGGTCAAGGTCAGTCATTGAGACGACGAGGGATAAGTTTCATCATCATTGTGGGATGAAAAAATATATGGGTATGAGAGTGTTCCGCTTCACCATTTCACCACCAATGCATCTTGAAAGTGATCGTATTCCATGAAAGTGAATTATATTCTATGACTACAACAAAATTCTAGTGAAAGGCAAATTAAGAAAGATTAAATATTCAAACATACACTAAAAATAAATGAAACTTTAAATAGTAATTAGCTTATTGTTGCGGAAACAAAATGATCCTAATTAACAAAAAACACTTTTACTTTGCTTAGAGGCATATCTCTCCTAGAACTCCTCACTTCCATTTGAAAAGTTCAATGTTCATTCACACCATATACAAATACTTTTTTGGGTTTGGTCTAAACATTGTCACTCTTCACACGTGTTGATTAAACTCTACTAGATTGCGACTCGGATTTTGGATCCTAAACAGGCCGTTCTGAGCAAGAAAACATTTGAAACTCTTGTGGTATATTAAGTTTGATAAACTCTTGTTTATAACCATTTTTGGCATAAAAATGAAATGAATTAAATAAACTTCCATCATGAGATTAACTTCTTGAATCTATACTTAAAAGATAATCAACAATATTATTACAAACATTCGTGATAAAATGGGAAGATATATATGATTATCCATGGAACCTTCTCTTTTGACCCTCTCCTTCATGTCTATATATATTTTTAAATTAGTAATAATACAAGAATATCGGCTTTGTCTTGCACTTCGAGTAGCTATATTTTGTTTTGAATTAGATGATAATTAAGTCTTAATATTAATTTCAAGATGTTTTTTTACTTTAAGACCCTGTTTTTTGAAATACTAGTTGACCTTTTCACTAAAGCGTTGCTTATATATGAAATGATCTTAGTTATATTCACACTGTAATTGCTATCAAAATGTGTTTGCATTATAGCAACAAACTGATCTAATAGACTATTTTCGACTCTATGAATTGGTTTTACAATCAATGTAGTTTCCTCCGATTCAAACCCGTACATTTGACCTGATTTCGTAATGGCTTGGACCAGGTGTACGTTTTTAAATTACATTAAGAGTCCCAATAATTGGGACTAATATCTTGTTTATGTAAGCATTTGGTCATTTGGATCGAGGAAGTGTGCTCTAAAGAACCTACGTAGTGTCCATTAGGGTTGATCTTTACTAGCCAATACCTTTTTTGGTTTGTATTAAAATAAGAACATGGGTTGGTTCTAAAGTAATATAGGAGTTTTGGTGTGATCACTTATCTTCCATTTTGGATCAATTATTTTAACAAGTATGTGCATGTCGTAAGAAATGGGGTGATATATATATATATATATATATAGTGGCGGACACGGCTTGAAAAAGGGGGGTCTCATCTCCTCAGTCAAATGTTAAAAAAAGTTGTAGGCTAAAAAATCTCAAAAATATTGTATTTAGCCTTGATTCCCCCCAGTAAAAAAATTGAACGGACCTCATCTTGCCAACAATTGACAAAAACACTAAAAAGTCTCTTGAAATCAATAAAAAACACAAAAAAATCTTTTGAAATCGACAAAAACACTAATAAAATCTTTCAAAATCGACAAAAACAATAAGAAGATCTCTTGAAATCAACTAAAAAACTTTAAAAAATTTCCGAAACACGTCGGGTGACTTTACGCGCCTTTAGTCTATCTTAATGAGACCCCAGTGGACAAAAATCCTGGATCCGCCACTGTATATATACATATAGACCATGGAAGAGTAAATTTATCCATAATGTAGACCTTCACCGATAGATTGTGTGTGAACCATCTATCAACCTTCTATTTTTATCTTCTCACTATATTTAGCTTTCTTATTAGAGCCGACTTGAGATCAAGTGAGACCAGACTGTTTTGTGAGACTCTTTTTTTGCATTACTTGAAACTACACAACAGAACTTTGTAAAGATTCAGATTTTTTTTACCTTCACAGTGTTTTGGTGTGAATTTTCAAGTGTGAAAACAAGAAACAATGGTTTTAGAGACGACTTTTGTCGTCACTAAGCATGATGCATTTATTGTCACAAACGATTTATAGAAACGACATGTCATTTTTGTAGCTTGTGGATGAAATTTTAGTCGCTAAAGGTGTGTCTACTGAAAATCACTTTACTTGTAGCTATATTATTGAAACGTTATATAGAGGAAGGTTTTGAGAGTTTTTTTTTGTATTCTTTTTCTTATTATAACCTTGATTAATATTAATTATTATTTTGTTACTATTAATTATTTAATAATACTAATTAAAATTAATTATAAATTATAAAAAGTTATTAATTATATTTAGTTATACATTATACATCAATATTTAAATTTATCATTAATAATATAAATTATTTGTATATTTTTTAAATTATTATTTAATAAGTTTAGTTATTGAAAAATCAGTTATAACAATTTTATAAATTTATTTATATTTATTTTGATTAATAAATAATAAAACTATGAAAAAATATTTCAATAAAATATTTAATTTAATTATTATTTATATTTTGTGAAAAAAATGTATTAATAAATTAGGATATGTAAGGTTAAATTTTTTTATTTATATTTATATTATATATAAGTGTTATTTAAAATCATAAATTAACATAGAATTTTTCTAAAATTTGTTGTGGTTATATAAATCTGAAATTTATAATGTATATATACTTGTACATATTTATAATGTATATATACTTGTACATAATAATAATCAAATTGAAATTATTTTAGTTAACATATTATATCATTTAAGTTTCTTTACTAGCTTGTTTTTCTTAATTAAAATTGCATATTTGGACAAAATTAGTTGATTACTGAAAGTGGTCATTTTTTAGTTCACTTAGCGAGAGGCCTAGGATTAAACCCAAGACATGTTATATATTTGGAATAAGTCACCTTAGTCTTCTACCAACTGAGTTATACTCTAACATTTGTGATCAGTTTAACTTATATTATGAAAGTGTAAATTACGTTTTTGTCTCTATGGTTTGTTAAAAATTACGTTTTTGTCTCTATGGTTTGTTAAAAATTACGGATTTAGTCCCTATGGTTTCAAAATTTTGATTTTCATCCCTATGATGTGTAATTCATTTCTATTTTCGTCCACGAGTCGACACACTACTTTTAAGTATGAAGGACTAAAATAGAAATGACCTATAAACCATAGGGTTTAAAAAAGCATTCAAATTTATATCGTTACAAGGCTCGTCTCGTTGCGAAAGGCTTTGCACAGTGGAAGGGTATCGAGTATGATGATATCTTTGCCCCTGTGGTTCTACACACATCTATCCGAGTCCTTCTGGCCCTTGTGGCAACTCATGACCTGGAGCTCGAATAGTTAGATGTGAAAACAACTTTTCTGCACGTAGATCTGGAAGAAACCATCTTTATGAAGCAACCCGATGGTTTCATCTCTGACAACGAACCTGATTGGGTCTGTAAATTGAAGAAGTCCCTCTATGGACTTAAACAGTCGTCTCGACAGTGGTACAAGAAGTTTGATTTATTTATGCTCTCGTTGGGTTTTGAGCGTAGTGAGAAAGACGCTTGTGTTTATCATAGATCAAGCGGTAGCATTTCTATTTATCTACTTCTTTATGTTGATGACATGCTGATAGCTTGCAGGGATCGATCTGAAATCAATCGTTTGAAAGATAGATTGAAATCAGAATTTGAAATGAAGGATCTCGGTGAAGCTCGTGTTATTCTCGACATGGAAATTGTTCGGGACAGAAAGTCTCGTACTCTCAGTTTGACACAAAAGAGCTATATTCAGAAAATTCTGAAGCGGTTTAATCTTGATGGAGCAAAGCCGGCGTCTACGCCACTTCCAAGACACATCAAGATTACAAAAGACGATTGTCCGGTAGACGATATTGGAAAAGCTAAGATGGCGAAGATTTCATATGTTAGTGCAGTCGGGAGCCTTATGTATGCTATGGTATGCACTTGTCCCGATCTTGCACATTTCGTTGGGGTGATTAGCCGGTTTCTATCGAACCCGGGTAAGTCACATTGGGCAGCAGTGAAAACTGTATTTCGTTACTTGAACGGTACAGAATCTCACGGTCTCATCTATGGTATACAAAACAACTATGATATTGTTGGTTACTGCGCTTCAGATTACGCAGGTGATCGTGTCAGTTGGAAATCCACATCTGGTTATGTTTTTACATTAGGTGGAACAGCTTTCAGTTGGAGATCTCAGTTACAGTCTGTTGTTGCATTATCGACTACTGAAGCTGAACTTATTGCGGCGGTTGAGTCTGCTAAAGAAGCGGTTCACTTACAGGAACTGCTTATTGTTTTGGGCTTGAAGCAGTCTACTGTCCGTATTAATTGTGATAGCCAAAGTGCTATTCACTTGGCTACAAATTTAGCGTTCAGCTCCCGTACGAAACACATTAATGTGCGTGATGCATTTCTGGTAGCTTTGCATGATGCAAAAGTGGTGTACTTGAAGAAAATCATCACTGACGATAATGCTGCCGATATGTTCACTAAATCGTTACCGCCAGCCAAATTCGAGCATTGCTCGAATTTGATCCAGCTTAGATTGTGTTAGTGCCATTCGGCACCTTGTGGGAGAGATGAGGGTAACTGATTCGTTGATCTAAGGATCTTTGTAAACACGTTGTAATCTCTCCCGGTTGGTAATATATTGATCTCTCTCTCCATGTGGATGTACGCTATCACACCGATAGTGGAACCACGTTTAATATTGTTGTCTCGTTTACGTGCCGCTTTCGTTTATTTTGATCGTAAATTCGTTTAACTGCTAATTTACGTTTGTGGATCGGTATGAATTATTAAGACCATAATATACAATATTTAGATCTCGATAATCCGCATTTGTTGTATCGGGTCAGTTTGCACCGTGATTTATTGTTATCAATTTTTGGGACCGTAAATCACTTTCTAATACGATTTTGTAACTACCGACCCTTATATCATTATGGAACAAATATTTTTTAATTAACTTTAAAAATCAAATCCGACAAAAATTGCAAGAAATTAAGGATGGATTTCCGACGAAACGAGTGCATTATTTCCGACTACAAAGTGTGGATTTTTATATGAAATAATCATAAAAAATCCATTGTAGATGAATGGTCGTTCAAATTCCATGAGAAATGAAAGTCATCAAAATCCATAGGAAAGTTACATTAATTTTGGTTATATTGCAACTGTTGGGGGATTTAGAGGGAATAGATTCATTGCCTTCCTTCATAAAGTACATAGTATCAAATTGAGGTGAAGTTTCAAAATCGTTAGTATAAGTTCAACGGTTCTTCAATGGACTGAACTGTTCGAGTCACTGTACATAATTGAAAATGGGTGTTTGAGTGGTTTTGTCTTGTGACACCATCCACTAAAACACTTGTCCTGCAAGATGAATGATTATGTAGTAGCACATTTGTATTGCATTTCCTTATTTTGCATTTGGTCTAACATTAGTGGATATATATATATATATATATATATATATATATATATATATATATATATGGGAGGGATCATACGAGAACACTACCAATTTAAAGGAACAAAGGAACTCATTTAGGACCACATATGATGTGGGTCCCACATAATATTTAATCATTTATGATTTAATATTAAATCATATTAAATCATAAAACACTTGTCCTTTAAATTGGTAGTGTTTGAGTGGTTTTGTCTTGTGACACCATCCACTAAAACACTTGTCCTGCAAGATGAATGATTATGTAGTAGCACATTTGTATTGCATTTCCTTATTTTGCATTTGGTCTAACATTAGTGGATATATATATATATATATATATATATATATAGGGGAGGGATCATACGAGAACACTACCAATTTAAAGGAACAAAGGAACTCATTTAGGACCACATATGATGTGGGTCCCACATAATATTTAATCATTTATGATTTAATATTAAATCATATTAAATCATAAATGATTTAATATTATGTGGGACCCACATCATATATGATCCACAATAGTCCATTTGTTCTTTTAAAAATGCAAAGTTCTCATTTGAACCTTTCTCTATATATATATATATAAGAAAAGATTCAAATGAGAATTTGTAAATTTAAAATAACAAAGAGACTTATTTGGAACCACATATGATGTGGGTCCCACCAATAAAAAAATCATATCTGATTTTCAATGGTGGACTCCATTGAATACATATTTATATAGGGGAGGGTTCAAATAAAAACCACAAAAAGGTTACAAACTCGTAAAACCTGATATAAAAATAATTTTTTTATGATTTTTTTATCAAATGCTAGCATTTAACATATTATTTAACATATATTTGTTTAATAAGGTGAAATATTCACATGTATTTGTTTCACCATATGAATCTTTTTTATGCGTATTTTTTGTTTCACTAGGTGATACAAAATTTTCTTTTCACATGTAATTATATACATAAGGTGAACACAAACATATATGTGAGACAATATCTTAAATTATGCTTTAATAAAATTTCGCCGTTTCAAAAAAAAAAAATAATGAAAACAAATATTTTTATATCGATTTTTACGAGTTTGTAACCTTTTGTAGATTTTATTTAATTAAGCTCATATATATATATATATATATATGAGATTTTTGGCATAATATTTTTGATGTTATATATATATAAGAAAATTTATTTTATTATGTTTGGTAAGCAAATCACGTGAAGTCGAAAGTTTCTGATTTTCATGCCTCTAATTAGAATAGTATAAATCTCATTTGCTTCTCGATCTTCTAAATTTTGAAATTTTAGCAACCTCCCGAAATTAGTTTCGCCTATAAGAATGCCTCTACATTTGTAATCCTTTGAGGATCATCCGAAAAATATTGAATTTTTCTGTCATACTTTAGTTGCTTAATTTTCATTATGCATCATAACGTCATGACTGCATCTACATTACAGTTCATGAACATAAAAGATATTTCTGAATGACATTAGCATAGACAAAATAAAAACTTTGTACAACAAGTTACTCTAAGTTTAGCATTCCTAAGTTGCACTAATTGTGATAGCAAAGGCTATAGGGTTGGGTAGAATGAGAATTAAGGTGAGAGAAGCCTAAGAAGAGATCTCCAGCCTTGCATGCACATCGTGAGGATGAGATACACTAGATCAATCCCCGTATCAAGCTTAATTCATTGGTGGGTTTTAAATTAAAAAGGTGATCAAGGGTCAAGATCTCTTTTTACCCGGTTCAGAAATGCTCAAGCCATTTTTCCACTTATCAAGGATTTGACTATGAACGATAGGTCCTCTTTCTCCTTGGCAACAATGCTAGTTTTCACGGTTTATCACGTTGTTGGACGATGATAGTACCTTTGTCCTTTCTGCATCCCCTTTTTCTTGTCTAGCTCTATTATCCAGCCTTGTTCATGTTCAGAAAGCGAGTACTAAGAAACCATCCAAAGTCGATTTTATCTTAATCTGCAAAAGATACTGCAAATTGCAATTCTTCAAACACAATCATACCATATTTGTGAAGAAATTAAGATAAACTACTGAACTAAATTTATCTCTTTTGCGTCTATGGCTCCAAATAGTTGTTCAAGATCAAAAGTCATCCTAGTACAACTTTTGATTGAGGTTTGTCTGTTTTTTTCCCTTTTTTGCATATTGTTCTCCAAAGTTCGTTTGTGCAACCTGCAATGTGCATATATACTGTTACGTGAATGATTCAAAATAAAGAACTTTTGATGACAGAAGTATTATTTTTTGTTGTTTTCCATTTGTAGATCATACTTGAGTTTCTTTCTTTAATAGTGTTATGTGATTTGGCAATCATACTAATCTTTTATTTAGTTATACTTTCTTGATCAAATTATCTCACACTATTATTTTCAGTTTTTCTCATATGGTTAAATTTGGCAAACCAAAAACGTCTACTCGAGTTAGAGTACCAAACCAGACTACAACTATGGTCGTGACCGATCACTGATGGCGTTGGCCTGCAAAACAGAAAAGGAGCGATTCAGAAGGTTTTGGAATTGAATGAGTCAGGGGCTTTAAAAAATTGCAATCATTACTAGAGCTCTGACCGATACAAAGGTTTCTTGGGAAATGTTATGAACATGGACATTGTGAATCCGTTCTTGGTAACATCACTGTAATCATTAACTGCAACATTAAATGTACAAGATTGAACAAACAGAAACATCCAAGCACTAGAAATCAACAACCAATGTTGAATATATTGTAGTTCAATGAATTTTCATATCAACAGATCTAACATAATTTCCATTTCACGTTTCACAGCAACAAGGTTTTTAAGTTTCTATAGCACCAAAAGGTCGAACAAAATCTTTAATTGAAAATCATTTTAAAAAATGTCAATTGATCGA
This sequence comes from Silybum marianum, assembly GCA_036898165.1. Lineage (NCBI taxonomy): Eukaryota > Viridiplantae > Streptophyta > Magnoliopsida > Asterales > Asteraceae > Silybum > Silybum marianum. Next base: position 9,819,040 of record CM072541.1, read on the forward strand.
CTGTAAATACTTTTGCAATCTAAATCGATTCAAAGAAATGAAGAATAAAAATCCGGATAAGTTAATTAAAGAATAGTGGCTTAAAATTGGTTTATAATCAAAATTCACTAACGATTTTGAAAATGAAATTTTATTAGATTGAACATAAACCATTTACAATCCGACTAGATCGATTCAAAGAATGAAAATCTGCAAAAAGAGAAATCGAATTGACCGTAAAAACGTTACTTACACTGATAGCCAAATGTAAAACGTCTATTGAAAGATCCATCAATAAATAGATATAAGATTGGTGCACTGAAAGTGGACGAAGATTGGTTATAAATAGAGGATTGACATCCATTTAGTATTTTTGAAGGTTAAAAAATAACATTTGACTTTATATATATTTTAATAAAATACCAAAAGGTCTTAAAATATAATATTTTCGATTAACTTTTATTAATTATTTAATTTGAAACAATTAAGGAAATAAAAATTGGTGATATTTTGAAAACTTACTTTAATCAAACAACATTTTTGTAGTAATTATCACAACAATATTTATGTAATTATCTTTTATTTCCAAAATAATATTATAACATATTCATATACTTTTAGAAATTTTAAAAATCAGCTACTCATTTATGTAAAAGAAATGATGAAAAAAATAAAAAATCTTGGAGAAACATTAATGTTATCAATTGCGAACGTGTTTTGCATAACTTCTCTACAAGAAAATTCTAGTAAAATCCCACAAGACGATTGACGTGCATATCATTCATCTAGCAAGGCCAAATTTAGAAATACTGAATGTTCAAACATACACCTAAAAACAAATGAAACTTTAAATGGTAATTAGCTTATTGTCGTGGCAACAAAAACAATCCTAATTAACCGAAGACTTTTTTACGTTGCTTAGAGGCATATGTCTGCTAGAACTTCTTGGTTCCATTAAAAATTTCGATGTTCATCGATCCGCACCATCCACCACCAGATAAAAATACTTTTTAGAGTTGGGTCTAAGCGTTGTCACTTCTTCACACATGTTGATTAAACTCTACTAGATTGAGACTCGGTTTTTGGCAACTAAACGGGCCATTTTTAGTAAGAAAACATTTGAAACTCTTGTAGCATATTAAATTTGATAAACTCTTGTTTTAATAAACTTCCATCCTGAGATTAATTTCTTGAACCTACGGTTAAAGATAATCAACAATATTATTACAAACATTCATGATAAAAGGAAAAGACCAAATATATAATAATCCATGGAACCGTGTCCATTGACCCTCTCCTTCCTGTCTATATATTCTTTTTACCCGTGAAATAACGCAAGAATATCAGCTTTGTCTTGCACTTCATGTACAAAAAATGATTTTTTTCCACGGTTTTTGAAATTCAAGTTAGTCACGGTTGGGTTTAGAACCATGGCTAAAAGTCATAAATAAAATTAGAGTATTATTTTAGTCATGGTTTAACTCAATGAACGTGACCATCATGACACGCGTTTAAACAAAAAAGCCATCATTTAGACAAAATCGTGACTAAATGATTCTCTATGGACACAATTTTTTTACCGTGGAAATTAGCAACCAAAAATTGTGCCCATAGACAAGCATGTATCATGGTTTTTGTCTAAACCATGACTTTATGTTGTGATGGTTATTTTTGTGGCCATAGATTGACATCTGGCCACATGAAGCTAAGTTTCCATGACTAGAAAAAAATAAATATATATATATATATATATAGCCACAAAAATATGTTAAACATGGCCAAAAGTCACGAGTATTTATAGTCACACTTTTGGGCAACTTAAGTTGCATGGAAAAAGTCGCCCGGAGTGATGTATGATTTAGTACAAATTTTGTACATGAACGACCATTCTCGTATTCTCGTGAATAGTTTTTATCTCATTTGAACCTATCTCTCTCTCTCTCTCTCTCTCTCTTTATATATATATATATATTAATATATATAGGGGATATTTCAAACCGTACAAACCCGTCAATTCGTTTACAAACCACATGATACATTATTTAATTGAAGATTTTATTTTTCATGAAAGTGTTTATATGATGAAGTTGTTTCATATAATTATTTTATTCATGAAACTATTTTTGTTTCTACATGGAAATGAATTGTTTCATGAAATTCTCATTTTGATGAAACTTATTTCACACATTCTTGATTAATCAACTCACATGTATTATTGATGAAATATTTTCATATATTATTGACTAATCAACCATCCTAATAGAAAAAATGAAAAAAAAAATTATTGGTTGGATGAGGTTTGTACGAATTAACGTGATTTGTAACGGAAATCAACCATATATATATATATGTAGGCTAATTCAAATACAAACCAGTTGAAAGGTACAAACTCTAGTTCAAATCAATATAAAAAAAAAAAATTCATGATTTTTTTTATCAAATACTATTATTTAAGATATTATTGCACATATGTAATATATAATATATGATAGTCGTTCAAAAAAGTTAATAAATAAAATAGTCAAATTCTTTTAGCATCTAATATAATTCAAAATGAACTTACATTATATTAAAGCCCCAAACAAGTATTAGTTAATTATATTGGAAAAAAAAATATGTAAAAAAAATTAATTTGTTGTTCTTTTTGTCGTATCATTTATTGTTTCTCTAAGTTTTTTTATTTACCACTAAAATTAAAAATTCTTTTTCCTATAAATTAAAAAACATTAATAAATTCTCTATCATTAATCTCTCGCTCATTCTTTTGATTATTCCATCCACATGAATTATATTTTTGCATTAAGATATATATATATATATATGTTATTAACTAAGAAAACTCATATTATTTGAAACAAATTTATCAATCATATGAGACGATCCAACTTATATCTATATTTAGGGTTTCAAAACCACTATGTGTTTCATACATTATTGACTCTCTCTTACCTAATATTGAGTGTATGAATCTTAAGTACTCTATTATCTCTACAACAACAATACAATCTCAAATAATAAACAATATGGATTTTTTATTCTAAGATTAAAGGTTCTAAAAAGTTTTTTTAACACTAAAAAATTAAAATGATGATGAAAACATTAACTTGATGTGACATGGAAACCGAACTGATTTAGGTATTGATTTACATAAACTGTTACTTTGAATAATCAACACTGTGACCTCAAATGATGTCAATCTATATAATAAAATGTGTTAGGCAGTGGAATTATTTACGATGTTATGTAAAAATGAGATGATGGATAATATTAATTAGAAGTAACTATTGATTGATTTTGTATCTAGGAAATACTCGGAAAAACAATGTTATATTAATGATTAGTATTTTTTGAATTTAATATTAATTCCAATAATAAAAAAAACACATTTAAAAAAATCATACTATTGAGGGCCCATTTCTAAATGTAACACCCTGAATTTTGTCCTAGTTGAAGAAAGTGTTGAACCGAGCGATTCAATAACCAAATGTTAATTTCAAAGTTTGAGCAGTGATGCCATATGAGAACGATATCTGTCACAATAGCACCGATGGTACTTAGACTATGGTCGTCTCGACTATTATGCCATGCGGTTACGACATCTGTCACAATAGCACCGGTGGTACCAAGTGGTTGGTGGTCCCAACAATTGTGCCATGCTATAGTGACAATGGAACAAAGTATCAACCGGGTCCTTGGTAAAATGAAATCTCGAGTCCTCTTTGTGTTCCACTCTTAGAATCAATAAAATAAGTGTTTTGAAGTTAATTATATTGGATATTATTTACTAGACGAGAAACGTGATCAAAATGGGTGAAAAGTAGGAAAAACACCTCAGTACGGTCCATGCTATGTTGCCAGGCGATTATGACATAACATAATAGCATGGCATGGTCGCCGGGCATCCACCTGATGGAAAATTTGAATTTCGGTACAATCCGGGCGACCTTGCCATGCGATTATGACATGGCATGATCGCATAAAATCGGAATTTCAGTCATTTGGCCATATTTCTCTCATTTCTTATCCGATTTGGACGATTCAAAGTGTTGTGGTTTTTTCTTTGGAAGCTCTTCAACATGGAAACAAATATTGCTAGAGGTTACTTGATGAATATTGAGCTCATAGGAGTGGAAGGTAAAATCACCTCTCCGAAATCTTGAATCTAGGGTTTGGATTTTCACCAACAACTCTCATTCTCCCTTGGGTTCCCTTTGGTGTATGTTTTGGAAGTTATGTAGGTGTTCTTTAAGGACTTACATCATGAATATACCGGTCTAGCTTGAAAATCTAAAGTCTTCACGGAATGGAGCTTGGTATTGGGGTAAAACCTAGATTTGGCTTAAATCTAGCAAGGTGAATTCAAGATACTTTGTGAAAACTTTCTACATGCCAAAAACGTCCATTTTGAAGTATTAACATGTTTTATTTATTATTTATCAAATGTGTGAGTATTTGGGTAAGTTTGCATATTTGGTATAAAAGAGTTTATAAATCATGTAAGGGGCTTATACTTGAGTTTTAGACATTTTGACAAATAAAGTATGAGTTTGGGTTGTTTGGGTGCAATATCTTTAAATGAAAATCATTTGGTTGTATTTGCATCTTTTGAGTATTAGGATTTATAAATCGCTGGGAAAATACATGTTATTGCATTATGAGTCATTTTGGAAATACATGAATATGATGTCATTTGGAAAATGGTTCGTCGTAACTAATGTTTCAAGTAATTACATAAGTGTAGAATATAGAGCATTTGCCCGATTTTGACTAAATGAGTCTCATGGACAGTTGTCCGATTTAAATGGCTACATGTTGAGCTTTTCGGGTTAAATGTAATTAAGGCATAATTGTTTATAAAATTACACGTTTTGGGTGTGTTGGTCATTTAATTGGTGTCATGTATTGGTAAGGCTAATGTAATGGATCCATAGGCACGATGGTCGGTTTTATTAGGGATGGGGCAAGTAATAAATCCTTGTTGGGGTTGAACTTGCTCAGTTGGGTATTGAGTAATAAATCCACGTTTGGGGTTGAACTCTTTATCCATAAGCCAAAGATTTCTATCCTGTCGAGGTTACTTATTTGTTGATTTCTATCAGTACGATTAGCGGGTCGCTCCCGTATGTTTCCCTCAACTGCGTATATTTTAGGTGTAAATCGCACGCAAAAGAAAGAATTTAATGGCGTATCTTTTAGGTGTAAATCGCGCGCAAAAGAAAGAATTTAATGGCGTATCTTTCAAGAAGTAAATCGCGTGTAAAAGAAAAGAATAAAACGTGAAAGCTTTATGTCAAAGGTTTATTTACCGCTTTCAAGAGTATTGGATTTGGTACCACGTTAAATGACTATTTTTTTTAAAGCTTTCACTTCTAATGTCATTTTGGTCTAAAACTTTTTATTATGGAAATATTGAATTTGGGGAAAGATGTTGCTTTTTAATAAGGTTATTTCCTTTGAGAATTATATTTTTATCAAGCAAATCTTTTGGTTTCAAATCAATAAATATGTTATAAACTCGTGAGCATACAAGGCGTTAAGCCTAACCCTTTTTTCTTTGTCGGCATGTGCATCAGGTTATCTTTGGGGTTGGTACTAGCGACACGTGTGGATTTGAGTGCTAGGAAGTGGCACGATAAAGATTAGGCTGACGTTTTCCCCATTCAGAGATAGTGACTCTTTTAGGTTTAGTAACAACTGTTAATGCCAAAAAATGACTTAACGGTAGCTGGATGATTCAGACCTTAATCAACTAAAGAAAGGAAAATCACTTCTAAAAACCAATAACGGAAAATAAACAACACAAAGAATTGTTGACGCGGAAAACTCGCTTCCGAGAGAAAAACCGCGGACGACCGCAAGATAGATCGTCGATGCACTGAAGGAAAAGGACGTCAATCCGGGACGCCGACCTTAAGAACAATAAATAAAGTTACAAAAACAGTATGAACGATCGGTCGTGAGTCTACAACTATTGTCGCGACTCGTAAAGCTATTGTCGTGAGTTTGGAATATGATGTCGTAGATTCGTCAAAGTATACTCGAGGCTCTTCTCAGTGTTTCGCTATGTTACAATGTGTTCTTCTTGTTGATTTGAGCTCTCCTTTTATATTCGAGTTTAGGCGATGGTCTTGATAACGGCCAAACGGTCATAACGGACGAATCTTCATGATTTGTCTTTAATGTCGCCAAAAAGCCTTTAACTCGTAACTGAAAATGACATGAATACAAAGATAATTGTGCAACGGATACATCATTAATGACGTTAGGTCTCACGGTTAGTACTAGGGATGAGCTCGGTACCGGACCGGTACCGAACCGAAAATACCGAATCCCGAATATGAAAAAATCTCGGTACCGAATACCGAACGGGTAATAGAAATTCGATACCGGTACCGGTACCGGTTCGGTACCGGGATTTTCGGGACTAACACCGTTTGGTACCATTTTTAGGGACGACTAACTTTTTTACATAGCTCAAAACGGTTTTTCTAATTGTAGATTAAGTGGGGAGGAACTCATTCAACTTTGACCTAAAAAAGATTAAAAAACACCAATAAAAAATAATTTTTTAATTTTACAATTTGACATCCAAAATATGTAACAATAAGAAAGTGGGCTTCGTTCGTATATATGTATATATACGTATATTTGGTATGTATACAGTGTTACATACATGTCAAAAAAGTGTGGAATATTTGGGTGGAATATTACAAGAAACCGGGTTTTGGAGAAATTACGGAACCGAAATATGAAGAAAAGATTGATATTTGGGGGGAATATTACAAGAACCAAAAAATTTAAAATATTTAGTGGATTTGGTATAAAAATGGAAGATATAATGTTGGGAAAAAAAGTTTTTTATACCAATCCAAAAAGAAAAGGGTTTTTTTTTTTAATTTGAAAGTGTCCGTTAATATTACCCGGTTCGATTCGAGATTTATGGGTACCAGTACCGGTACCGAACCGAAAATACCGAATCCCGAATATGAAAAAATCCCGATACCGAATACCGAACCGGTGATGCTATTCGGTACCGGTACCGGTTCGGTACGGGACCGGTTCGGTTTCGGGATTTCGGTCCGTATTCTCATCCCTAGTTAGTACCTCATTAGTCAGGTTATAACAATCTTTAACGGAGTTAACGACAAAATCATAACGAAACTTAACAAAGTTAACCGCGTTAATTTTGGGTATAACAGTTTGCCCCTTCGATCAACAGCTGTCGATCCGGGGAGAAATCAAATCGTCTCTTTATTCTCATATAAAAGGAAACGATTTAGCTTTCTAAATCCTGGCCTTCTTCTTTGCTTCTTATAGAACCTGCAATCGAAGCAAACTATTTCTTTTTGCTAAGGATGTCGAATTTGTTAAGCACGATATCGTCGCCAGATGATCTTCTCGCTTTTAGGAACTTAGCATGGCTCCCTGACTACATTCAGTTAGAGAGTCTTGGTAATCTTGGAGCGGAAGAATGTCCCTCTGACCGCTTTATCCTTTACGAATACCCCTTCAAGATTGGGTTTACGTGGGGATTCTCCTATTTGGTGAGGGATTTTCTCGGTCGATTCGAGATATCCCCGGGGCAGTTAATGCCCCAATTCTGGGGGATCGTTTTGACTATAGAGCGATTAACGACTGATTGGGTTTCCCCTTTCACCGTTCATGAGCTATTTTTGGCCTATACGGTCAAAGATGATGCTAGTCGTCGATTCAGTCCTTATTCCAGGGATCAACGGCACCAGACGTTGATACATGGTACTGCAGTGAACGATCGCGGCTGGAAAATTCGCTATGTGTTCTGCAGTTTGGCGTCTTATGCCCCAGTCGAGGATTGGATCGTCTACGGGTGGCTACGCAAGGTAAACGACGTCCCTTTTATTTTTTGGTGGAAACAAGACCTTTATTTAACTCTTTTCTTGTTTTTGTTTTCAGGCGTGATGTGCGAACTTGCACCCTTGCCTGACTCGTCGGCCAAACTTGCGCTTTTCCGACAGATTCCCCACCGGGAGTTTCAGGTCTACGACCCCAAAGAGGGCGTAGATCTTATGGATGAGAAGAATGAGGGCAAAGATATTGTGGATGAGGAGGATGAGGATGTTACCTTCATCGGGGAGTCTCATCCGACTCCAGAACCAGAGGAAAAAGGAATAGGTATTGAACCTGTCTTTATTTTTGTTTTGATGAAGAGTTTGGCCTCCTCACTTTCCCTTGCTGTTTTAGGAAAATCTGGGGAGTTTTCCAAGGTCGGAGGATTTTACCTACTCGCAGGGGCATGGATCGACGAGGTGCTTCTGGGTCAACCCTGAGAGAACCGTCTTTTGGGACTTCGAGCACGTAAACGGGTTTTCTGATCCGTCGAGGGATAAAGGGAAGAAACTTATGGAGGGAAGCCCGTCCATTTTTAGCGATGATGCCGAGTTTCCCGTCCCTTCTTTCTAGGTAACTTGAGATTTCTATGTGTCGTGTGTTTTTAGTAATAATGCGTCATGCGTCGTGCATGTCAGCGATCGTGCGTTATTCATATCTGATGTATTTTCGATTGATGTATTTTTCAAGCCCTTCAGGCGTCGATCGGCCAGGTTGTGACCATGGCTTCCAATCTGGAGACGAGAGTCCGTGATCGGGAGGATACTTTGCAAGCGATGGAAGAGGATGCATCGGCTAAAGCCGAGATGCACTCTTCCCGTTTCAAGGAGGTTCAAGAGGACCTTGTTCGAGAACAAAGCGTTATCTTTGATCTCCGACGATGCTTGGAGGTCGCCGTGGAGAGAATAGGAGTTTTAGAAGCTGAGTTGGAGGCGGCCCTTATTGGAAAGGTTACTGAGGTCGGTGGTCTGAGGTCCCAACTAAACGAGGCCCAAGCAAAGATCGACGACCTTAATGGTCAACTTGCGAAGTTCGCTCCTCATGCCCTTTGATTTTCCTTTCTTTTCTTTTGTACTTTTGCTATGGACGACATTTTAGGTCGGGCCATTTATTTTTGTAATGAATTTTAATATATTCATTTTTTCTATGAATCGAGTTTTTATTTACATATGTATTTTATACCGCTTCATGGGTTTTTGCGACTTCTGGCGTACATGCGATCGAAAGAAAATAGAGGTGGTCGTTGGTTTGACCAACGACCCTCCGACGCTCAAGTTAGTAATCGTATAGATAAATAAAAATAAATACACATATGGTAAAAACTTGTGAATTTAAAAGAAATACTTCCTGGGATGAGTGGCGTTCCAGCTTCGTCGGATATCTTGACCATCCATGCCTTGCAGGCGATAGGCTCCTTTTCCCATGACCTGAGTGATCTTGTAGGATCCTTCCCATTTAGCCGCTAATTTACCGGCGTTGAGTTCTTGGGTATTTTGGAAGACCCGTCGTAAGACAAAATCTCCTTCCTGGAAGGTCTTAGCCTTCATGTTCTTGTTAAAATGTCGAGCGATGGTTTGTTGTTGAGATGCCATTCGAATGAGTGCGGCTTCTTTTAATTCTTTCAGACTATCTATGTAGTAACTCAGGTCGACTAGATTTTGTTCGACTGTTGTATGTCTTGCCACGGGTATCCTAGCCTCGACTGGCAGTACCGCTTCGCACCCATAAACCAGAGAAAAAGGAGTTTGCCCGGTAGCTGTTTTGGGTGTTGTTCGATTGGCCTATAAGACAGTCGGAAGCTCTTCCACCCATTTTCCTTTTATAGAGCTAAGACGTCGTTTGATGCTATTAATAATAGTTTTGTTGCTTGATTAAGCCAACCCATTAGACTTTGGATACCTGGGCGTCGAGGTTATGAGTTTTATGTGGCGATCTTCGCAGAACTTCCTCGTTCTTTCACTGATGAATTATGATCCATTGTCGCATACTATATCTGAGGGGATTCCAAATCTACAGATTATGTTCTTTTGGATAAAGGTGATTACTTCCTTGTCCCTTATCTAAGAGAAGGTTGCGGCCTCGATCCTTTTGGAGAAACAATCCGTGAGTACTAAGAGGTATACCTTTTGTCCAGGGGCCCTTCCCGACTATGTTCATTCCCCAGCGCATGAACAACCAATAATATCCTTGTCGTGATATTCGATTTGCTAGGCTTCGTCCTCCAGAGTGACTTCCGCATTCACCCTCGTTCATTTCTCTGAGGATTTCGATCATCTGACTTTTACCTACGCATCGTAGGTTGAGTCCAGTAGAAGATCTTCTGTAAAGACGATCGTTCGTTATAACGTATCTGGAGGACTTAAACCGTATTTTCCTGGCTTTCAATTTATCTTCCGGAAGTCGATCGTCTTTGGGATAATCTCTGATTTCTTTAAACCATTCTCCTTCGTCGTTCGTTGTTATGACCATAACGTCATTCCTTTCAATCGATGGTAATTCTAGATGAATTATTGGTATATTTTCAAACTTAGATTTGCTGAGGGTTGATCCTAAGTTAGCTAGCGCATCTCTTTGCATATTTTCATCTCTTGGTATTTACTGTATCATACAGGCTTCAAAGTTTTTCATTTTTTCTTTTGCGACTTCGAAATACTTCATCATTTGAGTGTCTTTAGTCGCGAACTCTCCATTCAGCTGATTGACAATCAATAGCGAATCGCTTTTGATCGAGAGGTGTCCTGCCCCCACATCGTGGGCCATCCCGAGTCCGACAATCAATGCTTCATATTCTGCTTCGTTGTTCGTTGTCTTAAAGTCACAGGATATTGAATATACCATTGGGCCCCCCCTGTGGCGATTTTAAAACGAGACGTAGCCTAGTTGCCGTATATTCGATGAACCATCGACGTAAAGAGTCCATTGACCGTCGTTTAAAGTTGCCACAGATGAAATCTCTGCAATGGCTTCCTATTCTTGGTCGGGGGTAAAATCTGCGATAAAGTCGGCAATTGCTTGTGACTTTATCGCTGTTTGCGGAATGAATGAAATGTCGCAAACGCTCAGGTATATGCTCCACTTATCCGAAGATTTCGAAATAAATCTATTCAAAGCTGCGACCCGTCCGGTTAAGTATTGTACTTCTTTCAGATTCCTTGGCGATCGCAGGTCGAGGATAGCCTTGATCTGATCGGGAATTGCCTCGATGCCTTGTCTTGTGACCATATGACCCAGGAATCTTCCAGCTCGAACTCCAAAGGAACATTTAGTCGGGTTTAGTTTCATGTTGTATTTCCTGAGCACTTCGAAAGATTCTGCGAGGTGTTCGATATGATTGGTCACATGCTTTGACTTGACGAGGATATCGTCAATATAAACTTCCATTGTTTTTCTAAGATAATCCTTGAACATCAAATTGGCAACCCGTTGATATGTCGATGGCATTACTTTGTAACAGTAGATGCCTTTGTCCGTCATAAAAGCTGTTTTTTCTTGGCCGTTAGGATGCATAAGTATCTGGTTGTACCCGGAATACGCATCCATGAACGTCAATAGTTCATGTCCAGCAGTAGCGTCGACTATAGCGTCGATATGTGGAAGAGGAAAAGGATCCTTAGGACACGCTTTATTCAAATCAGTAAAATCGATACAGACTCGCCATTTCCCATTCTTTTTTTTGACCACGACAACGTTGGCCAACCATTATGGGTATTTGATCTCTCGAATCGTTCCCGACTTTAGCAAATTGTTGATCTCTTCATTGATGATTTTGCTCCTTTCCGGAGCGAACTTCCTGCGCTTTTGCTTGATTGGAGGAAAGTTTGAGTCCACGTCCAACTTGTGTGATATGATATTCGGGTCTATGCCGACCATATCTTCGTGCGTCCAAGCGAAACAGCCGGAGTGGTGTCTGAGGAAGTTTATGAGGTCACTTTTTATTGCTTCGTCCAGGGATGCTCCCAGAAATACTGTTCGTTCTGGCCTGGCGGGATCTAAGGCAATTTCTTGAAGTCCATAATCGTCAGGGGACGCATCGTCCGCCTGGCTCTGTAATTGCTAGATGTTCTGCTTTCGGGGCTTCATTGCGACTTTGTAGCACTCTCTAGCATCCTTGCCCTCGCTTTTTATCTCTTGAATTCCCCATAGAGTGCGAAATTTTATTATTTGATGAAAGGTTGAGGGGACTGCTTTCATGTCGTGTATCCAAGGTCTTCCCAAGATAACGTTGTAGGCTGAGGAACACTCGACCACATTAAAACGAGTCAATCGATTAACTTTTTTTGCAAAGATTGGCAGTGTGATCTCCCCTACTGTTGTGGAAGTGTCACCATTGAAGCCGACTAGGACTGTCGAGCATCGTACGATCTATTTCTCGCTTATCCCCATTGCTTTGAGTGTGTTAAGAAAGATAATGTTGGCTGAGCTGCCTCCGTCGACAAGGATCCTTTTGATCAGACAATTCACGATAGTTAGTTGGATGACAAGACCATCATGGTGTCGTCGTCTGACGTCGCCGAGATCTTCATCACCGAACGTTATCGTCATGGACTGGAGCTTTCCGCCGTCTTATTTTTGGCGGTCGACGAGAATGCTGGATTCATCGTACTTTTGGCCCGCGTTTCTCTTTGCGGCAGAATATGTCAATCCACAGACGTCGGATCCTCCTGTCACACAATTCACGACTTTAGTATGTGTAGGAGATGTGGGTCTAAAGATCTTACCTGGGTCTTGCGTTGAAAGCAAATCGCTAAGATAACCCTTTTGTGATAGCCATGCGACTTCCTTCTTCAGCGCCTTACAATTGTCTGTGTCATGTCCATGGTCACTATGGAAGTCGCACCATTTCGTCATGTCTTTCTGATCGTTCGGTCGATCGCTTTTCTTGGGCCATCGAATCGTGGTTTGAGCATTCTTTAGAATTTCTACCAATTCCTTGGGGGTACCTGCAAAAACCATATGGGTGAATTTAGGTTCTACCTTGCTTTCCGCCTTTCTCTTTTCGAATTGGACGTTAGAGACGACTTTTGAGTTCTTGAAGTCTGGCTTCTTGACCCCAAGAATCTTTTTATCAGTCGAAGTTCTTTGTCAGAACGCAACGTCGTCTTCGACTCTCATGTGAGCAAGAGTCCTAACTCTCACGTCCTCAATGTATCAACCGGGTATTTAGTGAGATCCAGGTATAGTCCTGAGCTATTATTCAACCATCACTTGTAGGCTTCGATCGCTGTCCTGGTGTCACAGTTGCGAATTCCGATCATTCCCATGTTGAACCTGTTGAAGTAACTTCTGACGGATTCGCCTTCTTTCTGAATCACGTAATAAAGATCGGCTGTTTGTTTCTCCATCTTGCGAATACTAGCGAACTGCTGAAAAAATTGATTAACTAGATCGGCGAAGGAGTGTATCAACTTTGGCTTGGGGTTGATTAACCATTGCAATTCAGCACTAGTGAGAGACAATCCGAAACTTTGGCACATGCAAACCTCTTGGAAGTTATGGGGTATCGACGCTGTCCACATAAGTTGTTTATATTGCGCGACGTGCTCATTGGGATCTGTGATACCCGAATATTTTGGCGTGAATGTAGGGATGTTGTATTTCTTGGGAACGTCTACTAGAGCGATCGAATCTGCAAATGATGAGGCTTGGAATCCTGTTGGAGGCTCGACGTCGACCAGAACTGCTGCTCCAGGAAGTTTTGCAAGTATCGATAACATTCTTTCATTTTGTTCTTCAAGTTGTCTAAATTTTCTGGCGACAGATCCGTCGAATGGAATATCAAAGGTAAATGCATTATTCACTTTTGTCATTGGGATCGACGTGTGGTTGGTCGAAAATGGTATGCTCCGATGAGTATAATCATGACTTTCACCATTAATAGTCATATTCGGATTAACGATGTACGTGTATATGGTGGTGTTTGGGATAGGGGTGGATACGTACGATTGTCCCAAGAAAGGATTATCTGGTTGAGAGGGCGGTACATATGGCATATATGGTTGTTCTGTAACTGTTGGTCCCAATAAGGGTCTACAAGAATTAAATATTAAGTAAACAGTTTGTAGAAGGGGGGGGGGGGGTTGAATACAAACACACAGATTTTGGTTTTTAAATGAGTTTATAGATAATAAACAAATTTACAGTTACAAGCGGAATTAGAACAAGTTTAAAACCTATTCTATTGTAACTTAAGAAATACACAGTTTGATGCACAAGAGGAAGGAAGAAAGAATACAGAAGGTATAGGCTAAAAGAAGCATGCATTAGAATGAAGAAGACATCTTCATTCTATTTATACCCGTTTGCATTTAATGCAAGACAAAAGGTACATGCCACGTGTCAAGCTTGGATAGGAATCTTGTCCTCGCTAACGAGACAACCATGTTTATGGCCGAATATGAACAGTAACGTATCAGATATGATGGGGACATAAGAGACAAGCCGTACGTCCTTTTCTGACAAGGTAAAAGGTTTGTCTTTTGTGCATCGAGGATAAGATCAATCTTTAATCTTGTATGAGAAGCTTCATTTGATCGTTGACACTGAATCTTCAAGGATGAACTTCAGTGTTGCTGAGGCTTCACAAGACTTCACACTTTGAGTAGATAATCGATGCTATCGCTGAACCGCTTCAGGTCACTTAGCTGATTATCTCTTTCTTCAGCTTTGGTCTTCGACTTTCGCTGAATGGTCTTCTAGTGTGATAGCTGATCTTCAGGTCTTCAGAGATAAGTTTGTTGTTCCTTGATCTTCAGCGATCGATGATGGCAATCAGCGTATGCTATCGCTGAATTTGAACAGAAGCCTAACTAAGGAATTTCACTAAGTATATTAAAGGAATCATATTCAAATCATTGGGAGGAGTTATGATCAACATTCTCCCCATATTTGATTATGATTAATCAACATAGGAAAATTGCTTTTAAAAGATTAGCAGGGACTTATAAAATTTGAAATAAATTTTCTAAGTACTAATCTATAAGATCTTTTTCATCTAATCTATTATCTGAATTGAGTTTCATTTATAAGGATATGAAATCACAATTTTTACAAGTAGAAAAGCCTAAAGTACATTCACTGATTGAACTTTCAGAGTGAAAGTTCAGTGAGCTAAGAAAAGTTAAGAAAATAGAACTCTTATGTTCATTGTCCCTTTTACTTTTTTTAGGGATCTTTTCAGTATGAGATGGAGTAAAGTACTCGAGTGTATTTCATTAATTATAATCTGAAAATATTACATAGAAATGAAATTACAATAATTGAAGTGAAAGTACATTTACACTGAAGAAAATATTACAAAGGAATAAAAAGCTACTACCAATTAGAGAGGCCCACATTTCTTCTTTGTAACTCATGTTCAAAAAGCATCTTCTGTCTGATTACCAGAGGGTCATTAGACCGAAAAGAATAAGATAAGATTTTTATGAAACGAGTAGGGGCCTTATGAATTTCCTTGTTTCTGAAGAGACGAAGCTGTCTTTCATTATCCAAGAAAATCATGCCAGATTCAGGGAGCAAGATGACTTCATTTTTTTCATATATTCGATCCGTAGGAAGAGAGGCATTCAGCATTGAGATATCAGGGAGCGTCATATGACTGATGATGCTTTCAAGATCAAATTTGACACTATGTTCATTTCTTGAGCTTGGGCCTTCTTCAGAGGTTGATCTTCTTTTCTTAGATGATTCAGGGAGAGAGGGAACTTGTACATGTTGTGACATTCTCTGCAGCAACTGATTCAACTCATCTTCTACGACATTCTTGAACTTGGATTTGGAACCCTGAATGGCATCTCTGATTTCGAGCCATTCAGTGTATCCATATAATCTTAAGAATTTTGCTTCTTCTCTCTCTGTTCTGGATGGCCTTGTCATTCTTACATATACCTTTGGACCACCTCTGTTGGAGTGTCGCCCTTGGATAGTTGCGTGAATGATTTTAGCATCAGATCTTCGAAAGTTCAGCATCTCTGTGCACCAATCCAGTTCTTTGTCTTTCTGAGTTGTGGCTTCAGTCGTTAGTGCAGTGAGAATCTTTTGTTGAGCGAGAATGGGATCTACATTCAGGTTTTCTTGTGCAAGTTCTTTCTGAGCAAGAGCTGCAGCGAGCCGTTCACTCTTTTCCAATTGTTCTTTGGCCGCTTTGTCTCTTGCTGAGTCTTCCCTGAGAATCTTCCTTGCTAAAGCAAGATCATTCTCAGTTTGCTTTATTTCTTCATCTCTGATCCTCTGAGCTTCCAATGCTTGTTCTCTCTCTTCTTTTGATAGAAAGTAGAATTCATCTACCATCCTGATTGCTACAACGTTTATTGGGTCTTCATGGGGTACCCTTATTCTTTTGGATTCGAATTCCCTTAGGAATTTTACTCGCCTTTCTTCCTCTTCAGGCTCGCTTATGATCTGCTTCTGAACGCGACGTCTGGGAATGAGGCCTTCTTCTTCCTCAGAGTCAGTTTCCACTATGTACATAAAATGCTCTTCAGAAGAAGGTTCCCTCCTTGTGGATGAGTCCTTTGGGGGACGGGGATCACTGAGGGAAGGAGAGAAAGAAGGAGATTTATCAGAGAGAGGGTTTGAAGGAAGAGAGGTTATAGAGGGGTTTCAGAGAGAGGAGTAATATAAGGGATAAGCTGAAGAGATACCTTGTCAGCGGTCTCCCCCTCTGTTTGTGGGATTGGGGCATCAAGATCAACCGCTTCATGTGATCCTTTGCCTGAGGGACCAAATCCGTCCCCCAAGGGCTCTAGTTGAGATGTGCCTGGCCTGGACATTCTGAAATGTTCCATTGCAAATCCCATGTCATCATCATCATTATCATCATCATCATCATCATCTCCAAAGTGAGGGATGTGTTCCTCTTCTTCTTCTTCTTCATCATCCTCTTCTTCATCATCATCATCACCAAACCTTGCAGCGAAGGAAGGTTTTGCTCTTTGGATGTAAGGAGAGATCCTTTCATCAGGGAACCTCCGGTTGTGCTCGCCGATTATTTCGTCAGCGAACTCATTGGCCACCTTCTCCCCCCAATGTTATCATGGGGCAGAACGTGGACCATCAGAGTGCGAACATTCGTGTGCACGTCCTAAAGCATGGTCCGATCAGCAGCAACAAATGAGGGACCAGTCCCACCGAGCCTTGAGAGAGCCTGCATCACTTCGGACTGAGTCTTTTGAATAGACTCGAGGACAGCGGCCTGAGCATCGACCTTTTGCTCAATGTTGATGAGGGATTGGCGAAGGTCCTTGTGCTCCTCCTTTAGATATTGAACGTCAGACACCAGGTTGCTGACGTTTGTCTTCATTCCAGGAGTTCCAGCGACCTGGCGGAAGATGAACTCAGCTGAAGTTTGCAGCGTGTCCACCCTTGCCCTGGTGAGAGCACATTCAGTGACTAAATAGTCAATGGCAGGGAATGTGGGACCAGGTAGAGACACAAGAGGTAACTCTGTGACCCTGGGAGGAAGCTTGGGGGCTTGGTTATCCGTCTTGACATCCCTGAGCTTTTTAGCACTGGGAGGGCGCTGAGGAGACTTCACCGCCGTCTTCGAAGTGGTGGTGGTGGTAGATGCTGTCGCTGAGTAGACAGCAGCAGTGGCAGCAGCTGATGACATTGACAAAGAGTCAAGAAATGAATCCGGATCAGATGATGGATGAAACATAGCATTATTTTCCTTGAGAATATCATGAGGATTACTCTCAGGGACTACTTTTGCAGAGGTAGTGTCTTGAGGATCACTGACCAGTGTCTTAGAGTATCTGAAAGAGACACTCTGAGGTCCTTTGATATTGGCTTTCCAAAACTTAGATTGCCTAAACAATACTGAGATTTGGACTGCGTGCATTTCAGCATCATCAGGGATAGGGACAACTATCGCTGAGTCACTTGCTGATGTGAGAACCAAAGAAGTAGAGATGGAAGAGGTAGAGAAGGCAGTGAGAGTAGTACCTGATCCAGCTTCAGCAAAGTTGGCTATAACACCTTCAGAGACCTTGGTCACTGATGGTGGTGGTAGTGCTGATGAAGCTTCAACGGCAACAGAAACCGTTGGAGTGGCTGTGGATGAGGGTGGTGTTTGTAGTACACCAAAATCTGAGAGGATGGTCTGTTGAGAGACCACCTTCTTGGGCTTCTTTGAGGCGATGGTCTTCTTATGACCATCAGTTGGGGTTTTCCTCTTAGCAGCAGTAGCAGTGCCTTGGGTACTTACTGGGGGGATGGACAGCGAGGAGGTCACTGAAAGAGGTGCTCCTATTACTTGCAGCATGTAGGGAGTGAGAGGAGCATCACCTGGACGTTCCTCAAGATGCAGGGACTTCTTCCCTACCATTGAGAAGGCAAATTCACCGACTTTCGGGTAGCTCTCCCCGAAAGCCTCTTCAAGGATGGTGGAGAAGAAACGAGGGTAAGGGATAACGGTATGTCTAGTGGTGGCGTTGAGGCGGCTACACATATCGCTGAAGATGTAGTCAGCGTAGTTCAAAGGATGACTTGTGCAGAGAGAATAGGCAAGGTCTTGAAAATGTTTGCTCGCCTGATCATTGGAGCCAACTTTGGACCCCAGGCACTGAATGACCTGGGTGAAAATGTACTGCCAGCGAGCAGGGAGTCGCTTCTTTTCCAGCTTCGAACCCACCGTCTTTACTGAGGGGTTCTCCCATTTGTAGCCAATGGAGTCCAAGAAAGCATCTATCTGCTGCTTAGTTGGTTCAGCACCCCATTGCACACCCTTCTTGCGCTGAGAGAGTCTTAGCGCCTTGCGTACAAACCCCACTGAGAACGAGAAGAAGCCAAGTTCAGGGATTGTGAAGGCAATCGCAGGGAGGACAGTAGTTTCAGCGATGTTGGAAGCAGAGGCCATTTCTGTAGGAAAAATGACAACACCAAAGAGATAAATCATGGTTTCAATACATGAATGTATAAACCAGAGTTTTGGTATAAAAAATACCAAATGTAAGATCAAAGAAACAAGTATTTTGATGAACAATATCAAAATGCTTGTTGGTAATAAAAAAGCAATAATTTTTTTTAGAAAAAGTAAATTAGAAAAGGATAAAAAAATTTTAAAAAAAAATCTTCTGTTCTAAGAACAGGGTTTTGACAGAATAGAATTTATTTTTCACTGAAAAAGCAAGATTTTATCGATTTTTAAGAAGGAAATAGGTATGAAAGGTGAAACAAGTTGTTTCCAGTTCTTAAGTTTAGGTTTAGATCAAACCTTAGTCGAGTGAAGGAGAGAAACGCACAAGTGCGTGTTCTTGGTGTTCTTGGAGAAAACATGAAGATTCGAAGGTTTCTTTTGCCTTTAGGAAAGTTATGAAAGCGAAAGGAAGCAAGTAAGGCAAAAGAAGTGCTTAAATAGCAAGAGGAGAGAGAAAGGAAGCTAAATGACGGTTTTAGCTTTTTGAAAAAGAAATGATGACCTGGCGCACGTTCCAAGAAAGGAGTTGGAATGGAAACGTCGTGGTCCGTCGTGTGTCAGAAAAAGGTCTGACATGTCCTTTTCTTAATTTTTAAAAGATTTTAATGATAATTATCCACAAGGAATGAATATCATTAATATTTTTAAAACACTTCATCAATAATAATAAAGGATTATCAGTGATGGGTTTTCTTTAAGAATCAGAGAGAGATAGTACACAGATATCACTGAATCAGAGTTCAGCAAATGGAGAGATTGAAGGCTTTTCTTTGTATCACTGAATTTGTTGTTCACTGAATAAATACTTTATTCAACGTTCAACATACCAAGTTCGCTGATAAGTAGATTGAATCTAGTCTCATCAAGAGACTTGGTGAAAAGATCAGCGAGCTGATATTCAGTAGGAACAAAATGAAGTTCAACTTCACCATTCATCACACGATCTCTGATAATATGATATCGGATTTCAATGTGCTTGGTTTTTGAAAGAAGTACAGGGTTGTTAGCGATTGCAATAGCACTAGTGCTATCACAATATATAGGAATCTTAGAGAGCTTTAGATCGTAGTCTCTGAGTTGATTTCTCATCCAAAGGATTTGAGCACAACAACTACCAGCGGCTACGTATTCAGCTTCAGCGGTGGAAGCGGACACTGAGTTTTGCTTTTTACTTGTCCAACTTATTAACTTACCACCTAGTAGCTGACACCCACCAGTGGTGTTTTTCCTACCAATTTTACAACCTGCAAAATCACTGTCAGAGTAACCAATGAGATCAAATCCTGAACCCTTGGGATACCAAAGGCCTAGATTTGGAGTTCCTTTCAGGTATCTAAAGATTCGCTTTACAGTGATAAGATGGGATTCCTTCGGTTCAGCTTGATACCGAGCGTAGAGACATGTAGAGTACATGATGTCGGGTCTACTTGCTGTAAGATACAGCAGAGATCCAATCATCCCTCGATAGGCAGTGACATTGACTGGTTTCCCATTAGGGTCCTTGTTCAGAGTCAGAGGAGGTGCCATGGGGGTCTTCATGGCTGAGCATTGATTCATGTCAAACTTGTTCAGCATGTCCTTAACATATTTGCTTTGACTAATAAAGATACCTTTATCAGATTCCTTTATCTGCAAACCTAAAAAATATGTTAGTTCACCCATCATACTCATTTTATATTGTTTCTTCATTCTTTCAGCGAAACGAGTGCACAGTTTGGGTCTTGTGGAACCAAAGATAATGTCATCAACATATATTTGAGCGAGAATAGTGTGACCTTTATATTTTCTTAGAAACAGGGTTTGGTCAATTTTTCCACGAACAAAATTTTCTTTAAGAAGAAATTTAAAAGAGTATCATACCAAGCTCTAGGAGCTTGTTTTAACCCGTAAAGAGCTTTTTCAAGTTTAAAAACATAACCAGGATGGTTAGGGTCTGAGAAACTAGGGGTTGTTCAACATAAACTTCCTCGCTGAGTTTCCTATTTAGAAAAGCACTTTTAACATCTATTTGAAAAACTTTGAAGTCCTTATGGGCAACATAAGCTAAGAAGAGTCTTATGGCTTCTAAACGAGCTACAGGGGCAAAGGTTTCATCATAGTCGATTCCTTCTTCCTGTCTATAACCTTGAGCAATAAGTCTAGCCTTATTGCGAATTACAGTCTCGTTTTCATCTAGATTATTTCTGAAAACCCATTTGGTTCCTATGATAGTTTTGTCAGAGGGTCTCGGAACAAGATTCCAAACTTTATTTCTACGAAATTCAGTCAGTTCTTCTTGCATTGCTGAGATCATGCTAGGATCAGAGATAGCTTCATCTATCTTCTTAGGTTCAGAGAGAGAGATGAAATTAACATAAAGACAGAAATTACCTGTGCCTCTACGTGTTTTGATACCTGCAGTGGGATCACCAATAATTTGATTTATTGGATGATTTGCAGTCCATCGCTGAGCTGGTGGTTGAGGAGAGAGATCAACGACATATTCAGCGACTTGTTCTTCAGTTTCTGGATTAGGACCTGTTTCAGCGACTGGTTCTTCATTCAAAATCAAATCAGGAGATTGATTTTCAGAGATAGTTTGGTTGTTCACAGAGGAATTTCCAAGAGAGATATCAGCAGCAGGAATCTGATTTAGAGGAGTAATATTCATCCCTGAAGATGGTTGATCATTACTTGTGGGATTTACAGGGATCTCATCATCACAAGCTTCAGCAGGAGTTTGATTGCTGAAATATGTTTCAGGTTCCCCATAATGAGATTTCATCCAAGCATTCAATTCTTCATCATCATCAAGATTATGAGAAGGATGAATGGGACGAGATTCATCAAAGTTGACATGCATAGATTCTTCAACATGTTGTCTTCTTTTGTTGAATACTCTGAAAGACTTAGATACAGAGGAGTATCCAAGAAATATACCATCATCAGCCTTGGGATCGAATTTACCCAAATGATCTCTATCATTCAGAATGTAACATATACATCCAAAAATTTGAAGATATTTAAGAGTGGGTCTTCTCCCGTGAAATAATTCATAAGAAGTCTTCTTGAATCGTTTAACAATCAAGGATCGATTCTGAGTAAAGAACGCTGTATTGACAGCTTCAGCCCAGAATTGAGTTGGAAGACGCGATTCGCTGAGCATTAAGCGAGCTGCTTCGATTATATTTCGATTTCTTCTTTCAGCAACACGTTTTGCTGAGGAGTTCTCACTGACGAGAAGTTGTGAGAGATGCCTTTTTCTTCAAAGAAATTAACCAAGGTACTGTTTTTGAATTCAGTACCATGATCACTTCTTATGGAGCGAACAAGTAAGTTGTTCAGAACTTCCATCCTTTTGATAAAAGAGATTATCATTTCAGGGGTATCACTTTTGGATTGTAAGAAAAATACCCAGGTATATCTGGAGTATTCATCAACAATAACTAAAGTGTATTTCTTTCTGGATATAGATTGGACATTTACAGGTCCAAAGAGATCCATGTGGAGTAGCTGAAGAGGAGCGGTCACTAAAGAAATTTGCTTTGACCTGAAGGAGGCCTTAGTCAGCTTTCCCTTTTCACACGCTGAACAAAGAGATTCCTTTGTAAAGGTATGATTTGGGAGGTCTCTGACTAGATCTTTTTGAGACAATTCATTTATTGTCTAAAAGTTGAGATGAGAGAGTCTTTTATGCCATAACCAGTTTACATCTTAAGATGCTCGAGAGATAAAGCACATGTTCTGAGAGTGAGAGCTATTCATATTAATAACATAAACGTTTTCAACTCTTTTGCCAGAGAGGGCAAGCTTATCATTGAAGTCAGTGACAGCACATCTATTCTTTAGAAATAGAACTTTGAAGTCTTGTGTTTCAGTCCTTCAACGTAGGCAACACGATTAAACGAGGTAGCTCCGTTGGACAGAATTCCATAACGTTTAGTGTATCCTTTGCCATTTCCACCAAAGGTCACTGAAGGACCAACTTCTTCCTTGTAGTCAGAGAGCAGAGATTTTCTGGCTGTCATATGCCTTGAGTATCCGCTATCGAGATACCAGATACCTTTGGCACTCTGCATACAACAAAAGGATTAATTGTTTGAAGGTACCCATATTACTATGGGTCCTGCTTTGTTAGTGGAAGGAGTGGCGGATGAGCTATTAGCTGAAGAACTCTCTTCAGTGGATATCTTCACCTTTGGTTTTGCAACCTTGGTGGATTTCACTCTCGCTGATTTATCAGCTTGAGCTACTTTCTTTCCATGAGCTAGTTTATCAGCTCTAGTAGCATTAGGACACTTACTTGCAATGTGGGTTGTTTCACCACAGTGAAAGCACTTCCTATATTTATAAGGTTTAGAATTCAGAGAGGAAAGAGAAGAGACAGGAACCTTTTCAGGGATAGGACCAAGAATTCCTTTTTCCATAGTCCTTGGAGGTATTACTACCTTTTCATATGTAGGAGTGAGATCAATCTTAATTCTGGGAGTTGGTCTCTGAAGGAAGTCAGAGACCTTCTTCCTAGATTTAGAATTGCTCTCTGAGACTTTCTTGCTCTTATTCTGAGCGATCTTATTCTTAGGAACTCGGTCAAGAAACTTGTTCTCGATCACTTTCTTAGAATTAGACAAAGGAACCTTCTCTTTTAAAAGAGAGGAAGAAGTTGAAGAAGAAGGATCAGAGATAGAAGAGACAAACATTCCAAATTTGAGCATGGAACGGTCACTTCCTGATTCCTCTTTTTCAGAGTTAAAGCCTAACCCACTTCTTGTTTTCATAGGGATTTGGGCATTGATGATCTTATTGACTTTTTCAGAAGCCTTATACCATCCTTCGATGGTTTCCTTTTCAGATATAAGACCAGCAATGGCCTTTTCCCTATCAGCAATAGCTTGCTGCTTCTCGATGCTAATAGTTTGGTTTGCAAAGACTTGGTTTTTCAGGGATTCTTCAATCTTAGAAAGTTCTTTGATTTTAAGATGACAATTTTTTAATTGTTCAGATAAATCAGTATTTATTTTTTCATCTTTAATCTTTCCATTTAAAGCATTGTAGAAGTCAACAGTCATAGCATCAAGGGCTGACAAGTTATCACTTTCAGAGATAACAGTAGTAGAGGGGATGAATACCTGAGTGGAAGGAGACTTAGAGGAAGAAGTGTCAGTAGCTTCTTCAGTGTCCTAGATTCTTGCCATTAGACATAGGAAGGCAAGATCTTCTTGATAAGATCCAGACTCTTCAGAGGTCTTACCCCAATCGTCTTCAGCATCCCAGTCTACTTCTTCAGCGATTAGTCCTTTGCCTTTATGTTGGTTCTTCTTCAGATCTTGGTATTTGTTTTTGAATTTCAAATACTTCTCCTTTTTATCAGAGGTCTGCGAGGTGTTAGGTGCAGCAACTTTCTTTGATCGACATTCGCTGGCGAAGTGACCCTTTCGGTGACAGTTAAAGCAAATAGCTGAAGCTTTCTCAGCTAGAGCAGTTTTGGGCTTTTCAGAGTCAGAGAGAGTGGAGGGTTTTCAAAAGTTACTCTTTCTAGCAAATCTTCTAAAGTTGTTGGTTAGAAGAACCAGAGAGTTATCAAACTCAGAGATGTCAGCATCAGTGAGTGTGTCTTCTGAATCAGTTTGAGTTAATTCAGTTATGGAGGTGATAGAAGAAGAAGGAAAGTTTTTAGGAGTATTTTCCTCTGAAGTCACAAGTTCCAAAGAAGTACTTTTGGCACCTTTGAGTTCATTAATAAGGTTCTTCCTTAAAAGTTGGGATTGTTCCTCATTTAAGAGCATTCCATATAATGCGCTTAAGGATAAAGTTTCAAGATTCTTTGACAGTTTTAAACATGTAGTATACACTGCCCATTGATCGGGTAGTGCCTCAATGAATTTTGTCAGAATTTCAGCGTTTGAATATACTCTGTCGACTGATTTTAGATCAATCAGTAGGCAGTTGAAACGCTGGTGAATTTGAGAAAGAGATTCACCTTTTTGATGCATAAAGCTCTCATATTTTCTTACAAGCTTTATGCATCTAGTAACTTTGACCTCAGAAGTTCCTTCATATTGGATACATAGAGTATCCCACATGGTCTTTGAAGTCCTCATTTTCATGACAGAGTGATAGACTTCATCTAGTAAAGCCATTGCTATTATGGATCTAGCTTTAGAGTCAATAGCAATTTCTTTCTTGTCTTCTTCAGTCCATCTGTTAGGAGTTTTAACGATACTTCTCTCAGGGATTGCTGGAGTAGTAATGGTGGCATGAACACTAGCTACTATAGTTGTAGGAACAAATGGTCCATTTTTCTAGATAGTAGGGAATCTTTGGGTCAGATCCCTCTAGAAATAGAGACATTCTTTCCTTCCATAATGGAAAGTTATCATGGCTAAACCTTGGAGGTTTAGCTAAAGATCCATTATCATTGTAGTTCGTATTAGGGTTTGTCATTTTATAATATGATATAAAGAAAAATATTTTAAAGAGAAAGATAACAACACTGCTCTGATACCACTTGTTGGTCCCAATAAGGGTCTACAAGAGTTAAATATTAAGTAAACAGTTTATAGAAGGGGGGGGGGGGTTGAATACAAACACACAAATTTTGGTTTTTAAATGAGTTTATAGATAATAAAAAAATTTACAGTTACAAGCGGAATTAGAACAAGTTTAAAACCTATTCTATTGTAACTTAAGAAACACACAGTTTGATGCACAAGAGGAAGGAAGAAAGAATACAGAAGGTATAGGCTAGAAATAAGCATGCATTAGAATGAAGAAGACATCTTCATTCTATTTATACCCGTTTGCATTTAATGCAAGACAAAAGTTACATCCCACGTGTCAAGCTTGGATAGGAAGCTTGTCCTTGCTAATGAGACAACCATGTTTATGGCCGAATATGAACAGTACTGTATCAGATATGATGGGAACATAAGAGACAAGTCGTACGTCCTTTTCTGACAAGGTAAAAGGTTTGTCTTTTGTTCATCGAGGATAAGATCAATCTTTAATCTTGTATGAGAAGCTTCATTTTATCGCTGACACTGAATCTTCAAGGATGAACTTCAGTGTTGCTGAGGCTTCACAAGACTTCACACTTTGAGTAGATAATCGCTGCTATCGCTGAACCTCTTCAGGTCACTTAGCTGATTATCTCTTTCTTCAGCTTTGGTCTTCGACTTTCGCTGAATGGTCTTCTAGTGTGATAGCTGATCTTCAGGTCTTCAGAGATAAGCTTGTTGTTCCTTGATCTTCAGCGATCGCTGATGCCAATCAGCGTATGCTATCGCTGAATTTGAACAGAAGCCTAACTAAGGAATTTCACTAAGTATATTAAAGGAATCATATTCAAATCATTGAGAGGAGTTATGATCAACAGTAACAGAGTTATTCAGTGCAGGTATATGCGTTTGTGAGGTATTATGAGGAGCTGGTGTGTTCGTGAACAAATGTTCAAGCAACGGTGGGATCGGTACGGTCACAGATGCTTGCGAAGTCGCTTGAGAAATTGGTGTGTATGTTAGCGGAGCAGATGAACGAATTGGAATAGACGGATATGCCTGCGGAGAGGATCTAGGCGGTGGCGGTGGTGGTGTTACAACCGGAAATGACGAGGGCGTAGTACTTCGAGGCGGAGGCGGTTGCAAAGGAGTTTGAGATTTGGTCCCAGGTACCGATGTCGACGTCGAAGCACCATTTGTGTTTCTTAGGGCCTGGATTTCTTGGTTAGCTCTTCGGTTTTGTTCTTCCAAGAAATTTATTCGTTGTCGCATAGCTTCTAGGTCGTTAGGCATATTTTCGCCTTGAACATCCTCTATTCTCACCATCCTGTGCTTATAGAAATATCAAACAGATTAATAAAAAAAAGGGTTTCTCGAAGAGACTTTCTCTAGTTGGATCCCACGGATGGCGCCAAACTCTTAGTGCCAAAAAATGACTTAACGGTAGCCGGATGATTCGGACCTTAATCAACTAAATAAAGGAAAATCACTTCTAAAAACCAACAACGGAAAATAGGCAACACAAAGAATTGTTGATGCGGAAAACTCCCTTCTGAGAGAAAAACCGCGGACGACCGCAAGGGAGATCTTCGATGCACTAAAGGAAAAAAGACATCAATCAGGGACGCCGGCCTTAAGAACAATAAATAAAGTTACAAAAACAGTATGAACGATCGATCGTGAGTCTACAATTGTTGTCGCGAGTCGTAACACTATTGTCGTGAGTTTGGAATGTGATGTCGTAGATTCGTCAAAGTATACTCGAGGCTCTTCTCAGTGTTTCGCTATGTTACAATGTGTCCTTCTTGTTGATTTGAGCTCTCCTTTTATATTCGAGTTCAGGCGATGGTCTTGATAACGGCCAAACGATTATAACGGACGAATCTTCATGATTTGTCTTTAATGTCGCCATAAAGCATTTGACTTGTAACTGAAAATGACATGAATACAAAGATAACTACGCAACGGATGCATCATTAACGACGTTAGGTCGCACGGTTAGTACCTCGTTAGTCAGGTTATAACAATCTTTAACGGAGTTAACGGAAAAATCATAACATCACATACGGTATATATATATAGAGGAAGGTTCAAATGAGAATTTTGCTTTTTTAAAGGAACAAAGGGACAACTGTGGATCACATATGATGTGGGTCCTATATAATATTAAATCATTTATGATTTAATATGATTTAATATTAAATCATAAATGATTTAATATTATGTGGGACCCACATCATATGTGGTCCCAAATAAGTTCCTTTGTTCCTTTAAATTTGTAGTGTTCTCATATGATCCCTGAAAAAGTGAAAAAATTAATAAAAAAAAAATTGGTTGCATGTGGTTTGTACGGTTTGTACGAATTGACGTGGTTTGTAATGGAATATAGTCAAAGAATATAAATTAAAATAACAACAAAATAAAAATTATAGATTAATTTTTAAAAAATATTGACCATTCAAACAATTAAGAAAAATATCACCACAACAAAATTAGATTTACATGACTCCAAAAAAATTAAGCATATAATTAAGTTTATGAGTCCATAAAAATTAAACATATAATTTTCTTGTAGTAATAGTTTTTGTTTATTGTTTGAGTAATCAAAATTAAGCGTATAACATTAATTTATGATTTTTATTTATAATGTTATTTTAATCATTTATATTTTGATTATATAATAATAACCTCACGTTGAACCAACTTAATTTTTAATATTTTGGTCCCATGTTTCAATTCTCAACCAAAAAATATGGGAATTTATTTTGATTTTTTTTGTTTTTTTGAACTTAAGATTTTTTAACACTATTTTTTTTATGAATTTAATAGTTTTAAATAAATATATTTATTGATTTAATATGTACTTTATTTTAAGAAATTTGATTTATGATTGAATATATAAAACGTTTTTAATGAATTTTTTTTAAAAAAATGAATAAAATTAAATTTTAGAGCATATAACACTTTTGGTCGCTATAATTTGTTCAAAGACCGATTAGTCCTTCCTAACGGTTGCTAACTAATATTATTAAGTACCGGGATCATGAGTGTTATAAAAAATTAAAAGTTAGGGACCATCAACGTGGATTGTTTGTTATAGGAAACAAATCGAAAATTAGAGCAAACCACACATTGTAATTCACTCTTATTTAAATAAAAGATTGGTCGAGATTCATCCACTTACTTTTTTTAACTGATATCATTCTGGTTTGAACCACCCATCACTCTATCTATGTACATGTGTGTGTGTGTTTATGTGTGTGTATGACTGGTTCTAATAGGGTTGGCTTCGCATAAAGACCAATCTGTTTTTGTGAGACCCGTGAAACCACATTTTTACACTTGAAACTTCAGAGCAAAACGTTATGAATACAAAAAAAATATGAACCTTCATAGCAAAAGGAAAAAACACTGTGAAAATTATCTTCACGATAATTTGTTACGAAGTTTCTAGTGTAAAAAAGTAGTCTTACGGATCTCACGAAGACAGTTTGATCTCACATGATTCCAAGTCGATTCTAATAAGAAAGGTAAATATAATGAGAAGTTAAAAAGTAAAGGTTGATAGATGGTTCATAGACAACAATATTTATAGGTGAAGGTGCTCATATTTGTAGTGTATAAATGACCGATTCATAGGACGGAGTCCACCTTTAAGAGCATTCACACAATCACATAGTTTCCTTAAAGAACGTACGTACTAGATTCATCATTTGCAACACGCTCTTGTCGTGTTACTACCAAATTAAAACCAATAAATAATTTATTAGCCTCAAAGATAGCTGCAAATAGCATACATAATCAACGTAAAGATCTAGGTTATGGGTAAATTTATTCTTTCATGATTGCAATATATATATATATATATATTTATAATTCCATTTCTTACGACATGCACATACTTGTCAAAATAATTGATCCAAAATGGAAGATAAGTGACTACAACAACGATGGTTATGATATTGTGACTTTTCAAAACTCCTAGCTTAATCAAGAACCAACCCATCTTCTTGTTCTACTATAATACAACCCCAAAAAAAGTCTTGTCTAGTAAAGATCAACCCTAACGGCCACTACGTGGGTTCTTTATAACCCACTTCTTCAATCCCAATGATCATTGTTAAAAAAATACGATACCAGTCATAATTATTGGGACTTTTAATATAATTTAAAACGTACACTTGGTCCAAGACATTACGAAGCCGGGTTGAATTAGTTATTTCCTATTCATTCCATGACCTGTCTTTTGGTCAAATATAAAGGTTTGAA
Source organism: Silybum marianum (assembly GCA_036898165.1). NCBI lineage: Eukaryota > Viridiplantae > Streptophyta > Magnoliopsida > Asterales > Asteraceae > Silybum > Silybum marianum. The sequence continues at coordinate 9,848,545 of CM072541.1, forward strand.
TCGAAGGAAACAACATTGATTGCAAAACCAATTCATAGAGTCGAAAATAAGCTATTACATCAATTTGCTACGATGCAAACGTATTTTGATACTAATTACAGTGTAAATACAAGTAAAATGATTTCATATATACGTACCGTTTTAGTCAAAAGGTCAACTAATATTCCAAGAAACAAGGTCTTAAAGCAAAAAACATCTTGAAATTAAAGTTAAGACATAATTATCATCTAATTCAATTTTATCAAAACATAGCCACTTGAAGTGCAAGGCAAAGCTGATACTCGTGTAAAATAATATATAAACACGAAGGAAGAAATTAATCTTAAGATGGAAGTTTATTCAATTAATATCATTTTTATGCCAAAGATGGTTGTTTAAACAAGAGTTTATGAAATTTAGTATACTACAAGAGTTTCAAATGTTTTCTTACTCAAAACGGCCCATTTAGTTCCCAAAAACTGAGTCCGAATTTAGTAAGTTTAATCAACACGTGTGAAGAAGTGCGCAAATCCGAAGAAGTTATCACGGACGAGCCACATGCAGGGAAACTTGCATGTGTGGTTCTGGCCGGGATTTCCTGAGAGTGAATTGATCCGAGCCAAGTAGTTCGGCTAAGCCGGAAAGAAAGAGTTAGATCCTCTTTGAGATGAAATGCGGCAATGTCCTAATCAAACCAGGCGCAATGCCTCTATTCTATACTAAAATACTATTTCGGATGAATGGGGAACTAAGTGGCTCTTTGATCTGCAGAATAAGGCCTATGAGCTCTCTCTTTTCTTTTATGGCAGAGATCTCTCCACACCAAGGAACCAATACAACGTTTAGACCAAACCTTAAAAGTATTTGTATCTGGTGTGGGTGAACATTGAAACTTTCAATGGAACTAAGGAGTTCTAGGAGAGATATGTCTCTAAGCAACGTGAAAACATCCTTTGTTAATTTAGAATTGTTTTCATTGCCACAACAATAAGCTAATTACCATTTAAAGTTTCATTTCGCAGTGATAACATTAAACCTTGTCAAAAAAAATTGTTTTCTTTATCATTTCTTTTCCTTAAATGACTAGCTGGTTTCTAAAACTTCAAAAATTATATAAATATATTATAATATTACTTTAGAAATAAAAAGTAATTACATAAATTTGGTTGTAAAAGTTACTATACAAGTGTTGTTTGATTAAAGTAAGTTTTCAAAATACCATCAATTTTTATTTCTTAAATTGTTTCAAAATAAATAACTAATAAAAAATTAATTAAAATATAATTTTTTTAAACCGACTCTTTTGGTAAAATTTTAAAATAAATGTTAAATCAAATGTAATTTCAAAAACCCTAAATGGATCTCAATCCACTATTTATAACCAATCTTTCGTCCACTTTCATTGCTACCGGTCTTACATCGATTTTATTGATGGATCTTTACATAGACGTTACACATTTACCTATCACTATAAGCAATTCATTCGATTTCTCTTTTTACAGATTTTCATTCTTTAAATCAATCTAACCAAATTTCATTTTCAAAATCATTTGAGAATTTTGATTATAAACCGATTTTAAGCCACTATTCTTCACTTAACTTAATTATCCAGATTTTCATTTTTCGGTTCTTTGAACCGATTTAGATTGTAAAAGTATTTACATTCGATCTAATGACATTTCTTAAAATGATTTTAAATTAAAGAGTTTTCCACTTTTTGGTGCTATAGAAACTTAAAATCCTTGCTGTGATATGTGAAATAGAATTTTTGTTAGATTTGCTGATACCAAAATTAATTGAACTACAATATTCTTCTCAACCAACATAGGTTGTTCCTTTCTAGTGATGCTTGGATGTTTCTGTTTGTTCAATCTTGTACATTTCTTGTTGTAGGTTATTAATTATGGTAATATATCGGTTTGTGTATCGGTCAGAGCACCTGTAATATGTTTGCCATTTTTCTAAAGCGCCTGATTCATTCCAATTCCATTTTGCAGGACAACATCATCAATGAACAAGGTTGGATAATACAAACAAGAAAAAGGAGATGAAGAAAGGACAAGGTACTATCATCGTTCAACGGCGTGATAAACCCTGAAAACAAGCATTGATGGCAAGGAGAAAGAAGACCTATCATTCATCGAGTTAATTCGCTGATAACTGGAAAAATGACTTGAGCATTTTTGGACCGGGTAAGAAAGGATATGGACCCTTGATCGCCATTAATCTCAAACCCACCCATTAATTGTGCTTGATATGGGGATTGATCGGGTGCATCTCATCCTAACGTGCATCCAAGGCTAGAGATCCCTTCTTACGTTTCTCACCTTAAATTTCGTTCTCACAGGAATCCAACCCTATAGCCTTTGGTATCTTAATTAGTGCAACTTAAGAATGCTAAACTAGAGTAATTTGTTGTACTATGACTAGTTTGAATTTATATAGACCTTTGATTTTGTCTATGCTAATGTCATTTAGAAAAAATCTTTTATATTCATTGTTATGTGGATGCACTTGTGACATGATGAAGCATAACGTAAATTAAATAAAACACAACTATGAAAAAAACTTCAATATTATTCGATGATCCTTAAATTAAAGGATTACAAATAAAGAGGCTTTTTTGTAGGCGAAACTAATATTGGCAGGTTGGCCCAAATTTCAAAATTTAGAAAATCGAGAAACAAATGAGATTTTTACTATATCCTAAATAGAGGCATGAAAGTAAAAAACTACCGACTTCATGTGATTTGTTTACTATACATAATAAAATGTAAAACATTGTATACGACATCAAAAACCTTATGCCAAAGATCTCCTATATACTGATCTCAGTTGGTTTGTATCATGTCAACGACCAAAACTCAACTAATATCATTTTGCAAAGTAGAAAACGCAAGATGAGGTTAGGAAAGACAATAAAGACATGACCCCATGGTTTGTGACGTAAAAAACCCCATATATATATAATTCCATTTCTTACGACATGCACATACTTGTTAAATTAATTGATCCAAAAGGGAACATAAGTGATCACACCAACGATAGTTATGATATTGTGACTTTTCAAAACCCCTAGCGTAATCTAGAATCAACCCATGTTATTGTTCGAATACAAACCAAAAAAAGTATTGACCAGTAAAGATCAACCTTAACGGCCACTACGTGGGTTCTTTATAACCCACTTCCTCGATCCAAATGATCATTGTTATATAAATAAGATATCAGTCCCAATTAAATGGGACTCTTAATATAATTTAAAATGTATACCTGGTCCAAGCCATTACGAAGTCGGGTTAAATTAGTTATTTCCTATTCATTCCATGATTTGTCTTTTGGTCAAATGTAAGGGTTTGAATTGGAGGAAACTACATTGTTATAAAACCAATTCATAGATTAAAGATAATCTATTAGATCAATTTGTTATAATGCAAACACATTTTGATAGCAATTACAGTCAAAATTATAAGTAAAATGATTTCATATATAAGTATCGCTTTAGTGAAAAGGTCAACTAAATATTTCAAAAAACAGGATCTTAAAGCAAAAGAAACATTTTAAAATTAATATTAAGACTTAATTATCATCTAATTCAAAATAAAAAAATAGCTACTCGAAGTGCAAGATTTTTTCTAGACGTATGTAAAAGAATATATAGACATGATGGACAGGGTCGAAGGAGAACGTTCCAAGGATTATCATGTATTTGGTCTTCACATTTTATCATGGATGTTTGTAATAACATTCTTGATTATCTTGAAGTGTAGGTTCAAGAAATTCATATCATGATGGAAGTTTTATTCAATTAATTTAAATTTTATGACAAAAATGGTTATAAACAGTAGTTTATCAAATTTAATATACAACAAGAGTTTCAAATGTTTTCTTGCTCAAAACGGTCCAATCTAGTAGAGTTTAATCATCAACTGACAACATTTAGACCAAACTCTAAATAGTATTTGTATCTGATGTGGATGAACATCGAAACTTTCAATGGAACTAAAGAGTTCTAGGAGTGATATGCCTCTAAGCAACGTAAAAATCCTTCATTAATTATGATTGTTTTCGTTGCCACAACAATAAACTAATTACAAAGTTTCATTTGTTTTTAGGTATATGTTTAAACATTCGGTCTTTCTTAAGTTGACCTTGCTAGATGAATGATATGCCTGTAAATCATCTTATGGGCTTTCACTATAATTTTCTTGTAGAGAACTTTTACAAAACACGTTAGCAATTGATAACATTAATCTTTCTCCAGGATTTTATTTTTATTTTTTTATCATTTATTTTCCATAAATAAGTATCTGATTTTTAAAGTTTAAAAAATTATAAATATGTTATAGTATTACTTTAGAAAAAAAATTAATTACATAACTATCGTTGTAATAATTACTATAAAGTGTATTAATCTTTCTCCGAGATTTTTTCTTTTTTTCATTATTTCATTTCCATAAATGAGTATATGGTTTTTAAAATTTCAAAATGTATGTAAATATGTTATAATATTACTTTAGAAATAAAAAATGATTACATAAGTATCTCGTTGTGATGATTACAATAAATGTATTAATTTTTCTTCAAGATTTTTTTTATTTTTTTCATCATTTTTTTTTCATAAATGATTATCTGATTTTAAAGTTTCAAATTTTATATAAATATGTTATAGTATTACGTTAGAAATAAAAAATAATTTCATAAATATCTTCGTGATAATTACTATAAAATATTGTTCGATTAAAGTAAGTTTTCAAAATATCACCAATTTTTATTTCCTAAATTGTTTCAAATTAAATAATTAATAAAAATTAATTGAAATATTATTTTTTAACCTGACTCTTTTGGTATTTTATTAAAATGTTTGTAAAATCAAATGTTATTCTTTAACCTTCAAAAATCCTAAATGCATCCCAATCCAGTATTTATAAGCAATCATCCGTCCAACTTCATTGCAAAAGTCTTACGTCGATTTCATTGATGGATCTTTCGGTAGACGTTTCACGTTTACCTATCATTGTAAGCAATTCATTTGGTTTCTCTTTTTGCATATTTTTATTGTTTAAATCGATCTAGCTAGATTGAAAATGGTTTATGCTCAACTAATCAAATTTCATTTCAAAATCGTTTGTGAATTTTGATTATAAACCGATTTTAAGCCACTGTTCTTTAATTAACCTATCCAGTTTTTCATTATTTGGTTATTTGAATCGATTTAGAATGCAAAGTATTTACATCTGATCTAATGAAATTTCTTTAAATGATTTTAAATTAAAGATTTTGTTCAACTTTTTGGTGCTACAGAAATTTAAAATCCTTGTCGTGAAATGTGAAATGGAATTTTTGTTTGATTTGCTGATACAAAAATTCATTGAGCTACAATATCTTCATCGTCGGTTGTTCATATCTATCTAGTGCTTGGATGTTTGCTTGGATGTTTCTGTTATTAATCTTGTACATTTCTTGTTGCATGTTAATTATTATGGTGACATAGCCAAGAATTAATGGATTCACAACATCAATGTTCATAACATTTCTATCAAGCGTGAAGATGCAGCAACAACATCAACGTTGGTGCTTCCTTTTCTCCAAATGCAATCACCACAAAAATTAAAAGGTTTGATTTTTGAATCTTTTATTTCCATTTTTGGGATTGTTTTCAGTGTTAACTATTATAACTCAAGATTATTGACCGATTTGTGCTACGTACTTTTGATTGCTACCTCCACCCAAATTAATCGAACATTGAAAAACAAAACACTTAAAAAATCTTAAATATTATAATAAAAAATAAAATAATATATGTTTTTGATTCTTATTGTATTAATCTATATATATATATAATTAGGAAAGTTGAATAACTTATTTTTAGAGATCTACTTTATTGAATTCTATAGGCCAACATTTTGGAACTCCATTTTTTTAGTTTTTTTACTGTTGGGTTGGAAATGATAAGAACTCCATTTTTATCTTTTTAGTGTTGGCTTGTAATTAAGTGCAAGTTTAACTGTAATTAATAGGTTCAATAAGCTTGAAATTTTCAATCTGGTTGCTAAGTGCAAAAATGACGAAATATTGGAATATTTGCAGTACTTTAGACATGAAAAGACGAATCTACTATTTAGATCAATGATACAAGTGGAAGCCTTCAAACCTACTACAACTACTGTCAGCGTGATAAACCCTGAAAACAAGCATTGTTGGCAAGGAGAAAGAAGTTTTCAGCAAGGGTCAATTAGTTGATAAGAGGAAAACTGGCTTGAGCATCTCTGTTCTCGGTAAGAAGGAATCTGGACCTTTGATCACTTTTAATCTCTGTTCTCGGGATTGATACAGTGCATCTCATTCTAACGTGTATCCAAGGATGAAAATCCGTTCTTACGCTTCTCATCTTAACTCTCGTTCTAGCCCTTGGTATCTTAATTAGTGCAACTTAAGAATGCTAAACTGAGAGTAACTTGTTGCACTGTGACTAGATTGAGTTTGTATAGAGTTTTGATTTTTTCTATGCTAATGTGATTCAGAAATATCTTTTTTCTTCACTGTTACGTGGATGCACTTGTGACGTTATGTTGTAGAATGGAAGTGAAATAAAACTCAACTCCGACAGAGCCCAATATTATTCGATGATCCTCAAAGGATTACCATTAAAGAGTCCTTTTTATAGGCGAAACTAATATTGGCTGTTTGGCCAAAATTTCATCCATTAGAAAATCGAGAAATAAATAAGATTTATAGTATCCTAAATAGAGACATGAAAATCAAGAAACTACCGAATTCACATGATTTGCTTAGTAAACATAAGAAAATAAAATAAAGGTTATATATAACTTCAAAAATCTCTTACCAAAAGTATCCTAATATCAGGATGTCAATTGGTTTGCATGTCAACGACCAAAGCTCCACTAATATCAGATCGTAAAGTAGAAAATGCAATATGAGGTAAGAAAAGACAATAAAGAAACAAAACCATGGTTGGTGAAGTGAAAACCCAAACTAAGGAGGGTAAAAGCCGCCCATGGTGACAAGTGACCACAAATCCACTAATGTAGCTCGATGACAAGACAGATCGCCATGTGCAATGATAGATTAAATGCAAAATAAGAAAATGCAATACAAATGCGATACGACATAATTGTTCATATTGCAGGACAAGTGTTTTAATCAATCGTGTCACAAGACAAGGCCACTCAAACACCCATTTTCATTGATGTACAATAACTCGAACAATTCAGTTCATTGAAGAACCATTGAACTTATATTAACGATTTTGTAGCTTCACCTCAATTTGATACTATATACTTTACGAAGGAAGGCAATAAAGATATATATTCCCCCAAAATCCCCGACAGTTACAAAATAACCAGAATCAATGTAACTTTCCTATGGACTTCCGATAGATTTTCAATGGAAGCTTTCCTTTGGATTTTGATGACTCTCGTTTCCTATATATTTTGAACGATTAGTCATCTACAAGGGATTTTCGATGATTATTTTATATTAAATTTAACAATTTATAGTCGGAATGCACTCGTTTTGTCGGAAATCCATCATTAATTTCTTGCAATTTTTGTCGGGTTTTCATTGTTTTTTAAAGTTAATTAAAAAATATTTTTTCTATAATTAAATAATGCATTCGGTCGAAAATCCATCACTTCTTGGAATTTTCAATGGATTCTTTTAAATATTAGAAAACTATTTTTTAAAATGAAATAATGCATTTGGTTGAAAATATATAGCATCTTCAGTGGAGGTGCTTATAAGAACCTACTTTTTAGAAAATTTTCTACAAATTTACCAAAAAAATTCCAAAATGGAGAACTAAAAGCCAATATATCTAAAAATAATTACATTCATTTCCAACAGATTTCAAATTTAAATAAACCAACATTGACTATAATATTAAAATATTATTTCTCTCTCTCTAAATATTTGTTTTCAAATTTTCCTACTATTGATCTTACTTTGTAATCATTTTTAGTGGTGTTCTCCAAATTTGGAGAAAAAAGACTTCTCTTTTCTACTTTCTTCACTTTAGAAATAGTTTTTGGGAGCTGTTGTAGCAAACTTTTGACTCAAAATACTAATTTTCTCCACTTTGAAGAAACTGTTGGAAATGCTCTTACAAGACACTACACTTTTTGCCAACTCATCAAATTAAAAACCCTTTTTGAAAAGTCCACAATGGTAGCTCTTATAAAAACCTCATTTTGTGGGACCCATTGAACCTTTTAACATCAATAATTATTAAATTAATATATACTAATAATTATAAAGTCAAAAAAATAAAAAAATAATAAGATAAATGTCACTTATCACAAACTCGATGGTAAGAATCAAGGTTTCTTGTTCAAGCTAGCACCTAGAGGGATTAGGTTTTATAAGAACCTCTAGTAAAAACCACTACACTTTTTGCTAAGAGCATCTCCAATGGAAGTTCTTATAAAAACCTCATTTTGCACCTTTTGTTACCACGTCATGTACATCATCAAATTAAGAACTTTCCAAAAACTTCACAAATGGTAGTTGTTATAAGAACCTCACTTTTTGGGTTCACTAAATAAGTTGTATTAATAAATATTATATAAAGTCAAGAAAATAAAGTAAAAAATAAGTAATATGTCACTTCTCAAAAAAATCATGATAAGAATCTGGGTTCTTGTTCAAGCACCTATGATACATTATGTTCTTATGTTAATAAGGGATTGTATTTGTTGGCTCTAATAAGAACCTTGCATAGGAGATGATCAATAATTTTTTAGCATTTCCTACGGATTTTTGATGGTTTTCTAATATCAATGAATATATTATTGATAAGAAAAAATAATACGTTCGTCAGAAATCCATCTGTAATTTCTTGGAATTTTTGATTGATTTTTGATGGCTTCTAATATTAATTAAAATATAATTTTTAAAAATGAAGTAATTCTTTCTGTTGAAAATCTAGTGAGATTTCTTATGTAATTTCCGACATAAATTTTCGTAGGTTAAGTCTAGTTTCCAGTACTGTATATCGCATAAAAATTCGACTGTCCAGAGAAATTTTTATACAATGAAATTTTGCACACCCATACAACTACCCATGAAAAGAGTCTTCTAGTCATAGTAGATCTCTTGTAGGAAAAAATGATATATATCCCCGCTAATCTTTTCATTTCCCACTTATGTGCGATAATCAATAATGTATTTAACCGAATGCCAACATCATTTCTCAAATCTTGCTGTATGTGAGCTTTTAGCCTCCTAGGAGATCGAGGGTTCAAAATTCACGAAAGATAAGGAGACTATATTAGTTTATTTATTTCATTTGAGGTATATAAATATTATATATTATATACACTTCAAAAGAAACATTAGTTCTCAAATCAACACTTTGAGGACCAAATTCACATGAATTCCGCTTTGGATATGCAATATATTGAACCAAAGTTCTACCTCTACACAACCCCATAAACATATTTCCAATTAGTTTAGATATTTTCTAATTAATGTGTATATATATATATATATTAATTAGTTGTATATCCGTGCATGCAGCAAGGGACGGAGCCAGGATTTAATTTAAGGCGGTGCATAGATGAATCAAATAAATTGAAAATTAAAAAATTATATATTAGTTTTTGAAAAAAAGGCGAAACAACAGTATGCTATAATTAGATTATATTGACAAAACCACGACCAAAACCACGTGTTCTAGACGAGTTTTCATATTTTAAAATTGATCTGTGAATTTCATCTCCTATATTATGACTTTAATCCAAAACACTATATAGTTATTATTTGACGTAGATGACTAATAATATTTTTCTGTTTGATAAATATTTTTACATGATTATTAAATGTTAAATTAATCAACCTGTTATACATATTTATGAAAAATTATTAAAAAAATATATTTTTATATAACTGCAAATATAAAAATAATTCAACAAATCTATGTGGTTATTATAGAAATAAATTCATAAAATTCTAAATTTAGATAATGTAAGCAACGGAATTAGTGTAGCCCACTTTTTTATTTTGGAGAGAAAATCCACTTAGTAGTAAATTTATTGGGTTTTGAGCTTGTTTATGATATATCTACTAAAAAGATTGAAGTTTTAAGGGGGAGTATGTGTTCTCCCTCGCTCTAATGTAGCTCCGTCCATGGATGCCGCACGCGTGAATCACAACTCTGAAATTCGGGTCGCAGGCAAGAACTTGAAGCATCAATCAAACCCACAAGAAAGAAGTTCTTATATGGAAGATTGTTATGTGTTTTAGTTGGAAGTTTTTTGTTCTTTGTTATTTCATTATTTCTTAGTTGACATGAAACGGTTTAATAGGTTATTTTGGGTTTAAGGTTGAAGTTAGTTTTTGTTTGACGAAAACCAAGGAATTATGTAATGTTGTTATTTCTTTAATGAAAATTCTCATTTTGAATGTTGCTACATGCTTTACCTTGATATGGAATTGTGGTTTATACACAGGTTGTTCAATGCTAGATCCCAAGAATCTTTTTGGGATAAAATTTGGCTTTTTTATTTGGGGATTTGTCTCTTTGGGTTTGCAATTACATTACTTACAAATATTATGTGCATTGTTGGAATGATGGACCAAGAAAAGTGAAATTGATTTAATACAAATCTGTCCAAATTGAAACCAAACTTATTGCAATATTTCAAATTGAAACCAACCTAAATGGTGGAGGCAAACTGTGTTCCAATGTTTGGTTTATATAAAGTGTGATTAAAGGTCCTTTTTTAGTGATAAGAGATGAACAGATCAATAGATATCCCATTATATCTGCAAACCTGTTATGTTGGAAATTATAGTGAGGTTGGAAGTTTTATTTCATCCCACATTGGTAGGATTATGCATAATAAAAGACTTTATAAGTCTTTTCCCTCAAGTGAGCTTTGAACATGTTGGTGGCTCATGGTGGGGGTTATGTGTGGAAGGTTCAATGCACATGCGTACACGTAATCGAAGCTGATAACACTCTCAAAATTATGGAGAGAATTAGATCATTACTATTAAATAAAAAGTTGCTATTTATCAGTAATTAAATTCGAGGTTTTTATCTGATTAAGTTTTTTATTTATTTATTTAATATTAAAAAACGTTTTTATTTATTTATTTAATATTAAAAAACGTTTTTATTTATTTATTTAATATAAAAAACGTTTTTATTTATTTATTTAATATAAAAAACATTTTTATTTATTTAATTAATTAATATAAAAACAATTATTTGTTTATATTAAATTAGAGATGCATTTAGTTGGAGACTTAGTCTCCTAACTAACTCATCATCTTCCTAATCTTGGGGAAGAAGCACCCAATTTTAGGGTTTATGAGGTATAAATAAAAACTTAAAGCTTTGAGGAAGATGGATGAAAAAGACCACCACCATAAATCTAATTCTCTCTATAGCTCTCTCCTTAAATTTGCGTTTGAAGTTCTTCCTACCTACGATTTCTGCATCTACTATGCTTTAATTTTGATTGTCATTGCTGTTGACAATTGAAATACTTTAACTGTATCAAATCCTGGGGCTTTGCGACTTTGAGACTCACAACATCAAGAGTAGTCGTATAAAACCTTTAAGGACAAGATCTAATCCGTACAGTTTATTTCATATCATGATTGATTACCAGGTTGGTTTTAATTTTGTGTACAACAATTTATTTTATTTTCACTAAATGAACAAGTCTGCTTCTACCCCTTTCTGTATATCGATTTTATCGCGAAGGATAAAATCAAGTGTTGTGGATCACATATTGATTGTGTTTTCTATATGGTGTAAGGTTTATTTTAGATAAAACTTAATACTTTATCTTTGTGTTTAGTTTGATTAAATAAAGAACAAATTGTTCTTATTAATATGCAACTATGTTGTGTATATTTTGGTTTCATGCGTGGATATGATTATGTTTTAATCCGTGTATGCTTCAATTAAAAGAAAACGAAAATACATTTATAATACCTTTATAAATGTTAAGTATTGATTTTCATTCGATGGATTCTTAAAATATCAACAATCTTTAAAGGTTTTATAGAATTATCCGGGGATATGGTTTTGTCGCATATGAAAAGTAGTATGGATAAAGTTTAAATCTTTTTTGTTACAATTAATATTTATTTAATAAAGATATACATCTTTTATTGAACAAAGATTTATTATCTCTAAATCTACGACTATAATCTATATATCCATATTTAGAAAAAGAGGACGAATCCTCTTATTCGTTAATCTTGTCACGTTTGGATGAGATGATAGAATCTAGAAATCATAACTTTTTCTAAAAGCTTTGTTTGATGTATACGATGAAGAGTTGTCGTAATAAACGACGATCATAAAATGTTGTTTTATTTTTCCGGTTTAAGTATTATTCCATAAGGAATAACATGCGTTCAAAATGGTGTTTGAATAAGACATTCTAACCGACCCCAAACTTCGAGTTTTTTGGATCTATCGCGGAGGATTGATCGAGCAAAATGTAGTGTGAATTGTGATTGATTGGCTCTTATTTTCCGGATTATTAAAGATTTAATTTTGTTAAGAAAGTTTCTAACTTTGATAAAGAAACTTGTGTTATGAAGAAGTTTTGCATCTTAACAATTAAAACTTTAAACGAAATTGGAATAAGTTTGAACTTTATTAAGTTTAAGAAACTTTTATCATTAAAGTTCACATCTGTAATTTTGTTAAAGGTTTATTTTCTATTTCATAAAAGTTAAGTAAACTTTTAAACTTATCTTTTAGTTTTTATTGTTGTCTTTACAAACAAAAAAAAACAAATGAGATCCGGAAACTCACATGCCATGAACTTCGTGAAAATCAATCGTTTCTTTGGTGCACAAAAGAGAGGTCCAAAGAGATCTAGTCTGCAATCGAGTCCAAGGAAACGTCGAGTCTGTGGAGAGACAAGACACTTTATTGACCTTATGTCAGTACGCAACTTGGCTCGGTCAATATGCTCATTGAGGAGACTAGACAAGTAGCAACTAGAGGATGGTTTCTCGACTCTAGAGCTTCTATTCATACCTGTGACTCTCGGGAGAGATTTGTAACATATGAAACGGTTCAAAATAGAAGAGTAGTCATGCCAAATGGGTAAAGAGCCGAAGTTGTTGGCATCGGTACTGTGAACTTGGTTTTCACCGTTGGGGATGATATCACCCTACCCAATGTGTTACATGTGCCTTCCCTTCGCAAGTGTTATGTATCGTTGAGCAAGTTGGCTATATCTGGTTTTCAAGTGACGTTTAAGGGTCAAAAGGTAATCATTAATGAAAGAAAGAAATGTATAGGGAAAGGATATATCCAAGGAGGGATATATCGCCTTGACATGGATAATGATTACGAGTATGGATTCCCTTTTTTCTCATCGACTATTCCACCTTTGAAGACAGTGATTAAACAATGACTAGTGACAGTTTAAGTTCTATTTTTTAAATAATTGATGTAATTTTCTTACTCATTTGCTAAATTATTTCTATGGTATTGTTTGCATTTAAATAATCTTTGTAGTCTGAATTTTAAATATATATATATATATATATATATATTAATGATTAAAGTTTGAATTGCAAATTAATTTGTTGACAAAGGTTTGGAAATTGTGAAATATGGGAAAACCTACGGTCATAAAGTTTTCTTGTTAGATTATAAAATTACATCAATGTAAGAGTTGATTGATTTCAACAAGTACAAATTTGAATTTTTTATCTTATACATGTGGTAGTTGAAAACACTTGTAACACTAGAAGGTGTTACATTCTTTTTATACTTGTAATTTATTACGCTCAAAAGATGAAGCTTTGAAGCATTTAAAATCAGTAATGTTGAAGTAGAAAATCAACTCTAAAAACGAATCTACATTGTTTAAATAGTTGAGAGGTAAAGAATATCTCAATAGAGATTAGATACATTCTGCGAAGAGAATGATATCACTTAGGGTTTCAAATGAGGATGGGTTTGAACTCGTAGAAATGGTCAATTAAACGGGTCAAGCTTACCGATTAAATACAGTGAATTTATCGTTGATCATCTCCCAGATTCACAACCGAATCACTAGTTGTGTGGTTCCCTTTGGTCATTATCAGTTGTGAAATGACAAGCAATCTAATATTGATCATTTTAAATATGTGTTTGTATTACTGTACTCTTGATTGCTCATTTTAATATTAAAAGTATGTGTCTTTATCGTCGTATTAGTAAGTTGTGAAATTGATAACAAGAAATCATGTACGAATATTAAATTCAAAGAAGTGAAGTTCTTTGATAACTAGTTTTCAAAAGTTGTTGAAAACTTGGAACAAAATAAGTTAAAAAGTGTGGAAAGAAAATTTATAGAAGATGATTATTCTTTCATACACCCAAACGAAAGGAGTCGATTAAATTTGATAATTATTCTATATGAACTATTATGACATTGTCAGTCGTGAAGGACTGCATATTTGTTAAAAAGGGATAGAAAGACAGTTTTCTATGGAAATATAAATGAGAAGATTTATATATAGCAAACTGAGAGATTCGAAAATTCCGAACAAGAACAAGAAATGCATAGACTTGTTAAAAGAAGACTATTTTCAATAGTGACATGAATGATTTGATACAACAATCATTTATTCAATTCAACACCATGTTGATGATTGGTGCATTCGTCTATTCTTTAATAGATGATACGTTAGTATTTCTGATACAAGAAACAACTTGTCCTTAAGCTTTAAGGTGAAAGCTCTTGGAAAAATAGTCATCATTCTTGGGATAAAGGAGTTACATACAACACTCGTTTGAAGTATGAAACTCGAGTTGACATACACAACATATCCTTGATTTCGAGAGGGATATTTGATACCGATTGCATAGATCACCAAGTGATTCTAAATGCACAACAAGTAAGTGGCTTTATACTCTAACTTTGTGATGGTTTCTTGGAGAAACAAGAAATACATGTATATATCCCATTTGACTATGAGAGCCAAATTTATTGGCATAAACTCCTACAAGCTAAGAGGATTGAAGAATTATAGATGAATGTTCATTTAAAACATTCTCTAAATAATTTGATTTCCATGTATTGTGACAGTGTGCCCACACTGTCAAAAGTTGACAATACAGTGTAGAATGTGAAATCTTCACATATGTCTCCAACATAATTAAGGGAGACATTTAATGAGAATGGTACCATTAGTATTATGTTCGTCAAGTTTTGTGAAACTTGACAGATCCATTAACCAAGCCTCTGACGAGAGACTTGATAGGATCAATTACCAGAGACATGGGTCTGAAACCACATAGAACCAATTAGTGATGGAAACCCAACTTGGATTTAGTGCTCCTATCTATCAAGTTTAAAGGGTAACAACAAGTGAGTAACTGATAGAAGGTACTATCGACAGATAGATCCATGTAAGGTAAAAGATAGTGCGGCGTTGCCGAGAATGAGGTTGAGCTAAAACTCTTAACAAAGTTTAGAGGCATCTTAGCAACGAAGATGTTATAGAACTTTGCCTATATGACTGAGAGGTGGTGCCGCCTCAAATAAAGAATAGTGGTTTTTCTTCTAGAAGGTCATGAAACAGGGTTTAGCGCATGACCATATTCGCGCTCGGTGAGAAAGCAAGAATGTTAGATGATGTGTATAAGTAAGCCGGAGTGATCTTAAGATTCAAGGTTTAAATCCAAAGGATACCATTGAATTGATCTCTCTTTGCATACTTATATAAAACATGGTTTAATCTTAGTGACACCACTGTGACATCGTCTACTATGAATGTCAGAAAACTTTCCAACCTGGTGGGGGATTGTTGGAAATTATAGTGAGGTTGGAAGTTTTATTCCATCCCACATTGGTAGGATTATGCATAATAAAAGACTTTATAAGCCTTTTCCCTCAAGTGAGCTTTGAACATGTTGGTGGCTCATGGTGAGGGTTATGTGTGGAAGGTTCAATGCACATGCGTACACGTAATCGAAGCTGATGACACTCTTTGTGCTTCTTTTTATTGAAAATTATGGAGAGAATTAGATCGTTACTATTAAATAAAAAGTTGCTATTTATCAGTAATTAAATTCGAGTTTTTTATCTGATTAAGTTTTTTATCTGATTAAGTTTTTTATTTAATATTACAAAAACGTTTTTATTTATTTATTTAATATAAAAAACGTTTTTATTTATTTATTTAATATAAAAAACATTTTTATTTATTTAATTAATTAATATAAAAACAATTATTTGTTTATATTAAATTAGAGATGAATTTAGTTGGAGACTTAGTCTCCTAAATAACTCATCATCTTCCTAATCTTGGGGAAGAAGCACCCAATTTTAGGGTTTATGAGGTATAAATAAAAACTTAAAGCTTTGAGGAAGATGGATGAAAAAAACCATCATCATGAATCTAATTCTCTCTATAGCTCTCTCCTTAATTTTGCGTTTGAAGTTCTTCCTACCTAAGATTTCTGCATCTACTATGCTTTAATTTTGATTGCCATTGCTGTTGATAATTGAAATACTTTAACTGTATCAAATCCTGGGGCTTTGCGACTTTGAGACTCACAACATCAAGAGTAGTCGTATAAAACCTTTAAGGACACGATCTAATCCGTACAGTTTATTTCATATCATGATTGATTACCAGGTTTGTTTTAATTTTGTGTACAACAATTTATTTTATGTTCACTAAATGAACAAGTCTGCTTCTACCCCTTTCTGTATATTGATTTTATCGCGAAGAATAAAATCAAGTGTTGTGGATCACATATTGATTGTGTTTTCTATATGGTGTAAAGTTTATTTTAGATAAAACTTAATACTTTATTTTTGTGTTTAGTTTGATTAAATAAAGAACAAATTGTTCTTATTAATATGCAACTATGTTGTGTATATTTTGGTTTCATGCGTGGATATGATTATGTTTTAATCCGTGTATGCTTTAATTAAAAGAAAAAGAAAATACATTTATAATACCTTTATAAATGTTAAGTATTGATTTTCATTTGATGAATTCTTAAAATATCAACATGTTATCTCACCTGTTTGTTCTCCAAATCTGCCCAAATGTAATTTAATCCTTGTATTTATGTACACAAATCTGCCTGGTAAGTATGTACACAAATCCGTCCAACAACTGTTGGTATGTACACCAACAGGTTTGATGGATTTTTTTTTATAGCATAAAGGGGTTGAAAATAAAAGGAATTTCTTTAGTATAATGATTCCACATGCAATTCGCCTAATATTTTTGCCCTAAAACATAATCAAATCAAACTCAGCAAATACACATCTACTGATCCAAGAAAACCCACCATTTGAAACGATTAGAAGAAGGAGAAAGAGAAGGAAATAACTGAACTAAAACTAAAACTAAATGTATACCTCAGAAGCAGCGACATAGTGGATGAATTTTATGGTGGAAAGATGGCCGACTTCATGGCGTCAGATATCAACCACCACCTCGCTCGTTGTGAATGGCGAGAAACAAACCATCTCTCCAAGCACATTTACAGATAGGACATTCAAGAACCTTCTCCTTCTTCACATGTTTAGATATACATGGAAAATGGAAGGTATGTGAGCATTCTGCCGTGAAAATGTACAAAATGATAAACACAATACTCTTTGACAAATACTTCTCTTTCAAACATACAAGAAGTGACTAGCTTAAAAATAATATCATATAGAAAACCAGAGAGTTCTTCAAATACAAAATAGATTCTTAGATAAAAAGAAAAAATACTTTATATATTATTCAACCATTATTGAATAACCCTTCAACAATGCCTTAAATGCTCCGCTACCCTCGTATAACTACAAGTTGTCAAAAACAATCCCTCGTGATTCTTCTTGTCTCCAACTTTCCAAAATAATCACTTTCAGCCCTTTGCAAGTCTGGAACGTTTCATCTTAATCCAACAGACCAAATAAACACAAGTTAAACAAAATCCAGTCAGATCAAGATTGACAAATTATCTTATATATTTCAACAGAAAATGGCGGTTTTGTGGCAGGTTTTCACACTTTGAAGACACAATCAACAATTACTCTGCACTTTTCAATTTATAAATCTCAATTTCCAAACCAAATTTCCATTTCTAAACAGAAAAAAGTAAAAACACAAAACGAAATCATGAAGATGAACTTACTCTTGAAAAACCTAACGAGCTTTTGAAGATCGAGAACAGAGATCTCAGAGAAGCTGAGGATTTTTTTTCCAGAAGTTTGTGGGCTGGCATTAGGATTTTGTTGAACATCACCAAGAACAGAAGAATCGGATGGAGGATTGAACATACCTCAATTTATACTCCTTCCTCTCTTCTGGCACACAAAACCACCATTTGAATTTCAAATTTCAAATTTTAAATTTGAAATCTTGGATAAGAAGGAGGTCAAGGAATCATTCATGTAGTAGGTGGAAGAGGGAGGAGATGAAAAGAAAGCTGCAATTGGAATTACTGAAACTGATTTGAACAGTGTAATTACATGCATCAACAATTTGTACATCATGCATAGAACATTGTAATTAAGAGTTTTTTCATTTTTGTGCTTTAAAAGCTTGTACTTAATGCATAAAAACTTGTAATTAAGACTTTTGATGTAAACCAATATTAATGTAGTAGTAATACTAAAGTAATAATATATATATATATATATATATAATAAACTTCAGCTGTGAGTTGTATCTCATTTAATGTTAGGGTGCATTGGGTTTGCGGGATTATTCTTTGAGGGATTCGGATTTGAAGGGATTTGGATTGGAATGGATTTGAAATCCTTTTATTGTTTAGTTTATAGGACTTGAAATCCTTTTATGTGGTTTGTAAGATTTGAAATGGATTTGATATCCATTCTTTTATAAACCATGTTTGGTTTGTAGGATTCGCATTTTGATTTAATTTTTTTTGTAATTATTTGTTTGTTTTATAAATAATTTGTTTTTATTGATAAATTACTAAAACTGTATATTTAATCGCAAAACTCTTTCATTTTTCAAAACTATTTAATCATCTAATTCCATATAGATAATACTAGTTGTGTACCCGCGCGATGCAGCGCGGGTGAATCAAAATTATAAAGCCAATAACTCCTCCGTCAATCATGTTTCTTTTTTTGTACTATTCTCCGTCTCTCTCTGTTTTATTTTTATAGGTTTGTATGGTTTAATTAAATTAGATACTAAAATAAGATATAATTTATTGAGAAGATATCTAGAAATATTTTTATAGAAGTGTCGTGTTTCCAAACCTATACATTCGGTACTCGTTAAATTCTTTGAAACTGGATGCAAAAATTAGGAGTTCAACAGCCTCGATTTACATGTAACAATAAATGGATTCAAAATATGAAACTGGATGCAAAATTTAATTGTAAGTCGAAAATGAAAAATCAATGCAATTTTTAACTAAAAAAATAAAAACTAAAGTTAATGGAGTCTTTTGCTTATTACTACCGGCTATCGTGTACTTAAACATATTTATTAGTTGGTTACCGGTTAGTTTTCACTACAAGAAATATGTTTTATAGCGACAACTGAAAGTATTAAAATAATATTTTTACATATTTTTTAAGGGTTCAAATTATTATTTAAAAATGCAAATCTATAGCCACGACATGTCGTCGCAGTAAAGATTAATAAAAAAAATTCCCGTTCAAATTTATTTGAATAAATAAAAATTATTAAAATAAAAAATATAGTAGAGGAAATTAAATTTTAGGAGTTCAACAGCCTCGATTTTTCGTCGCTATAGAATTAAAAGAATTTGATTAAAAATTTAGTTTTTTCAAAAATAAAATATGTCTTTTTTAAAAATAAAAACTAAAATATTTCTACCTATAGACACGACTTGTCGTGGCTATAGAGTGATTTTCGAAAAAATAACAAAGATCATAGCTTAAATTAGACTTAATTTTACAAAACCGTAAATCACTCTCCCCTGCTCAAATCGCCGGCTTATGCTCTCCCATTCTCAAATCGCCGGCTTCTGCTCAAATCGACGACAAAGGTTAGTGAATTCGATGAGCTTTTTCTTCTTCTTCGTTCTTCGTTTAAGTATTATAGCAACAATTGAATTCGATGAGCTTCTTCAGATGTAGTTTGCTCCTGTTCTTCTTCTTCGTTCTTCGTTCTTCTTCTTCTTCTTCGTTCTGGTTTGCTCCTGTTCTTCTTCTTCTTCGTTTAAGGAGGAGTAATCCCTTGACTGTTGTGATTTAGGGTTCATGATTTATGATTGAATTTATTTCTTTAAGCGGTTTTTAAATTTGATTTTGTTTTCTGTTTGAATCGCTGGAAGAGAATGATTTATGATTGAATTTATTTCTGTTTGATTTAGGATTCCTGATTTTGTTATTTGGTGTTTTTGATAGGTGGTAAGCTAGTTTATCAGACTACCAAGAAGAGGGCAAGTCGACCTAATTACTGGGAAGAGAATCCAAGGGGTATGTATGTTTGTTTACGTTTAATGTGGTATATACTTCACTCACAACGGGTCCCCCAAACACTCCAACTTTGACCCTTTTGATTCAACTACTCTTTTTCTGTCTCATTTCATCCCATAACCTCCCTCTGGTATATATGTGACCTTCATATTATATATATATATTAATTATTTGCAGATCTATTGCTAAACTTATTCTTGGTTTTTGTTCTCAGTTTCAGCCTTTCAGAGGTGTGGAACACTAACTGGTGGACAAATTTGAGGTATTTTTATATTTAGATTTAGTTTCTATATGATTATAGGAGAATTGAGTTGCATGTATTAGTACTGAAGAAAGTTGCTTCTAATTAACTGATTCATAATTTATGGATTATCGGATGGATATAAAATTGGGACAACATTTTGATTCATGATCTATGTGCACAGTAGTGATATGAATTTGGTGTACATAGTTTTCTATAGTTATATTGCAATCATATATATCTTAATGTCTTTCATATCTATCTTAATGTCTTTCTACAAATGGGATTCTACTCCTTTTGAGTTTTTTATATGATAATTAATGTGTTTTCTTCCAAGATGTGGGTTTGATTTCATATTTTTTTAATGAAATTCAACATGCATATGAACTTTCCACAAGATTATGTGTTTGTGGTCTTCCCCTGAATGTCAATTGGGAAGGTTAGATTATAGAACACACACAAAATTGAAAGGATTGAAATCTGGATTGAACGGATTGACAAGTTTAATTGTGCATCATACACACTTAAACATATGTATATGCTTATATAGAGTATATATATGTATATATATCAGCTTTCTCTCAATATTTGGTTTATAAGATATTATTTTGTTTAAGTTTCAAGTTACTCAATTTCTCTTTTAGGCTATAACATGAGCTCTTTTATTTCTTTTGTTGTATTTCAACATATATATATATATATATATATTGGAAATGAATAAAACATAAAAGTAAATTGTCACGACCAAGAAATTTTGTATGGATAAAGCTGTCGGTGTGATTAATCTGTCTGTATAGAACTATAGATTGGGAAGGCTTATGTTTGGGAGGGTTTTTTCATAGATAAAAGGAGCGTGTTTTTAATTGGGAGGGATAGCTTTGGAAAAAACTTGGCTTTCTACATAAAGCTCCCCCTAGAAGGTCAGACCCTCTTATTCATTCATTCACTCAATCGGTATCAAAATCAAAATCAGTTTTACGGAGATTCAACTATAATGTATGTTTAGTGAAGTTAAATAGGTGGTTCTTGTTAAAATTAGTGTTCTACTAATGCCGGTATGATTTGTTCTTCTCGATCCTTCTGAGACTACTGGATAAGGAGCTGTTTGATTGGTATTCATATATATATATATATATATATATGTATGTATGTATAAAATTTTCGGTTATTTGTCCCCTTCCATTTTCCATCTTAACTTAACTTAACTTAACTTAACTTACTCATACTCAACAAAATAATGGATTCACAATGCTATTTTTCTTTGATCTTGGTCTTCTTGTTTGCAATTTCGAGTTTCACAGGCATCTATCTATCTATCTTATTTTTCTTTTGCAATTAATTAACTAGCCTTTAATTTACTAATTAATCAGCAGCTATATGGGTTATATATATGCAGATTGCTATGACCCGTTGGATCCAAATGGGAATGTTACAGTAGCTTTCGACATACTTCAATGGACACATGATGGCTATGTGGTTGGTTACTTCATTCTTCTGTAATTCAATTCAAGATTAATCTTTATTTTTGATTGGTTTATATATCTTAATAAGATGTTAGCTAGCTTTATATAGATGAAATTCTATTCCAACAAATCGGAGCTGATTATTGTCACTCTCTCTCTCTTTCTCCCGATCGTGCGATCATTCTCTCAGCTGCAGATTCAAAGGTATGATCTGATTCTCTCAGCCGCAGATAGGAAAAATAAATCTGAACCAACATTTCTGTTTATGGTTACAACTTTTTTCTCGATCTGATTCTCTGTTTTTTTTCCTATCTTCTGGCCATTTTTGTGTGTATAAAAATTGATTCATATGTATTAAACAATGACTCATTCATTTAGTGCTTTTGTGCAAATCTATTTAAATTTCAAATTTAAATAAAATATCATGAGTTAATGATAAAGTTCATGAATTTTGGAAAACACGCAGCAACTCTTTATGTGATAAAATTGGAAAACAAGCTGCATGGTATTATCATAAATGCATAGAGATCACACACATACATAAATACATGTATACAATTAACAATGATTATAAAATTGTGATCAAAACAAGCCTTAAACTTTCTTTGATTTTTATGTTGATTTAAGTTTGAAGGGTATTTTAGTAGCAATGAAAGGCTAAACATATCTTGAGATCATACAAAAGTGAATCCCCATTTGTGTTTTCTTTTTAGTTATTGTTCATTGGTTGTTTGATTGGAAAGTGTAAAGTACGTTTATTTATGAATAAACACTATATATATGTGTGTGATAGATATGGCTGGTAATTAATGAATTATTGATCAAATTTGAAATTTCCATTAATATGTTTTATATGTTTATTTCTATGGATTGATTGCATGGTATATAGAGATAGTTCATTGATGTCCCACGATCATATTGACACAAGATACTTGGTGGGTTAACATTTGGTTTGGATGTCCAAGGATTATGATGAGTGTCTGATTGATCTAATATATTCATTATGTGTTAAAGTTTTTGTCTTTCAATTATGAGTTTAATTAATCTCGTTAATAGATATAATATATAGATGTAAAACTCTCGGTGTTTATTAGTTTTCATAGTTTTACTAGCCTTTCTATGATATTTTTCAAAAATGTACTATGATAATTGCCATGAGGATTTGTTCCTGGTGGATTTAGGTTAATAATTTTCTTTATCTTTTATGTTGTTATTTGGTTTTTGTATTCTACTATTTAGAATCTGCACTTCAAAATCTGCATTCTATAAATCTGCACATTTTATTCTTATCATATCAAATAAGTTCTTATATGCACACTTGATTTTATATAACTAAATATTTTTGTCATTTCTTTTTGTGGTTCTGTTAACTGAACTAATATATGTGTAGGCATTTGGGATGGGTGAGATCAATCGCATTTGATCCAAGTAATTAGTGGTTCTGTACTAGGTCTGCAGATTGAACGATCAAGGTAATCACTATAATCACGTTAAACAAAATTAGTTCATTTGTGTTAATCGTTGTCCGAATATATATATATATATATATGGTAAAGATTCGAATAACCCACAAATTCACAGAGTTGGTTTAGAACGATCAACGTATCTCTCCACAATATCCAAGCTGGAAGGATGTCCCCGCTTCTTATAAGAAATCGATAGTTAGAAGACTTCGGGTAAATAATCTGAAAACTTTGACTTGATTTGATCTAACTCATTTTCACTGACATGTTTATGTAACAATCTATGAATGTATATGTTTCTGTTGTTTGTATGTTGTATGTAATGGAGTTTAATTTAATAGTTGGTGATCATAAGTAATTTACATGATATACTTCAGATCTACTAATTTTCATTATTGAATGTTCATCTTGGTGTGAAATTGTGAGATATATGTGTTTGATTAGTTATCTGCCTCGTTTTTGTGTTATGCTAATAACCTACACATAATTATAATTGGTTGATCGATTATGATGTTTTATTGCTATTTCTCAAGCTTCTTTTACATGATTTCTGATAGTTTTTGTTTGTTTTGAAGAGATTCTTCATTCTTGATACACCTGTATGGTTTGAGAAATGCAAAGAATAATTCTAGTGACTAAATGGTTTGATTTAATTCTAGTGACTAAATGGTTTGATTTTATTCTGAAAATTGCTAGTGATTAAATTTCCTGATTAAATTTCCTGATTATATTTCCTGCACGAAGCGATGCTTAGAGAGCAAGCTGCGCAAACCCAAGAACATGGTTCAACCGCGTTTTCTATAAACGAGAATGAAATAATTACCAAAGTACTTGGGGAACGTCGCGGTCACAAGCCAGGGATTGGACGGAAATTAAAGGGTTCCGCTTATGCATCATTTTTTGAACCATCCCCGCCACCACCCCCGCCACCACCTCCGCCACCACCCCCGTCACTAGGTTATGATGGGATCAAGAATGTCTTGGATGGATTTCACGCTTTTCAAGCGTACATGAATCAAGCATACAATGATAGGGCACCCGACAACCAACTCCCCCCCCCCCCCCCCTTGTTATAGACACGAAAGCATTAGTTGATGTGTTAGTTATGGCGCAACAGGAGTGACTCGAACGATTAGACATTTTTGTATTAATATAATTGAGATATTTGCGTTTATTTTGTGTTATTGATTTTGTGTGACAGTTTCAAAACTTTTGTATTACGGTTTCAAAGTTAATGAATTAGGGGTTTTAAAATTATTCTCTATTTATATGAATATTCGGTTATTTAAATAAAATATACTTTTTATAGCGAAATTTTAAAAAAAAATTAATTTTTAATCTTTAGCCACGACATGTCGTCGCTGTAGATAATTTTTAATGTTTTCTATTTAAATTTTAATTTTTGACCTTTAGCCACGACATGTCGTCGCAGTAGATAATTTTTAATGTTTTCTATTTAAATTTTAATTTTTGACTTTTAGCCACGACATGTAGTTGCAGTAGATAATTTTTAATGTTTTCTATTTAAATTTTAATTTTTGACCTTTAGCCACGACATGTCGTCGCAGTAGATAATTTTTAATGTTTTCTATTTAAATTTTAATTTTTAACCTTTAGCCACAACATGTCGTCGCAGTAGATAATTTTTATATTTTCTATTTAAAATTTAATTTTTAACCTTTAGCCACGACATGTCGTCGCTATACGTCGCTATGGAAAGCTACAGCTACGGACTTACAGTGAGGATCTCTACAGCGACGATAGTCGTCGCATATATAGCGACGATATTCTGGCTTTTAGCGACGACATTTGTCGTCGCAATAGATATGATTTGTTGTACTGTTTCTAGTATTCAAAGAATCAAATGCGGATATGTATGAAGACAAACATACATATATCTCATGTCCAAACCCACAATGTGATATATTGGGCTTGTATAGTTTGATTTATATATATATTGTAAATTCCCGTATATCAAGATGATCAAGAAAGATATAAAAGATACAAAGCTTTGGAGCAATTAAGTCGGTATTGATATTCACAAAGTTACAAACTGTGTATAGTGAAAGTACAAGTATCCATAAAAACCAATGAAACTAACTAACTGACTTTTTATTTATATACAAAAAGACATACTATGTAGGTTGCATCACAGACCAATAGTATCTATACACATCAGAACTTCTCTTCAGAACATCTGAAGTAGCCACTTCAAAAGTTATGCCTTACGCTTTTCTTCAAACTTATCTTCTTTCTTCATCTTCTAAACTTTAGTTAGGCTTTATCTGTTCTCCACTAGTTGAGAAGATCTGAACTTGACTTCAGAACCCTGTCTCTTTTGAAGCAATCTTTATATACTTAACAAATATAATGTGTTTATAATTTATAACTCGTTGATAACATGATATGTAGTATTTTCTTATTTAGTCTTTGAATGCAAAAAATCAAAAAGGAACGTATTGTATTACAACCAATAAATACAGGTAAGCAACATGCTTTATACTGACAGTCTGACATGTCCAAACACAAGCACTGTCGACCAACATACACATTTTGTTACTATAAGTCCATCACATAATTATTCCCAAGCTCATAACAAAGTTGGGAATACCTAGGTTCAGATTAAGAGGAGAATAAAATAATTATTAAGTAAATAATCAATAATACAAAGAGCAGGTAGGATGGATTAACCTTCTTTTTTTGGGAAAAGTAAATGGAACCTGGAAAAAACTTTATTAAATTTAAAAAACAATTTACAGAACTTCAAACGCAATTTACCCATTTTTACAATGAAAGAACAACTTTCTAGAAAATGTTTGGGAAATAAATAAAAAGAGATTTATACCATGGCGCCATTTACAAATTAAAAAACCCAACTCGAAATCTTACCAAACCAAAACTATTCTTACGATCAAATGCATCCTCACGATCAAAGAAATAGCACCGCATATTTTTATTTTTGTTGAGCATAATTACATCTTCAGAAACCCAATTCAGAATTAAACTGATAACCCAATGGTAATGTTTGATAGACTCAACCAACCTCAAAAACCATCATTAATGTTAACTATTTTCTTTACGAACTCCTACGATCAAAAGTAACCAACCTGATATGAAAGAAAACACAAAAACACCAGTGCAAGACATAACTTTATATCAAAGAAAGCAAACGCTTGGGTTTTTGCCGCCTCGTGGTCAATGTTAACGCTTGTAACCTATCATCATCGCACTCAGCCTTGTTGACTTTCATGCCTGGCATCCTGATTGACAGATTTTAATCGTGTCAATGTAATGTATCTACCAAGTCTAGATCGAAGAGAAAAAATGGATTTGTTGTTTTCAGTCTTAGGGTAATAACCTATAGGCTATAGGTAAATTAGAACTTCCAAAGGAGGCCCATATCTAATGCTTTTTGAACAGCCAAATCAACCAAGCAAACAAATCACAATCATCCAACAGATCAACTTATTTTTTTATACCCCAAACCAAATTAATCACCATATCAATTTCAATCTTCGCAACCCTTCTTTACCCACACCAAATTTTAAGGGACCATTTACCAAACGCTTACCCGGGTAAGCACTTACCAACTCCAATTACCAACTCATATGGAAAGCTAGCATGGAGATCTACATCTTTTATGTCTTTAGTTGATCTTACGAGAGTTATACCTACATTAAGACGTCATAAACCCCTATGAGTATAGCATATGACCGTCGTATGAACATACCATAGTATAGAGAGAACATAATCTAAACACAACAACCAATAATCAAACCCAAATAATGAATGTATAGTAAAGGAACTGAAGCTAGGGGCATTTTTTGAGTCTCCGCCTAGGGCATCAAAAACCATTGGACCGACCCTGAGTCTACGAGGCATAAACTTTGTGATCTGCTGTTTAGCAAAAAATTGAGACGCTTTTTATTGCTTTCAAGGAGGCCTCTACCATTGTAGTTCCCCTCTGATTCTTGCCACGAGGATCGATCCTGAGCACAACAACATTCTCCATGTTGTTGTCATAAACAATGTTGTTGCACTCAAGAAGATCTTGATCGATCCTCGTGGCTTGACACCGGGGGGGGGGGGGGGCTACAACCATAGAAGCGTATTTGACATCCATAGAAGCAGCTCCATCTTTTGCCAAGCCACAACTCGAGAAATCGATGCATCATGCTCGAGGCGCAGAATTGGTTAGACTCTAATCAACCTTTGAAGAGACCACCACTAATTGGGCTTGGTAACAACTAATTGCTTCTAAAAGCGGAGTTTATATAATGGCTCATAAGGAAACCTGTATTCTTTTGTTGATCGATGTGGGACAATTAAAAGAGTTGATTTATATACAGGTTTGATAAAAGGA
This sequence comes from Silybum marianum, assembly GCA_036898165.1. NCBI lineage: Eukaryota > Viridiplantae > Streptophyta > Magnoliopsida > Asterales > Asteraceae > Silybum > Silybum marianum. Next base: position 9,876,477 of record CM072541.1, read on the forward strand.
AACCTGTATTCCACAACCGATGCGAGAACATATCACCAACAAATATGAAACCTGATTTTAAACACAATAGTTCTAGATTTTATCATTTAGCTTTGAGTAGATTATAGATTTCATCCCTGTGATTATATATGCAAATTATGGTTTGGGTTCTTCAAGTGAAGTAATTACATGCATGGTCATTGTTTTTTCGATTTTGTTATTGATTGGGTCTCTATTTCTCACTCTCTTAAATTTAACGTGTATTTTGGTCGTTATACCAATTTCTTTGATATTCCTTTTTGTAGGACAACTTTACAATGTGTATAAGTATGTAAAGCATTTAGTAATATCAATAAAAAACAAAAACACACCCTCTACTTTCTTGTCATCTCATTCGGACATTTCAGTATATCCATCGGCAAACACTAAATATCACCATATTTGATTTACTTCCGAAATCACTCCATATTCGGTTCACTTAGATATGAAGAAAAAAAATTAAAACTTTGAATTAATCTTTTCAAATTCAAGAAGAAAATCTTTATCGTAAATTGGGAACTAAAATCAATGCATAGATTCAATCCATAAAATGTGAAAGTTGTAATCTTTATCATATCGTTGTGATAAGGTTGGTGCTTAGTGTACCACTCCATGGGGGCGATAAAAAGACTACAACAATTTTGTGAAGTACTTTTGAACGGATCAAAAAGGAGAACTTAAAAAAATCGAAATGAGGGAGATCGATGGTTGGGGCCAACTGCCAAGAGCGGTGATGGATGGTGATGGAAAGTAGACTAGGATGGGGTGTCAAAGGAGAGTGATGTTGGTTGCATGGGGTTTGAATGGTGTAAAGTTTAGAAACCGTAAAAAAAGTTTAAATTTTTTAACTCTATAACCTTCTGAGCTTGGTAGTTACAGAAGTAGCTCCTTTGGGTTAAAAACAAGGTTGAAAATGGTGTGAGTTGTAGCATGCGGCAAGGTCAAGCCTCAAGTCCTTGCAGCCACGACGAGGCCGTGACATTTTTTAAGGCGTGACTTATTGCGGCAAATCTTTATATCATATAAATTATTATACATGTAAACATATATTTTCTACTATACTCAACAAGTGATATTAAATAACTTATATTAGAAACTAACAAATAAGGCATCAAAAAAAGTAAGATATAATATTACGTTACAAAAACCGCACATAGGTCATTGCGTGCCACAAACATAACGTGACGTGAGACAAACCTTAAGTCACGACACGCCATGGCGGGTGTTGCGACGAGCCTTTTTGAACACCGGTTAAAAATGATCTTGGTAATTAATTTCTAAAAGTTTGATGCTTTGTTTATTTATTCAAAAAAAAGTTCAAAGACTTAATGCTTCAAAATAAGAAAGTTGAATGGTTTATTTATTAAAAAAAGTTAAAGTAATTAGTTTTATTCGGTTTTTCTCCTATAGTTTATTCCTCCATGTTTTACTTATTGCAAAAACTAAGGTTCAACACTCATGGGCGGTACATTTTTTAGAAAATATATGGATTAAGATAAGATAAAACTAACATAATTAGTCAGTTAATAATTGATTAAAATACAATTTAAAGAATTGAATGCATTTCCATAAGTGGCTAATTTGTATGTATATTTGTGTACAAATATTATATTTTTTCAGAAAAATGAGGGTTGGACGAAGACATATTTAGCCAACTAAATTTTTTTTATCATCAAAATCAACCCTCATTTTTTTATAGCCCATATTCATCCTCCAATTTTTTAATTGTCCCACATCGATGAAGAAAAGCTCTGTTTCCTTTAATCATCTTCTATATAAATCAACTATTTTAATTATCCCATATCGACAAATAAAAGAAATTCCACCTTATGAATCCGTATATAAAATCTAGCCAGGAGATGCTTTATTCTACAGTCCTAATTAAACAAAGTTTATCAAAAAGGTTTATTAGAGTATGACCAACTCTATGCCTCAAACCACAAGGCTTCGACTTCTCAAGTTGCCGCATGGCAAAAGATTGAGATGCTTCTACGTCTTCCAAGGAAGCCTCCAAGGTTCGATTTCCCCTCTGAACTGAGCCATGAGGATCGATCAAAATCTTCTTGATGGAGTACTTGGGGGTTTGGAATATAACTTCTTCAGGCAGATTGCATTTTGCCTTTCGAATCTTCAAGTTCTTTCCTTGGACATACACCGTCCGAAGGTTAGTAATTAATCATCTTTAATGTGTTTATTATCTTTAATAGTAATTAATCATCTTTAATGTGTTTATTATCTTTAACAGACATATTCTGAGATGGTTTTCTTCGTGTTTTTGCAGAAAAGTTTAAAGCTTGGTAACGTTCCCGAACTACCAATGATCAAGAATCTGAAGCTCATAATTGGAGCCGAAAGAGATGATTGTTTGCTATAATCTACTTCCATAGCTCAAGCCTATTCCATTTTGGAGGTTCTTACAATCCAGGTATGAAAAAAACAATGCAGTTAAAGTGATAATTAATTGGTACTTAATTATCTATATTTAGATGATAAATCAGCAATTAAACGACGAATACACTTCTTATAGTAAATTATCATATATAGTCGGTCTCCTACTAATAGACTAATAGTAACAACGCTAAGTTTGGGTTCCAAATATTCTCACAATTTCGTTGATGTTTTGCCAGCTGAATTGGTTGTCACCAATACGAAGAAGAAGGGAAGTTATAAGGCATGTTGGTGATCACCCCTATGAACATCTGAAGCAACTCAAATTTGCGGGCTATTAAGGTCGAGGTAGCGACCTTGAGCTTGTTATGTATGTCATGGACAATGCTGCGGGGTTGAAGAAGATCGTTCACAAGGACAAATTAGTTGATTTTTTTATTTTGTTTCCTTATTTTATTTCCTAGTTGGTTAAGGTTTTATTTTAATTATTTCCTTATTCTATTTCCTAGTTGATTAAGGTTTTATTTTATTTCCTTGTTTTCTTTTTCAATTTTAATCAGATATGTAATTTGTAATATTCTAATCATTATAGACAATTATAATTTATTTAACATTCAATTATATAAAGGGCTATAATGATAATTCGTAATATTTTAATTGATTTAAATATATATTATATAGATAAATATTGATTCATATCGTAAATATAAAAAAATATATAATTAATTACATTTATAATCGAGTATTAAAATCATTTTTTAATAAAGTGATCATTATTATGTATATTTATTTAATGCAAATATAATTATTATATATACTTATTTAATGTAAATATGATTATTATATACTTCCTCGGGGCGCCAATTCTGCGTTTATTACTTTGATTGCTAAAGTTAACGACCCTATATATATTTCAGATTTTAGACCTGGTCTAAAATCTGATCGGTGTGTTCTACAAAATCTTAACAAAACTTCTTTCCATCCGGTTACAATATGTGATAAGTACCGTTATTGGAAGGGAGCAAACTGCTTTTGTCAAAGGTAGAAATATTGTGGAAGGTCCTTTGATTCTTAACGAAATTATTTCCTGGGCTAAATCCTCCAAGCGACAACTCTTCCTCCTTAAAATCGATTTTGAGAAGGCTTTCGACTCTTTAAGTTGGAGTTTTTTGGATGACGTTATGATCCAATTAAATTTCGGACACAAATGGAGAGCTTGGATTCGGGAAGGCCTAAGCACGGCTAGATTGTCAGTTCTCATCAACGGCTCCCCCACGGATGAATTCTCCTTGCATCGCGGCGTTAGACAAGGGGACCCTCTCGCCCCTTTCCTCTTCATAATCGCCATGGAAGCCTTAAATGTAGCAGTGAAAAAAGCTTGCAATCTGGGGGTTCTTAACGGAGTCAATCTTCCTAACAATGGGCCTTTTATTTCCCATCTTTTCTATGCTGATGACGTCCTTTTTCTCGGTGATTGGTCTCCAACTAATATTACAAACCTATTCAGAATTCTACGGTGTTTCCATTTAGCTTCGGGGCTGAAAATAAATTTGTCGAAAACAAATTTAATGGGTGTGGGAGTGCAAACAAACGATATTTCTCGTCTGGCTTCTCGTCTACATTGTAAAGCCGGGAGCTTCCCATTTAAGTTCCTAGGCATTCCTATTGGTACTTCAATGAACAAATGCGCTTCATGGCAGCCTATAGTCGACAAGTTTCAATCAAAACTATCGAACTCGAGAGCATGCTCGCTTTCAGTTGGCGGTCGATTAACGTTGTGCAAGACGATTCTTGGATCTCTTGGCAATTACATCTTCTCCCTTTATAAAGCACCTGTCGCCGTTCTAAAGAAGCTGGAGTCTCTAAGACGTAATTTCTTTCTTGGTGGAGTTCAAAGCGCGAAAAAACTAACCTGGATTGCATGGGATAACACCATCTGCTCCAAGGAGTTGGGTGGTTTCGGGATGGGAAGCTTAAAAGCGTTAAATATCTCATTGCTTGCTAAGTGGTGGTGGAGAATCAAGAAAGATGAAAATTCCTTATGGGCTGCCTCCATTAAGTCAATCCATGGTTTTTATCGTCGATATCCAAGAGACCCTTTGTTATCGAAAATAGGCGGGAATTGGGGCTCCATTATTTCTATAAACAAACTGACCCGGGAGTATGACATCGACCTATTTTCTTTAATCAGTTATTCCGATGATGGTGCCTTGAGGTGGCCGCTCGACCAGAGTGGAGAATTCTCTGTCTCTTCGTTACGTAACTATCTGGATGATAAGTTCCTCCATAACAATAGCGGTGTTAAAACATACTGGTGTAAACTTATCCCCGGAAAAGTAAACATTCACGGCTGGAAGACCCTTCATAAAAGACTCGCCACGTATGGTAACCTTGTCAAGCGTGGAATTATATCCGCTCCAAAACCGTGTCCTTTTTGTGAATTGGTTTTAGAGACGGAAGAACACCTTTTTGCGGATTGTGGATTTGCACAAAGTGTGCTAACGGAGATTGCATCGTGGTGGCAGATTCCTTCTACTGTTAGCTCGTTGGATGCTCTTTTCTCTTGGGGGGAATCTAATAATTTTTCGGGCGTCAAGCTTCGTATTTTTAAGGCGGTGATTCTCATTTTCTTATGGTATATCTGGAAGGCGAGGAACGAGAAGGTCCACGATAAGAAAAACGTTTTAGCTCCTAAGCTTTTTGATCTCATTCAAGCCCACTCCTTTTTTTGGATTAACTCGAGGAAGAAGCTCAAGTTTAAGTTAGATTGGTTCGTTTGGTGTTGTATGCCCTTTTCTTATCCTTATTTGTAATCCTCCTTCTCTAGCCTCTCGCTAGCTGTTTTTTTTTTCTAATAAAATTGTCGCCGCCGTTAAAAAAAAAAAGAGAGTAGTGGTCCACATCATTTGCCGTTTCAGTTTGCACGCGGCAAATATGACGTATCAATTTTAAGGGCGGCAAAAAAATTTACTGTGTACCGGACGGTTGGACGTCCAAAACCGGAAAAATCATAATATCATATATCAAAACAAATTCAAATCGATTATTAAAAGTCTATGGTTTTTTAGGGAAACGATCGGCTGTAGTATACACACATATAATACTTTTATGTTATAAAAAGAAAAAAAGTAAAAGGACATTGTTACCCCTGATGTAACAAAGAAAAAGTTAGTGGAGTTAGGACTAGGTACCCAATCCGTAACAAAGTTGAAACGACAGTGATCACTTTTGTAATTGTTTTATTTGAGGGACTCAATCCAAAATTTCATATAACCATGGGGACCAAATTTGTAATTCACTCTTATCTTTATAATTATATTTTGATTTCGATAGAAATCGGGTGTTTTTTTAATACGGAAATATGATAAAAGTTTACATTCACATCTCATGGATTTGAATTTATGCATTAATTCCAAGTTCCAATTTGTGATGGAAATTTTCTTCTTTATTTTTAAAAGATATATTCAAAATTTTAATCTTTCTTTTCATATCTAGGTAAATCAAATATGGTGTAATTTTGGGTTGTAAATCAAATATGGTGTTATTTTGGGTTGTAAATATGATGTTATTTAGTGCAAGGGTTTGTTGCCGGAGATGATGAATTGGCCCGAGAAGATGACCAGAAAAGGGACGGTGTGTTTTTGTTTTTTTTTTAATTCTATTATTGAATTCTTTACATATACATTCAAAGTTCTACAACAAAAAAATATCAAAGAAATTGGTAAAATGACCAAAATCACCCATATTTAATAAAGAGAAGGTGGTCGTAGATTATAGTTCTGTTGCGAAGCTAGTCTGTTGAGTTTGAGAGCTAAACTAGATAGATTTAGAAGTAGAGACCCGATCCATAATAAAATCGAAACAACAATGACCATACTTGTAATTAATTTACTTGGGGGACCCAATCCATGATTTTCATATAACCATAGAGACAAAATCTGTAGTTTATTAGAAGTTAAATGATAAAATCTTTTGCAATTTTGTTTGAAATCTAGTTCCATACTTGGCAGTGATATTTTCCTACATCGGCAATGCAAAAAAAGTTTTTACCTTTTATCACCCTCCTAATAAAGCAACTTTTTTAATTGTCCCACATCGACCAACAAAAGAAATTCCATCCTAAGTCCCATTATATAAATATCACTCAGAGAAGCGGTTAGTTGTTACCAAGCCCAATTAGTGATGGTCCCTTAAAAGGTTGATTAGCATATAACCAACTCCACGCCTTGACATAAGTACTAATTTCCTCGAATTGTCCCTTAGAAAAAGATCAAGTTGCTTTTTGGCTTTGAATGAGGCCTTATGATTATAGTTCCCCTCCGAGTTGAGCCACGAGGATCGATCAAGATCTTCTTGAGCACCTCCATGGCAACAACATGGAATATGCAATTACGCTCAATAAGATTTTGATGAATCCTTATAGTCTGACTGAGAGGGGAACTACAATCATCGAGGCCTCCTTGAAATCTGTAGAAGCGACTCGATTTTTGCCAACACCAGCTAGAGAAATTGATGCCTATTGCAAGCAGTTGTTGGGTGAGTCCCATTCAATGTGTCCCCAAGAAAGGAGGCACAACCGTTATCACAAACGAGAAGAATGAGCTAATTCCCACTAGGATTGTGACCAGGTGGCGTATTTGCATGGATTATAGGCAACTTAACCTAGCCACCAAAAAGGACCATTTCCCCTTGCCTTTTATCGACCAAATGCTTGATAGGTTAGCTGGAAATGAATTCTATTGCTTTTTGGACGGATATTCCGGTTATAACCAAATCCATATAGCTCCCGAGGACCAAGAGAGGAGTACCTTCACTTGTCCTTATGGTACCTTTGCTTTTCGAAGGATGCCTTTTGGGTTGTGCAATGCCCCCGCAACATTCCAACGTTGCATGATGGCAATCTTTTCTGATATGATAGAGGACACTATTGAAGTGTTTATGGATGACTTTTCGGTGATAGCACCTTTATTTGATGAATGCCTTAAGAACTTGGAGAAAAGCCTAGAGAGATGTAAGATGCATTACCTTATCCTAAATTAGGAGAAATGTCATTTCATGGTCCAAGAAGGTATAGTCTTAGGTCATCTTGTGTCTAAGAGAGGATTGGAGGTAGATAGAGCCAAGTTAGAAGTGATTGAACAACTCCCCGAGCCTAATATGGTTAAAGGTATTCGTAGCTTTTTAGGACATTCCAGGTTCTATAGGCGGTTTATTAAGGATTTCTCCAAAATAACCAAACATTTGTGCACCCTTTTACAACATGACCAGAAGTTTGAATTCACCCAAGACTGTAGGGAGGCATTTGAAACCATAAAGAAAGCTCTCATTATTGCACCCATAGTGACCACTCCTGACTGGACTCTTCCATTCGAAATTATGTGCGTTGCTAGTGAGTAGGTTGTTGGGGTTGTTTTAGGACAGCGAAAAGATAAAGTATTTCACCCCATATACTATGCAAGCAAAACTCTAATTGAAGCTCAAATTAATTATACCGTCACGAAAAAAGAGTTGCTTGCTGTGGTGTTTGCTTTTGATCGCTTTAGATCCTATTTGATAGGCACGAAAGTCATAGTGCACACTGACCATGCAACAATTAAATATCTCATAAGTAAGGCTGATTCTAAGCCTAGACTAATCCATTGGATACTTTTGTTGCAAGAATTCGTCCTTGAAATTGTTGATAGAAAAGGGATCAACAATCAAATCGCAGATCATTTATCCCGACTTGAGAAGATAGTGACCACTCAGGAACCAACTTCGGTTCAAGAAAGATTTCCCGATGAACAATTGCTAGCTATTCATCATCATGACCCATGTGCTCCTTGGTGTGTTGATATAGCTAATTTTTTGGCATGTGGCCTTAAACCTCATGGCATGCGTGGTCAACCATTTAAGAAATTTTTAAATGCTTGTAGACAATATTTTTGGGACGACCCATACTTATACAGAGTGGGGCTGACCAAATATTGAGAAGGTGTGTTCATGGAAACGAGATACACCAAATTCTACAAGGTTGCCACATAGCCCAGTATGGTGGCCACTTCGGTGGACAGCGTACCGGAGCTAAAATATTGCAATGTGGATTTTATTGGCCCTTAATTTTCAAAGATTCAAACTAATTTGTAAAATAATGTGAACAATGCCAAAGAACCAGGAACTTCTCTCAAAAGAACGAAATGCCACTTAATAACATCTTAGAGGTGGACCTTTTTGATGTTTGGGGGATAGACTTTATGGGTCCGTTCCCAAACTCCAACAACAACCATTAATATTAGTCGTGATTGATTAAGTTTCGAAATGGGTCGAATCCATTGCATGCTATTCTAACAATGCAAATACCGCGGTAAAGTTTTTGCACAAAAATATTTTCGCTCGTTTTGGAACACCACGAGCTTTGATAAGGTACGAAGGAACCCATTTCGTAAACAAGCTCATGAGCTCGGTACTCGCGAAGTATGATATACATCACAGAGTGGTCACTGCTTATCATCCGCAGACCAATGGGTTGGTCGAACTCTCAAATCGAGAGATTAAAGGCATTTTGGAGAAAGTTGTTAAACCCGAACGTAAGGATTGGTCAACAAAGCTCGATGACGCTCTTTGGGCCTATAGAACGACCTATAAAACTCCTTTGGGTATGTCTCCATTCAAATTAGTTTTTGGCAAGGCTTGCCATTTACCAATCGAATTGGAGCAAAAAACCTTTTGGGCTCTAAAGGAGCTTAAGATGAGTGAAGATGCGGCGGGAACCAAAAGTTTTTGCAATTGCACGAGCTAGATGAGCTTCATCACCATTCTTACGAGAACGCCAAGCTCTACAAGGAAAAAACTAAGATGTGGCATGATCGGAGGATAAATCATAGAAAGCTTGAGGAAGGTCAACAAGTGCTTCTATTCAACTCCTGACTCAAAATCTTCCCGGGTAAGCTAAATTCTCGTTGGACGAGACCATATACTGTGGTCAAGGTAAGCCCTTTTGGAACCATTGATATCATGACACCTAATTCTGGAGAAGTCTTTAAGGTTAACGGACACCGAGTAAAACACTTTCTGAGCGAGAGTGCCCACACTGTCCCTATTCAATCCGACTGAGACATATCCATGATAAAGTGCAAGTAAATATTTTATTTCATTTATTTTTCACCCTTTGTTATTATTTTTGGTGTTTTATTTCATCTTTTGTAGGTATTTAGTTAAATGCTTCAAAAATCTCGAATCTGAAGTGGGAGTGTCCACTCTGTTGTCTGTACCCGCTGGGTGACTGTCGACGTGACAGCTGCTGCCCAAGAGCCCCAATAGACAACCCCTAGTACCTCTGGACTTCCAAGCTTTCATCTTTAAGTCACCCTTTGCTACAAAAGGAGGAATACTTAAGTCCTTTACATTTTCAAGAAAACCCTTGGATTTCTATTTCCCTCCTAATTTTATTAACCGGTTTTTGATATTATCCGGTGGGTTTTAATTTTTTTCTGAATTTAAAAATTTAAAGGAAACCTTTTTGTCCCCTTTTGAAAATTTTTACCCGGTTGTGTTTATAACCCGGTGGGTTTTTCATTTTTGGGATTTAAAATTATTTTTCTTTTTTATTTTTCAAATTCAAGAAATTAGTTTTCTTTTAAAATCCAAATCTTATCCTCCTTTACCATCAATAACCGTTCCCTCTTAAAATCCAAAGACCCTTTAAACCTCCAAACAAATCTTTTACCCATCATCACTTTCACCTTTTTCTTATTTCCAAAAGATAACTTTTCTTTCAAAATCTTTTTACTTCCTAAAACTTCATTTCTTCCATGGCAAGAACAAAGAGAACCTTTTCATCTCCTCACCCCCAATACTCGATCCACTCGTCGGAGAATACTCACCACCGTCGATACACCCCCGGAATCATCGCCGGAGATGGAACACAATGAAGTCGACGAGCGTGTTGCTCGTATTCTAACCGAAGATTTCAACCAACTTCCTACAAACATAGAGACAACTCAAGAAGACCCCATAAACACCGATGAGGTCTTGTTGGCGTCCAAAACAACCGTCGGAGCAGATACCACCACATCGGAAGTCGATGCTCTCGAACAAATGAGACTCGAAACAGAGGCTGAAATGGTCAAAATAAAGGAAGATCTCGCTGAGAGAATGAGGGTATTGGAGGAGAGAAAGGCCTAGATTGTTCGAAAGAAATAAGAGAAGGAGAAAAGATTGAGGGAGGAGGCTGAAAAGAAACAAAAAAAGGAGGAAGAGCGAAAACAGAAATAGGAGGAGGAAATAGTTCGAAAAGAAGAAGAAGAGAAATGGCTGAAAGAAGAGGTTGAAAACGGTTAGAAGAAGAAAGAAAAGGGTGCTGGAAGCAGTTCTGTAGTGACCACTCTGCGTTCAGCAGTATCTGGTGCCTCTGGTGTGCTCACTGAAGCACAAGGTAACTCCCCTTCCCAAGAATCTGATAGTCTTTTGCATGATTTGGCAGAAGGAAGTGAAAGCAATACGCAAACTCCCAAGAAAAGCATGGTGATTGGAAAGCCAAAAAAATTCACAACAGTGGCAACATCAATGCAGTACAAAATCCTCACAGGTCAAAAACTCAACATGGAGAAGGGTTTTGATGAGGAGTTTTTAAAACAACCTGCATTTGTCAAAGAAAGGATCATAAAGCAGTCGTGGACCACTCTTGCATCCGCATCCCGCAAGGCAAACGCCTCGATAGTCCGAGAGTTTTATGTGGAGGCAGCCGATCGACCGACTAAGAAGGTATGTGTTCGTGGTGTTATGGTTCTTTACGATGGTCCCACTATCAACCGAGTCCTTGGCGTAAAACGGCCGGACTCATGCTCACTTACGACCCTCATGGAAGGTCTTAGTGATGAAGATATGATGGATGTTAGTGACACCTTATGTGTCCAAGGGAAAACTTGGGTGACGAAAGGGGGACGTACGTATCTCCCCGCTGGCCATCTCACTATCGAGGCTGTCATTTGGTTCAACTTTCTTCGTCACAACCTTTGGCCCATATCTCACGACAGTACGCTCTCTGTGGACAAATGTTGTTTGTTGTATTGTGTTGTCAAAAACCTTCCCGCTGATCTTAGTCATTTGATGAGCTTGGCTATTTTCCAAATCCGCAAGCGAAAGAAGGTAAACATTCCTTTTCCTTGCCTTATCACGACACTAACATTTGATGTAGGAGTGGCCCCTGATGAAGGTGACTATTGGTTGAACACTACTACTTCCATTAGTAGCATGACAATCAAGTGCATGAAGCGTTCACCCTCTGTCACACCCGGTGAAACATCGTCTGGTGCCCACTCTGATATCATGTCCGAGATACTAAAGGAGTTGAAGGAAAACAACGACCTTTTGAGGTCTATTCAAGATAGAATGAAGCTGATAGAGAAGTCGACTGAGTCTGTTTGGAGTTACGAATGTGAGCGTGATTTGGTGCTCAAAGGATATTTCACTGTTAGAGACCCCGATGTGTATGCGCAACTCCTTGAGTTCCCTGCTGGTGTTTGTCCAACTTATGGTGAAGAATCATTTGATGATCTTGCTGATGATGATCTGGCTGATGATGACTTGCTTGATGACCAAGTCGATGAAAACGTATCTGGTTTGTAAAGACATGCTTGTGCCCACTGTGGCTTCTGAATAATTTTAATTTTATGTGTTTATTTGTTGCTTTTAACTCTTTGGCCATTTGATATTTGCTTCTTTTTGTCTATAATCTCTAATGCATGGTTGTCTTACCATTTGATTGGTAAGTGCTTTTGGTACTAACCTTTTTGTTGATTTGAATGTTGTTTGATGTCACTAACTTTTTGATGCCAACAGTTTTGGATTTCATAGCAGAAGGACCCACTTTTTCAAAAGATTCCAAAAACTCCAATTTTGTCACTTTGAAATGACGTAGACCCTCTTTGCTATACACAAAGCCTTAACACTTACCTTTTGTACCCATAGCCCTCTTGTTGTGTTTTTATTATCACAACGAGGACTTTGTGGCATTTAAGTTTTTTTTTTTTGGGGGGGGGGGGGGACTTGATCATGACCTTCCTATCAAGAAAATCTAGAGTATCCACTCCAGTACTATCCGAGTGACACTCCAAAAAAAATGAAGAAAAATACATAGAAAACCCTGAGTTAACACTTCAGAGAGTGACCACTACTCGCAGTACAATGACCATTTGACTAAATCAAGTATTTAATGTAAAATCCGGGAAAAATCACAACTACATCACTTCCTTTAATTATAAGAACTTTGTTAATTATTTTCACCAAACCAACTCAAAAGAATTTCTTCCTCTCTAATTGAAACTCGTAAAAGTATGTTCATGAAACAATAGTGTCTTGATAGTTCCAGGTACTTAAGGATACGACATTTTGTTCTTACCACTTTATTACTTGGTAAACGATCATAGTGACCAGTGTATACTTGCGCTATCCACTATGGACTGAGTTGCTAACCTCACTGCGATTACATATTTCGCTCCCATACCAATTTCATCAAATTTGGGTTAGGTTTGGATGCTAGTTTTTGGTTAGGTACAGGCCCGTCCCTTGGGCTGTTAAAAAATGGGATTTAGAACAGGGCCCCAAAAACTTGGGGCCCAAATTTTATATATTTCAGGGCCTGTTTTCTTAGTCTAAATTGATGCCGATCAAAAGTCAAAATACAAGTCTTATAGTCATTATCGCTTCGTCGCTTCGTTCTTCTTCCTTTATCTATTCCCAATTCAACAATCGTCGATTGGAATCCCCGAAGTCTCAAAATACGAAGATGCCTAGTGATTTTTTGGTTCTAGATACTCAATGGCAACAACAACGGTACGATTTTAGTTGATTTTTGTATAAGATGCTTGATTTAATTCTTAGATTTCACTTTTCAAAATCTGAGAAATCTAGGGCTGAACAATCCCTAATTTGCTATCGCAAAATACATAATTTGTTCAATTGTTCTGCTGATGTTCATCAATTTTAACCTAATTTGGTATTCGATAGTTCCTATTTTTCTACCCTTTGTTAACTTGTTGTTTGTTGAGTAATCTGTCGTTGAGTACTTGAGTTCTTGGAGCCAGGAGTGCACTTACAACACAACAGCCAGCCTCTAGCATAACAGGTAAATTCACATTGTTAATCTTTTATCTTTGATGTTTATGTTTAATATATGTAAAACTCAAATGATTAAACCCAAATTGTATATATTTTAGATTAGGGCCTGTTTTAGCTTCAAGAAAAAAGTGATTCACCCCCAATTTGAGCCTTCTGTGATTTTGCGTAACAATTCTTACTAGTTAATGCCATATATATACCAAAACATATATAATTAATTAATTATATATTATATATAGTTAGCAAATAGCAAATTAACACACACGCACATATATATTGATATATATATATATATATATATATATATATAATTCTTACTGCCATTAATATATACATATAAAAACATCATTCTTAACTTAAGAATGAACACATCTTACTGCCATATTTGGCCATTTGGGCTTAATAATTATAAATGATGAAATGATTCACATCCGTGAGTTTCTGTAGTAATTACTTACATATATACATATATATATACCAAAAATGTGGTGTTAATTTTTTTAGGATTTGTTCAATCTGTTATTTCAGATTGTTGATCTTTATGGTTTATGTTTATTTCAGATTGGGACTTGGGAGGACCAAGCATCAATAGCTATTGTGCAATCTGTCGTTTGTTACGTTGTTCATCGACTCAGGTTTATTTGTTCCTTATCTTATTTTTTCCTTATTTCAGTTTCAATGTCTTCTAGGGTTAGAAAATATGATTATGGATGCCAAAAGCGTAAAAAAAAAGAACTGAAGAGATGATTCAATCTCAAAAAGGATCTCTTGATAAGTTTGTCATAAAAGGATCACAAACTTCTATTGACAATAAGCATGTTGATGTTAATTTAGATGATACTTATGTTGATGCTTCTAATGAAAATCCTAACTTGGTGAATTTAGTTGACACTCCAAATGACCCTCTTGAGGATTTAGCTACAAATGTTGATACTAGCGTTGGTTTAGATGATATGAATGCTAATACTAATAATGCTTCTAACGATGTTCCTAATGCTAATAATGCTTCTAATGATATTCCTAATGCTACTGATGGTGATGATGCTACTAGTGACGATGATGTTTTTAATCATTTTGATATATTTGATCCAAGAAACTGGGATGCATTAGATTCTAAAATGATTGAGGTGTTAGTTGCTAAAGGTCCTAAAAGAGATTTGACTGTCCAAAAAGGTCCTAAAGATAAGTTTTCTAAACGATTTTCTGCCACGTTGTATACTAGAATCTTACTAAATGGGGGAGAAACGTGTTAGAGATTGGCTTGTGTATTCGGTAGAGCTTGATAAGGTATTTTGTTTTTGCTGTAAATTTTTTAAAAAAATACATGTAAAAGGTCAATTAACAAATGATGGATTTGAGGATTGGTCGCACCTTAGTACTAGACTTAAGGAGCATGAAACAAGTATAGACCATGTAACGAATATGAAAACTTGGTACGACTTGCGGCTAAGACTTCAAAAGAATCAAACCATTGACAAAACTGTTCAAACCCAAATAGAAAAAGAAAAAAGTCATTGAAAAAAAGTCTTGGTAAGGGTTGTGTCTATTGTAAAGTTTCTTGCAAAACATAATCTTGCATTTCGTGGAAGTAATGGGAAATTGTATGAAAATAGAAATGGTAACTTTTTGGGCTTGATTGAGAGGTTGGCTGAATTTGACCCAATTATTCAGGATCATGTTCAACGTATTACAAATGATGATTTACATGTTCATTATCTTGGTCCTAGAATTCAAAATGAGTTGATAACTTTGCTTGCTAGAAGAATCAAATATGAAATTATTAATAAAGTAAAAGAGGCAAAGTATTTTTCTGTTATTCTTGATTGCACTCCCGATATAAGTCATCAAGAACAAATGTCCATGATATTAAGGTATGTAGATGTATCTTTTAAAATTGTTTGCATTGAGGAATCCTTTCTAGGATTTTTGGAGGTAGATAATACCACGGGACAAGGTTTGTTTGATGTGCTAGTAGCTGAATTAAAGTGTCTTGGTTTGGATTTAGATAATGTGCGAGGACAAGGGTACGATAATGGTTCAAACATGAAAGGAAAACATCAAGGAGTACAAAAGAAATTACTAGATATAAACCCTCGAGCATTTTATACTTCTTGTGCTTCTCATAGTCTTAACTTAACTTTGTGTGATATAGCCAATACTTGTGGTAAAGCTAGAGATTTTTTTGTAATAATTCAGCGTATTTATACAATATTTGCTAATTCCACTAAAAGATGGCAAGTGTTTAAAGATAATGTAAAATGATGGACTGTCAAGTCATTGTCAACGACTCGTTGGGAGAGTCGTGTTGATAGTGTGAAAGCAATAAGATTTCAAGTGTTAGATGTAAGAAAAGCTTTACTTCAAGTGGCCGAAATGGATAATGATTCAAAAATTAGAAGTGAAGCAAAATCTTTAGCACACAATGAGCTTGGTGATTTTGAGTTTCTAGTGTCGTTGGTGGTTTGGTATGAAATATTATATTCTATAAACTTGGTTAGTAAGCTTTTGCAGTCAGAAAATATGTTAATTGATGTTGCTATTGATCAAGTTAAGGGACTGGTTTCTTTTTTTAAGGGATATAGAGAAACAGGATTTTTAGATGCTATAGAATCAGCAAAGAAGATTGCCACTGAATTGAATATTGATCCGTTGTTTCCTCAAAGACGTGAAATTAGAAGAAAAAGGCATTTTGATGAAAATCCATGTGATACATCTGAAATTAATTCACAATCAACAGAGGAGTCCTTTAGAGTTAATCATTTCTTATGTCTCGTTGATCATGCAATTGCTTCACTAACTAGGAGATTTGAACAATACCAAGAATATGAAAGTGTGTTTGGGTTTTTGTTTACATCTGATAAGTTGCGTTCTTTGGATGATATATGTTTAAAGTCTGCTTGTACTAACTTTGAAAATGCATTAAAGAAACAAGACCAATCTGATATAGATGGGAATGACTTGTATGTTGAGCTAAAGATACTTCAAGATTATTTACCCAAACTAAACATGGGACCTCTTGATATTTTAAAGTATTTGAAACATGTTGATTGCTTCCCTAATGCTATTATTGCTTATCGAGTTTTGTTGACTATTCATGTGACTGTTGCATCTGCAGAAAGAAGTTTCTCAAAGTTGAAGTTGTTGAAGACTTATATGCACTCTACAATGACACAAGAAAGGCTTAACGGACTTGCCATGATAGCAATTGAAAATAACTTTTTGGAGAAAGTTGATTATGAAGATCTCATTGAAGATTTTATTTCAAAGAATGTTAAAAGAATGATTCTATTCAAGTAAAATTAACATGTTACTTTGTCTTTTGATTGTTTTTTATGCAAGACTTTCAATGTATTTTGAACTTTTATTTAATTTTTATTTGTTATTTGTTTTGTCGTACAATCGATTTATATTTTTGATATAAGTGTAACAGGGCCCCCAAAAGGTTAGGGACAGCCCTGGTTAGGAACCTTTGGTAAATGTTTGATGGACAAATTGTTTTGGAATATATGGTTATTAGTTGTTTTATGAATCAGACATGATTTACATATGAAGACAGATAAAATCCATTATGAGTTAAGGAAATACAACCATCTTTTAGTATATGAGAATAATCGAAGTGTTGGTGAAATCAATTGATACCCAAGTTGGAAAAATTATGAAAGACTATTAATGTAAAATAGCTTAACATCTAAATTTTACTTAATTAACCACAAAGAAGAAATTGGCATAAAACAAAACTAAACACAAATATCGTCTAACATAGTAAAACACAAACAAATTAATACTATGTTATCAATCATCAAATTAGTCGAACATTCTTTTTTTCACTGAGAAATTGCGAGAGTTGTGGCTTGTTTATTCATTATATCCCCCGCATTGCTTGTGT
This sequence comes from Silybum marianum, assembly GCA_036898165.1. Taxonomy (NCBI): domain Eukaryota; kingdom Viridiplantae; phylum Streptophyta; class Magnoliopsida; order Asterales; family Asteraceae; genus Silybum; species Silybum marianum. The sequence continues at coordinate 9,893,866 of CM072541.1, forward strand.
CACACATCTTTTATAGCTTACTCACCCGACACCAATCAAATAGGGGCAAGTCCTTTAGGACATTCAATACCAAATTTATGGTGGCGCTATATCTTTCCTTCGTGGATTCCATTGTGCCTCCAATATGATTCTTCCTTTCAAAGATGATTGTTTCAGAGTTGACTTTCGTCTATGATAGGAACTTTGAAAAATAAATCACAAACATATGTTACATTCTCATAAAACCAACATGCAACATATAGTTATTTAATTATAGAAACATTAAGATGCATGATCTTTATACTAAAATCACATGTGATTGCATATGAAAATGATCATAATCATTTATGTACCCAACAATATCACACGTGATCTTATGATTATGTTTATGTACTCAACATTTCAGATTTTGGAAACTCTACAATTTTCATACAATGAGCATATCATCACATTTCATATTATGGAAACTAAGACATCCTCATACACAGTGTATTGTTAACTAAACTTATAAGAACGTTCTAACAATCACAGGTGATTATTAATTACATAATCTTCCATGTTGTTAATTCGTCATGATATAATTATAATCTAATAACATTTCATATTCCGGAAACTATGATATCTTCATACACAATATGTTTATTAACTAAACTAATAAGAGCATTATAATAATCACACGTGATTATTAATATCTTGAATCATGTTATTTCATCATGATGAAACCTCTCTTAAACTAAAATCTATCAAAAAAAAAGAATCAAATCATGAATAAAGGTATAATTTATGCATGAAAATACAACAACATAAACAAAAGTTTACCTTCAAATCTTGTCATTACCGTATCATCACCAGAATCAACATTGCTTTCTTCGTTACCACAGAAAGATCACACATATTAACGTGATTTGGTGGGTTAATTTTACTAACCGGAGGCGTATAATCTCTGACTTCGCGTGGTATCGATTCATTTGATGGCTCCATTGAAGAAACGATCACCAATTGAACTCCCACGGTTTTGCTTGAAGAAATCTAGAATTGCTTCCAGAAACGAAAGACTAGTATCGATTTATGATACCGAGGATTTGCTCGTTTGATTCTCCTCTCTCTCTCTCTCTCTCTCTCTCTCTCTATATATATATATATATATATAGAGAGAGAGAGAGAGAGAGAAGAAATTTCAAATGCGAACTCAAATTTGGTTGCAACCATGAGTATAAAGGAGAGCGTGACACATGTTCATTCCGTCTGAATAATGAAGGGCCTTTGGTATGAATAACGAATGTAAAGTTCATACATTATTCAGTATGAAGTTTATTAATTGCATTAAATAACTTTATGTATACTATATTACAAAGCATTTGGTAAAAACTATTAAAACCCATTTTTTATGTATACAATATTGTTTATTGATGCATATTACTTAAAATTCAAGTTTACAAGTATTGTTCAAAAGTACAACTTATTAGAGCTACATATTTGAATTTTATAATTAACAGCAAATAAACGTTATTGAATACAAGATAAACACCTAATTTAAAATATAAAAAATAGTTAGGATAATCATTGAATTATAACAGAATACTTAATTATTATCTTGAGTAAATTATCGTTATTAAAAATTAAATTGCATCCTATTAAACTTAAATTAAATTATAAAAAATTGCAATCAAAGAAAACTACACAAAAAACAATTTTTATATAGTTAATTTGATACTAATATCGATATATATATTTTAAAAAAATTTAGTATCTCTTCAAATCTATATATTATTCAAAAATAAAACCACATAAAATCGTATTATAACGTCCATTGGAACAAAAAATAAAACGAAGCATTAAAATCAAAATATATCTCGTTACATTGCGCGAGTACCTTTGTAGTAGAAATAAAAGGATTCTCATATATGATCCATATGTAACAAAAGATATATATGCCGTTTTAGACAATTTTTAAAAAGTTTTGTTTAAAACATTATTTAAAGCATGAATTACACTGGTGCTGTTTGCTTAAATTTTGGATTAGGTTTGTAAAACAAAATATCTACACTGGTTGTCCCTAACTTTTCTTTCTCATAACATTCACGATCCTTCCAGTTAACAATGTTAGTTAGCAAACACTAGGAAAGACTAATCTGTATTTTAACAAACTATTGGGATAAAAAATAAAATATGCTCTAAATTTAATTTTATTCACGTTTTTTTTATTAAAGAATTATTTTATAATTCCAATCATAAATCAAAATTCTTAAAATAAAGTATATATTAAATAAAAAACTTTATGCTTATTTAAAAAATATTAAATTCACAAAAAAGTTAGCGATAAAAATCTTATTAAAAAACAAATGAAATCAAAGATAAAATTACATACACTTTTGGTTGAGAATTGAAATATATGAGAAAACCAAAAATTAAGTTCGGCTAACATGAAATTACTAATTAATATATATAGTCAAATAACATAAATTAAAATAACACCAAAATAAAAATTATAAATTAATTAAAAAAAAAATTTACTATTAAAAAATTAAGAAAAATATTAGCAAAATTAGATTTATATGACTCCAGAAAAATTAGCCGTATAATTAAGTTTATGAGTCTATAAAAATTAAACATATAATTTTGTTTTAGTAATAGTTTTTATTAACTGTTTCAATGTTTGAATAATCAATGTTTATAATATTAATTTATGATTTTTATTTATGCTGTTATTATAATCATTTATATTTTGATGATATATTAATAATCTCACGTTAACCGAACTTAATTTTCAATATTTTGCTCTCATATTTCAATTCTCAATCAAAAAATATGTGAATTTATTTTGATGTTTTTTAACACTGTTTTTTTATGAATTTAATAGTTTTAAATAAATACTTTATTTTATTTAATATGTACTTTATTTTAAGAAATTTGATTTCTGATTGAATATACAAAATGTTTTTAATGAAAATTTAAGAAAAACATGAATAAAAATAAATTTTTGAGCAGATAACACTTTTGGTCCCTATAGTTTGTTCAAAGACCGATTAGTCCTTCCTAACGGCTGCTAACTTATATTGTTAAGTGTTGGGGCCATGTGTGTGATAAAAATGAAAAGTCAGGGACTACCAACATTGATTGTTTGTTTTAGGAACCAAATCCAAAATTTGACGAAACCACACAGTGTAATCCACTCTAGATATCATTCTAGGTTGAATCACCCATCACTCTATCTATGCATATGTGTGTGTGTTTATGTGTGTGTATGACCGGTTCTTATAGGGTTGGCTTCACATAGAGACCAATCTGTTTTTGTGAGATCCGTGAAACCACATTTTTACACTTCAAACTTTAGAGTAAAATACTATGAATGCAATAAAAAATATGAACCTTCGTAGAAAAAGAAAAAACACTGTGAAAATTACCTTCACGATAATCTGTTGTGAAGTTTCAAGTGTAAAAAAATAGTTTGATGTCACGTGATCCCATGTCGATTATAATAAGAAAGCTAAATAAAATGAGAAGATAAAAAGTAAAGGTTGATAGATGGTTCACAAACAACAGTATCTATCGGTGAAGGTGCTCATATTTGTAGTGTATAAATGACCGATTCATAGGACGTTGGGCACTCTTTTATATTGTCTTTTTTTTTCTATTAGCTATTCTCTGTCAGTTGGTTTCTATATGATCTCTCTCATTGAGAAAGTGCTATCAAAGCCGCTGTCCCAATAGCTTCGTTCAGGGGGGTATTAATTTTGGATTCTGGAGTGATCCACCTTTAAAAGCATTCACACAATCATATAGTTTCCTTAAAGAACGTATTAGATTCTTCATTTGCAACGCGCTCTTGTCATGTTACTTCCAAATTTAAACCAATGAAGAATTTATTAGCCGCAAAGATAGCTGCAAATAGCATAGATAATCAACGCAAAGGTCTAGGTTATGGGTAAATTTACTATTTCATGATCGCAATATATATATATATATATAATTCCATTTCTTACGACATGCACATACTTGTTAAAATAATTGATCCAAAATGGAAGATAAGTGACCACACCGACCATGGTTATGATATTGTGACTTTTCAAAACTCCTAGCTTAATCAAGAACCAACCCATCTTCTTGTTATAATATAATACAACCCCAAAAAAAGTACTGGCTAGTAAATATCAACCCTAACGGCCACTACGTGGGTTCTTTATAACCCACTTCCTCTATCCAAATTATCATAGTTATATAAATAGGACTCTTAGTATAATTTAAAATGTACACTTGGTTCAAGCCATTACGAAGCCGGGTTGAATTAGTTATTTCCTATTCATTCTATGATCTGTATTTTGGTCAAATGTAAAGGTTTAAACCTTGATTGCAAAACCAATTTATATAGTCGAAAATAATCTATTAGATCCATTTGAACCTTAAAAATGTAAAATCAAATGTTATTTTTGAACCTTAAAAATGTAAAATCAAATGTTATTTTTGAACCTTAAAAAACCCTAAATGTTATTTTTGAACCTTAAAAAACCCTAAATGGATCTCAATCCACTATTTATAACCAATCTTTCGTCCACTTTCATTGCTACCAGTCTTACATCGATTTTATTGATGGATCTTTAAATAGAGGTTTCACATTTACGTATCACTATAAACAATCCATTCGATTTCTCTTTTTGCAGATTTTCATTCTTTAAATCGATCTAATCAAATTTAATTTTCAAAATCGTTTGAGAATTTTGATTATAAACCGATTTTAAGCCACTGTTCTTCAATTAACTTAATTATCTAGATTTTCATTCTTGGGTTATTTGAATCGATTTAGATTGCAAAAGTATTTATAACCAATCTTAAAATGATTTTAAATTAAAGAGTTTTTCCACTTTTTGGTGCTACAGAAACTTAAAATCCTTGCTCTGATATGTGAAATAGAATTTTTGTTAGATTTGCTGATACGAAAATTAATTGAACTACAATATTTTCAACATAGGTTGTTCCTTTCTAGTGATGCTTAAGTGTTTCTGTTTGTTCAATCTTGTGCATTCCTTGTTGTAGGTTATTAATTATGGTGATGTAGCCAAGAATGGATTCACAACGTCAATGTTGGTAGCATTTCCAAAGAAACCTTTGTGTATCTGTTAGAGCACTAGTAATGTTTGCAATTTTTCTAAAGCCCCTGATTCATTTCAATTCCAAAACCTTCTGAATCGGTCCTTTTATGTTTTGCAGGATAACATCATCAATGAACAAGGTTGGATAATAGAAACAAGAAAAAGGAGATGAAGAAAGGACAAGGTACTATCATCGTTTGTTGGAACCTAGATCCCTTTCTAGCAAGTAATCAATAGATCAAATATGTAAATACGAGCGGAAGCAAGTAAATCTAAGATTAATAGTAAGATTAGTAAAAACAAATAGGAAGAACAATCGTAATTGATACTGAATTGCGTTTGAATGATTGACAACAGTGTGCACAAAACAATAGCTCTCTATTTCGTATTTCTCAATCGATACCATTACAATATATGAAAGAGCTATTTATACGAATACAACATTGAAAGTCAACTACTTGGCCTATTACAATGAGACACGTAAGCAAGGAAGTAACAAAATAATAGACACACGGAGGGTGTGCTTTCCACGTCATCTGATGCATAGTAGTTACTTAATTCTGTTTCATACTTCACCAAAATTGAGGTCTAACAATCTCCCCCTAAGTATGAAAAACAGAATGCTGCACGTGTAGCTTCGCTGTTCTGCTAAAGGCATAATAGTTGATTGTGATTGTATCAGAAGGGAGCTGTTTGAAAAATGACTTTGTAGATAACATCTGTAACTTCTCTGAGCTTCATAAGTTTGTCAAGTCTCTTTTCGATTCTGTCTCTGATTTCTGCATCTTGATTGCCAACTGTTATAGAAGCAAAACAATTTACAATGTAGACAACTTCTGTAGAGTATCTGTGAGCATCTTTGATTCTGAAGAAGCTTTTTCTGTTAGGCCTTCTGAACACAACCCCAACTTCTAGTTTGGTTATTACTTTTCCAATCCTTTGAGCATTAATACCCTCCAAATCTTCATTTGGTACAGCGATACACAAGTTATCAACTTTGTAGTTCAAACCCGTTTGGAAGTCTACTTGCCTTCTGTATCGAATGAAAGACTTCATACATTCAATGTTACGGAAGTAAGCAACTCTGTTCTGATCTTCACTTTCTCTGTTCATCTAGGTCTTCATGAATTTTTCCAGAGTAAGCAGATCAGAGGGATTTATTGATAATAGATTGTTGTCACATAAATATGATGCCTTGTTATCTTCTCTGACAACCATATAAATTGTGTACCAGATTGGAATTTGTTCGAATTGAGTATGCCTGACAGAAATGGTCTTGATTGGGATTATGGAATAAGCCTCCTTTCTTGATTGCCTGTGAGTAATAAACTTGTCTTTGATTTCATCACTGACTTGATAATCGTTTGAGAAATTTGGCATCATTAGATATATCTTCTGATCCACAGGAGCATACATATGCTTATTCTTGATTTCTAAGTTGGGTGGCTCAAGTCTTCCGAACTTCTGCATTTTTTCTTCATTTGCAGCTTTGAATTTTGCAGATTCTTTCCTTTTTGCTTCTTCAATATTTTCACGAGCCCTTTCAACAGCTTCTTTGGCAATTTCAACTTCTTTTCTTTCTTTTTCTGCCTGAGCCATGTCTTTCTCGGCTTCTGCTTTAGCTTTCAGAGCTTCTTCCTTAGCTTTTTCAGCTTCAGACCTTAGTCTATTCTCTTCTTCTGTTATTGCAGCTTCAGCTCTGGCAGCTTTAGCTCTGGCTTCTTCTTCTGCTTGGGCAGCTTTAGCTCTGGCTTCTTCAGTTTTCTTAGCTTCAGCCCTGGCAATTTCTGCTTCAGTTGCTTTTGCTTTGGCAGCTTCTGCTTTATCTGCCTCTGCTCTGGTTTGTTGAGAAGATTGTGTTTTGGTATTCCCTATTACCTCTAGTATGAATTTAGCAATCTCTGGATCTTTAGGCAGGGGACCTCGATGAGTGGCCAGAGGAGTAGGCGTTAATGGAGTTTGCTTAGGAGGAGGAGGTGCAGAAGGGGAGGAGGTTGATGCTTTACCTTCTCTTGATTCACCTTCTGACCCATTTCTGTTTTCATTTTCTTGATATTTTCCATGTTCTCCCCCTTCTAAGAATCAGGATCCTGATCCTCAGATCTTTTACGCTTGAGTTCAGCCTTCTTGCACCCTCGGGCTTCTTTAGCTTTCTTTCTTTCTTCAAATAAGGAGGATAAGGCTCTTACCAGAGAAGAGAGTTGGGATATGGTGTTTTCCAAAGTAGTGAGCTTCTGATCCATGTGAGAGTTTCTTGAGTTAGTTTTGGAGGCATACTTGGAAGTAAGAGCGTTGATACGGTCAATCATGGCTTTCTGAAATTGTGCCATATCCGACTTTTTAACCAGTGAGGAGGCAGAGGCAGATGCATCCTCTGATGGAAATACGACAGTGATAAGCTTGTGGATGTCAGCAACAAATGACCCATATTCATCAGCAGAGATGGTGACCTTTGGAGTGGGTATTTCAGAAGGTAGATTGAAGATAGCCTCTGCATTTGATTTTATGCTAGCGTCCAGAGCCTGGAAGTGAGCTTTTGCAGAGTTCTGTTGAGCTTCTGCATTATCAGAAAGAAGCTTTTTGATGTCTTCCAAAGTTTGATTTTGAGATACTTGATGAGCTTGTATGGCTGACAGAGTTTGTTGTTGGGAAACAAGGGATGATTTTAGATCTTCCATAGATCTCTGAATTTGATCACCAAAATCCTTGAATGCTGCAGTGGTGACAAATTCAGAATGGGTAACCGGTGTATCTCCAACGAATGGAGCCCCCTGTCTCTCGCGTTCAGAGAGGCCCTAATTCACACCTGTTTCGACGTTGAGTGTGGAGGGACTTCCAACCTGTCGTCGAGGGCTGTTATTCACAGACACCTCTTCGGTTGTTCGGAAAGGTTCAGCGTTATCCCGATCATCAGAGGATGGGGAGCTAAACACAATGTGCATACCTTGAGGAAGGGTAAAGACCCTGCTAAGTGGCGCATCGTGTGGCTGTAACCCCTCTGATGGGATTTCATCAGCATCTAGACTAACAGAAGGCATGGACTTACCTTCTGGGTGCCCTATGACATCGTTGGTCACGAAGACATCAACGTTTTGTGTAGGTGGTGACGAGTTCTGGGTCGACTGAACTCTTATAGTTTCATCATCACCCTTTTGAGAGGATGATGATGATGATGTGGATTCCCCGGATGTGCGTGATGCAGAGGAACAAAGAATTCCCTCTGATCGATTTGGCTGTTGGTGGTTTGGACTGGGTTGTCCTTTTTCAATGAGTGTAGATGTGTTGACATCTACCTTAGGAGATGTGGGTACCCTTCGAATTCTTTTCAGACTCAGTCTCACTTGACCCCTAACTTTCTAATATGGGCTCTAACTGCTCTAGGGTAGATACTCTCTGTTCTGAGAGTACCATAGAGCGTCTATAAGAAATGAGAGTAAGAGAGGTTGAAGGGATAAGGTCAAGCATGTACCTGGAAAGTTCTCTGGCAGCAGGATACCCGTTGATGTCGATGGTTGGCTTGTGAGAGCTCATCGAGGCTATTTTGCAGAAAGGCTAGAGCAGAGGAGCTTTCAGTGCACCAATTGCTAGGAAGGTGAAGAGTGATAAAAATCGTGGGAACATCAATGCAGGTAATGGTTTCCCTTGGCTCTAGAGAGAATTTTTGGTCTGAACCGCAGCTTTCATTTCCTAGAAGATTAGGCTTGTGTAGTCCAGAGGTCTATTAAAGAACATCCCATACATGATTGTGAGAATGTTCTTACTGGCTTGATCGAGAGACCCAATTTTGCAGGTAAGGCTTTTATTCAGGATAGACACAAGGACGTTCCACATTGGGGATAGCTGTTTGCGTTTGAACTCAGAAAGCCTATGGATATGTTCATTGTACCCCAAGAATCGAATAAAGGCCATCAGAGCTTCTGGTGTGGGATTTGGTTCTAGGTCAGGGTTTGGAATTGTTTGACCTTCAGCTTCAATGAATGGTTGAGGAAGTTGAAAATACTTGGCTATTTTCCTGCGAGTGATTGGGATTTGGACAGCAGATTCAGATTCAGTGGGGTGACCAAAAACTCCAATTAGTGTATTTTCATCCTTGATAAACATAGTTTGCCAGACCTCTTGTACATAAATTTCAGGAACATTTGGGTTTGTCAGGGTTAGGGCTCGGTTCAAGGAATGGTTTTGCAGGAATTCAATCATGATTCTGAACTCTAAGAGATAAGTATTGGGATCAAGAAGAACCTTAACATTGTTCGACTTCAATGGTAGCTTCAGAACAGGAGCACTATCAGCTGTGGAGGCGACCAAGTTGCCATCATCAATTTGGGGATTAGGGCTTGCAACTGGAGACGCCATTGATGAAGAAAGCTTGATGAGAAGCAAACGTCGATTAGGAAATTTTAGGATTTTTTAGGAAGAAGATGAAGCACGGTACTCTTATAGTTCTAAATGGAGGTTTATATATGAGAGAGAGAGAGAGAGAGAGTACTTGAGTGATTTTTGAATGAGAAGGGTTTTAATTTGGAGACTAACAAAAAAAAGGTTCGGGTTAGAGGAGTGCGCGCAGTCGTGTGAACATGCATAGGCACGATGAAGGACACGTGTAAAGTAGAACTGACATGGAAAAGAATTTGGCGCTTAAAAACGACTGAGTGTTCCCTCCTTAAAAAGAATATTAAAAGGAAATTAATTAAAAGAAAATCATGATTTAAAAAACAGATAAACTGTTGATTAAAAAAACTTTAGAGTAATTAATTCCTTTTAAAATCATTAAAATCAGACATTTGGAGAAAAAGCTTTTTGTTCCAAATGAAAGTTGTTGGTTCCAGATTCTCTACTTCAAAGATCAATCAATAAATTCAAACAACAGAGTAAAAGCGGAAGCAAGTAATATCGATTAATCAACAGTAATAAGAACAATCAAAGATTGAGGAACATATTAACTTGTAATATAACCTGAATCACGATTACAAATATTTGGAATGACGCACAGTATGTTCTTCACTCTTTCAATTAGATCGACAAATTTTACATTAGAGAAAAGATCTATTTATACAAATAGCAGAATGTAAAAGTCAATATTCTAACCTATTACAAACTGACACGTGTGAGATGGGAGCGTGTAACAAACTAATCAGTTGCAAAAGGTAGACATGCTGGATGTGTGTGCCACGCCATATTCTTCATCTTATGGTTCATACTTTCAAATGTGTAACAATCTCCCCCTAAGTATGAAACCAGAAGAGTGAAGTCTGTTCAGAAAGGAGCGACTTCAGAGACAATCTTTGCAAGTTTGTTGATGACCTCTCTGATTGATAATAGGCTGTCAAGTCTTTTGATTGTCTTTTCAAGTACTTCTGGATCGTGTTCATTTGAACTGATAGATATGTAACATTTTGCAATGTATACAACTTCTGAGGAGTATCGATCTCCTTCTATCTGGTCTTCTAAAGATGACCCCTTCTTCTGGTTGCAGTAAGTACTTACCAACTCTGAACGAATTGATGTTTTCTAATTCTTCATTTGGTGCAGAGATGGCAAGATGATCAACGTCGAAGTTTAGTCCTATCTGGAAGTCGACTTGCCTCTTGTATCTTAACAAAGACTTAATGCATTCAATGATTCTTGAATAGGCAACTTTTTTTTGGCTATCAGTACCTCTGGCCATTTGTGCTTTCATAAAGTTTTCTAGAAACAGAAGATTAGAAGGATGAACAGATAATAAATCATTATCACAGAAGTACCTGGTTTGATTATCGTCTCTTATTACTTCATAGATCATGTACCAGATCTCTGTATCTTCAAATTGTGAGTGCTTTATGGCAGAGATTCGTTTGATAGTTACAGGGGTGTATACATCCTTTCTTGCTTGTCTGTGTGCCATGAATTTGTCTTTACAGCATCACTCACATTATAGGCATTGGAGAAGTTGGGCAACATTAAATAAATCTTTTGATCATTTGGAGCATACATGCTGTTTCTGATAATTTCGAGTTTTGGAAGATCAAGATTTCCCATTCTCTGAGCTGCTTCTTCACGGATAGCCCTTCTCTGTGCCTTTTCTTGTTTTGACTTTTCTCTGGCTTCATTTTCTCTCTCTCTTTCTTCTTGTGCTCTTGCTGCTTCTACAGAGGCTTTTTCTGCTTCAGCTTTTGCTCTGATTTCAGCTTCTATTCGTTCTTCTTCTCTTCTTTTGTTCAAGGCTTCAACTTTAGCCTTTGATGCCTCAGGTCTGGCTCTAGTTTCCTGTTCTTTGGCTATTGCTGCTTTAGTGGATGAAGAGTACGGTGTTTTTCTTGTGTTTCCGACTACCTCTAGAATAAAGTTTGCTATCTCTGGATCTTTTGGAAGAGGTCCTGAATGAGTAGCTAACGGAGTTGGAGTAAGAGGAGTTTGTGTTGATGAAGGTTGAGCAGAAGAGGTTTGCCTGGAAGAAGGTGGTTGTTGTTTGCCAGAAGGAGTAGATGTTGTTGGATTGGAGCTTTCAGCGTTTGTGGTAGATTTGGCTTTCTTGGGTTCTGGTTCTTTCTCCCCCTTCTAAGAATCAGGATCCTGATCCTCAGACCTTTGTCGTTTCAGCTCAGCTTTTCTGCAAGCACGTTCTTCCTTTGCCTTTTTCTTGGCATTGAAGGTATCAGAGATAGAGCTTACCAGAGTTGTAAGTTGAGAAAGAGTGGATTCCATGGAAGAGAGCCTCTGATCTACATTCGAGGTCGTAGCCTTGGATGCAAACTTGGAAGATATATTATTGATGCTGTCAATCATGGCTTTTCGAAAAATCGCCATGTCTGACTTCTTAACCAGAGTGGTGCCAGTAGGATCGTCAGAAGGAGTGACAGCTTTGATAATCTTTTTTGAATCAGCTACCAGAGAGCTATATTCGGCCACAAAAATTGTAACTTCTGAAGGTGGAAGAGAGTCGGGGATATGGAAGATGGCATCAGCATTAGCGTTGATCTTTTCATTCAAAAGTTTGAACTGATCATCAAGATACTTCTTCTGGGCTTCTGAATTATCAGAGAGAACTGTTTGAAGGGCTTGGAGAGTAGCAGCATGACTTGCTTGTTTAGCTTTGATGCTCAGAAGAAGAGAGTGATTATTGGAGATGGATAATTTTAGATCTTCCATAGATCTCTGAATCTTATCAGCAAATGCCTGGAACGCTGCATTTGTGACAAACTCAGAAGGTGTAACCGGTGTATCTCCAACACATGGAGCCCCTTGTCTCTCGCGTTCAGAGAGGCCCTCTATCACACCTGTTTGTACGTTGAGTGTGGAGGGACTTCCAACCTGTCTTCAAGGGCTGTGATTAACAGGCACCTCTTCGGTTGTTCTGATTATCTCAACAGAGTCCTCATCATCAGCTTAGTATGCACAACAACTTTAATTTCTTGGAAAAGGAGGCTTGCGTAGTCCAAAGGGCGATTAAAATACATACCATATGCTTGCTTGATCGAGAGACCCAATTTTACAGGTGAGACTCTTGTTCAGAATGGAGACTAGGAGATTCCACATTGGGGGTAACTGCTTTCTCTTAAATTCAGATAGTTTAGTTAGGGGTTCATTGTAGCCAAGAAAGAGAATGAAGGATAGCAGAGCTTCAGCAGATGGGTTCGATTCTAGGGCTGGATTTGGCACAAAATCACCATCAATTTGCACCTGTGATGGGGATAGATGAAAATACCTGGCTAATTTTTTCTTGGTAATGGGGATTTCCATAGCATTATCAGGTTGATCAGGATGGCTGAAGTTTCCAAGCAAAGTTTCGTCATCAAGAATATACATCGACTGCCACACTTCTTGAACGTAAATTTCAGGAACTTTTGGGTTTGTCAGAGTTAGGGCTCGGTTTAGTGGATGCTGTTGGAGAAATTCAACCATGATTCTGAATTCGGACTGGTAGGCGTTAGGATCAAGAAGAACCTGCACATTGTTTGCTTTCAATGGCAGTTTGACAAACGGAGCACTATCGGCAGTGGAACCGACGAGACGTCCTTCGTCATCGTTAAGAACTGGATTTGCAAGATGAGAAGCCATTGATGAGAGTTAGTAAAGTTGGTAAGCAAGTTCGTGAGTAGGAGAGTGTGAGCAGTAACAGTGGTGAGGAAGAAGATGGGTTTCTGAAATTTGGGGATTTTATATGAGACCGATTTGGAATTGGAAGAGGTTTAAGTATTAGGAGTAGGAGAAAACGGTTCAGGAGGGATGATGTAAGCACGCAGGCGTGGATACATGCAGTCATACGATGGGTGACACGTGGAAAGTAAGAGTGATGAGTAAGACACGATATTTGAGATAAAAAACTGAAGGGTTATCGGCTTAAAATCGGTTGATTATCCCGTAAGTAAATAAAAAGAAATTATAAAACAAATTGTTAATTAATCAAAAACATTGTTGATTAAAAACAATTTGAAATATATAAATCTGCTTATTTAGATTTAAAATCATTCATTTGGTGAATAAAAAAAATGTTTGTGAACCAAATGAAAGTTTGATTTTTCATGAAAATAAAATAATAAGAAAAATTAAAATTGAATATAGAAATTTTAAATAACCTTGACGGCAAGAGTTAATAGAATGTATGTGTTCAATAAAAAATTTTAGAATATTTTGATTCATAGAAAAATATTTTGAAAAACATGTCAATTTTGAATCACCATCTAAGATAAGTTTAAAATGAATCATAAACATTCTGAGAGACCTTGACGGCAAGAGTAACACATAATAAGAAGATTCAGAAGAAACTTAGGTGGATGAGAAATTCAGAAGACAGCTAACCAGCGTTAGACTTTGAACTCTTCCAGGTATGATACTCCCCCGTGAGTGATAAACTCCCCTTTGAATGATAAACTCCCCCTTGAGAAGTGAACTCCCCCTTGAATGGTAAACTCCACTTCTGCTTTTTAGGAATTGGCTCCTTTCTGATATTACTTGGATGAAAAGGAATAAAAATGCACAAGAAACAAAATAAAACTTACACTAGAGGCGATCAGAGGTCTCTGAATGCTTCTGGATGAAATTCAGAAACGATCAGAGGTCTCCGATAACCGCTAAGAATAAGATTTACATATTTAGCATTCCCAACTTGCTGATTAAAAAATTAAAACGCTTTTCATCCAGAGCTTTTGTAAAAATATCATCCAGTTGGTAATCAGTAGAGACAAAGTACATTTCTATGGTGCCCTTCTCTACGTGATCTTTGATAAAGTGATACCTGACATCAATATGCTTCGTTTTTGAATGCTGAACTGGGTTTTCAGTAATGGCAATTGCCATTTCAGAATCACAGAGTATGGGAATCTTATCATAGATCAGACCGTAGTCTCTGAGTTGGGTCTTCATCCAAATAAACTTGGGAACAACAGCTAGCAGCAGCAACATATTCAGCTTTTGCTGTAGATGTTGAAACACAATTTTGTTTCTTGGATGTCCAGCTGATAAGTCGATTACCCACAAGTTGACAGCTACCAGAGGTGCTTTTTCTGTCCAACTTACATCCTGCGTGATCAGAATCTGTATATGCCATTAAATCAAACCCATAATTTTTAGGGTACCAGAGACCCAATGAAGGAGTTCCCTTTAAGTATCTAAAAATTCTCTTGACAGCTGCCAAATGGGATTCTTTAGGATTAGCTTGATAACGAGCACAAAGACAAGTGACAAACATAATATCAGGCCTACTTGTTGTTAAATATAGAAGAGAACCTATCATACCTCTGTAGCCCGTGATATCGACTGGTTTCCCAGAAAGATCAGGACCTAGTTTCATACTAGGAGAGATAGGTGTTTTCATAGTTGATGAGTTCTGAAGATGAAATTTCTTTAACATATCAGAGACATATTTTGCTTGATTAATAAAAATACCAGAGGTACTTTATTTAACCTGAAGTCCTAGAAAGAAAGTTAATTCTCCTATCATACTCATTTCAAATTCAGTTTCCATCAATTTAAAAAACAAATTAACTTCTGTTTGATGAGTAGAGCCAAAAATTATGCCGTCCACATAAATTTGAACAATAGTTAACATAACTTTGCCTCTTTTGATAAAAAGTGTGGTATCAATTTTACCTTTCTCATACCCTTTGCTGATCAGAAACTTGGATAAACGTTCATACCAGGCTCTGGGTGCTTGCTTTAAGCCATACAGAGTTTTGTCAAGAAGAAAGACGTATTCTGGATGTCTTGCATCTTTAAAGCCAGCGGGTTGTTCAACATACACTTCTTCTTTGAGTTTTCCATTTACAAATGCACATTTAACATCCATTTGATAGACTTTAAAGTTTTTGTATGTAGAGAATGCCAGAAAAAGTCTTATCGCCTCCAGTCTTGCAACAAGAGCAAAGATTTCATCATAATCAATACCTTCTTCCTGACAATATCCTTTTGCCACCAGACGAGCCTTGTTTCTGATCACAATTCTGTCCTCATCCTTTTTATATCTGAAAACCCACTTAGTACCAATGGCAACTTTGCCTTTTGGTAATGGTACTAAGTTCCAAACTTTGTTACGTTCAAATTGAAGTAACTCCTCCTGCATTGCTTCTACCCATCTAGGTTTGGCTAAGGCTTCATGAACTTTCTTGAGTTTAATTATACTTAGAAAGTTAACATAGAAAGCTTCATTTGCTGTAGCGGATCGTGTTTTGACACCCTCAGAAGGATTACCAATTATGAGATCTGGAGTATGTGATTTAGTCCATTTCGTCATCCTTGTTTGTGGTATTGGTTGAGCCTGAACTTCGGTGTCAGAAGATGAGATAACTTCATCCGGAAATATTGATTCTGAAACTCTTGATCCTAAAGTCTCCCCCTCAGATGATGGAACAGAAGAATCTTCTGGACAATCAGATGAAACAGGAATAGAAGGGATTGAAGAGCTAGGTTCAGAAGAGGTAGGACCAGATAAAGTTTTGCCAGAGGCATGAAGAATTTCAGGTATACTGAAAGAAGGGTTAGGTACAACAGGTTCTGACATTACTTCTTCGCCCAGAAGTCTTGAAAAATGGCATCAATCTCGGATTCTCTGGATCCTGAAAGATAGTCAGAAGTAACAGTATTAAGTTTGAGTTCTGAAGAAGAATATTCAGAAGTCAGTTGAGTTTGATCATCAAAATCAACGTTAATGCTCTCCATAACTGTTTTAGTTCTTAGATTAAAAACACGAAAGCTCTGGAATTTAAAGAATAGCCTAAGAATTTTGCTTCATCTGATTTTGGATCAAACTTGCAAAGTTTGTCTCAGTCATTTAAGATAAAACACCTGCAACCAAAGATATGAAAGAATTTGACAGATGGTTTTCTTTTGTTAATAAGCTCATAAGAGGTTTTGAGATGCCTCTTGACAATTATGGAACGATTCTGAATGAAACAAGCAGTGGCTACAGCTTCCGCCCAGAAGTGAATTGGGAGTCCAGAAGCTGCAAGCATTGTTCTGGCTGCTTCGACCAAGGTTCTATTGCAACGTTCAACGACACCATTCTGTTGGGGAGTTCGTACAGCAGAGAAGTTCTGAGAAATTCTATTTTCAACAAAGTATGCTTCAAGTTTGGCATTCTTGAATTCAGTACCATTGTCGCTTCTTAGCTGTTGAATCTTTTGGTGTAAAAGAACTTGGATTCTGGTCATCATATTTTGAAGTACAATAGGAACTTCTAACTTTTGTCGAACAAAAGTAAGCCAAGTATACCTGGAAAATTCATCGATAAGTAGCAGAATATACTTTTTACCAGAAAGACTCTGAATTGCAATGGGACCACAGAGATGGACGTGTAGCAATTGTTGAGGTCTTATGCAAAAGTGATCACTTTTTGTTTTACGAGATGCTCGTTTTATCTTTCCCATTTAACATGCAGGGCAGAGGTGATCTTTTTGAAAATGAACTTCTGGAAGTCCAGATACCAAATTATGTTTTACAAGTATCTCAAGATTATCAAAGTTTAAGTGAGACATTTTATGATGTCAGGGCCATGCAAGTTCACTCTTTTTAGAAATAAGACATAAGGTCTCCTTACCATCCTTGGAGGTAAAATTCATCATGTAGAGATTACCTTTTCTGTCTGCTCTCCAAAGTTCCTCACCTACCTTAGAAAATAAGTAACAATGTTTTTCATCAAATACAACAAGTATCTTAGAATCACAGAGTTGACTTACACTTAGGAGGTTATGTTTCAAACCAGAAACATGAGCTACTTTAGATAAGGTAATATTACCTTCTTGTAAAGTACCATAGCCCTTAATCTGACCCTTACCATTATCACCAAACGTTACAGCTCCACCACTTTTGTTTTTAAATTTGGAGAATAAGTTTCGTGAACCAGTAATGTGCCTCGAGCATCTAGAGTCAAGATACCAGATATGCACACGCTGTTTCTGCAATCAAGATCAGAATTTCTTAGGTACCCATACCATTATGGGTCCTTTAACGTTAGTTTTTTGTTTTATCAGCCTTCTGTATTTGCGTTTGATTTGATTTGAAAGAAGGTAAAGATGAATTATTTGGATTTTTTGTTTTTTTGTTTTTCTTTGTTTTATTTTTATTGAAGTACGAATGGTTGGCAGTGAAGGAGTTCGAAGTTCGTGAGAATTTTTTTTGTAATTTTAAGAAAAGGGAAAAACATTCAGAATTCTGAAACATAGAAGATTTTATTGAATTTTCATTGCGATAATGATAATTACAATTATTCTTAAAACTGTCTTTTCTAATATCAGTTGTTCTAAAGAACTTCCTATCTAGACTAGACATATGTTTAGAATCTGAAATATTCTTCAGCGGAGATTTCCTCGGATTTATCTTCTCAGAAGCTTTTGTATTTACTGAAACAGGAACAGAAAGATTAGATTTCCATTTACCTTTCTGAACATAAGAAAGTTTCGGAGGACAAGATTTAGGAGTTTGGATAGGGATCTTCTTTTTAAGTTTTTCTTCCTTTTCAAGTTCAAGACAAGATTTAGCTTTCAGACACATTCCTATAAATTCTGAATGTATAAAAACAGGTTTTCGTTGTTCAGGAGGAACAGAGAAAATCGGAATTTCACTTGAATGTTTCTGAGCATTCATTCCAGAAGCTCTTATCTCCAGAGATTCATTTGTAAATAGAAGTGTGGCGTCTTTGTTTTTGATAATCTCTGGAGTTTTAGCATAGATAGGAGATTGATGTTCAAGATGAGAGAGATATGTTTCTGAATTGTCAAAGAAATCATCACTTTGATCATCATTTTCCTAGGGATATGTGATTTCTTCTAAATCCTCTTGTGCTTCAGAAAGATTTAAATCAATAAATGAACAAGGAAATATCTCTGGATTATTTTCTAACTTTTGTTTGTCATTTTCAAGTTTAAAACAATTATCCAAAGACAAGAGAAGATCATTTTCAAAACTAAGTCTTAATTCCTCCTCTGCTTGAATAGGAATAAACACATCAGCCTCTGGATTCAATTTTATAAGAACACTTGAACCAAACTTGAAAATATCATCCTTCTTCTGAATTTTATTTAGATTAATGTTAGTTTTTTCAGAAGAATATGTAATATTTTTAAACTTGAGTTTTCGTTGATGATGACCATTATCAAATTTAGATCGTTTAAAGCATGATTGTTCAAAAATAATTGGAAACACAGGCTTCTGTTGTTGTCCCATACAAAAAACAGAGTTTAAACAAGACTTCTTTTCACACGTATAGGGATCTAAATCTTCAAAGCCGATTCCAGATCTTCCTACTTGTGTACTTATTTTCTCATGAACTTTTTGAGCATCCAGAAATGTTTTGATCTGGTGCGTTTTGTTTTGAAGTTCAATGTATAGAAATTCTCTTTCCTTTTGAAAGTAGTTTTTAAGTACTACAGAATTTAATCTGTCACTTTCCTTAACTTGAATTTCCTTATCCTTTTCTTCCAGAAGTTTCTTACAACTTAAGTGCTCCTTTTTTTAACAAAACTTCTGTGTCTTTCAAGGTTTTAGAAATCTTTTCTTTTTCTGTGTCAAGTTCCAGTTTCTCTTCTGTTAAGATATCCATCTCTCTTTTGTAAATATCTCTTTCCCTTTGTATTGTGGAAAGAGTTTTCTCAACGTCTTTTCGTAACTTCTTTTCAATTGTAAGCTTTTGTTTAAGTTCCTCAAAATTATTTGATAAAAGCACAATTTTATTTTCAAGTTCAGATGATTCAGAAATACTAACCGGTGATTCAGAAGGCTGTTCTTCTGATTCATTTATATTTGCCATTCCACAGAACATGGCCTCATCACCGCTGGACTCATCTCCGATCAAGTTTTCTTTCTCAGCATAGTGGGCTCTTTCAGTAACATTATACTTGTATTTATTTTTGTAATATGTTTTGTCTTTATCCAGAGCCCCTCTGCAATCCTTCGAGTAATGACCCGACTTGCCACATCTATAACATACATCTTTCTTTTTCTTCATTTCCTCTTCCTTCTTTTCTGTTTCAGTCTTCTCAGCTCACCGAACCTCTTGCTTAGGAGTACAGTTAGAGCGATCAGACCTTCTATTTCCTTGAAATTCTCTATTTCCAAAACGGTTTGTAAACTGTTTGGTAATAAGAGCCAAGGAATCAACAAATGCCTTTATTTCATCATCAGAATCAGAATCTTCTTTTGGAACAGTTTCTGACATGAATGCCTTGCTTTTCACTCTTCTATCTTCACTTTTTCTTCTGATAGCTCCCTTTGTTTCATAAATCAAGGCCAGAGGTCCACCTATAGTTGTTTTCTTTTGCACAACCTCCTTCTCATGAGCTTGAAGAGTTCCAAATACATCGTGTAGAGACCATTGCTCAAGATCTTGATTAGCTTGTAAAGACATGAATAGATTTGACCATTCTGGATTTAATCTCTTTAAGAATAAGACATTATTGTCTTCCTTTGATCGAACAATATCACATCGTTTGCATAGATTTATCAGATTATTAAATCTATGAAAAGTCTGTTCCAGAGATTCATCCGCAATGGCCTGGAAGCTGTTGTATTCGTTCAGAGCTTGAGCTCTTCGATTTTTCTTCATTTTAGCACCACCTTCCAGAAGATTTTCTAACTGATCCCATAATTCCTTAGCTGTATGACAGGAATCCAGAGATTGAAAAATCTCATTCGGAATAGCCATGATAAGAAGAGTTTTTGCCTTTTTAGCAAGTTCAACTTTGGCCTTTTCCTCATCAGACCAATTTTCCCTTAGTTTTGGAACTTTTCGAGCAGGGACTTCATCAGTATTGGTAGTGGCAGGAACTCTTGGACTTGTAGTCATTGGTACGAAGGGACCATTTTGGACAATAGGATAAAGTTCAATATCCAATCCTTCATAGAAATTTATCATCCGAATCTTCCATTGTGGATATTCACCACGAATAAGAGTTGGAGGTTTGGTCAGAGAACCAGAGGTGTAAACAGCATTCAAATTTGAATTTTATTTTATTTTTAAACTGAGAAGAATGTAATGACAGATTTGAGTTGAAATCTAGAACAAGTAAATTTCAATTGAATTGAACAACAAAATTTTACTAATTCTTCGAAATTTTAACTACAATTACCACTGTTTTAGACAGAATTGCTATATATCTTCGTATAACAGGGTGGAATTATGAACAGTAATTAAAACAGGAGATTACTGAATGAATGAAGAGAGAAATTTCCAAATTGAGGAGATCTAATAATCAATAGATTGATTATCAAGCTCTGATACCAATTGTTGGTTCCAGATTCTCTACTTCAAAGATCAATCGATAAATTCAAACAACAGAGTAAAAGCGGAAGCAAGTAATATCGATTAATCAACAGTAATAAGAACAATCAAAGATTGAGGAACATATTTAGTTTGTAATATAACCTGAATCACGATTACAAAAACTTGGAATGACGCACAGTATGTTCTTCAATCTTACAATTAGATCGACAACTTTTACATTCAAAGAAAAGATCTATTTATACAAATAATAGAATGTAAGAGTCAATATCCTAACCTATTACAAACTGACACGTGTGAGATGGGAGCGTGTAACAAACTAATCAGTTGCAAAAGGTAGACATGCTAGATGAATGTGCCAAGTCATATTCTTCATCTTATGGTTCATACTTTCACATGTGTAACAAAAGTTTTTGAATTCGAAACCAGGTATTTATATAAAAAATTAAAAATAATAAGAAAATTTTAGATAACCTTGAAGGCAAGAGTTAAATAAAATAGGCTTTTAGAAAGAAATACAGAGGTAAAGAATATCTGGTCATAGAAAGTAATTTTGACCAAAAGAAATGTCAAAGAACTTCTTTTCAAAAGAATTGAAGTTGAATATGAAACATCTTTGTAACCTTGACGGCAAGAGTTAATCAGAAGAAACAAATTCAAAGAAAAAGGTTAAGTAAAGAGAAGTTCAATAGACATCTGGCAGAAGATAGTCTCTGCATACTCTCCCTCGAGCATGTAAAATGTGTTCCCCCTCAATAATTGCACTCTGTTCTGCTCTTTTAAAAAAAATTCCTTTCAAAAAAAAATCTGCTCCCCTTAAAGATTGCATTCTGTTCTGCTCTTGAAATTTTTTTTGCTTAAAATATCTGCTCCCCCTTGAAGATTGCATTCTATTCCGCCTTGCAAGTGTAAGAGTTGCACCTATGCTGTGAACACTTGGAACAAACAATGTAAAAAGTGGTACAGAGGTGTCCAGAGGCTTCTGTGTGACTCTGAGAAATCTGCAGAAGCGACCAGAGACTTCTGGCCTTTTCTGAGATGTGTCGAACCTAAAGTGTCGACAACAATTGAGACAGAAATAAATAATTTTGACAAAATTCTAAGAGAATCAAAGAATTGAGTAAAATTACATATTTAACATGCCCAATTTGCTAACTAGGAAATTAAAACGAGTTTCATCCAGAGTTTTCGTAAAGATATCAGCAAGCCGAAAGTCAGTAGAGACGAAATACATCTCAATGGTGCCTTTCTCTACATGATCTTTGATGAAATGATATCTGATATCAATGTGCTTGGTTTTGGAGTGATGAACTGGATTTTCAGTAATGGCAATGGCACTCTTTGAGTCACACAGGATTGGAATTTTGTCGTATATTAAGCCATAGTCTCTGAGCTGAGTTTTCATCCAGATAACTTGTGAACAACAACTGGCGGCAACAGCATACTCAGCTTTTGCTGTGGATGTTGACACACAGTTCTGCTTCTTAGAAGTCCAACTTACAAGTCTGTTACCCAGAAGTTGACAGCTTCCAGAGGTACTTTTGCGATCCAATTTGCAACCTGCATGATCAGAATCTGTATATGCCATTAAATCAAATTCAGATTTTTTTGGATACCAGAGACCAAGTGATGGAGATCCCTTGAGATATTGAAAAATTCGTTTAACAGCAGCCAAATGAGATTCTTTGGGATTTGCTTGATAGCGAGCACAGAGGCAAGTGGCAAACATAATATCTGGTCTACTAGCAGTCAAATACAGAAGTGATCCGATCATACCTCGATAACCCGTAACATCCACCGAGTTCCCAGAAGGATCATGGCCTAGTTTCATGCTAGTAGAGATAGGAATTTTCATTGGAGAGGAATATTGAAGATGAAATTTCTTAAGCATATCAGAAACATACTTAGCTTGATTTATGAAAATGCCAGAGGCATTTTGTTTAACCTGGAGTCCTAGAAAAAACGTTAGTTCTCCCATCATACTCATTTCAAATTCTTGTTCCATTAACTTAGAAAATAGATCAACTTCTGATTGATGAGTAGAACCAAAGATTATGTCATCCACATAAATTTGAACAACAGTTAGCATACATTTTCCTCTTTTGATGAACAGAGTAGTGTAGATTTTACCTTTCTCATAGCCTTTACTGATCATGAACGTAGATAGACGTTCGTACCATGCTCTAGGTGCTTGTTTTAGACCATATAAAGCTTTGTCAAGGAGATAAACATATTCCGGATGTTTAGCATCTTTATATCCAGCAGGTTGTTCAACATACACTTCTTATTTGAGATATCCATTCAGAAATGCACATTTAACATCCATTTGATAGACTTTAAAGTTCTTGTAAGCAGAGAAAGCCAGAAATAGTCGTATCGCCTCAAGTCTTGCGACAAGGGCAAAGGTTTCATCGTAATCGATTCCTTCTTCTTGACAATACCCCTTAGCAACCAGTCGAGCTTTATTTCTGATCACGATGCCATCTTCATCTTTCTTGTTTCTGAAAACCCATTTAGTTTCAATAGCTACTTTGTTCTTTGGCAGAGGAACGAGGTTCCAGACTTTGTTTCTTTCAAATTGTAGCAATTCTTCTTGCATAGCTGATACCCAACTAGGTTCTTCTAAAGCTTCATGAACATGTTTTGGTTCGATCATACTCAGAAAATTTACAAAGAAAGCTTCATTTTGCAGTAGCAGATCTTGTCTTAACACCTGCAGAGGGATTGCCAATGATAAGGTCTGGAGTGTGAGACTTGGCCCGTTTTGTCATCCGAGATTGTGTTACTGGTTGAGCATGTACTTCTGTTTCAAAGGATGGAATTTCTGTTGGAAGAGATTCAGAAACAGAAGGCATATGAGTAACTTCTGGACATTCACTTGATAAATCAGGGATGACAGAAGGTGTTGAAGTGCTCTCGGCAGAAGATTCAGGACCAGAAAGTGTAATTCCAGAAGCTTGAAGGACTTCTGGAATACTTGGAGATGAAGGGATTGGACTTGGTTCTGGAAGTATCTCTTCGCCCATAAAATCTTGAAAAATAGCATCTATTTCAGATTCTCTGGTTCCTGAAAGATATTCAGAAGTTACGGTGTTAAGTTTAAGTTCAGAAGTAGAATACTCAGAAGTTAATTGAGTTTGATCATCAAAATCGATGTTAATGCTCTCCATAGAAGTCTTAGTACGTAAGTTAAAAACTCGAATATCCTAAGAATTTAGCTTCATCCGATTTCTTGTCAAACTTGCCAAGTTTTTCTCTGTCATTTAAAATGAAACCCCTGCATCCAAAAATGTGAAAGAATTTAACACAGGGTTTTCGATTGTTAATTAGCTCATAAGAGGTTTTGAGATGCCTCTTGACAATTATCGAACGATTCTGGGTGAAACATGCAGTGGCTACAGCTTAAGCCCAGAAATGGATGGGTAGTCCAGAAGCAGCAAGCATTGTTCTGGCAACTTCAACCAAGGTTCTGTTGCGCCGCTCTACAACCCCATTTTCTGAGGAGTTCGTACAGTAGAGAAGTTCTGAGTAATTCCATTTTCAACAAGGTATGCTTCAAGTTTGGCATTCTTGAATTCAGTACCGTTGTCACTCCTTAGCTGCTAACTTTTTTTATTTAGGAGAACTTGGATTCTGGTCATCATATTTTGCAATACGATGGGTCTCTCAAATTTTTGTCTTACAAATGCAAGCTATGTATACCTGGAAAATTCATCAATGAGTATCGGTATATACTTTTTGCCAGATAAGCTTTTTGTTGCAATAGGACCATAGAGATCAACATGTAATAATTGCAGAGGTCTTGTACAAGAATGATCACTTTTTGTTTTATGAGATGCTCGTTTTATTTTTCCCATTTCACATGCGGGGCAGAGGTGATCTTTTTGAAATTAGACTTCTGGAAGACCAGTCACCAAATTATGTTTAAAAAGCATCTCAAGATTATCAAAATTTAAGTGAGACATTTTGTGATGCCATACCCATGCAATTTTACTCTTTTTGGAAATAAGACAGAGGGTTTCTTTACCGTCCTTTGATGTGAAGTTCATCATATACAAATTACTTTTTCTGTCTGCTTTCCAGAGTTCTTCTCCTGCCTTAGAGAAAAAGTAACAATGCTTTTCATCAAATACAACAAGTATTTTAGAATCACAAAGCTGACTTACACTTAAAAGATTATGTTTCAGTCCAGAAACATGAGCTACTTTTGATAAGGTAATGTTACCTTCTTGTAAAGTACCGTAGCCTTTTATTTGACCCTTACCATTATCTGCAAACGTTACAGCTCCACCACATTTGTCTTTGAATTGGGAGGGTAAGTTTTTTGATCCAGTCATGTGCCTCGAGCATCCAGAGTCAAGATACCAGATATGCA
The DNA here is from genome assembly GCA_036898165.1 of Silybum marianum. Taxonomy (NCBI): domain Eukaryota; kingdom Viridiplantae; phylum Streptophyta; class Magnoliopsida; order Asterales; family Asteraceae; genus Silybum; species Silybum marianum. Next base: position 9,918,992 of record CM072541.1, read on the forward strand.
CACGCTACTTCTGCAATCACAGTCAGAGTTTTTTAGGTACCCATCTCATTATGGGTCCTTTAATGTTAGTTTTAATTTTTTTCACTCTGTTTAATTTGCATATGACTTGATATTGCAGAATTTAAAGATCTGATCTTATTGTTTGCAGTGTTATTGATTTTCTTTGGTTTAGCTTTAATTGAGAAATCATTATAAGAACGATCAGAGGACCTCGAGAAAAATTCCTTTAGTTTTAAAAACAAAGAAAAACATTCAAAATTCTGAGACATAAAAGATTTCATTGAATTTTCATTAGAATAATGATAATTACAATTCTTCTTATTCCTGTCTATACTAGTATCAGTAGTTCTATTGAACTTCTTAGCTAGGCTAGACTTATGCTTAGAATCATAAGTGTTCTTTTGTTGAGGCTTCCTCTGATAGACCTTCTCTGGAGTTTTCTGAATTACTGAAACACAAGTAGAAAGATTAGATTTCCATTTTCCTTTGTGAGCAGAAGTAAACTTTGGATAACAGTGTTGAGATAATTTTGACTGAACAAAACATTTCTTTTTAAGACTTTCTTCCTTCTCAAGTTCAAGACACGATTTGGCCTTAAGACACATCCCAATGAAATCTGGATGAATGGGCACAGGTTTTCGCTGTCCTGTTGGAGGAACAGAGAAAGTTGGTATTCCACTTGGATGTTTTTCAATATTCAGACCAGAGGCTCGGATTTCCAGAGGTTCATTAGTAAATAAGAAAGGAGCTTCCTTATCCTTAGATACTTCTGGGGCCTTTTTGTATTCTAAAGGAAAATGATTTTCTAGATTTGAGAGATATTTTTCTGAGTTAAAGAAATCATCATCTTGATCATCGTTTTCCCAAGGATATGTAATAGTCTCAAAACAGTCTTGAGATTCAGAAGGATTTAAGTCTACAAAAGAACATTGAACTATCTCTGGATTGTTTTCTGAAGAAAGTTTTTGAATATTTTCAAATTCAAAGCATTTATCCAGAGTGGATAAAATATCTTTTTCAAAGCTTAGACGTAGCTTTTCTTCTGCTTGTAAAGGTATAAATACATCCGCCTTTGGATTCAAAGTCATATGAACATTTGAGCCAAATCTGAAAATGTCGTCCTTCTTCTGAATTTTCTTCAGATTAACTTTTGTTTTTCCAGAAAAGTATTCGATGTTTTTGAATTTGAGTTTTCGTTGACGACAACTATTTTCAAGCTTTGGTCTTTTAAAAATTGATGGTTGTTGGTTCCAGATTCCTATAAACCGATTGTTAATTGAGAGTATTGAATCAAAGTGACATGCGGAAGCAGATCAATTAACAATTTGAATCAATAGAACAGTAAACAGAATGAAGAACAAAGATTATGAAATGAATTACGCACAGTATTCTTCAAAATATAAATGTATTAATCGACAATTTTTACAAACACAATACAATGCTATTTATACAGATACAAAAACAGAAAGTCAAAAAGCTAGCCAATTACAAAGTGCCATGTGTCTAAAAGGGAGCGTCTAACAACAATTAGTTGTAACAAGAAAGAGTGTGTTGGCTTTTGTAGACATCTCTTCTTCATACTTTAATTTCTAACATTCTCCCCCTAAGTATGAAGTCAGAGAAAAGAAAACTTTCTTCAGAGAGGATCCACAGCAGCAATGATACTTGAAATATTATTGATAAGCTCTCGGTTCTTCTGAAGTCCATCCAGTCTTTTCTCTACTTTCTTTGCAACTTCTGGATTTGTCGTGTCTAAGCCAGCATAGCACTTGATGATGTAGACTACCTCAGAAGAGTATTTGTGAGCTTCTTTGATGCGAAAGAAGCTCTTTCCATTTGGTCTTTTGAAGATGATTCCCTCTTACGGTTCGATGGCGCCTACCCACTCGAATTTGCTTATCCCTTCAAGTTCCTCATTTGGTGCGAGAGATGGCCGCATTATCCATTTTGAAATTTAAGCCAATGCTGAAATCGACCTCGCCTTTTGTATCTAATGTATGATTTCATACATAGAATAATTCTAGTGTAGGCAACATGGTCTTGTGGATCTTTGCGTTCGGTAAAGCCGAGTCTTCATAAATTCTTCCGGAAAAATGAGATCACCGGATGGATGGACAACGATCATTATCACATATGTAATAACTCTTGTTGTTTGATCTGACTATCTCGTAGATTGTGTACCAAATGGGTGTATCTTGAAACTGCTTATGTTTCATGGCTGTGATCTTTGTAATTGGAGCGATGGTGAAAACCGTCTTTTCGTCTTGTTTATGAGCCATGAAGTTATCTTTAACTTCATTGCTTACATTGTATTGGTTGGCGAAGTTAGGCATCATGAGATAAATCTTCTGATCTGTTGGAGCATACATGTGCCTTTTCTCAACTTCAAGTGTTGGAAGTTCAATGTTTCCAACAATGTTTCCAACTTTATTTAATTTTTCTTCAAATTCTCCTCTTTCTCGATCTCTTTTACGCTTCGAGCGGCCTCTCGCTCGACTCTTGCTCTTTCTTCAAACTTCGACCCCGTCTCTCGTAGTTCTTCTTTAAGTCTAGCCTTCTCTCTTTCCGCATTCTCTCTTTCGACCCCTCTCTATCTCTATTTGTTCTTCAACTATTAGCCTCTGGCGTATTATCTCTTCTTCTTTCTCTTTTTCAGCTCTGAACACTTCCTCATCCTCCTCTCTGGCCCTTTTAGCTCTTTCCTTTGCAGCTTTAGCTCGTTCTCGTTCTTCGTGAGCTCTGACTATTTCAGCCCTTTCAGCCGGAGAGCTCGGGATTCTGCTTTTTCCCATAAGATCCGTAATGAACTTAGCTAGCTCGGATCTCCGGGTAGAGGCCCGTAATGCGTAGCCGTAGGTGTTGGAGTGAGTGGCACTTGTTTTGAAGAAGAAGGTTGCTGTGATGGTTTTGGAGGTGAAGAGTTAGCAGTGGTCGTGTTTGGTTCTGGTGGTGTTTGTTTGGCTTGCTTAGGCTCAGGACCTTTCTCCCCCTTCTGAGAATCAGGATCCTGATCCTCAGAACGTTTTCTTTTTAGCTCTGCCTTTTTGCAAGCCCTTTCTTCCTTGGCTTTCTTCTTGGCATTAAATGCCTCAGCAATAGAAGAAACCAGAGGCACAAGTTGAGATAGAGTAGATTCCATTGCAGCAAGTTTCTGGTCTGTTGAGGATGTGGAGGGCTTGGAAGAGTACTTTGAAGCGATGGTAGACATTCGCTCAAGAATAATCTTCTGGAAAGAGGCGAGGTCAGATTTCTTGACGAGCGTAGACCCAGAAGGATCATCAGAAGTAATGATGGTCTTGACAATCTTCTGTATATCGGCCACCAGAGTGCTGTAGTCTACAGAGGCACGTAGAGAGTCAGGAAGTTGAGAGATTGCCTCTGTATTTGCTTGAAGACCATTTTTCAAGAGCAAAAATTGGTCAGCAAAATAGGCCTTCTGATCTTCTTGAGATGTACTCATTTGGCGCTGAAGATCTGTTAAGAGACAGTTCTGACTTTCAATTTTAAATTGAAGGCTCAGAAGAAGAGAATTATTAGTTGTTACGGATAATTTTAGATCTTCCACGTATCTCTCGAATTTGATCGCTGCAAATGCCAAGAACGCTGCATTTGTGACGAAATCAGAAGATGTAACCGGTGCATCTCCAACACATGGAGCCCCTTTACCCTCGCGTTCAGAGGGGCCTTCTACACCTGTTTTGGCGTTGAGTGTAGAAGGACTTCCAACCCGATCCTTGAGGGTACGTTATTCACGAGCTCCTCTTCGGTTGTTCTGACTGTTTCAACATTATCCTCATCATCAGAGGATGAGGTGCTGAAGACAGTATGCTTACCTTGATGAAGTGTAAACACTCCGGTAAGAGGTGCATACCTAGGCTGTAACCCCTCTGATGGGAATTCATTAGCATCTATCCTAGGAGAGGATGTGGACTCATCCTCTGTGCGTAATGGTATGTCAGTCACGGAGACATGAACATGTGGTGAAGGAAGTGGCGAGTTCTGGGGCGAATGAACTCTTATATTATCATCATCATCCTTTTGGGAGGATGATGAAGTGGAGGTGCTTTCCCCAGATGAATTTGATTCAGAAGAAGAAGACGTATCCTCTGAACGGCTGGTTTCTGGGTGGTTTGAACTGGGCTGTTCTAAGTCAATGAGTGGAGACGTGGTGACGTCAACCTCAGAAGTTGTAGGTGCCCTTTGGGGAATAGGAGAGGAACACTCATATGTGTCTCTGAGGACATCTTCTGTACCTTCATTTAATAGAAGGTCGGCATGGGTAGAAGCACTCGGATGTTCACTCCTAGTTTTTTCAAGCTCATGCTCACCAGACCCCTGACCACCTACACCTGGCTCTAAGTGCTCTGGGGTAGGAATTCTCTGTTCTGAGAAAACCATAGAGCTTCTATAGATTTGGAGATTAGAAGAGCTAGATGGGATTAGGTTTAGCATGTACCTGGATAATTCTGCGGGTGCGGAAGTAGCCGATCTTTGTCGATGGTTGATCGATGGGAGCTCATTGATGCAATTTTGCAGAATGGCTGAATCAGGGGAGCTTCGATTGCCCCAATTGCAGGATGAGTGATGAGAGATAGAAATCTTGGGAACATGAGTGCTGGTAGTGGCTTTCCCTGACTCTGATGGATCACCTTAGTGTGCACAGCTGCTTTAATCTCTTGGAAGATGAGACTTGCATAGTCCAAGGGACGATTGAAGAACATCCCATACAGTATAGTCAGAATGTTGCGGCTAGCCTGATCCAGAGAACCTATTTTGCAGGTTAGGCTCTTGTTGAGAATGGAGACGAGTAGATTCCACATTGGGGGCAACTTCTTCCTCTTGAATTCGGACAGCCTTGTAAGAGGTTCATTGTAACCCAGAAGATTGATGAAGGCTAGGAGGGCGTCTGTGGAAGGGTTTTCTTCTAGGGCAGGATTGGGAATGGTTTGCCCATCCACTTCGATCACTGAAAGGGGAAGATGGAAATATTTGGCAAGTTTTCTTTTGGTGATGGGGATTTGAACAGCAATTTCCACTTGTTCAGGATGGGTGATAGAACCGGCGAGTGTTTCATCAGTGTTGATGATCATTGTTTGCCACAGTTCTTGGACATAGATTTCAGGGATGTTTGGGTTGGTTAGGGTTAGGGCTCGATTCAACTGGTGTTGTTGTAGAAACTCGATCATGATGCGAAATTCCGGTTGATAAGTGTTAGGGTTGAGCAGTACCTGCACATTGTTCGCCTTCAATGGCAGTTTCACAATGGGAGTACTATCAGCAGTGGAATCGATGATTCTTTCTTCATCATTGTTGGAAGGACGGGCACAGTTGGAAGCCATTTTGAAATTTTAAATGCTTGACAGTAGAACACTTTGTCTTTGCAATGAGAAGGAACACTGATTTTAGGGAATATTTGCGAGGAAGAAGATGAAGGTTGAAATTGGGGGTTTTATGTGAGAGAGAAACTGTAGAATGGGAAGGGGTTATTAAGTTTGGGGAAAAACAAAAAACGGTTCATTTGAGCTGATGTAAGCACGCGGGTGTACACATGCAGTGTTTCGATTGGGGACACGTGTACGACGAGACACATGTATGATGATGATTTAGTAGCAGATGCTATTTTTCTTAAAAGCAGAAATAAACAAAAGTAATAAAAAAAAATCTGTTTAATTAATCAATTAATTTGGAATTAATTGAATAAACACAGATTTTAATCTTAATTTTATTTATTTAAGTTTAAAAATCAGTCAAGTGAAAACAAAAATCACATGAGAGTTTGGTTTCTATAAAAGAATAATAAAGAAGAATTTGCATTAAACATATAGATTTAAACAACCTTGGAGGCAAGAGTTGATTGAATTTATATATTTAATGGAAATTATAAGAAATATCAATTTATAGAAAATTTAGTTGAAGAACATGTCGACTTGATTTATATTTTAAAAAAAAATTGAAATGAATCAAAAAGTCTAAGAGACCTTGGCGGCAAGAGAAACTCAGAGCAGATAGATTCAAATAAAATTTAAGTGAAATAGTAAATCAGAAGACAGCTAACCAGAGTTAGACTTAGACGAATATCTTCTGCATTGTGAAACTCCCCTTTGAATGGTAAACTCCCCCTTGAATGGTAACCTCCCCCTTGAATGGTAAACTCCCCCTTGAATGGTAAACTCCCCCTTTAGTAGCTTCTTTACCTCGTTTCTCAATCTGCACTTTATGATATCTCTTGAAAGAAAAATATTATAATTAAACAGAAAATCAGAGTAATTCAGAGGCTTTTCTGAAGTGTTCTGAAGAGTTCAGAAAGCATCAGAGACTTCTGATGACTTCTGAAGTATCGGCAGAATAGTTCAGAGGCTTCTGGATGCTTCTGTAGAAATCATTGTTTACATATTAAGCATTCCCAACTTGCTAATTAAGAAGTCAAAACGACTCACATCAAGAGCTTTTGTGAAAATATCAGCAAGTTGATAATCAGTAGAAACAAAATACATTTCAATTGTACCCTTTTCGACATGATCCTTGATGAAATGATACCTGACATCGATATGCTTTGTTTTGGAATGCTGAACTGGATTTTCTGTAATGGCGATAGCACTTTTAGAATCATAGAGGATGGGAATCTTATCGTATGTCAGACCATAATCTCTGAGTTGGGTCTTCATCCAAATAACTTGTGAACAACAACTAGCAAGACAACATATTCGACCTTCTGTAGATGTGGATACGCGATTTTGTTTCTTGGATGTCCAACCGATAAGTCGATTTCCCGTGTTGACAACACTCGATGTACTTTTTCCGTCAAGCTTACAACCCGCATGATCGAGAATCGTATACGCCATTAAATCAAATCCAGAATTTTTAGGATACCAAAGGCCCAACGATGGTGAACCTTTTAAGTACCTAAAAATTCTTTTTACAAAGACCAAATGAGACTCTTTAGGATTGGCTTGATAACGAGCACAAAGACAAGTGGCAAACATAATATCGTGTCTACTTGTTGTTAAATATAAAAGAGAACCAATCATTCCTCCGTAGCGGTAATATCAACGGATTTACCGGAGGAGTCGAGTCCTAATTTCATACCGGGAGAGATAGGTGTTTTCATGGATGATGAGTTTTGAAGATGAAACTTTTTAAGCATGTCGAAACATATTTTGCACGATTTATAAAGATACCGGAGGTGCTTTGTTTAACTTGAAGTCCTAGGAAGAAAGTTAATTCTCCCATCATACTCATTTCAAATTCGGTTTCCATCAACTTAGAAAACAAATCAACTTCGTTTGATGAGTAGAACCAAATATTATGTCATCCACGTAAATTTGAACTATAGTTAACATACCTTTGCCTCTTTTGATGAACGTAGTTGTATCGATTTTACCTTTTTCATATCCTTTGCCGATCGAAATTTCGATAGTCGTTCATACCAGGCTCTTGGGGCTTGCTTTAGACCATACAAAGCTTTGTCAAGAAGATAAACATATTACGGATATCTTGCATCTTTGAAACCATCAAAGTTGTTCAACATACACTTCTTCTTTTAGACATCCATTAAGAAATGCACATTTAACATCCATTTGGTAGACTTTGAAGTTTTTGTATGCGGTAGAAAGCCAAGAATAATCTTATTGCTTCTAGTCTTGCAACAGAGCAAAGGTTTCCTCATAATCGATACCTTCCTCTTGACAGTAACCTTTAGCCACCAAACGAGCTTTATTTCTGACAACAATTCCATCTTCATCCTTTTTGTTCCTAAATACCCATTTTGTTCCAATAGCAACTTTGCCTTTTGGTAAAGGAACAAGACGCCAAACTTTATTTCTTTCGAATTGAAGTAGTTCTTCCTGCATAGCATCCACCCAGCTTGGTTCAACTAAGGCTTCATGTACACGTTTAGGTTCGATCATACTAAGAAAATTAACAAAGAATGCTTCATTTGCGTATGGCATCGTGTTCGACCCCCTTAGAAGGACTACCAATTATAAGATCTGGTGTGTGAGATTTAGTCCATTTCGTCATTCTGGGTTGAGAAATTGAATGGGTTGTTTCATTTGACGAAATGATTTCATCTGGAAACACAAAATCGTCTTTATTTTCTTATGTATGTCCTTCTGGTATACGTTCGTCACTGTCCTTGTGTCTCCCCTCGGATGATGGAACAGAAGTAGCTTCTTGACTGGCAGATGTAGTAGTGGGAACTTCTGGACAAATAGTCGTGACAGATGAAACAGAAGAAGCAGGACCAGAGAGAGTAATGCCTGAGGCTTGGAGAATATCTGGTATCTGCAAATGTGGAGGTGACATTGCTTCTGACACAACTTCGTCGCCCAGAAAATCTTGAAAAATAGCATCAATCTCGGATTCTCTGGAACCTGAAAGATAGTCAGAAGTAACAGTATTAAGCTTGAGTTCTGAAGTAGAGTGTTCAGAAGTCAGTTGGGTGTTATCATCGAAGTCAATGTTGATGCTTTCCATAACGCTTTTGTTCGTAAGTTAAAAACTCGGAAAGCTCTTGAATTTAACGAGTAGCCTAAAAATTTAGCTTCATCGGACTTCGGATCAAATTTGCCAAGATTATCTCTCGTCGTTTAAGATAAAACATCCGCGACTCAAAGATATGAAAAAATTTTCATGATGGTTTTCTTTTATTAATCAGCTCATAAGAGGTTTTGAGATGCCTCTTGACAATAATTGAACGGTTTTGAGTGAAACAAGCGGTAGCAACAGCTTCGGCCCAGAAGTGAATTGGGAGACCAGAAGCTGCGAGCATCGTTCGGTCGCTTCAACCAAGGTTCGTTGCGACGTTTAACTACACCGTTTTGTTGTGGAGTGCGAACAAGACAGAGAAGTTTTGAGTAATTCCTTGTTCAACAAGATACGATTCAAGCTTGGCGTTCTTGAATTCTGTACCATTATCACTTCGAAGCTGCTGAATCTTCTGATGTAGAAGAACTTGAATTCTGGTCATCATATTTTGTAGTACCACTGGGACTTCTGACTTTTGACGAACGAAAGCAAGCCAAGTATATCTGGAAAATTCATCAATTAGTACCGTAATATACTTTTTACCGGATAGACTCGAATTGCAATTGGACCACGAGAGATCCACATGTAATAATTGCGAGAGGTCTAGTACAAGAATGATCACTTTTTGTTTTATGAGATGCTCGTTTAATTTTGCCCATTTCACATGCGGGCGAGAGGTGATCTTTTTGAAAATGAATATCCGGAAGTCCGGATACCGGTTTGTTTTTAACAAGCATCTCAAGATTATTAAAATTTAAGTGAGACATTTTATGATGCCAGAGCCACGCAACTTCACTCTTTTTGGAGATGAGACATAAAGTTTCCTTACCATCCTTAGAGGTAAAATTCATCATATACAAGTTACCTTTCCTGTCTGCTCTCCAAAGTTCTTCACCTGCCTTAGAGAATAAATAACAATGTTTTTCATCAAATACTACTAGTATTTTAGAATCACAAAGTTGACTTACACTGAGGAGGTTATGTTTCAAGCCAGAAACATGAGCTACCTTTGATAAGGTGATATTACCTTCTTGTAGAGTACCGTAGCCTTTTATTTGACCCTTACCATTATCACCAAAAGTTACTACTCCACCTGATTTGTCCTTGAATTGGGATAGTAAATTTTGGGATCCAAATATGTGCCTCGAGCATCCGCAGTCAAGATACCGGATATGCACACGCTCGTTTCGCAATCAAAAATCAGAATTTCTTAGGTACCCATCGCATAATGGGTCCTTTTATGTTAGCTTTTGGAGTATGCTCGTTTTTTGATTTAACAGAAGATAAAGACTTTATTTTTGGTTTTTGATTTTTTTGAGTTTTATTCTTTTTGTGACAAACATACTGTGAATTGGAATGATCAGAGGTTTGCGAGAAAAATTGTTTTAACTTTAAGAACGGTGAAAAACATTCGGAAAGACTGAAACATAGAAGATTGAATTGAATTTTCATTACGAGAATGGTAATTACAATTATTCTTTCTAAAGTCTTTTCTAGTATCAGTTGTTCTAGAGAACCTATCTAGACTAGACTTTTGTTTTAGTTCTGGCTTTTTCTTCTCTGTGTTCTTTCTCTGATCTACTTTTGCGAAGCTCGTTATTTCTTGAAAAAGGAACATAAGAATTAGAGGATTTCCATTTGCCTTTTTGAATATTAGTACACTTCGGAAGAGTAGAGTTTAAAATCTTTTGATTTTGCACTTTGTTTTTGAGTTCTGCCTCTTTCTCAAGTTCAAGACATTTTTTGGCTTTGAGACACATATCTAAGAAGTCCGGATGTATAGATACCGAATTTCTCGGTTAGAACGAAACAGAAGACTAGGTATACCACTTGAAAGTTTAGCACAATCTCTATCGAAGCTCGATTTCTTGAGATTTATCGGTATACAAATAATCATCCTTTTTATCAACAATTTCGAATTATTTGTGATAACTTTTGATGATTTAAAAGAATTTATTTCTAAATTTGAAAGGTAATTTTCAGAGTTATCAAAAAATTCTTCATCATTATTGTCATTCTCCCATGGATACGTAATCTCACCAAACTTTCTTGAGTTTCGTAAAGATGTAAATCTTCAAATGAACGAGGAGAGATCTCTGGATGATTCTCACAAAGAGTTTCATTTCTAAAACACTTATCCAGTTAGAGAGAATATCGTTTTCAAACATAAGTCGTAGATCTTCCTCTGCCTGACTTGGAACAAAAATATCTGCCTCTGGATTCAAAATTGTATGTTTATTTGAACCAAAATTGAAAATATCATCTTTCTTCTTAACTTTATTTAGATCAACATTTGTTTTACAACAATATTCAATATTTTCGAATTTAAGTTTGCTTTTTGTATGATGATTTTCATATCTAGATTTTTTAAAAATAGATTTTTCATACAAAATTGGAAACTTTGGCCGTATTTGTCCCACACAAAAAACGATTTCGTATCCGACCTTTTCTTACACGTGTAGGGATCTAGGTCCTCGAAACCAAGTCCAGATCTTCCTACTTGTGTGTTAATTTTGTCATGAACCTTCTGTGCACCCAGATATGTTATAATCTGTAGCTTTTTCTGTTGAAGTTCAACGTGTAAAAATTCTCTCTCTTTCTGAAAATAGTTTTTAAGTGCTACAGAGTTGAGTCTATCACTCTCTTTGTCTCTGATTTCTCTCTCTTTTCCTTCCAGAAGTTTATTGAGATTCAAAATTTCCTTTTTAAGTTTTTTTTCAGAAAATTTTAAACTCATTGAAATCGTTTCCTTTGCAGTATTTAATTCGAGTTTTTCTTCTGTAAGTAAATCCATTTCTCTTTTGAAAATATCTCTTTCCCTTTTGATTGTAGAAAGAGTTTTTTCAGTACTTTTTCGTAATTTCTTTTCGATTGTGAGTTTCAGTTTTAGTTCCTCAAAATTGTTTGATAACATCACAATCGTTTGTTCAAGCTCAGATGATCCAGAGAAATTACTAACCGGTGACTCAGAGGGTTGATCCTCTGATTCGTTTGTGTTTGCCATTCCACAGAACATGGCTTCATCACCGCTAGATTCGTCTTGCACCCAGTTTTCTTTTTCTGCAAAGTGTGCTCTTTCAGTGACATTGTACTTATATTTGTTTTTGTAATAAGTCTTATCCTTTTCCAGAGCTCCTCTGCAATCTCTCGAGTAATGTCCGGGCTTGCCACATCTGTAGCAGACATCTTTCTTCCTTTTTAATTCTTCTTCTTTCTTCTTCTTCTCGTTTTCTCTACTCTCTGTACTTCTTGTTTAGGAACATAGGGACGATCAAATCGTTTATTTCCTTTCAAAGACTTATTTCCAAAACGATTAGTAAATTGCTTGGTTATTAAAGCCAGAGAGTCAGCAAACGCTTTAATTTCATCATCTGACTCAGAGTCATCTTCTGGAGCAGTCTCTGATATGAAGGCCTTCAATTTCTTCCTGTCATCACTTCGTCTTACGATTCCTTTTGTTTCGAGATCAAAGCCGCAGGACCTCCGATGTTTGTTCTTTTCTGAACAACTTCTTTTTCATGAGCTTGCAGTGTGCCGAATACATCATGCAGCGACCATTGTTCAAGGTCCTGATTGGCTTGTAATGACATGGATAGATTTGACCATTCAGGGTTTAACCTTTTGAGAAATAGAACATTGTTGTCTTCCTTTGATCTAACAATGTCACATCTCTTGCAGAGATTAATCAGATTGTTGAATCGATGAAATGTTTGTTCCAGAGATTCATCAGTCAGCGCTTGAAAACTATTATATTCATTTAGAGCTTGGGCTCTTCTGTTCTTTTTCATTTTCGCACCACCTTCTAAGAGATTCTCCAGTTGATCCCATAAATCTTTTGCTGTGTCACATGAGTCCAGAGATTGAAAAATCTCATTTGGAATGGCCATTATCAACAGAGACTTAGCTTTCTTAGCTAATTCCACCTTCGCCTTTTCTTCATCAGTCCAGTTATTCCTTGACTTCTGAACCAGTCTTGCTGGTACCTCATCTGTATTTGCAGTGGCTGGAATTCTGGGAATAGTAGTGGTGGGAACAAACGGACCGTTTTGAATAATTGGATATAACTCAGCATCCAATCCCTCATAGAAGTTAACCATTCGAATCTTCCATTGTGGGTATTCATCACGTACAAGAGTTGGAGGTTTAGTCAGGGACCCAGACGTATAAACAGCATTCAGGCTCGAATTTGCCATTTGAGTAGGATAGAAGAGAAAATTTGAAGATTTGAAAGAAATTTAGAACAATTAAATCTCAATTTGAAAGAAGAACAGGTCGATTATATCACTGTTTCTTCAGATTACAAAATGAATGACTCAATTTAAGAGAAGATTGTTAACGATTTAACAAAGTCTCGTAAAACAGAGTGGATTAATAAGCAAATTTTGAATCTGAGAAAATACTGTTCGATCGAAAGGAATTTCTTCAATGGAAGAGATCTAATAATCAATAGATTGATTAGAAGGCTCTGATACCAATTGTTGGTTCCAGATTCCTATAAACCGATTGTTAATTGAGAGTATTGAATCAAAGTGACATGCGGAAGCAGATCAATTAACAATTTGAATCAATAGAACAGTAAACAGAATGAAGAACAAAGATTATGAAATGAATTACGCACAGTATTCTTCAAAATATAAATGTATTAATCGACAATTTTTACAAACACAATACAATGCTATTTATACAGATACAAAAACAGAAAGTCAAAAAGCTAGCCAATTACAAAGTGCCATGTGTCTAAAAGGGAGCGTCTAACAACAATTAGTTGTAACAAGAAAGAGTGTGTTGGCTTTTGTAGACATCTCTTCTTCATACTTTAATTTCTAACAATGGTTCATATAAAATTGGAAACATAGGCTTTTGTTTTAGTCCTAGACAAAAAACAGAATTCAGAGTTGATCGTTTTTCACACGTGTAGGGATCCAGATCCTCGAAACCAAGTCCAGATCTTCCTACTTCTGTATTAATTTTGTCATGAACTTTTTGAGCATCCAGATATGTTTTAATCTGTAGCTTTGTCTTTGAAGTTCAATATGCAAAAACTCTCTTTCCTTCTGAAAATAGTTTTTAAGTGCAACAGAATTTAATCTGTCACTTTCCTTAGCACTAATCTCCTTTTCTTTGTTTTCCAGAAGTTTGTTAATCTCAACTTCTCTTCTTTAAACTTAACTTCTATGTTTTTTAAATTTTCGAAAATCTTCTCATTTTCAACATTGAGTTCCAGTTTTTCTTCAGCTGGAAGATTCATTTCTCTTTTATAAATCTCTCTCTCTCTCTCTTTGAGTTTCAGAGAGAGTTTTTTCAGTCTGTTTCCTCAATTTCTTTTCAACTGTAAGCCTTTGCTTAAGTTTTTCAAAATTCTTTGATAATTCAAAAAGGGTGTTTTCAAGTTCAGATGTGTCAGAGAGAGTACATACAGGTGTTTCAGAAGGCTGATCTTCTGATTCATTTGTTCTGGCCATTCTGAAGAACATAACTTCATCACCACTTGACTCATCTCCCAGCCAATTTTCTTTTTCTGCAAAGTGAACTCTTTCATCAACATTGTACTTATATTTATTCTTGTAGTACAAAATGTCTTTGTTCAGAGGTCGTCTGCAATTCTTTGAGTAATGCCCTGGCTTGCCACATCGATAACACACATCCTTCTTTCTCTTCAACTCTTCATCCTTCTTCTCTGTCTCTGTTTTCTCAGATCTCTGGATCTCTTGACGAGGTCTATAATTGGGAACAGGGCGATCAATCCTTTTGCTTCCTTGGAAAGATCTATTACCAAACCTTTTCGTGAATTGTTTGGTAATGAGTGCCAATGAATCAGCAAAAGCTTTCATATCATCATCAGAGTCATAATCATCTTCTGGAATTTCTTCTGACATGAGAGCCTTGTTTTTCCCTTTCTTCTCAACATCCTTACTCCTTCTGACTAATCCTCTGGACTCAGAAATTAAAGCCAGAGGTCTACCAATAGTGTTTTTCTTCTAAACAACCTCTTTTTCATGGGCTTGAAAAGTGCCAAAAACATCATGTAGAGACCATTGTTCCAGATCTTGATTGGCTTGTAAAGACATAGAGAGATTTGACCATTCAGGGTTTAGTCTTTTGAGAAATAAGACATTATTGTCTTCTTTGGACCTGATGATGTCGCATCTTTTACATACATTTATCAGAGTGTTAAATCTATGAAAAGTCTGTTCCAGAGATTCTTCAGGAATGGCCTGGAAACTGTTGTATTCATTTAGAGTTTGGGCTCTTCTGTTTTTTTTTTTTTTTTGCACCACCTTCCAGAATGTTTTCCAATTGATCCCATAGCTCCTTGGCACTATCACAGGAATCCGGAGATTGGAATATATCATTCGGAATAGCCATGATTAATAGACTTTTAGCTTTTCTGGACAATTCAACCTTTGCCTTCTCAGTTATTGCTATAGCAGGAACCCTTGGGATAGTCGTCATTGGAATGAATGGACCATTTTGAACAATAGGATATAGATCAACATCTAATCCTTCAAAGAAGTTGATCATCTGGATTTTCCATTGTGGATATTCATCACGTATTAGAGTAGGAGGTTTAGTCAGAGAACCAGAGGTGTATACAGCGTTCAGATTTGAATTAGCCATATTACCAGAAACAAAGATTTTGAAAATTACTGAAGATTTGTTGAAATTTGGGTCAAATTAATTTCAAAATGATCGAAATGAGACTGAATACTTACTAATTTCAAATATAAGAAGAAATTACCACAGTTTCAGAGAAAATTGTAATGAGTTTTAACAAAATCTCGTAAAACAGGGTAGAGTGAAGAACAGGAGCTTAAAATTGGAAAATACTGTCAATAGAAAAGGGATTTTTCCAAATGGAAGAGATCTAATAATCAATAGATTGATTATCAGGCTCTGATACCAATTGTTGGAACCCAGATCCCTTTCTAGCAAGTAATCAATAGATCAAATATGTAAATATGAGCGGAAGCAAATAGATCTAAGATTAACAGTAAGATTAGTAAGAACAAATAGGAAGAACAATTGTAATTGATATTGAATTGCGTTTGAATGATTGACAACAGTGTGCACAAAACAATAGCTCTCTATTTTGTATTTCTCAATCGATACCATTACAATCTATGAAAGAGCTATTTATACGAATACAACATTGAAAGTCAACTACTTGGCCTATTACAATGAGACACGTAAGTAAGGAAGTAACAAATTAATAGACATACGGAGGGTGTGCTTGCCACGTCATCTGATGCATAGTAGTTACTTAATTTTGGTTCATACTTCACCAAAATTGAGGTCTAACATCGTTCAACAGCGTGATAAACCCTGAAAACAAGCATTGCTGGCAAGGAGAAAGAAGAATTATCGTTCATCAGCTAGAGTCAATTCGTTGATAAGTGGAAAAATGACTTGAGCATTTTTGGACCGGGTAAGAAAGGATATGGACCCTTGATCACTTTTAATCACAAACCCACACATGAATAGTGCTTCATCTTAACGTGCGTCCAAAGATAGAGATCCCTTCTTATGCTTCGTACCTTAAATCTCCTTCTCACAGTGACCTAACCCTATAGCCCTTGGTATCTTAATTAGTTCAACTTAAGAATGCTAAACTGAGAGTAATTTGTTGTACTATGACTAGTTTGAATTTATATAGAGCTTTGATTTTGTCTATGCTAATGTCATTCAGAAAAATCTTTTATATTCATTGTTATGTGGATGCACTTGTGACATTATGAAGCACATCGAAAATTAAATAAAACTCAACTATCAAAAAAAAACTTCAATATTATCTGATGATCTTCAAAGGATTACAAAATAAAGAGACTTTTTTATAGACGAAATTAATATTGGCAGGTTGGCCAAAATTTCAAAATTTAGAAAATCGAGAAACAAATGAGATTAATACTATATCATAAATATAGGCATGAAAATAAAAAACTACCAATTTCATGTGATTTCTTACTAAACATGATAAAATGTAAAAAATTATATATAACATCAAAAATCTTCTGCCAAAAGTCTCCTATATAGTGATCTAAGTTGGTTTGCATCATGTCAACGACCAAAACTCAACTAATATCATTTTGTAAAGTAGAAAAATGCAAGATGAGGTAAGGAAATGTTAAAACTTAGATACACGAATCAGAAATTCGTTACACGATATTGAAAACGTTGATCACAACAAATATATAAAATCGAAAAACGAAATTAAATATATATGTATATATTTGTTTATACAATTGAAACAACAAGAAATTAATGACTAACTCGATAATCGATGCGAATTGATGAAGATAACGCGGATTGAGGCCTGCGATTGCAGTGTTCTTAGACAGAAATTCGTCCCGTGTATTCTCGTTTTGTTGGACGTCTACCTAGAGGATTCAACAATGCGTTCAAGTGTATGACTTGAACCCGACGAATCAAATGAATGCTTCCACAAAAAATCGTGAAGAACAAAGAGAGAGAGCCCAGAAATTTTTGTGTGAAAAAATCTATCAAAAATCGTGAACCATTGAGGTATCTATATGTATGCCTCG
This sequence comes from Silybum marianum, assembly GCA_036898165.1. NCBI lineage: Eukaryota > Viridiplantae > Streptophyta > Magnoliopsida > Asterales > Asteraceae > Silybum > Silybum marianum. The sequence continues at coordinate 9,936,058 of CM072541.1, forward strand.
TAACTACATTCAACCGACATAAGAAACCGTCGAACAGTGTGTGACGCGGGTGTTTACATGAGTAGGCCGCGTGAGAAGTCGCGAGAATTGAAACAGTGAGTGAGGCGGGCAATCCCACGGGTAAGCCGGGTCAGCTTCTGTTACCGCAAAAAGGTAAGTCACGCGGGTATAGCCGAGGCTAGGCCACGTGAGCAGTCGTGTGAGTCACTGTGTTCCAACCGTCACCATCCTTCTCCTTATCAAGCCAAGAGACCCCAAGAGCCCACTAGATGGTCAATCCATTTTGATAGGAGAAGTGGGTTTGGGTTAATAAGGCACTACATATTTTAGGAGTCTTCCTATGTGGGACAAGACAAATACCCAACAATACCCCACATTTTCTATTCAAACCCTAACAATACCCCACATTTGAATAGAAAATAAGTTAATATCCAAGTTCTATTTCAGGAACTCAACATGACATGCATCAGATAAGGTGTCTATGTGACTTGAGGCGTGTTGAACTTCCGGTCAAGGTAGTAAGAGGGTGTCGTTGATATCTTCTCTTCCCGGCAGGTTGTGACTCGTATGTCCAGCCAACGACTATCGATTCCTCCACCTTAGATCGAGCTGGCATGGCAGCCGGGGCTTCTTCCCCGAAAATCATTCCCATCCAGCCGGTCAAAAGGTATGTTATAGCAGCCTTTCCGAGCGAGCCTCTACAATCTCCTGTAAACCCCCATTATGTGGTAAAGGGAGGATATTAGGGGAAGCAGTGAGTGGAGATGAGAGAAGTGACTTAGTCTCGATGAGAGCCCAGGCGAGTCTCGTGTGTGCCGCTTTACTAATCAAAAGATAGGAGAGCACATATCAGAGATGTTAAATTCTAATAAAGAGGGGGAATGGGGAAAGTCAAACTAAAAGAGTGATTTGAGTCCAACTCAAGCGAGTGAGTGAAAGGTGTGGCAAGAGAGCGAGTTCGACTCGCGAACGATCAGCAAGCCCTTAGACTCGTTACGTTGTTCGCCTGAACTCGTTGGACGCTCTTCTCTTAGGTCATTTTTTCAGTGCAGGAAAGTGCTCGCTTTTTGTCATCCCTGCTGGTTTCCTTTCTAGAAGAAAATAGAATGAAATATATTACCTTTCTCTAATAGTGGGTATCCACTGGACCTATTTTGTGGGTAGTGACGTATAGTCTTGAAGTAACCACGTTGTATAGTAAGTCAAGACAATGGATATCACACATATCACATTAAGGCATAATTTGATTCTTACCGTTGTATCCATTTCGGTCGTGAACAATTCCTTCTTCATGAGAATTTTAGAAGACGTAGCCATATCCATCTTCAAAGATGCGACCCCACATCAATCTCATATAAGTAATGTTGATCAAGAATATTTTGTATTATCCTACTATAGTAGCTATCAACATTATTAAGAATATAAAATTTATCCCTAAATCATCAATGGAAATACTCTATACATAATATAACATCATAGTAATGGGCGTACCTTTGTATTTACACTTGTGCGTTCCTCAACTAGTTGTCCTATTGAACCTAGACCATGGGATCTCCATTGTTGCTAGATTAGGTTTCCGCCGAGTAGTAACTCATTGGATTGGCTTTAAGCCCATCCCCCTCAATGTGTACGAAACTTGCTCTCTACTTAGGCCTTTTGTTAAAGGATCTGCGATATTCTCTTTTGACTTTACGTAGTCGTTGGATATGATTCCATTCTTGAGCAAATCACGTATTGTATTGTGGCGTCAACGAATGTGTCTAGATTTTCCATTATAGATCTGGTTCTTTGCTCTTGTTAGAGCAGCCATGCTATCACAATGGATGCAAATGGCAGTGACAGGCTTTGGCCACAAAGGAATACCCTCTAGGAAGCTTTTAAGCCATTCGACTTTTTCAGCAGCTTTGTCTAAAGGCTACAAATTTTGCTTCCATGGTTGACCGTGTGTTCACGGATTGTTTTGATGATTTCCATGATATGGCTGCACCACCAAGTGTAAATACATAGCCATTTGTGGACTTACTTTCAGAGTAATTGGAAATCCAATTTGCATCACAATATTCTTCTAGTACGGGAGGATACTTACTGTAATATAACCCATAAATGATTGTTTATTTCAAATACCGAAGTACACGTATGAGTGCATACCAATTATCTTTATCAGGTTATGTGAGTATCGACTAAGTCTACTCACGGTATATGCGAGATACGGTCTTGTACAATTCATGATGTACATTAGGCTCCCAAGAACTTGAGTATATTCAAGTTGAGATACAGTATCTCCTTAATTCTTCTTAAGGTGAGTAGAAGGATCAAATGGAGTGACTACCGGTCTATCATCATCGTGACCAAATTTCCGGAGTACTTTCTCAATATAGTGTGATTGACTAAGTATGTAACCATTAGGATCTCTATGGATTATTATCCCAAGAATTACATCTGCTTCTCCCATATTCTTCATATCAAATGAGGAGTGCAACATCTTCTTGGTTTGATTGATTACATCTAGATTGGTCCTCATGATTAGCATATCATCTACATAGAGACATATAATTACACATGCATTCTTTTATTGTTTCATGTAAACACATTTATCACATTCATTTATGGGAAAACCATTTGATAGAAGAGTATTATCAAATTTCTCATGCCATTGCTTTGGGGCTTGTTTAAGTCCATATAGAGACTTAACTAGTTTGCGTACTTTGTTTTCTTGGCCCTTTACAACAAATCCTTCCGGTTGTTGCATATATATTTCTTCTTCCAATTCACCGTTTAAGAAATCAGTTTTCACATCCATTTGATGTATTTGGACATTGTGAATGGTTGCGATAACCATCAATGTCCTAATGGATGTGATTCTAGTTGTTGGGTCACCGATGATTTGGTGATGAACCACCTTCCTTTGTATGATTGATTTTTTACAGGTTCTTTTGAAGGTCTGAAATATGCTTCAAGTATTGAAAGGTCAAATACTATTCAATTCAAGGGTTGTACATCAAAAAGTGGAATTTTGGATGTACCAACTAACTTCAATATTCAGATCATTTTGCCAAAGTCAAGATTGGGTCACCAATATAGTGGGTCACCGATGGTACACTTAAAAGTCATCAAAAGTACTAAGGACATCAATACAAGATGAGGTCATCAAGTTTGAAGTCATGGTCACCGACACTATAATCTTGGTCACCGAAATTGCAGGTATCTTTCCTAAGGCTGTGATATCAAGTCACAAGTTCAAGAGTGTACACTTTCAACACTTAGTGAAAAATGAAGTTTATCAAGCAAAGTGTACACTTATCATTTCCAGCCTTACAAGGTATCCACCGATGTGATACATAGTTTGATGTATCACTTAGCAATTTCAAAGAGATAAGTTCTTGACTCACATCAAATGCAAGACACGTGAGCAGCAAGAACTTGGGCATCAAGCCTTAAATAAAGACATTCTCTTTTATTCTTATAAAAGGAATATTTGTCTTTTAGCTAAAAGGTTTGATGGGACTTCACAGAGCATGAAGAAAAGAAGATAAAGTTATCTGACATTACGTGCTACAAAGAATGGTTAATCCATTATTCTAGTACAAAGGGAGTGGTCTCTTCCTTTGTCCAACAGATAAACTTCCAGCTAATGAAACCTTGACAGCTGTCCACATGCATCCCATGCATGGGCACTATAAAAGGAGATGAAGTCCTTCCCAGAAATCTCACGCTTTCAACAAATCTTCTGTGTGATAGTTTGTTTGACTCCGGCAAAGCTGTGTGCAATAACAGTCTTGTTTTAACTTCCTTAGTGTATAAGTTAATTACTGTTATCTGTGTGTTTAGTTTGATAGAATAGTGTGTCTGTTCTTTTCCGCATCAAACTACCTGTGTGTAAATTTTTGATATTTATATTAAAAAATTTAAAAAGAGTATATTTTGTGTGTTTTATATTCACCCCCCCCCCCCCCCCTTCTACAAAACCCTCACTTAGTTAGTCATCTCTCCTTGGGGACTAACAAGTGGTATCAGAGCAGTTGGTTTAAATCAATAAACCAGATCTGTGATGGCTACTACCTCAAATGTTGATGGTACCTTGCAGACCTCTTCCAGTAATACATATGATTTAGGATCCTTGGCCAAACCTCCAAGGTTCAACCCAAGTAACTTTGGGTTATGGAAAAATCGCATGTTATTATTCTTGGAAGGGATCGATTGCAGGTATCCCAACATTCTCAGTGAGGGACCTATTGTTCCTAAAATATGGGCTCGCTTTGGCCCTCAAAAGGACGCTGAAGGAAAGGACATAGAGTCATATGATGAAAGAAGTGAGAAAACTGGTAGATATATCATCAAACGTTCAAACAAATTTAGTGAAGAGGATAAACGCCTAGTTGCTCTAGACACTAAAGTCAAATCTGCTCTTGCTGAATCCCTTCCTGATGAAGTGTATCACTCCCTTCTTAACCTTCCCACTGCTAAAGAAATGTGGGATACTTTGAGTGTCTTAACTGTTTTCTCAATGATCTCAAAGTTCTTGGACGAGTTTATGATAATGAAGAAGTTCTCTGCAAGTTCATGGATTGTCTCCCAGACTTCTGGGAAACTATCTGTACTTGCATCAAGCAAACCAAGGACTTAGAAATAATGCCTTTAACTGCTCTCTATGGAACTCTTCTTCACTATGAACAAACTAAGAACCAGAGAAAATCTCTTATAAAGGATATCAAATCCTCTTCTGTTGCTTTGATAGGTGATTCAAAATCTTCTTCTTGTATTCCTAGAATCACCTATCCTTCTACTGATTCTGAAAACGATATTAAGGAAGACTCTTCTCATTTGTCAGATGCATACTATAGTGCTGCTGATGATGAAGGAGAAGAATCAGCCATTGACATACTTTCTGATAGTATGGCAATGATTGCTGGAAACCTTAAGAATAAAAGATTTTCTTCAAACCGCTCTAAATTTAATAGAAAACCTTTTTCTCAAAAATCCTCTTCTGATAAAGCAAATGAAGAATGCTTCAATTGTGGAAAGAAAGGTCATTTTGCTTCTGAGTGCAGATCAAAAGCTTCCTCTTATCTCAAACCTTCTTCTTCTTATGGCCATGACTTCTCAAAATCAGCTTCTATGAAGCATGAAGAGAGAAATAGCCAATCTTCTAAAGAAAATTTTGAATCAAAAGAAACCTCTAGATATAAGAAGTACAAAGCTAAATACAAGAGGGAAAAAGAAAGAAACCAAAGTAAAAGTAAAACTTTGGTTGCTGAGGCTCATTGTTGGGAGGATGAGCAAACCTCTGAGAGTGAGAGTGAGTATGTCACTAAATGCCTCATGGCCAAAATCGATGAGCTGGAAGACATGGAAAAGTCACTCTACACTACCCTTGTATCTGCTGAGGGATCCACTTCAGGAACAAAGCCTCAGGTACATCCTTTTACCTTTCTCTCTGATGATCAAAAGGCTGATGCCTTTGATTCTTTAACTGTTGACTTCTGTGACTTAAAAAATTCAAAAGAAAAAGGCTGATATGCATATAAAATGTCTAAATGATCAACTCCTTTCTTGCTTTTCTAGACTAAAAGATTTTGATAAAATGAAAGCTGATCTAGAAAACCTAAGGTATTTAAACGACAGCCTTTCTGAGGAAAAATCAAAAATCTCTTCCACTCTTGAAAAGGAACAAGAGGTTCTGTCTAAATGGACTAAATCCTCTAAGAATCTTGAAAGGATTCTTCAAGATCAAATCACTAGCAAGGATAAGTCTGGCCTTGGTTATGGAAAAGATGTTCCTCAACCTTTCGACCTTCCACTTCCTTCTTCTGAGTGTCAAGGTTTTCCTGTTGGTTTCCTTTCCGATGACGATGATGATCTCTTCGGTTACTCATCTGAGGATTCTACCTCCGTTCACTCTATAGATCTACTTGACATGCTCAAAGTAGAATTTAGTTCTAAGAAGTTTGGAGTCTTTGTTAAAGCTAAAGAAATCTCTTCTGAGTCTTCAAAAGTTTCAACTCTTCCAAGCTCTTCTTCTTCTCCCAAACCTATTCAAAGACTTTTAAACTCTATAAGTCTTCATGAGTCAAGGTACTCCCAGGAGCAGCCATCTAGTGTTGCTGAGTATTCCTCTCCAAAAAGATTTTCTCCTCAAAAGAAAAAAATTTCTAAATCAAATTTTTCATCTAAAAGGAAATCTCAAATAGTTACTGATTTTATTCCTCAGTCAGTGAACTTGAAGAAGTCAAGAAATCCTAGTAAAGGTATCCTTGGACCAAGACCAGGTGTCGGTCACCCCTCCTCTTCTCAGTCATCAACCTCTGTCCAAAGTTTTGATGATATGGATTTTAAAAGGGCCTTTTTTTTAAAGAAGTGCTATAATTGTGGCAATACTCTTCATCTTGCTAAAAATTGCCCAAAAGGTTTGGATCTTCGCAAAAATAAAATGCCTTCTAATCCCAAAGGACCCACCTCAAAATGCGTACCAAAAGTCTAAATTTGTTTCTGGGTGCAGGTACCAAACAAAGATCACATATGGTACATGGACAGCGGGTGTTCAAGACACATGACTGGAAAACAAACTTCTTCTCTCTAACTTCTCAAAAGAAAAGGGACCCACTGTTTCCTTTGCAGGAAATGGAAAAAGGGTCACCAAAGGATATGGTACCATATCAAATGGAACCATCACTTTCTCTAGAGTAGATTATGTTGAAGGGCTAATGTACAATCTACTAAGCATCAGCCAAATATGTTATTTGGGCTATAAGGTCATGTTCCAGCTGTGTGTGTGCTTGGTCTTTGATGTACAGAATAAGATTGTACTAGGAGGAACCCGACTGAATGACGTATACATAATCAACATGAAGGAAAGTGCAATAGGAGAAGCTGTGTGTCTCCTCTCTCAAGAACTAGCCAAACAAAGTTGGCTGTGGCATAAAAGGTTCTCTCATCTAAACTTTAAAACCTTGAACAAACTTTCCAACAAGGAACTGGTTGTTGGAATGCCAAAAATAATTTTTGAAAAAGAAAAGCTGTGTGGAGCATGTGAAAAAGGAAAACTCACTAGAACTTCCTTTAAAACAAAACAATGCTCATCTATCTCTCAACCTCTTCAAATGCTTCACATGGATCTGTGCGGTCCAGTAAGCACACCCAGTCTGGGAGGTAAAAAGTATATGCTAGTAATCGTCGATGAATTCTCTAGATATACTTGGGTGTTCTTTCTGAAACACAAGAGTGATCTTCTTTGAAGAAATCATCGTGTTTACAAGAAAGATTGAAAATTTGAATGGTAACCGGTGAAGTCCTTCGAGAAGTGATAATGGCACGAAATTCAAGAATCTTTGCTGGAAGATTTCTTTGACCTAAAAGGAATTTCTCAGAACTTTTATGCCGTACGCACTCCTCAGCAAAATGGTGTTGTTGAAAGAAAGAATAGAACACTGTGTGAAGCTGCAAGGTCAATGCTGAGTGAATCCAAGTTGCCAACTTATTTTTGGGCAGAAGCAGTTAACACTGCATGCTTTACTCAAAATAGGTCTATCATAGTCAAAAGGCATGACAAGACTCCTTATGAAGTTTTCAATGGTAGGAAACCTGCAGTTGACTTCTTCCATGTGTTTGGCTGTGCTTGTCACATGCTAAATGACAGAGAACAACTTGGAAAATTTGATCCGAAGTCTGATGATGAAATTTTCATGGGCTATTCTCTCTCCTCAAGAGCCTTCAGAATCTTCAACCTAAGAAGACAATGCATAGATGAATCCATGCATGTAAAGTTTAATGAGTTTGAAACGTCTTCATTATCTTGTGATGAAGAAGAATTAAACCTATGGATAAATTCATGTATTGGTGAAATTCCATCTTCCTCTCAATCCAATCCTCCAGATAGCAAACCCTTCTCAGCCTCCCTTAAACACCACCTTATCTTCAGAACCCTCTCTTTCTTCTCCACCTCCTGAAACTAACTCTACAGAAGACCTTACCCACCAAAACACCATATCTCCCACTAACCTACCTTCACCATCTCAAATTCCTACCTCATCCTCTTCTCTACCTCTTACCTTACCTCCTACACTAAAGTGGACCATGGATCATCCAATAGATCAAATCATAGGTGATCCACAAGTTGGTGTAAAAACAAGAAGAGGCATAAGCAATCTGTGCTTATATGTCAACTTTGTTTCTATTGTTGAGCCTAAGCTGATAAATGAAGCCCTAGCTGATCCTAGCTGGGTAATTTCCATGCAAGAAGAACTCTCACAATTTGAGAGAAACAAAGCCTGGAAGTTAGTTCCTCGTCCATCCAACAAAACTATTATTGGAACAAAATGGGTGTTTCGAAACAAGATGGACGAAGAAGGAACTGTCATAAGGAACAAAGCAAGGTTGGTTGCTCAAGGATATCGGCAAGAGGAAGGAATTGAATTTGTTAAAACTTTTGCTCCTGTTGCCAGATTGGAAGCTATCCGAATATTTCTTGCTCATGCAGCTTACAAGAATTTTCGGGTATTCCAAATGGATGTCAAAAGTGCCTTCCTGAATGGTGAATTAGCTGAAGAAGTGTATGTGAAGCAACCTCCTGGGTTTGAAGATCCAGTCCATCCATACCATGTGTATCGGCTGGATAAAGCTTTGTATGGACTGAAGCAAGCTCCTCGTGCCTGGTATGACACTCTCTCAGAATATCTACTTAGAAATAAGTATATACGAGGCAAGGTTGACAACACACTCTTCTTCAAGAAATCACAAGGTAATATCATTCTTGTTCAAATCTATGTTGATGATATTATTTTTGGAGCCACCGATGAATCCTTGTGTGATGAGTTTAGCTCCCTCATGCAAAAAGAGTATGAAATGAGCATGATGGGGGAGTTAACTTTCTTTCTTGGTTTGCAAGTAAAACGATCTCCGAAAGGTATTTTCATAAATCAAAGTAAATACATTAAAGATCTTCTGAAAAAGTTTCAATTTGATACTTGCTCTACCATGAAAACTCCTATGGCTCCTCCTCTTAGACTCTTTTCTGATCCTGATGGCATTTCTGTTAATATTACAAATTATAGAGCCACGATAGGATCCCTTCTTTATCCGATTGCCAAGTAGACACGACATTATGTTTGCTACTTGTACGTGTGCCCGATACCAAGCAAATCCTAAAGAATCACATCGCCGTGAAAAGGATTTTTCGGTATCTGAAGGGTACCATAAATCTGGGTCTTTGGTATCCCAAAGACTCAGGTTTCGATCTCATCGGGTACTCTGATTCTGATTTTGCAGGTTCAAAAATAGACAGAAATAGTACAACTGGAAGTTGTCAGTTACTTGGTGGAAAGCTTGTGAGCTGGTCAAGTAAGAAACAACATTCGGTGTCTACTTCTACTGCTGAAGCAGAATATGTGGCTGCTGAAAGTTGTTGTGCACAAATATTGTAGATGAAAAATCAGCAGTGTGATCACAATCAGATTTTCTCAAAGATCCCAATAATGTGTGACAACTCAAGTGCAATAGCTATTGCCAACAACCCTGTGCTTCATTCAAGATCTAAGCACATTGATATCAGATATCACTTTATAAGAGATCATGTCTCTAAAGGTGATGTGGAGCTTCATTTCATTCCGACTGATTATCAATTAGCGGATCTGTTCACAAAGCCCCTTGATGAAGCAAGGTTCAGGTTCCTCATCGGTGAATTAGGTATGATAAATATAGACTAACATATACATATATTTATATATTATGTGTATGTATATATGATACACATTTATGTATATTATATATATATATATATGTTATATATTTATATATTTATATGTTTTATATATGTTTTATATATTATATGTATATATATTATATACATTCATGTATATTATATATTTATATATATTATATTTCTGTATATAAGAAAGTCATATATATTTATTAATAATATATATATATACCTAATGTCGGTGACTAGGTCACCGACGGTATCTCTCTCTCACCTCCTCCAACTCTCTATACTTTAACCCTAACCCTAAAACCATACACATCTCTCTCACCGCCGACGGTCCACTTTCCGATAATCCACCGTCGACCCACCGTGCCACGGACATTCCATTGTCCAGCAACCAACAAACCGCCGTCGCTAACCTCTACCACCATACACCGACGAGCCACCGACGCCGACATCGGCATCTCACCCACCGACGCCACCGACGTTGTACCTTCAATTCAAGCCACCAACGGTTGCTCTATGTTTCCGACGTCATCCTGTTGAACCACCGACGCCGCCGATGAGCCACCGAGAACTCAGCCACCGACTCCTCGACGCCGACGTCATCTATCATCTCCGCTGACGTCACTTTCCGACGTTTACTTCTCCTAGCCATCGACGTCGACCTCTCTATTGAGCCACCGACGTTTACCCTTATCACAAGCCACCGAAGTTTACCCTAACTATCAAGCCACCAACGTTTACTTTCTCTGTGTGACCATCCACCGACGTTGTACCACTCACCGAGGTATCTCTAAGACCCTTCACATTCTTAACCCCTTAAAGATAACTCTTGACTTACCACTCTTGATAAGCAAGATTCTTTGTTCTTATCCCTAATGACATCATCAACATCATTAATGTCAGAGACCATGCGCCGAATTCAACCCTAAAAACCCTTAAAATTCTGACCTTTCAATCACCAAAAGTAATCATTATTTTTGAAAATTGAAATTCCCTCTCATATATAACCACTTCCCCCACTTCCTTACCACCTTTCTCGCATCCACTCTCTCTCTCTCATCTTATAACCTTCACCTTCAAACCTGCAACTTCTTTCCTCATCAATGGCATCTCCTTCAAAATCCCCAGAAGAACAAACAATGACATTTGGATCTCTCTCTTTCCCTGCATGCAATTACTTTGGACGAATAGGAGTTGATAATGCTCATCCTGAGTACAATGACATCTGTTGGTTTCTTCAAATGTGCCCTCTCCAGTATGCTCTTACAGCAAAACCCAAGATGAGTAAGTTTCTTCTTGGAAACATTTGGTTATCATGCACATTTGATGCTTCTACAGATCAAATCTTGGCATCTGTTCTCAGCAATGATGAACATGATGTGGTTTTTGATGTTGAAGATGTTCGTAATATTCTGAGGCTTCCCACTTATGATTCTTATGAGACATTTCCACTTAGAAATGAACACCAATGAGTGGTGTTTGTCTTAAACTACATAGAAGAGACAAGGGGATCAAAGTCAAAGGGTCCAGGTACACTTCTAAGAAAGAATATGGGGAACATATGGAATTTTCTTTTTGCCCATCTTATTATGTGCCTAAGCAAGAAAACAGGTGGTCCGGATCAGTCACCTTCCCAAGTAACTGAATTGGCACATGCTCTAATATTTCAAAGGAGGATAGACTTTGCAAGCTACTTCTTCAATTAAATGATCTCCTCTTTCTCTACCCTCCGACGTCCTCAGGTACCATTTCAGCGCCTTTTCTCTCTTATTATTCATGCAAAGTTGGCAGATAAACTAGAAAAAAGAGATGATATCATTTATGATCTCCCTCTTCATCAAGTGGGAAATCAAATAATAAAAAAGGGTGTCTTAGCAACAGACAACCCTCTCCGACCTTCAATGATTGAGTTTGCAAGGAATGCAACTCTCTCTTGGGGAGAAAATGAACCCCGTCTCCAAAGGACCTCAGGTATGTCTTCTATCCCTTCTGCATCTAGATTAACTGATGTGCCCAAATCTCGTAAGAGATCCAAAGCTTCGGGTACATCTACCTCCGCACCCACTGATGCTACGAAGCCAAAAGAACCTTTGGCTTCTACCCAAGCATCTAAAACCCAAAAGCGGAGACACTCAAAAAGCCCCCAAAGACTTCCTCAAAGAAGTCTAAGGGTACCCAAAGGGTCTCAACTCACAATCCACCTACTAACTCCCAAAAGTTAGTAAGTGTTGAAAAGATTCCTACCCGACCCAAGGAGTAGTTAACCCAACCAAGCTCCTCCATGCCCTCTCAAAAGGACATGGTTGTACGAAGGGACACCCCTATTATTCCCTCATCAACTTTCTCTTTAGTTGATGAAGAAGACTTGGAGTCTCCCATCCAACCGTGAGCTCTCACAGCTCTCTTTCCCTACCCCACATGAGAGTGCATCACAACCAGGTGCATTTGATGGAGCATCCCATTTTACCGATTTTCTTATGTCCGACACTACACCTTGGTCAGGTACGTCTCCCATACATGCAAAGGTTGTGGAGGAACCCATTACTGAGGAATCCCCTCAAAGACACTCTCCTAAACGTGTCTCCCCCACATCTCCTAAATCCCCCCCAAGAAAACCTACAGGTTTGGTGGATTATTCTTCTAGTGATGATGATGCTGATCAACCACCAAAGCCTCAATCTTCTGCTCCCATGTCTTCCAAACAGGGAGATGATCTTCTCCAAGCTTTTACCAGCTTTACCCGTGACACTATACGTCGGGTGGAAACTCTAGAAAATCATGCTACTAAAGAAATGGAAAGAATGGCTTCACTTTCCTCATCTCTTAGATCTAACATTGAGGAGTTGTCGGTGAGTCACCCAACTCTAATGACATGTTTAGATCTCCTACACTTGGATATCCTTGATCTTCAGCAAGGGTTTTCTTCAAGTCAAGCATTTGTGCTCTCTTCCATCCGGGAACTTCGAAGTTCATCTTCTCAGCAAGCCACCGAAATATCTTCTATTATTGCCAATCAGAAGGCAATTATGGAGTCTCTTTCCAGTCTTCACACCAAGATTGATAAAGTTCCAACCTCTTTTCCAACGGTTGAACTTGATGTTGGTGATTCATTCTTCCGGGACAAAGATAGATTTGTCCTTCAAAGAGTTGAGAAGAAATTTGGTGCTCTCTGCTCTGATATGGGAAGGATGAAGGAGTTTCTCTCTTCAGTGGGTTTCAAGGGTTCAACCACTGAGGGGGAGAAAAATGAGAAAAATAAGAAGGCAAATGCTACCACCTCCACAGTCGCGGACGTCGCCAAAACAGCAGCCGCCGACACTGCCAAGCCAGCCCCGATCCAGTCACCACCACCATCTCAGCTACCGACGTGGCAGCCACCGACGTGGCATTGACAGCCACCGATGGTGGTGTGGTCACAGTGGCCACGGTCACCGACGTGACCCCTCTGGTCACCGAGGTGACTCCTCACGTGGTCACCACTGTCACTGACCCCCTGGTCACCGAGTTACCCGAAGCAGCTGTTGAGGGGGAGAGTATCAGTGCTCAACCCCTTGAAACTGGAGAAGAAAAGAAGAGAAAAGAGAAGGCCAAAGGAAAGAAGCCTGTTTCTTTTGAAGAACAACAGGAAGAGAAAAAGAAAAGGAAAAGAATGAGAAGTCCTCAAGCAGATACTCTTAGACTTGACTCGCCTCGCACTGACCGATCCTCTTGGGGTAATTTTATCTGAAGCTGAAAAAGAAGAAGCCATTAGAGCACAACTTGAGTATGATCAGACAAATGTACTCAAGTTGGCTCAAGATGAAGCCACTCATGCAATGGTAAAGGATGCACTTCAAGCTCAAAAAGATGAGCTTGAAAATATAAAGAAGAAATCTGAAGCTGCAAAGATGCTTGATGAAGCAAAGAAAGCCAAGGAAGTGGAGTGGTTTAAAAGAAGGCTGAAAACAAGAAAAGATGAGTCCAAGATTATCAGTGCCACCATCCAACCTCCAACCAAAAATTCTCCCAAGTTACTTGTCACCCTTAAGAGAGCTGACACTCTCTCAAAGGTCTATGAAGCTGAATGGTTGGAAGTTCTTGGGATAACTGAATGGATGGAAGTTGGCAAATGTATCTCCAAGAGCAAAAGCAAGGACAAGGAGCTGGTACTTAATATTCTCAGAAAACTTTTCATTAAGATGCTCAACATCCAAAAGGAGAATGATATTCTTGTGACATATCTTGAAGCACAGCAAATGTACTTCATACAACAGGGTCTTAAAGGAGAGGTCATCACAGCTCCTAAAAACAAAAAGAAGGGACACTTTGTTATGCTTCATGAAAGAGGCATCCAGATAAATGCTTCGGGTATAGATCTTTCCATTCCTACTCATATTGCGTACCCGGAGCAAACCATGCTGACTACTCCTGAACTTGGGGTTTTTTTTGGTCTTTTGAAACATCGGTTTCTTCAGAGCTTCTGATATCCCAAGGGCTCACAGCTCCTTCCTCTCTGCTATTCTAGGAGTACCTCCGATTGAAGACCATGGAATCACCAGGCTTATCTTGGATGAGCTAAAAAGAAGAGAACCCACTCCTTGAATATTCTTCATATAGTGTGAACTTTATTTTTCAAAGTTGTGTGTTGATTAATAAAAGTTCATACTCTTCTTCTTTAAAAATTCTTATTAATATCTTTATTTTTCTTGCACATACTTATACTTACACTTATACTCATACTTATACTATACATACTCAGTTAAAAAAAACAAAAAAAAAAGAAATCTGAGTCAAAAGAACCCAAAAGAAAAATAGAAAGGGTCAAAAGAATTCTTTTCTAACTTACAGGTATCATCATCAAATAGTGGGAGATTGTTGGGTCACCGATGATTTGGTGATGAACCACCTTCCTTTGTATAATTGATTTTTACAGGTTCTTTTGAAGGTCTGAAATATGCTTCAAGTATTGAAAGGTCAAATACTATTCAATCAAGGGTTGTACATCAAAAAGTGGAATTTTGGATGTACCAACTAACTTCAATATTCAGATCATTTTGCCAAAGTCAAGATTGGGTCACCAATATAGTGGGTCACCGATGGTACACTTAAAAGTCATCAAAAGTACTAAGGACATCAATACAAGATGAGGTCATCAAGTTTGAAGTCATGGTCACCGACACTATAATCTTGGTCACCGAAATTGCAGGTATCTTTCCTAAGGCTGTGATATCAAGTCACAAGTTCAAGAGTGTACACTTTCAACACTTAGTGAAAAATGAAGTTTATCAAGCAAAGTGTACACTTATCATTTCCAGCCTTACAAGGTATCCACCGATGTGATACATAGTTTGATGTATCACTTAGCAATTTCAAAGAGATAAGTTCTTGACTCACATCAAATGCAAGACATGTGAGCAGCAAGAACTTGGGCATCAAGCCTTAAATAAAGACATTCTCTTTTATTCTTATAAAATGAATATTTGTCTTTTAGCTAAAAGGTTTGATGGGACTTTACAGAGCATGAAGAAAAGAAGATAAAGTTATCTGACATTACGTGCTACAAAGAATGGTTAATCCATTATTCTAGTACAAAGGGAGTGGTCTCTTCCTTTGTCCAACAGATAAACTTCCAGCTAATGAAACCTTGACAGCTGTCCACATGCATCCCATGCATGGGCACTATAAAAGGAGATGAAATCCTTCCCAGAAATCTCACGCTTTCAACAAATCTTCTGTGTGATAGTTTGTTTGACTCCGGCAAAGCTGTGTGCAATAACAGTCTTGTTTTAACTTCCTTAGTGTATAAGTTAATTACTGTTATCTGTGTGTTAAGTTTGATAGAATAGTGTGTCTGTTCTTTTCCGCATCAAACTACCCGTGTGTAAATTTTTGATATTTTTATATTAAAAAATTTAAAAAGAGTATATTCTTTGTGTTTTATATTCAACCCCCCCTTCTACAAAACCCTCACTTAGTTAGCCATCTCTCCTTGGGGACTAACACTAGGTATCAAATAAATCTTGACCTTCTTTTTGACGGAATCCTTTGGCCACTAATCGAGCTTTATATTTGTCTATAGTGCCATCGGGTCTTAATTTCCGCTTGAAGATCCATTTATGACCAATAACCTTGTGACTCAGTGGTAAATCCACTAATCTCCAGGTATTGTTTTGTACTATGGAGTCTATTTCACTTTGAATAGCCTCTTTCCAATAGGATGCCACTGAAGATTCCATGGCGGCCCTATAGGTTTGAGATTCTTCATCGACAAGATATGTCATGAAATCGGGTCCAAAGTTTTTAGCAACCTTTCCCCTTTTACTTCTTCTAAGTTCTAAGTTGTCTTGAGCCTTAGAAGTATTCTTTTCATCAAGTTGTGCATTATTATCGATGTCATCTCCTTCACAGACTCTTTTCCTAGGATTCGAGATTCCTTTCTCTTTGTCCTTATAAGGAAAAATGTGTTCGAAGAATTCTGCATCAATTGATTCCAATATAGTGTTGTTATGAATATCTTCGACATATGACTTACAGACTAAGAATCTATAAGCAGCACTATTACTTGCAGGACCAAGGTATATACAATCAATGGTCTTATGTCCAAGTTTTGTCCTTTTTGGTAAAGGTACTTGAACTTTCAAGGCAACCCCACACTTTCATCCTTTTATAAGATGGTAATTTACCTTTCCATAATTCATATGGTGATTTATCACACTTCTTATGAGGAATTTTATTAAGTATCATATTTGCAGCTAGTCATGCTTCACCCCACAAACTATGTGGTGCTCCCGATGTAATCAACATTGAATTAATCATGTTCTTCAATGTCCGATTTTTCCTTTCGGCTACTCCATTTTGTTGTGGAGTGTGAGGAGTCGTGGTTTGGTGAATGATGCCACGATGAGAACAAAATTCTGCAAAATCCTTAGATTCGTATTCTCCTCCTCTATCGGATTTTAGAATTTTTATCTTTTTATCAAGTTGATTTTCAGCCTCGGGTTTATATGTTTTAAACATATTTAAGGCTTCATCTTTCGTATGTATTAAGTATACATAGCAAAATTTGTTGCAGTCATTTATAAATGATACATAATAACTCTTTCCTCCATATGTGGGAGTAGCTTTATAGTCACATAAATCGTTGTGGATTAATCCAAGTACTTCATTGGATTTTTCTACAGATTTATGAGGATTGTTGGTGTATTTAGATTCAACACACACTTCACATTTAGTCTTATTGTCCATCGAACATTTAGGTAATAATCCAATTTTCATCATCCTTTGTAAGGATCAATAATTTACATGACCTAGACAAGAATGCCATAAAGAAGAAGATTCAAGCATGTACATGAAAGCAGAGCTAGAGCCTGCGCTATTTATAATATTTACATTGTCATTGTTTGGTACAAGACTTAGCTTAAAGAGCCCTTAATTTAGGTAGCCCTTTCCCACATACACCCCACCCTTAGTAAGTACTAATTTGTCGGATTCAAACACCATCTTGAAGCCTTTGTTACTAAGTATGTGTCCACAAATCAAATTCTTCGCCATATCCGGCACATGCAAGACGTTGGTGAGTATAAGTTCCTTTCCGGATGTTAGCTTGAGACTCACATTTCTCTTCCTTCTACCTTTGACATTGTGGCATTCCCCATGTACATTGATTCATCACCATCATCGAACTTTTGATAAGTAACAAATTGGTTCCTTGAGTTACAAATAAGCTTTGTAGCACCGGTATCAACCCACCAATCGGTCACGTTAGTGACCATAAAAGCCTCAACTACTCAACAAATTGAGTTAGAGAATGAACAACATTGGTTTGGGGTGGGTTTCCACCGGCACCTCCTCCTCCGGCGCCATGGTCTCTTCTATGACGGCAAGCCTTGGCACGATGGCCCGGTTTGCCACAAACCCAGCAGCTTAAGACACATTTCTTGAAAGGCTTCTTATGAGTAGATAATTGATTTGTGGCATGAAAATGATGCTTGCCACCCACAGCCTTCCCTTTTGCCTTTTGAAACTTTGTCTTTGACGTGCTTCCGGCGACCATGTGTGCACTTGGCTCCAACGAGGTAGCATCTGCTTTCTCGTTCATCCGGTTGTCCTCCTCCACCCCAAGTTCGAGTATTAGTTGCTCAAATGTCATTTCCTCGGTCAAATGTTTAAGATAAAGTTTAAATATTTTCCATGATGGAGGGAGTTTATCAATAACGGAACCAACAAGAAAGTTTGAGTTAATACCCATACCTTCGACATCAAGTTCATGGACCAAGACTTGAAGTTCTTCTACTTGTTTCATGACCGGTTTTGATTCGTTCATCTTGAAATTCAAGAATTTCCCCACGATAAACCGCTTGGAGCATGCGACTTCCGTCTTGTATTTTGACTCCAACGATTCCCAAATTTCCCTTGTTGTAGTTAAGGATGAATATATGTCCTAAAGACCATCATCCAAAGCATTCAGAATATAATTTCGACAATTATATTCATTGTTGTTCCAACTATCCAAGGATCGTTGGAACGCAACCACTTCAATCTTGGTTGGGGGGGGGGGGTTCCCCTTCTCCAACCGGTGGTGTCGGTGCTTGATCGGTAAGCACGTTGGACACCTTTAGTGTCGTCAAGTAGAAGCATCTTTTGTTTCCATCTTCTAAAATCGGAACCCTTGAATTTTCCGGGTTTCTCCACATGTGTTTTCAATAAGGAAGATTGATCCATCATCCATCAATGAAATTTCTGTCTAATATTGTTAGAACTTAGATACTCTAATCAGAAATTCATTACACGATATTGAAAACGTTGATCACAACAAATATATAAAATCGAAAAACAAAGTTAAATATATGTGTATATACTTGTGTATACTTGTTTATACAATCGAAACAACAAGAAATTAATGACTAACTCGATGATCGATGCGAATTGATGAAGATAACGCGGATTGAGGCATGCGATTGCAGTATCCTTAGGCAGAAATTCGTCTCGTGTATTCTCGTTTCGTTGGACGTCTATCTAGAGGATTCAACAATCCGTTCAAGTGTATGACTATAGAGAATCGTGAAGAACAAAGAGAGAGAACCCAAAAAATTTTGTGTGAAAAAATCTGTCAAAAATCGTGAACCATTGAGGTATTTATATGTATGCCTCGTAACAGTGTGTGACGCGAGTGAGCCCCAAGGCCCAAGGCCCTCTTGACATTTAATATGTCTCAAGGCCCTCTAGATCCATATTGATAGGAGAAGTGGGTTTGGGTTAATAGTTATGATATTGTGACTTTTCAAAACCCCTATCTTAATCTAGAATCAATCCATGTTATTGTCCGAATACAAACCAAAAAAAGTATTGGCCAGTAAAGATCAACCTTAACGGCCACTACGTCGGTTCTTTATAACCCACTTCCTCGATCCAAATGATCATTGTTATATTTAACAAGATATCAGTCCCAATTATTGAGACTCTTAATATAATTTAAAATGTATACTGGTCCAAGCCATTACGAAGTCAGATTAAATTAGTTATTTCCTATTCATTCCATGATTTGTCTTTTGGTCAAATGTACACTACAAAACAGACCACCCTTTTCCGACGGCCAGATCTGTCGAAAATGATGGTATCCGTCGGAAATATGGTCGTAGGAAAAGCCTTTTCCGACTGATTTCCGACGATCTTTTCCGACGGATACCATTTCCGGCGGATTTTCCAACGAATACCGACGAAATTTCCGACGGATTTCCGACGAAGTGGTTTACCGACGGATCTGTTTTTGGTCATTTCAAAGTGGATGCGACTTTGGTGCTTGCTTTTCTCCAAATTTGATCACCACTGAACAGATTGAAAAGGCTTGATTTTCAAATCTCGTATTTCCGTGTTTGCGGTTTAATGTACTCACTCATTTAAAACCCAAGATTGATTTTTCAATCTATGTTCGTGTTGTTGTGTGGCTTGTAGTTCTAAATCTATTGTTAGAGATACATTACTGGTTTTCGTTTATGTTTCTATGTAATTTTTATTTGTACTATGCATTTTCTGATGTGTAGTTCAACCAAATAGATTATCAACGATTTCTGTTGGATGGGAATTCGATATCATCAGTGATTTGCCCTAAAGGTAGGCCATAATAGCTCTGGTAGATCCATTGTGGAAACACAATTAACCTGGTTTATGTTTGTGTTTAATATCTTTGATATTGACAGAGGGGAATTTTTGGTAGAATATCTTAATTATCTCAATATCTTCAAAAGGATTCGATATTGTGGTGATGCAATTGATAGAGATGAAGTTACAAGTGGTGTCGAAGGTAAATGCAAATGGTTTTGGCCAACTAAGGGTAAGAGGATTATCTAGGTTCTCTAATGTAAAGAAACAATATTTAGTTGTCATTTAATTTATGCAATTGTTTTAATTACTTGATTGCTACTTGTCAAATTATCGTCGGGTTTTAAAGGTTTGCCGATTGAGTTTTGTTTGCGGTTCCATTGGATGTTGGACAGCTGGCCCTTAAGTCTCTAACCATGGATAATTTTCATTTTCTTGTTATGAGTGTGTTATTTGCATTTTTTAAAAAGAAATTTTTTTGTGTTCTTGGTTAACTCATCTAAAATTAATTAAAATTAAGATGTTTGCCTTTTGTAAATATAATGAACGGACATTTGTAGGTTCCACTCTATTTTTATGGAGCTATTTGAATAAAGGTTCAAAGAAAATCGTTTATACTCGATTATTTAAGATACTATTTTTCAAAAAAATTGTCTATATTTCTCCAAAAATAACATGTTCGTATTCAAATCGAAGAAAATTTGATTTCCATTTGGTTTGTTTTTGCTATTACAATCATTGAAACTCTAAGAAGACAATTCTAAATGCATGTTTTTTTATTTATTGTACTCGGTATTCTCGATTACATTTATTCAAAATTTACATCCGGCTGCATTTCGCAGGTACATAACTAGTATATATATATATATATATATATATATATTGTGGATCATTAGAATTAGGATTATTTAGAATTAGGATTATTAGAATGATATTATTAGAATGATACTTGGAATTAAGTTTATTGAATAAACATAAAAATGTGATATCAAAACTTATTAAAATAAAGCAAGCATAAAATTAAGAACACACGTAATTATTATGAAAAAGAAGTACCTTCTTTGATTAAATGATCTTTGGAACAGTTGTCTCTAAGACAGTTGGAACATACATTTGGAGAAATGAAAATTTGAAAATCTAAAGATTTTGAACATCTAGTTGTAGAAAATTTAAGAGAGGGTTTTGATTTTTACATGACATTTTACAAAGGGAAAAACTGGTGCCCGTTCCATGCAAGCTTGTATCTTCTTATATAGGCATGTTGAATAATTGGTGACCTCCTAGTGAAGGGTTGGTGACCTCCATCTGTCTTCAAATGAGAAATAATTGAGAAGCTTTTTACCGAAAAACCGGCTCTTGATTTAAATTTGAATTTTCTTCTTCCTTCTTTGTCCACTAGTAAAAATTGGCAGACATAATCTTGAAAATTGGAAAATATGATCTTATCTTGAAAGGTCTTGAAAGGTCATCATGAATCTTCTTTTTCTTGAAAATCATCATTTAGACTATGAATTTTATTTTTGATAAACTTTTATTTTGATCAGTATATCTTCTGAAATACCAAAGAACGTATTTCATATATTTGATAAATTACATATTTGATAAACGAAAAAATTTCGTCGACAACGACAAAACACCAAACTCACGCTTTATAGTTTTATATTTGGATATGGATCTTGAGCATCTTGTAAAAATGAATCTTGATGAATTTCTTGAGTAGCGGTTGAACTGTCTGGAGAACTTTGTTTTATCTCCTTGATGAGTCTTCGAATTTCTTCTTTGGAATTTGCTGCCATAAATTGAGCAATTTCCTCTTCTTCATCAATTTCGAGAGGTCTTGGGGGTGGCGTTATGGTAGCTGGAACGCCAAAATTAATTGAATAATAATTTGAGACACCTTGAATTGTCATTTTCTCGACTTGTTCATTGGGAAGTTTATCCACCATTTTACCCTAGCAGTCCTTTGAAGTAAGGGTGGAGAGAGACCAGTTGCTGGAGTAATAGTAAAAGACAATGACAAGATCCATTGAATTTTGAACAACATTGTGAATTGAAGGAGATATTCAAATTATAGAATATCTTGAACAAAGATCTCTTTAAATTTGATAAATCCTTCTTTCACCTTTTGAGGAAAAGTTTCCGAAATATTTCCCATATATTTGAACCATTTGACAAACCATCGTGGATAATTACAGTTAACAAATTTATTAATCTTTCTGAGCTATCTTTAATCCATTTGTGCATTGACTTAATTCGTAATTTAATTTATTTGATTCTCATTCGGACTCTTCTTAAGTGCATTATTTGAAGAGTTTCAATTTGTTTTCTTTCTCTTGTTTCTAAGATTTCTTTAAATAAGTAATCTTCTTCAGTTTTGATTTTGATTAGTTGAATAGAATCTAATTTAATTCTTTCCCAACTTCTTTTCATTATTCTAGAATGTATTTTATTATTATGATTACAAAGAACTTGAGTTTTATTACTCATATCTGATTTATTTGATTTTTAAAATTATTAATTTCTGTTACAACATCTGATTGTGTTGGGCTATATCCTTCGCACTCGCTTTGTCTTTCTTCTTGATAAATTGGTTGTGGTATATCAGTACCAAAATTTACATATTTTAATGTTTTAGACCTTGAAATAGAAGGATTTTTTGAATCTCTAGAGCTACTAATTGAACCTGTAGAAAATCTTGAAGGAATAAATTGAGAATTTTCGAAACTTATATCTACTGAACCATCATCATGTTCACTTACATTAGATATTTGACTAGATTCTCCTATAGGTTTGGGTATGTTAATATCTTGAAGGTTCCAATTACAAGATTGGGTTATTTCATCTCATTTTAGGCGCTTGGGAGTTTGAATTTTTGTATGTTGGGGATTTGATTCAAATATTATAGTTTCATTTTTTGGGCTTGTTATTTTAGTCTTAGGCTCTATTTTTGAAGTCATAGTCTTATAACTAATTCTATATATAATTGCGATAGCCTTAGTGTCTTCTTTGAATTCTAGGTTTTTAGTTTTAATTGTTAAAACCAAAGTATCTAAAATATTTGGATCAAATAGTCCTACAGAAAAATTTGGATAACGATTGAAATATATAGGACCATTAGAGATATTAGTTTCTGCCATGGCTAATATTGAATTTTGAAAATTGGTGTGTCTAGCATCTCTTAATATAAGAAGGATTGGAGCATCTATTCCTAATCTAAACAAAGGTTTAACAGCTACCTGGACTAAACAAACATGTAAAAATTTATATCTTTTCCTATGTTGAATTATAGAAGATTTGGATAAAAGATTTAGACTATTATAATCTTTTGTTGATCGAAACAGTCTGTTCAGTGGCTTTGATTGAGTATCCTTGTAAGAAATCAAAAGTTCCAATATTATAAATTGTTTTAAAATCTTGTTTTGGAATAGTCCAGTTTGATAAATTTTGCTCGATATTTGAAATATGGATTTCAGAAGAATTCATATGAAGATCAACTTCTTCATTTATTTGTTCATCAGAGTTAGACTTTTTAGAAAATAAATTCATCTTTTCTATAAACAAAAGTTTTAAGAAATAACTTGATTAATAAGGAAACTGGGTTTTACTAATTGTTAATAGGTTATTAGTGAGAATACCTACAGTGGAACACCTATCGTGGTCCGGCTGGGCAACTTACCTTCAACTGTGCCACTTATGCTAATCCAACCGACAAGGGTTACTATCACTGACAAAAATAGGCTTATGAACACTAATACCCTATTTCCATAAGAAACCTTCATTTTCTTATCAGCCTTTATTCCAAAACATTTATTAATATAGACAAGAGATAAATGTTTTACTAAATCCATTACTACTGCGAAAATGGCTCTGATACCGTTGTGTATGACATTGTGGATCATTAGAATTAGGATTATATATATATATATATAAAAAAGAGTTTCAATGATTGTAATAGCAAAAACAATATATATATACGTATATATGTTGATTCATTTACAAACCGGATGAATACTACAAACTCGTACAAATCATATATAAAAATGATTTTTTCATTATTTTTTTTCATCAAATATTGATATGATTTAAGATGTTATTACATATATGTTTGTTTTACCTTATGAAAAAATTACATGTGATACTTTTACATTATGAAACAAACATATATGTAATAACATCTTAAATCATACAATTTGATGAAAATAAATTCATAAAAATATATTTTTATATATGGTCTGTACGAGTTTGTAGGATTCATCCCGTTTGTAAATGAATCAACTTGTCTCTCTCACTCTCTATATACACACACACACACACACATATATATATATAGGGGAGAGGTCATACAAAAACACCCTAAATTTAAAGTAATAAACGAACACCTTGTGGACCATATATGATATGGGTCTCATATATTAAAAAGTTGTGGGTTCGAATCAGAACATGTAAAATAAATCTGAAAGAAATAATGGAGAACATAAAAACGCTTATAACATAGAATGAGTGCTTACCATGTATTAATCCTTTGCGATCCAGAACAATTGGAGAGCTACTCATAACATTATGTAAAACCAATTTCCAGTCAGTCATCATATGAAATAAAGTTAGCTCAAAAACCGTTAAATGTAAGGGCATACATTTACATAAGTAACTGAAATACAATTTACATAAACATACAATTGACTTTTTTACTAAATAAAATTCTTCACTCTTGGCACAAAACTACAACAGAAGCAAATTACAATCAAATAACTATCAACTATGAGTTTTTCAACTTGTTTTTAACTTAAATAATGCATGATTATTTTCAATTAATAGTATATGCAAGACCTACAAAATTGAAAAGTGGAAGGAGGCACATCTTTATGATAATATGCATGTTGATGCTCGCATCCTAAAAACCACACGAACCATTATGATTTTCCGAAGTGGTGAACATTAGGCTTCAACGTCGGCTTCAAAAATTTTCCATCATGATTTTTCCAAAAAACACACAACCTTAAATTAAGTGGTTGCATCAGGAAAATAAATAAAAAACAGAGAAAATCAATTAATGCAACAATAGAAATACACAGAACCGTAATCCAAATTTCATTTTATCTTAAAAACACCCTCTTCCAATGGCCAAAATGATTTTTGGCTCTTAGATGACACAAAATTGTGAAAGATTCCCCCCAAAAAGACAAACCCACGACGATTTCATTCCTAAAAAGACCAAACATTATCCCAAAAAGCATATTCATATGAAATGATTGGCCATTTACAAGATATATTGATCTGATAATTGGTCAGATATGGAGTAATTCTGAAGCAAGCCACATCTTTTCACCTTTTAATTGAAGAAATTAAATACAAAATGAAGCTACTAATCGCACATATTCAAACAACAACTGTAATCTACATAGCTGGATTCTGAAATAGGAATCCAGAAAATGGGAGACGGTGGTGGCAAGGAAGAACCTGCTCGTCGTCCGAAATTGATACTTGGAACTAAGAGGAAGGGAGGGGTTTAAAGTTGTGATGTTCCGGTAGAGCGTGAGAAGTGAGGGGAAGAGAGAAGGAGAATAAGGGGCTAGGGTTTTGAATATTTTGGATAAAAATCGTGAATACAAAGGGGCGGGAATTAAAACCGGGAACAACGTGGGGGGAATTATAATTTTGTTGGAATTTTAATTAAAATAATATATTTTATATAATAAATACATTACTTTTAATAATAAATCTTTAATTTAATTTTTATTAGAATTTTATTTTAACGTGTTCATATATATATATATATATAAGATTATCATAGTTCATTTATTATTATCGACGTTTTATATTAGAATTAAATCAAGATGTTCAATGAATCGGACACTCATTGGACTAAATGAAAGGTTGAAATTGGTTGACATTTGATAATGTTCTTAAATTTATTAAAGAACTGTAAATGGGTTTTGATGGGTCGTATTAGGCTCCAGTGGTTCACAATGTTGTATTAGACTTAGTTGGTGTTAATGAACTGTATTGGATGGGCCTTAGGGGGCTTTAACGAGTCTTAACGAACAATAATGAGACTCTTAATGAACCACAATGGGCCTTGATGGGCTTTAACGACTCTTAATGAACTTTAATGGTCCTTGATGGGCATTAACGACTCTTAACGAACAACAATGGGCCTTGATGGGCTTTAACGACTCTTAACGAACTATAATGATCCTTGATGGGCTTTAATGACTCTTAATGAACCACAATGGGCTTTGATGGGGCTTGATGGGCTTTAACAACTCTTAATGAACTACAATGGACCTTGATGGGCTTTAACGACTCTTAATGAACCACAATGGGCTTTGATGGGGGATTGATGAGCTTTAACGGCTCTTAATGAAATACAATCGACCTTGATCGGCTTTAACGACTCTTAACGAACAACAATGGCCCTTGATGGGCTTTAACGACTTTTAACGAACTATAATGGTTCTTGATGGGCTTTAACGACTCTTAATGAACCACAATGGGCTTTGATGGGGCCTGATGAGCTTTAACGACTCTTAATGAACTACAATTTCCCTTGATGGGCTTTAACGACTCTTATTGAACCACGATGGGCTTTGATGGGGCTTGATGGGCTTTAACGACTCTTAATGAAGTACAATGGACCTTGATGGGCTTTAATGGTCCTAACGAACTACAATGGGCCTTGATTGGCTCTAACGACTCTTAGTGAACTACGTTGAGGCAATATATATACGTATATATATTAGTCATTATCGATCAAACTAATTTTAGTACACATATACATACATATAGACACATACATATATAGACACACATACACACAAATACATATATAACACATACATGAAAAGTATACGTATATACAAGTTACACATGTATATACATATACTAATTGCAACATGTATGTACATACATACACACAAATACATATACAACACGTACATGCATATTATACGTATATGTACACAGATGTATACATATACTAATTGCAACATATACATATACGACACATACATACACGTACAATCAATCAGGTAACAAATATGACCAGACATGCATACATATACATATACATATATATATACATATACGTAACAAATTGTACAAAATAAATCAAATTAAAGATCATATGAATAAAAAAATTTGAAATTAAAAAAATTTGAAATTAAAAATTAAAATCCATCGGAAATTACCGACGGATTATTTATATTTATTTTTTTATTCGGATCCACCGGAAATACCCTGTTTTGTGGTAGAGGTAAGGTTTGAATCGGAGGAAACTACATTGATTATAAAACCAATTCATAGAGTCGAAGATAATCTATTAGATCAATCTGTTATAATATAAACACATTTTGATATATAGCAATTACAATGAAAATTTTAAGTAAAATGATTTCATATATAAGTATTGCTTTAGTCAAAAGGTCAACTAATATTTCAAAAAACAGGGTCTTAAAGAAAAATAAACATTTTGAAATTTATATAAATTAAGACTTAATTATCATCTAATTCAAAATTAAAAATAGCTACTCGAAGTGCAAGATAAAGTTGATATTCTTGTGTTATTACATATCTATACTACCTTAATATCCATTTACATCAAAAGTCTTACAGACAACATTACAACCACAATGTACAATCTATCTATGCATAAATTTCAAAAAACTCTTAATTACAACTTGATATGCATGAGATACAAGTTTTCAATGCATTGGCTTTATCTTCCTACCCACCCATGCCCCTTTCTGGTGTATACAATGTTTTCTTTCGAGTGTGAGCTAAATATTTGCAACTTCGTTCTTGCAAGAACATCAGAGACAAATTTAGTGACATAATATGTTGTGACGAGGCCGAGGTTTCAAAATTCTGCTGCATCGCGGGTACGCAACTAGTGTAGAAGAAAATATAGACATGATGGAGAGGGTCGAACGAGAACGTTCCATGGATTATCATATATTTGGTCTTCCCATTTTATCCTGAATGTTTGTAATAACATTCTTGATTATCTTTAAGTGTAGGTTCAAGAAATTAATATCAAGATGGAAGTTTTATTCAATTAATTTAATTTTTATTACAAAAATGGTAATAAACATAAGTTTATCAAATTTAATACACAACAGGAGTTTCAAATGTTTTCTTGTTCAAAACGGCCCAATTATCTAGTAGGGTTTAATCAACAAGTGACAACGTTTATGCCAAACTCTAAAAGTATTTGTACCTGGTGTAGATGAACATCGAAACTTTCAATGGAACTAAAGAGTTCTTGGAGCGATATGCCTCTAAGCAACGTAAAAACGTCCTTCGTTAGTTATGATTGTTTTCGTTGCCACAACAATAAGCTAATTACTATTGAAAGTTTCATTTGTTTTTAGGTGTATGTTGAACATTCAGTCTTTCTTAATTTGGTCTTGCTAGATGAATGATATTCACGTCAATCATCTTATAGGCTTTCACTAGAATTTCTTCCAAAGAACTTTTACAAAACATGTTAGCAATTGATAACATTAATCTTTCTCCAAGATTTTTTTTTATTTTTTTCATCATTTCTTTTCCGTAAATGAGCATCTGATTTTTAAAGTTTCAAAATTTATATAAATATGTTATAATATTACTTTAGAAAAAAATTAATTACATAAATATCGTTGTGATAATTATTATAAAATGTATTAATCTTTCTCCATTTTTTTATTATTTTTTTCATCATTTCTTTTCCATAAATGAGTATCTGATTTTTAAAATTTCAAAAATTATATAAATATGTTATGGTATTACTTTAGAAATAAAAAATAATTACATAAATATTGTTATAATAATTACTATAAAATGTGTTAATATTTTTCCTTTTTTTCATCATTTCTTTTCCATAAATGAGTATTTGATTTTTAAATTTTCAAAATTCATATAAATATGTTATAGTATTACTTTAGAAATAAAAAATAATTTCATAAATATCGTCGTGATAATTACTATAAAAAGTTGTTCGATTATAGTAAGTTTTCAAAATATCACCAATTTTTATTTCCTAAATTGTTTTAAATTAAATAATTAATAAAAATTAATTGAAATATTATTTTTTTAACCAACTCTTTTGGTATTTTTTTAAAATATTTGTAAAATCAAATGTTATTCTTTAACCTTTAAAAATCCTAAATGGATCCTAATCCAGTATTTATAAGCAATCATTCGTCCAATTTTATTGCAACAGTCTTACATCGATTTCATTGATGGATCTTAGGGTAGACGTTTCACGTTTAACTATCATTGTAACAATTCATTCGATTTCTCTTTTTGCAAATTTTCATTGTTTAAATCAATCTAGCTAGATAGTAAATGGTTTATGCTCGACCAATTAAATTAAATTTCAAAATCATTTGTGATTTTTGATTATAAACCGATTTTAAGCCACTGTTCTTTAATCAACCTATCCAGATTTTCATTATTTGGTTCTTTGAATCGATTTAGAATGCAAAGTATTTACATTCGATCTAATGACATTTCTTAAAATGATTTTAAAATAATGATTTTGTTCAACTTTTTGGTGCTACAGAAATTTAAAATCCTTGCCGTTGCTAATACAAAAATTCATTGAGCTACAATATCTTCATCGTCGGTTGTTCATATCTATCTAGTGCTTGGATGTTTCTGTTATTAATCTTGTACATTTCTTGCTGCAGGTTAATTATTATGGTGACATATAGCCAAGAATGGATTTACAACGTCGATGTTCATAACATTTCCATCAAACGTCAAGATGCCGCAACAACATCAAATTTGGTGCTTCATTCTCCAAATGCAATCACCAGCGAATAGATTCAAAAGGTTTGATTTTTAAATCTTTTATTTCTGTTTTTGCGATTGTTTTCAGTGTTCACTACTATAACTCAAGATTGTTGACCGATTTGTGCTATGTACTTTTGATTGCTTCCACCACCCAAATTAATCGAACGTTATGTCTTCTTTAATCCTTTAGGTCTTGACCTCATATCTCTTTGGGAAATGTGTATTTCAAAGAAAGAAAGCAAAAAAACCTATACTTCTTGTTTTGTAGTAGAAACCCAACAATAGTTATTTTTTTCGGTTCCCGCCCATCACTACAAGAAATAGGGTTTTTAGAGAAGGAAGTTTTAGGGAAGAATTTGAAAGCGTATCTAAAGGTGATTTTTAGAGAAGGTTCTACATGACAAATATAAAAAGCGTAACTAAATGTAATACGACTTTTAGAGAAGAATTTAAAACCAAATTATTCGTTACAGAAACCATCTCTAAACAATGGGTCTTGATGGGCTTTAACAACTTCTAACGACAATGGGCCTGATAGGCTTTAACAACTTCTAACGAAAATGGGCCCTGATAGGCTTTAACAACTTCTAACGACCAACAGTAGGGCCTGGTGGGTTTTAACAACTCCTAACGGCCTACAATATGCATCGGTAATATAGGTTTATTAAGGACCAACAACGACCGACAATGGGCCTTAATGGTTTTAACCACATCTAACGACCGATAATGAGCCTTGATGGTTTTAACCACATCTAACGACCGACAATGGGCCCTGGTGGGCTTTAACAACTCCTAACGGCCTACAATGGGTCTTGATGGGTGTAAGAACCGTTAACGAACACGAAAAAGGTTCAAAAATGGGACATTCTTAAAATTCCGTCGGAACTCTCCGACGGATCACACGTATTTCTGATGGATCGGATAATTTAAAAAAAAATAAAAAACATAAATTAAATTTTCGTCGGAAATCTGTTGGAAATTTCCAACGGAAATTTATTTTCTATTTTTTATTTTTTTTAATTAATACTATCCGTCGGAAACCGTCGGAAATATCCGCCAGAAAAGTTTCCGACGGAAATTAATTTTACCATTTTTAAATTTCTTTTTAATAAGAAAACTTCTTTTTTTCTATTTTCTACACTTTAGAAATAGTTTTGGGGAGCTGTTGGAACTTTTTGCTCAAAATATTAATTTTCTCCACTTCGGTGGACATGCTCTTACACTTTTTGTTGTCAACTCATCAAATTAAAAACCTTTTTTTAAAAGTCCACAATGGTAGCTCTTATAAAAACCTCATTTTGTGGGTCCTGTTGATTCTTTTAACATCAATAATTATTAAATTAATATATATTAATAATTATAAGTCAAGAAAATAAAATAAAAAATAAGGAAAATATCACTTCTTACAAACTCTATGGTAAGAACCAATGTTCTTGTTCAAGCACCTAAATGCATTAGGTTTTATAAGAACCTTTCATAAAAACCACTACACTTTTTGCTAAGAGCATCTCCAATGGAAGTTCTTATAAAAACCTTATTTTTGCACCTTTTGTTACCACCTCATGTACACATCATCAAAGTAAGAACTTTCCAAAAACTCCACAAAATGGTAGTTGTTATAAGAACCTCATTTTTGTGGGTTCCACTAAATAAGTTGTATTAATAAATATTATAAAAAGTTAAGAAAATGAAGTAAAAATTAAGTAAAATGTCAATTCTCATAAAAATCATGATAAGAACCTGGGTTCTTGTTCAAGCACCTAAAATACATTATGTTCTTATATTAACAAGGTATTGTACTTTTTGGCTCTAATAAGAACCTTGCATAGGAGATGATCAATAATTTCTTAGCATTTCCGACAAATTTTTTATGGTTTTCTAATATTAATGAATATATTATTGTTAAGAAAAAAAAAATAATACGTTTCATCATAATGGATATCTGTAATTCTTGGAATTTTTGATTGATTTTTGATGGCTTTTAATATTAATTAAAATATAATTTAAAAAAAAAAGTAATTCTTTCTGTCGAAAATCTAGTGGGATTTTTATGCAATTTATATAAATTTTCGTAGATGAAAGTCTAGTTTCTAGTAGTGTATATCGCATAAAAAATTGATTGTCCAAAGCAATTTTGATACCAATTTTGCACATTCATACAACTACCCATGAAAAGAGTCTTCTAGCCATAGTAGATCCCTTTTAGGAAAAAATGATATATATGCCCGCCAATCTTTTCATTTTACAATTATGTGGGATAATCAATAATGTATTTAAGCGAATGCCAACATCAGTTCTCAAATCTTGCGGTATTTGAGCTTTTGTCCTCCTAAGAGACCGGGGATTCAAAATTTACCAAAGGTGAGAAGAGTATGCTAGTTTATTTATTTCATTTGAGGTATATAAATATTAATTATATACACTTAAAAAAAACATTAGTTCTCAAATCAACACTTTGAGGACCAAATTCACACGAATTCCGCTTTGGACATGCAATATATATATTGAACCGAAGTTCTACCTTTACAAAACCCCATAAACATATTTCCAATTAGTTTAGATATTTTCTAATTAATTGTGTGTGTATATATATACTAGCAATGTGCCCGTGCAACGCATCGGGTGAGCATATGTATGAAATTTTATTGTAAATGGAAAATGATCGATAAGCTCTTCGGTATGTGACTCAGTCGACAAAAGGGTAGAGACTTTGCTCAATTACACAACAGGTCAAGCTCGAATTCTGAAATCCCAACCTTACACCATTGCATCCATAACATTCACATTTCTGGAAAAAAGATGAATTTTATAAGTCCCATTAAACCAATTAAACTTGCACATTATATATTTTGCAATGTGTACACTGTCATTGCATAAGACTTCATCCAAATTAGCAGCCCCGGTAAATGTTTGGAATATTATCCCTTAGTACATATAGCATATAACCCTCCAAAGTCTATGTCACTATATTAGGTTTTGGCAATATAATGGTTTCCTGATTTCATGCGGTAGGTCCCTCTAAGCTTGTACCAACTTTTGGTTACGTGACACTTCAATAACCCCCAAATCATAGAATGAAAATGAATCCATATCCATATTTCAAAAATCGCAAATTCGTTATTTTAAGGATGCTTACTTTATATTAATCCATTTGACGAAAAGAAAATTTTCAAGAAAGTAAAAAGGTGGATTCGCAATCTTGATCTTCAATTTAGACCCACTCTTCTTCTTCTTGTTAGAAAATTGGGTAGAAGCAGAATACTGTTTATAAATATATATTTGAAACGAATTCCATACAAACAGTCTGAGAAAAGAAGAAGTACAAACAGAAACATAAAAGAAAAGCCGAGGCTCGTGTTGCACACGATGCCCTTACCCAGATTCTCGGTCTGTTCCAGGGTACAACGGCACAACAACATTCTTGAATTCCCATTAAAAAGAAATCGAAACTGAAATTTCTTTTAAAATAAAACCGAAACTGAAATCTTATTTAAAAAACAAATTGATTTTCAGTTACAAAATAAAAACCATGTTTGAAATTTTAGCAAACCGGCCTGCCTGAGCCTGAGAATTTGGAGCTGCATTTGTGTCCGCACACAAGTTCGGTCAATTTAGCCTATGAAATCGCCAAGCCACACCCCCCATGCGGGCGTATAGGTGTCGAAGAAAAAAACTATCAAAGAGCTTGTAAGCCCTTTGAACATTTTTACTTATAAACTCCTAAAAGTTTGCTCCTCCATCCTATGTGGGACACCTTCCGATTCCAATCAGTATATGCTAACATGTCTATCCACATGCTCTACTTTGAGCCGATATCTCATTCACACAATCTCCGTTTTGGACACGTAATATATGGTTTCGAAGCTCTCATATAGGAGAACACAAACTCATAGAAAAAATATTATATGTAACACATGTATACATATTTAATTATTTCCAAAGTTAGTTAAAAACCACTTTTTTAACTAAAAAATTCCAACACTTCTTTAATCCCCATACCCACTTCTCCCCTGCCTCCTCCATTTCTGGAACCTCAAGAATCCTAAAACTTGATTCTGGTGTCGAAACAAATATCGACGAAAATGGAAATTTTATACCACCACCACCATCATTGACCCTGAGCTTTTCGAATTAGGGGAAACTCTACCAAAACAACCTTTGGCCATCTGCCCAAATGTTGCAAATTAACCTCCAGATTGTGAAAGATGGTCATCTCTTGGTCTTGGACACTAAAGAAACCCAATTCCAAGTTTTTGAAATAACTCATCTTCATTATTCTCTCCGGTAATCTTCTTGCATCCATTAAAATAACCGCCGTGATTCTAAGAAACCCAAATCGATAGTCCCTTTTCTACACATAGATTAAATATACAAAAATAAGATACATAAAATGGCGTTTGATCTAAAACCAATGTAATGGCAAGATGGATTCAACGCATGAAAATTGATAAAAATGGATGAATAAAAACGAGGACGAAAAAGAGATTTTAAATAGGGTTTTTGAAGGAATCCAACGAAATAAAGAGTAATTACCAGGTGAGTTCTTTGATACCAAGAGAATTCGATCGATCAATCAATCGTCTGTGTTTTGCTCCTTCACTCAATCATGTGTTTGGCACATTAAAACCTGGAAAAACAAATGAAACAGTCCAATTACAAATTAAAGAGAAATAAAAACTCATAAATCTATGTATATATAGGAGAGAGCAAGGCACATGGTTTGAAATTGAATTGAGAGGAGAGTCTGATAAACCAGAAGGATACTCAGTCATTTGAATCTATGGGAGATAAAATTTGGAATTTTAAGATTTTGTCTATTTGAATTCAAATTTGTTTGAACTCTGGAAACTCTCCAAAAGCTGGATTGTAAAAGTATTTTGGGAAGATAAATTTTATCTCATTTAGGCAAACATTGGCATTGATGGTGGGTTAAAGCCATTGGGAAGAGAACTCTCAAGAAGAGTTAAAGCATTTGGCATAGTGAAAAGCTGAAAATAGAAGGAAGAAAGAAGGCATTACATTACCTATTCGGTGTTGATGTTGGGGGTTAAATCAGTGCATTAGTTAGTTGTACAATGTGCTCATAAATTGTAATTAAGAGATTTTTAAGATGTGTGCATAAAATGGTTGTACATTATGCTTCTTGAGTTGTATTTAAGACTTTTTTCTCAAACCAATATAAAGGTAGTAATAGACACATCTTAAAATACAAACCAACTAAAGGTTACAAACTCGTACAAATCAATATAAAAATGATCTTTTTTTCATCAAACACTATGATTTAAGATATTATCAAACATATGTTTGTTTCACCTTGTGAAAAAATCACATGTGAACGATATACATGTGAAACTTTTATATTATGAAACAAATATATGTGAAACTTTCTAACTTATGAAAACAAATGCATGTGAAACTTTTACATTATGAAACAAACATATGTGAAATAACATCTTAATCATAGTGTTTGATGAAAAAAATTCATCAAAAAATCATTTTTATATTGGTTTGTACGAGTTTGTAATCTTTGATTGGTTTGTATTTTAAGATGCCTCGGTAGTAATATATATATATATATATATATATATACTAGCAATGTGCCCGTGCAATGCACCGGGTGAGCAAAAAGTCTTCAAGCATGTAGCTCATTTGGCAAAAGGGTAAAGCGACTTTACTCAAATACACAAGTTCAAGTTCGAATCGTGGAGGAGATGGGCTTGAACACTTTAATTCAAATATACAAATTCAATAGAGGTTTGCCTCCTTGTAACATTCAAAAGTAATATAGTAGTAACCTCTAATTCCCCTCTGAGTTAACCGAATTGCATCAAAATTAAAAACATCGAATGAGTGCTAAAAAAACCTTCCACCATCATATAGAAAACATTAAAAAGGGAAAAACCGTCATTTGAATAAAAAAGAAATAAACCCAAGCAATGTATAGCATATATCTTTCACAAAGCCAGAAATAAAATAATTTCATAGAAGCAGTTGCATACAATGTTCAAATGCTCCATTCCACTAAAACCATGTAAAACCAAACCGTGCTCTAGCCCATAAAACCATGAAAAGTTGCATACCATGTTCAAATGTTGCAACCTTAATTTCCTAATAATAATACTAATTGTTGCAGCCACTAAAACCATGTAAAACCAAACCATGATAACCCCATAAAATAGCAACATCCCAATGATAGAATGGCATAAATCTAGAGGCCATTCCACCAGGCTGTCCTTAAGCACTTTACAAAACAACAACTTTCGTATTTATAGATTCCAAATAATCCAAATCCAACAATAAAGCACACACATGCTGAACTAAATAGATTGTGCCCTCCAAATTACATACCCAAAATTATGGTCCCAATCAGTTCTTAAACTAAAATACAACAACAAAGATCGGAAACATCAGCACCTTGAAGCAAAATGAAAATGTTTTAAAGCCACAAATATAGGAGTAAAGTGTCATCGGCCCAACGTTATCCGGGTTACCGTATAACCAACCTCTCAAGAGGTTAATGGTTCAAAACTCACCAAAAGTAAGTGTGCAACAATATTTATGTATATAAATATTATGCATTTTAACAAAAAAAAAAACTTAGCTGCTGCTTGTAGGATCCCAAATATTTTAAAGTTAACTATTCTTTAAGCAACACAAATAAAATGCAACATCGATCTATACATCACATACTAAACACGTATTGGCATAAAGCAGATCATTAGTTGCAGTTTCTTTTTTAACTAACACGGGGGGACAAAGTAAAATACAAGAATCTATAACCAACATTCTTTCAAAAATGTAAAATGCAAAGACAACAAAGCTGTGAATTCACACTCTTTATAAAATAGATCCTAGACCACATAAACCACCCACTGCGGTAGAAGATGAAGGGGTAAAATGGAAGGAAAAAGGGACCACATAGACATAGTACATATAAAAAGAGAAACAAAATACAAGTACTAAAGAAGCAAATTTGGCACCCAATTTTTTTCCACAATAATGGGTCCATCATCTGAAGGTCTTGGCTTTGGCACCAAGTTTTACTAACACCGGCATCCACTTAGAATGACCATATGAAGCACATGAAATCAATGATTAAATGAGGTTAATCCGTTGTGATTAGAAGGGTCAAATGCCTGTTTGAGTGTCCATTTTTTACAAGACCATGATCCTTATACAAAAAACAAAATAAATCAGATGAAATGGGAAAATATCAAAATATACATCAAGCTGAAAGGTCTGCGATGGAAGGTTTCAAAACATTAAATTACCAAATTGCTCGATTACTTACGAAAACAACAGAAAACCTTTCAACCCCAAAACACAATATTTTCAAGTCAACACAGAGGGCTGGAAATAAAAAACTTACCTGTATGTGTTCTTCTGAAATCAAAGAGAGCACAAACGGTAGATATTCTTGAGGCAACCTCAAAACCTTTATACAAATATCAATGATGGTCATGTGTTGATGATACAAAGATAAAAAAATTGTGAATCTACCAAAAGCGTGCATTCGGTTCCCTGTCAAACATAACCAATAACAATTGTGAATTCGGTTCCCTTTCAAACATAACCAATAACAATTGTAATCATAAATAACATACCAGATTGAGGCTTTCTTGAGCAGTCGTTCAGCTTCAGCAGGATTGTGTATTGGAGATGAGAGAGCAAGATATGTAGAGCAAAATCGAGAGCGGGAGAGTATGATCCTGAACACATTTGAAATTGGGAGAAACTGAGCCAGGAAGAAAGTGAGCTGTCTTGAAGAAATGTGAGTTGACCTAGGAATAAGAGTCTGACCTAGGAGTCTTGGTGGAAGGAATGCATCAAGTTTTTGTCCTGAAGAATTGTGAGCTGGAAATGGAAGTAAAGGAACTTTGTGTTGGAGGGATCGTCCCAACTATCAAAACGATCGTTGGAACCGTGTAGGCAAACAAGGGTTAATCGTTCACCGGATTATATTGAGAATCATGTGAGACACTTTCCGAATTGATATTTCGACCCTATGCCCGGGTTACACGAAATTCAATATGGTATAAGACTCAAAACACTTTCGTTCTTAGGCACAAAAACGAGAGAAATTTTCTGGAGAGTATATGGGAGTATTGTTCACAAAACCGTGTCTAAAACCATGAGTATAGATTCTTATTTATACTCAAAATATTGTAACTGAAATTTTTTAATCATGGCTGGCTAAAATTCAGGAGTAATGGAGGTTACAAATTTTTTGTAACTCCTCAATAACTACACATTTAATGTGCAGTAACCGTTTCAGAAAACTGATCAGAGTTGACCATCTAGAACCTCTGGTCTTAGTCCAGAAGATGAACCTCTGATTTTTCAAGTTGACTTTTCCAAGCTGTTCAAGCTGACTTTTTCAAGCTGACTTTTCAAGCTCACTTATTCAAGCTCACTTATTCAAGCTCACTTAATCAAGCTCACTTCTTCAAGCTCACTTAATCAAGCTCACTTATTTACTCCAAGTCCTATAACAGCACGACCGGGTTCATACTCGTCTTATAACAAGCGTGCACTCCGCACCACCTTACTTGAATTAGATCACAGTATAAAACCCATATAGACATCATGTTATTTCCAATCACATAAATGGACCGGTGACACTAAAATCACCAACAATCCTCCCCCATTTTAGTGTGACCCATGATATAACATCTTAATAATAAATAATACCAAACTTGCACATAAATGAAAATGTCGAAACGATTGAATTTCCGTCTTAGTATTTTACACATTTTAAATATTCGAGAATCAAGGTGTCCCAAGGATTGAACCTATCAACTCATTTGAATACCTAAAGATAAAATACATACAAGTTTCACCTACTCGTCAAGAAAATAAATGTGACACAATTATAAAGCCGAGTGTCCTAATCCTCTCATGATCGTATAAAGGCGAAGTCCCCAACCTTCTGAAATGCGGCTACACTTCACGATCACATAGGTAATTCCTTTACTTCGTGTACCTACAAATACACTTTCTCAAAGGAACTATTAAGAAGATAAACTTCAACCTACCTACTGTAGTACCGAACACATACCTGGGATGATTTATCATGTGTTCCAATCTTATAAGTGTGAGCTTTCCTCATTGAATTCAGCCCCTAATGTCATATTAGAGGGGAATTGGGTGTCTCACCATTATAGATTTATAAGGACTTTAATCCCATCCCAATGGCAGACTTGTGCACTAAGCCTCTTGCCAAACCCTTGGTCAGATGATCCGCCAAATTTTGTTGTGATCTAACAAACTCAACAGAGATTACACCATTCATGATTAATTCTCTAATCATACTGTGTCTAACACCTAAGTGTCTAGACTTGCCATTGTACACTTGGCTATAAGCTTAGCCAAAGTGGTTGCACTATCACAATGGATAGAAATAGGTGCAATTGGCTTCGACCACAATGGAATCTCATAAACAAGATTCTTTAACCATTCTGCCTCTTTACCGGCAGCGGCTAAAGCCACAAACTCAGATTCCATCGTTGAGTTTGTAATACAACTTTGCTTCTTTGATGGCCAAGAAATCGCACCACCTCCAAGAAAAAAAATACCCAACCACTCGTGGAAGAGTGATCCTCTATATTGGATATCCAACTTGCATCCGAGTATCCTTCTAACACCGAAGTATATCCCAAATAACTCAAACCATAATGCATGGTACCCTTGAGATATTTAAATACTCTTTGAATAGCTTGCCAATGTTGAGTGTTCGGATTACTAGTATACCGACTCAACCGTCCCACGACATAAGCTATATCTGGCCTTGTACTTGTCATGTCATACATCAAGCTACCAATAGCCTTAGAGTATTCTAGTTGCGAAATAGAAGTGCCCGTATTTGGCATTAATTTCACACTAGGATCCATAGGAGTGCTCACGGGAGAACAATCACTATAATTGAACTCTTTGAGAATTTTCTCAACATAGTGTGACTATGTCATAACAATTCCTTTGTTAACCCGTTTAATTCTAATACCAAGAATTACATCAGCCTCCCCCATATCTTTCATGGAAAAATTAGATGATAACAACTTTTTTAGTTTCATCTACCTGATTTTGATCAGTTCCAAAAATCAGCATGCCATCCACATACAAACAGATGATAACACCCGCACCTTTAGCATCAAATCTGCTATAAACACATTTATCACTTTGGTTTAGAAAAAAACCACAAGATAGAATAACCTCATCAAACTTTTGATGCCACTGTTTGGGTGCTTGTTTCAGCCCATACAAGGATTTCACAAGTTTACACACCTTATGCTCGTTTCCGGGCGTAACAAACCCTTCCGGTTGTTTCATGTAAACTTCTTCATGAAGATCACCATTAAAGAAGGCTGTCTTAACATCCATTTGATGGATAACCAGGTTGTGAATTGCAGCCAAGGCAACCAACAACCTAATAGTTGAAATACGAGCTACCGGAGCATACGTATCGAAATAGTCAATACCGGGTATTTGTCGAAACCCTTGAATGACTAGTCGGGCTTTGAATTTATCAATTGTCCCATCAACTTTCATCTTCTTTTTTAAGATCTATTTGCATCCAAGTGGTTTAGAACCAAGAGGCAAATCAGATAACACCCAAGTGTTATTCTCAATAATCGATGACATTTCGTCATCAATTGCTTCTTTCCAAAAGGAGACATCTCGAGACTCCATCGCTTCTTTGAAGCTCTTTGGGTCATCTTCAATACTGTAACAATAAGAGTATTGAAGCCCAAGTTCATCTCTCGAACCTTCCACCAAATATAGTTGAAAATCATCACCGAAATTTTTGGCGATTCGGCCTCTTTTGCTTCTACGGACCTGCTGCGTTTCTGGAGTTGAAACACCATCCATATTTCTGGATTTTGCACTTCATTAGTGCTAGGAATCAGATCCTTAGGCCTTTGGATTGATGAAAATCGCATCTCATCGAAAATCGCATCCCGCGACTCGATAACAGTATTTTTCGATACCGAATCATTAGATTCTATTACGTAGAACCTGTATGCATTGGAATTTGTTGCATATCCAATGAATATACAATCAATTCCACGTTCACCCAAAGTTTTTCTTTTGGGTTCAGGTAGCTTCACAACTGCCCGACAACCCCAAATTCGAAAATAACTCAAATTCGGAGTTTTCTTGAACCAAAGTTCATATGGGGTTGTTTTGTTCCGTTTGTTTGGAACTCTATTCAAAACATAACAGGCCGTCAACATAGCCTCTCCCCAAAATCCCTCACTCAATCCCGAGTATGAGAGCATCGAGTTTACCATTTCTTTTAAAACTCGATTTTTCCGTTCGGAAACCCCATTTTGTTGAGGTGTGTACGGAGCCGTAGTCTCATGGACTATACCAACTGATTGGAAGTATTCATGGTCCATATATTCCCCTCCCCGATCAGTTCAGAGACGTTTAACTGAACCACCCAATTGTAGTTCAACCTCGGTTTTGTATATTTTGAATTTTTCCAAAGCTTCATCTTTGGCATGTAACAAGTACACATAACAAAACCGAGTGTTGTCATCAATAAATGTGACAACATACTTCTTATTACCCAATGAAGAAGTAGAATGAAAGTCACATAAATCACTATGTATAAGTTCCAAAACAGCCGACTTTCTTTCGACAGTCGGAAAGGGCTGTTTTGTGACTTTTGTAAGCATACACGTTTTACATGTTTCCGTATGAATATCAAAGGCTGGAATAAGACCATCCTTTGACATTTCATGCATTCTTCTAAAATTCACGTGACCCAGTCTAGCATGCCAAACCTTTGAATCGTGAATTTTAGACGAAGAAGATGACAATATAAATGCAGAATTTTCAGAATTGAAAACTTTGGATATAACATTCAAACGAAACATTTTATTAAAATAATATCCAAAACCAACAAATTTGCCATATCGAGATAGAATATATCTATCCGAATCATAAACTTGTCTATACCCTAAACAATTCAATCTACCACCACTAACTAAATTCTTTCGAATTTTAGGAACAAACAAAACATCAGACAACCTAACATGATTTCCAGAAGTAAACTCTAAATTAACTACTCCAAATCCACATATCAGTGCGGTCGACTCGTTTCCCATATTTAGTACAGATCCATCTTCAACCGGTGTCAATTTCTCGAACCAGCGTTGATCTTTACAAACATGGCATGTCGCCCCCGAGTCCACCCACCATGCACAATCATCATCCTGTACATA
Source organism: Silybum marianum (assembly GCA_036898165.1). Classification (NCBI taxonomy): domain Eukaryota; kingdom Viridiplantae; phylum Streptophyta; class Magnoliopsida; order Asterales; family Asteraceae; genus Silybum; species Silybum marianum. The sequence continues at coordinate 9,977,839 of CM072541.1, forward strand.
GAAAGACTCCGGAATAAGTGAAACATAATAAATATTTTCAGATTTATTATCAAAGTTAGTCAAAAACTGACCTCCTTTCACTTGAGCTTGGTCCTTAGACCCGGCTCCACTTGTTCCAGCACCGTTGTTATTCAACTTAACCCGACAATCATGTTTGGTATGGCCCACCTTGTTGCATCTCCAACAAACCAAATTCTTTTTCTTCTTGAAGGATTTATTGGGTCCATCAAACTTTCGTTTCTTGCCTTTTCCTTGATTATTGGAGTTGGTTTTCTTCTCTTCAACCATATTAACCGAGGGCTATCCATATTCAACTTTGGACTTGGATTTGTCATTTTCTTGCACCCGAAGAGATTCTTCGATGCGCAAGTGACTCCCAAGTTGAACCAACGACAGTTCCTCCTTTTGATGTTTCAAATTGTGCTTGAAATCCTTCCAAGATGGAGGAAGTTTGTCAATTACACTCGACACAGCAATGGACTCATCCATGTTCATTTTGTGTAAAGTGAATTGACCCAAAATGCGAAGTATCTCATGATACTGTTCCATTACGGGCCTTGAGTCAACCATTTTATAATTATTAAAATCGCTCACCAAGAACTTCTTACTAGAAGCATCTTCAGCGATATATTTTGACTCAAGGGAATCCCATAACTCCTTCGCACTTTCAGCACTTTGGTAGATATCAAAGAGGGAATCACACATACCGTTTAGAATATGACCTCTGCAGATGTAGTCATCGTTCTCCCACTTACTCCTTCTCCGGACCTGATCCAGCAGCGTCTCGTCCTCCAAGATTTCTGGAATGGGAGTGCTCAGCACGTACACCACTTTCAGAGTTGTCAACAAAAAATGCATCTTTTTCTGCCAACGTCTGAAATCAGCAGCTTCAAACTTATCTAGCTTTCCGAACTTTGAAGTCATCTTTTTCACAGATTCGGCCATGATCGACATTACAAATATCATTTCGATTGTTGGAGGGATCGTCCCAACTATCAAAACGATCGTTGGAACCGTGTAGGCAAACAAGGGTTAATCGATCACCGGATTATATTGAAAATCGTGTGAGACACTTTCCAAATTGATATTTCGACCCAATGCCCGGGTTACACGAAATTCAATATCGGATAAGACTCAAAACACTTTCGTTCTTAGGCACAAAAACGAGAACAATTTTCTGGTGAGTATATGGGAGTATTGTTCACAAAACCGTGTCTAAAACCATGAGTATAGATTCTTATTTATACTCAAAATATTGTAACTGAAATTTTTTAATCATGGCTGGCTAAAATTCAGGAGTAATGGAGGTTACAAATTTCTTGTAACTCCTCAATAACTGCACATTTAATGTGCAGTAACCGTTTCAGAAAACTGATCAGAGTTGACCATCTAAAACCTCTGGTCTTAGTCCAGAAGATGAACCTCTGATTTTTCAAGCTGACTTTCAGGCTGACTTTTCCAAGCTAACTTTTCAAGCTGACTTTTCAAGCTCAGTTATTCAAGCTCACTTATTCAAGCTCACTTATTCAAGCTCACTTAATCAAGCTCACTTCTTCAAGCTCACTTAATCAAGCTCACTTATTTACTCCAAGTCCTATAACAGCACGACCGGGTTCATACTCGTCTTATAACAAGCGTGCACTCCGCACCACCTTATTTGAATTAGATCACAGTATGAAACGCATATAGACATCATGTTATTTCCAATCACATAAATGGACCGGTGACACTAAAATCACCAACACTTTGATATCATAAAGAAATCCATAAAACATTCCAAATTTGGTGGTAAAGGGTCAAACTGGTTTTGAGGCAGATAAGAGATTGAAATAGAGGTGTAGAAGACTGTGAGGGAGAAAGCAGTTCTGAAGACACCCAATTCGGTTTTGATGGTGTGGGTTTAAAACCCAACATCAAAAACTTGTACTTGATGCATAAGTACTTGTTTTTAAGAGATTTTTGAAACTTAAGCATAAAATGGTAATACCTTAGGCTTAATGACTTGTCTTTAAGACATTTTGGTCAAACCAATATTAAGGTAGTTATATATATATATATATATAGAGAGAGAGAGAGAGAAAGGTTCAAACGAGAATGTTAACTTTTACAAGAATACGAGAAAACTTTTTTCATTTACAAAATCACATGTGATTTTGTACTAACATAAAAAAAATGGACATATGCGACTTCTATCGCAGCCTAAGTCGCGGGAAAAGTCGCGGCTAATCATATATATATGATTTTGTACTTGAAAAACGTTTCTCGTATTCTCGTAAATAGTTAGCGTTCTCGTATGAACGTGCCCTTTATGTTGGATCGAAAGTAAAAATCAACAAAGATAATCAACCAATGTTTATGTATTATTTATGAGAAATCACACACTGAATCTGTTACATATGATTCCTATTTATAAACACCGAAAGGGTGCCATCGAACCATCACAATGGTTCGCCTATGGTTGTGTTGTTTCATGAAACAGTCACACCCCTTCATGAACAGTCACACCCCTTTATGAATAGTCACACCCCTTCATAAATAACTACCTATATATAAACATATATATATATATATACTATTTACATAAAACTAAGTTTAGTTTAATATCCAATACTCCCCCTTAAACTAAACATAGTTTAAGTGAGGTCTTCCATTCTTCAAAGCTTGTCTACAGTAGTGTTGGACCAACTGTTGGTTCATCGTCTATGTATGCAGCCAAGTTAACATCCTCCTCCTTTTTTGTGCATTCATATTTGAAGTGTCCAAATTTGTTGCACTTTAAGCATTTTATCTGACTTTTGTCTTGTTGGTTTTGGTTACCAATTTTGTTCCTCCACGATTTCCAATTTCTACCACGACCCTTTTCTTTGATATCTTGATTTGACTTTCTATAACCACAACGTTCACAACTATGCTCTTTGTCTTCTTCTTTTCCGTCTGTTTTGGCGTATAGAAGTCCATCATGTATATCTTCTTCCTTGTTTGGCTTCTTAATGCGTGCTTCATAGGCCTTTAATCTTCCGACAACTTCTTGAAATGACATGGTATTAAGATCAGCAAATTGTTCAATTGCAGCAACAATTTGAATGAATTTTGCTGGCCCAGACCCTAGAAGTTTTCGAACCAATCTTTTGTTCTCTATTATAGATCCAAGATTGTTTGCTTGTGACACAAGTTGATTAATTTTTCCAGTAATATCATCGAGTGATTCTGAGTCCTTCATTTTCAAGGATTCAAATTCTGATTCTAATATTTGTAGTCTAGCCTCCTTGACTCTGTCAGCACCAACGAATCGAGCTTTTAAGTCTTCCCATATATCTGAGGCTTCCGTATGATGAGCAACTTGTAGAACGAGTTGTTCGGGCAAGGCTTGAAATAGATAAGCAATAGCCATTGTGTTTTTCTTTATATCCACATCTCCTTTTGGTTCGAGTGCTTCCCATATTCCATAGACATTAAATAGTGCTTTAATCTTCACGGCCCAAATAGTATAATTCGTAGAATTTAGAATCGGGCATTGGAAAGTCATTGACATTCCTCCTTCAGTTTTCTTTGATGTGCCGGGATCCATCCCTCCTTTATTTTCTTTGGGTGATTCAGGCATCGATCGTTTCTTCTTTCTTCCAATTTTTCTTGTTTGCGGGGCGAATCAAACCAACTGTTTCTAACAGTCCCCTGGTTCTTTTTTCACCGGACAAAAACTATTGTCTTTTTCTGTTTTGCGGGGCGAATCAAACCAACTGCTTCTAACAGTCCCCTGGTTCTTTTTTCACCGGACAAAAATACTGTCTCTCCTGTTTTGCGGGGCGAATCAAACCAACTGCCTCTAACAGTCCACTGGTTCTTTTTTCACCGGACAAAACTATTTTCTTCTCTTGTTTTTAAAAAAAAATCTAAACTTTTACTACTTTGACTTAATTAACAAGTAAGGTTTCAATTTTTATTTAAAAAAAAACAGAAATTATATATATATATATATATATATAAAACTCACGTGATATATATATATATATATATATATTTATATATATATATTTTTAAAAGACTTAATTTTATATCTAAAAACATATAAGGATTAGGGTTTTTTTTTTCAAAAGAAACCGTACGCTTCCTTTTGCTTTGTGCTGCTTCTATGTGTATTTCGATGGTGATTTCTGATGAAAAAAAATTGCAACCCTCTTCTGGTTTCTTTCAATCGGTGCCTTCTTAATTCGAGTTCCGATTTGATTTGGTCCGATTTTGGTTGAACAATTGATCTCCTATCGATTGTTCTTGATGGCGACTACTGCTGCGTTTTCTGCCTTCAATCGACGGTCTTCGTGACCAAATGGATTTCTCCGGTTGTCTTCTCCGGTTAAGGTAAGTCCCCTTTTCCGGTGGGGTGCCAGATGGTGGTAGTTTTTCTTCTATAAATCGGCCGCCTCTGGGTATCCCTTTTGATTCCAATCGAACACCTTTCTGTGGTGGGTTTCTCAGTTTCTTGATGAATGGTAGATGATGAGGATCTTTGCTCTGATACCAATTGTTGGATCCAAAGTAAAAATCAACAAAGATAATCAACCAATGTTTATGTATTATTTATGAGAAATCACACACTGAATCTGTTACATATGATTACTATTTATAGACACCGAAAGGGTGCCATCGAACCATCGCAATGGTTCGCCTATGGTTGTGTTGTTTCATGAAACAGTCACACCCCTTCATGAAAAGTCACATCCCTTTATGAATAGTCACACCCCTTCATAAATAACTACCTATATATAAACATATATATATATATACTATTTACATAAAACTAAGTTTAGTTTAATATCCAATACTTATATGTGTGATACTATTGTTTATGTATAAAATTTAAAAAACTCTTAATTACTACTTAAAGAGAACAATGCACACGTTTGTAATACATTAGCACTCTCTAAAGTTTTTCCAGCTTTTATAATTTCCATAAGACTGAACTCATTCTTTTCGGTATACCTTTCAGTCTTCGTCTAATGGCATCTCTATATCTTCTATTTTTGTTTCCAAATTCAAACCGACTCAACAAGCTTTCTTCATAACCCTAAGCACAAGTTTTTTTGTTCTTTCACATGTTGGTTCATATTTTATTGCTATAATATTATTTCCAAATTTATGTAAGATTAATTTGTTTCTTTTTGTCAAAAAATTGTGACTACCAACATATATCAGATTGGTATAAACCACACAAAGGCAAATGATTTCTCCCGATAATATTCTCTTTGACTCCCTTATTAGATTAGGATAGAAGTATATATTATATTTTTAAAAAATCTATCCACTCTTGGTACAAGTCAAGAGTAAACACTAACTTCATAATGTCAGGGAGCTATGTAAATCACAGGGCTACTACCTTTAGAGGCCTACCTTATTCATGTTAATGTTAACTATAAAGGGCAATAATCAACTTCAATTGTGAGTTGTATCTCATTTAATGTTATGTGTATTTGGTTTGCAGGATTATTTTTTAAGGGACTCGGATTTGGAGGGATTTGGATTGGAATGGATTTCAAATCCTTTTATGTGTTTGATTTATAGGATTTTAAATGGATTTGAATTCCATTCCTTTATAAACCATGTTTAGTTTGTAGGATTTGCATTTTGATTTAATTTTTTTTTGTAATTATTTGTTTGTTTTATAAATAATTTGTTTTTATTGATAAATTACTAAAACTGTATATTTAATAGCAAAATCTCTTTCATTTTTCAAAAACTATTTAATCATCTATAATTCCATATAGATAATACTAGTTGTGTACCCACATGATGCAGCGCGGGTGAATAAAAATTATAAAGCCAATAACTCATCCGTCAATGATGTTGATTTTTTTGTACTATTCTCCGTCTCTCTCTATTTTATTTTTATAAGTTTGTATGGTTTAATTGCAAATTAGATACTAAAATAAGATATAGTTTATTAAGAAGATATCTAGAAATATTTTTATAGAAGTGTCGAGTTTCCAAACCGATACATTCGGTACTCGTTAAATTTTTTGAAATTCATAACTGATCAAACAAAATTTACATTTACATGTAACAAGAGATGGATTCAAAATATGAAACTGGATTCAAAATTTAATTGTAAGTCGAAAATGAAAAACTAATGCAATTTTTAATTAAAAAAGTAAAACCTAAAGTTAATCGAGTCTTTTGCTTATTATTACCGGCTATCGTGTATTTAAACATTTTATTAATTGGTTAGTTTTCTAGTATTCAAAGTATAAAATGCGGATATGTACGAAGACAAACTTACGTATATCTCATGTCCAAACCCACAATGTGATATATTGGGCTTGTATGGTTTGATTTATATATATATATATATCTCATGTCCAAACCCACAACGTGATATATTGGGCTTGTATGGTTTGATTTATATATATATAGGAAGGTTCAAATGAGAATTTTGCATTTTTAAATGAACAAAGAGACAATTGTGGATCACATATGATGTGGGTCCCACGTTATATTGGGCTTGTATGGTTTGATTCATAAATGATTTAATATTATGTAAGACCACATTATATGTGGTCCACAATTTGTTCCTTTGTTCCTTTAAAAGGGGTGGTTCTCATTTGATCCCTCCCCTATATATATATATATATATATATAACGTGTTTATACTTTATAACTCGTTGATAACATGACATGTAGTATTTTCTTATTCAATCTCTGAATGCAAAAAATCGGAAAGGAACGCATTGTATTATAACAAATAAATACAGGTAAGAAACATGCTTTATATTGACAGTCTGACATGTCCAAACACAAGCTCTGTTGACCAACATACACATTTTGTTACTACAAGTCCATCCATAGTTATACCCAAGCTCATAATAAAGTTGGAAATACCTAGGTTCAGATTAAGAACAGAATAAAATAATCCTTAAGTAAATGATCAATAATACAAAGAGAAGGTAGGATGGATTAACCTTCTTTATTTGGGAAAACTAAATGGAACCTGGAAAAAACTTTATTAAAGTTAAAAAACAATTTACAGAACTTCAAACGCGCATTTACCCAATTTTACAATGAAAGAACAACTTTCTAGAAAATGTTTGGGAAATAAATAAAAAGAGCTTTATACCATGGCGCCATTTACAAATTAAAAAACCCAACTCGAAATCTTACCAAACCAAAACTATTCTTACGATCAAATGCATCCTCACGATCAAAGAAATAGCACCGCATATTTTTATTTTTGTTGAGCATAATTACATCTTCAGAAACCCAATTCAGAATTAAACTGATAACCCAATGGTAATGTTTGATAGACTCAACCAACCTCAAAAACCATCATCAATGTTAACTATTTTCTTTACAAACTCCTACGATCAAAAGTAACCAACCTGATATGAAAGAAAACACAAAAACAACAGTGCAAAGACATAAATTTATATCAAAGAAAGTAAACAACTGGGTTTTTGCCGGCTCGTGTGGTCAATGCTAACGCTTGTAACCTTTCATCATCACACTCAGCCTTGTTGACTTTCATGCCTGGCATCGTGATTGATTTTAATCGTGTCAATCTAATGCATCTACCAAGTGTAGATCGATGAGAAAAAATGAATTTGTTGTTTTCAGTCTTAGGGTAAGAACCTATAGGCTATAGGTAAATTAGAACTTCCAAAGCAACCCAAATCTGATTTCAATCTTCGCAACCCTTCTCTACCCACACCAAATCTGATGCTTTTGAACACCCAAATCAACCAAGCAAACAAATCACAATCATCCAACGGACCAACTTATTTTTTTATACCCCAAACCCAATTTGCAACCCTTCTCTACCCACACCAAATTTTACGGGACCATTTACCAAACGCTTACCCGGGTAAGCACTTACCAACTCATATGGAAAGCTAGCATGGAGATCTACATCTTTTATGTCTTTAGTTGATCTTACGAGAGCTATACCTACATTAAGACATCATAAACCCCTATGAGTATAACATATGACCGTCGTATGAACATACCATAGTATAGAGAAAAGATAATCTAAACACAAAAAACAATAATCAAACCCAAATAATGAATGTAAAGGAAATGAAGATAGGGGCATTTTTTGAGTCTCTTCCTAGGGCATCAAAAACCATTGGACCGACCCTGAGTCTACGAGGCATCAACTTAAAATATGCTGTTTGGCAAAAAAATCGAGATGCATTTATTGCTTTCAAGGAGGCGTCTACCGTTGTAGGTTTCCTCTGAGTCTTGCCACGCGGATCGATCAAGATCATCTTGAGCAAACAACTGTTGATCATAACTCCTCTCAGTGATTTGAATATGATTCCTCTATATACTTAGTGAAAATTCTGTTTATAAAATAAAGTTCAGATTCAGCAATAGCATATACACTGATTGCACTCAACGGTCGCTGAAAATCAGGAACCTTAATCTTATTTCTGAAGATCTGAAGAACAACAATCACACCACAAGAACATTCAGCAAAAGTCGAAGACCTAGCTGAAGATAGAAATAATCAACTAGTGATCTGAAGCGGTTCAGTGATAGCAATAATTATCTAAATAGAAGTGTGAAGTCTTGCTAGGCCTCAGCGATACTCTGGAAGTTCATCCTTGAAGTTTCAAAGTTCAGCGATCAAGTGAAGTCTATAAGCAAGATTATTGTTGATGTTATCCTCGATGCACAAAAGTCAAAACCTTATACTATGTCAGAGAAGGACGTACGGATAATCTCTTATGTCCCCATCAAATCAAATTTAGTATTGTTCACGCGCGCCCAAAAGCATGGTTACTATTGAACAAAGGACAATCTTCCAATGAAAGCTCGACACGTGGCATATACCTTTTGTCTTGCATTAATTGCGACGGGTATAAATAGATGAAGATCCTTTCTCCATCTTCATGCATGCTACTTTCTATTTCCTCAAACCTCTGTTTCTTTTCTCTCTCATTTCCTTGTGCATCAAACTGTGTTATTTTTTAGTTATAATATAATAGGTTTAATTACTTGTTCTAATTTCCGCTTGTAACTGTAAATTTGTTTATTTAATATAAACTCCTTTAAAAACTAAAAAAATCTGTGTGTTTGTATTGAACCCCCTCCCCCCTTCTACAAACTGTTTCTGTATCCTTGAACTCTTGTATACTTCTTTGGGACCAACAAGTGGTATCAGAGCAGTGTTTCTTGCTTACAGATCTTTAAAATACTTGTCTCTTAAGCTGTTTTAAAATGACTAAAGCCTTGTTTGTTTTTTCATTTTAAGCTCTTAATCACCAGTTATATCTGATTCGTTTAGGCATTTCATAACCATTTCCGAACTGAAATCAGACTTCAGACTTCGGACCTCTTAAAAAACAAACGCCACCTAATACTAATACAAACTACATTGATAATGGATCTTTAGCTAAACCTCGTAGATTTAGCCGTGATAACTTTCCACTATGGAAGGAAAGAATGACTTTATTCCTAGAAGGGTCAGATCCTAAGATCCCCTACTATCTAGAGAATGGACCATTCATTCCTACGACCCTGGTCCTGTAGTTCCTGCCACTGCAACCACTCCAGCTATCGCTGAGAGAAGAATAGTCAAAACTCTAGATCGATGGAGTGAAGAAGACAAAAAGGAAGTAGCTATAGATGCTAAAGTTAGATCCATAATAGCAATGTCTCTACCAGATGAAGTCTATCACTCTGTGATGAAGATGAGAACATCTAAAGCCATGTGGATACTCTATGTATTCAATTTGAGGGAACTGATGAAGTTCAAATCACTAGATGTATAAATCTGGTAAGGCAATTGTAACACCCCATTTTTTTTCCAAATAAATGAAATGTCACGTCATCAAAACACCTCACTAAAAACTCCAATTAATACACTACTACAATAATGGTCATCACCGACGGCTTTTTTACCGACGGCAAAAACCGTCACTAATTACCGACGGTACACCAACAAGTTACCAACGAAAAAATTAAATTTAATTTTTTTTTAAATTTTGAAAAATCATGAAAAAACTTTAGTAATATTATAAATAACTGTCGGTAAACCGTCGGAAAAATCGTCGGTAAACTGTCGGAAAAATAAACCGTCGGAAAGCCGTCGGTAAGATAAATCGTCAGAAAGTCGTCAGAAAAATCGTCGGTAAACTGTCACATTCATTTTTAATTTAATCTTTAATTATTTTCAACAATACGTCATAAACATTATAAATATAACATAATTTAAATATTTTTAAAATAAATTAAAATGTAGAATAATATAAAAAACAATTTAATTAACATAATTAAAACAAAATAAAAATCCAAATTTCGACGTTTCAGATAAAATAAATTAAAATGTAAAATAAAATAAAACACAGTATATAGTTATGGTTCATGTTTTTTTAATCAATTATAGCTAGCTAAGGGGCTGTTTGGTTGGTTTTCCATTAATCTGTAAGGATTGGGAGGGTTTTTTTTAACTTGTGCATGGTAATTATCTAAAACATATTTCATAATAAGAAAATAGATTATAAAGATTCGAAGTCAACGTTACAAATATAATGTAATGAATAAGGGGAGGCCAAAAGTACTCAAAATCATATCGAGGACTAGACCTGTAATTTAATGAAAAAGAAAGGGCTAAATAAATAATTCCATCCATAGATATTCTCTTCAATTTGGGATCTATTTTTCACTTCATTACCGAATTATTACTTCACTTGTGCAAACATCCTCTTTCCCTTTCTCTCTCTAAAAACTTGTTTCAATCAATTTTCTATATCTGTCAATCAACTGATGTTCTTGAGTAGATTCTGATGTCTTAAATGGCTTCTTAGATCTGCTAAAGTTTCCCTATTTTGATTCTTGAGGTATACTTTTATTCAGCTTTCCAATTCGATACATTTATTATGGTAATATATATATATATACATATACATTTCCTCAGGTGTAGAACAAGTTCCATTACTGATGATATGATAACTTATTGTTTATCTTCTTCTACGATTTGATTTTTGATTCTCCTAGGGTTTACCTAATTTTATTCTTATAATTTGTTTCCATGGAATTGGGATTTTTAACTTGGTTAACAGTTTGTTAATTAGCTAGGTTTTCATTAAAATTTATCGAGGATTATTCTGCCTTCTCGATTTCTGCTTAGTGGCATATTATTTACAATTGCTGTTTTTTTTTCGTTTTCTTTGTATTTGAGTTGCTGGTTTGTTGGATTTGTTTTGTCTCGGTGTTAATTTCGATTTCTTTCAACTCTACAAGTGCTTGATCTTGTTATTCTCGTTTTAGATTGTTGATCATGAGGTTGATTTTGAGATTCAATGAAATCGAATCGTTTGAACGTGCATTCTATCAATTTTGAACCGAAGTTAAATTAGGGTTTTGGAATTAGTTAAGTTTCAGTTTGGGTAATTGTTTTAACTTGAAAATCTAGTGTTTGTTAACTAAACTTCTGGTTGGGTAATTGTTTGTACTGTGAAATTGGGTGAAACTTGAAAAACCACCTAATAATTTGCGTTTCTGATACACTAAAGCACTTAGCTCTTATCCCAGAATTACCAAATTCGTAAACTTGTGGCACTTGTATATGCATTTGATATGCTCAGGCTTGTTAGAACTTCGAGTTCCATATTTATTATGCAAATCACAAAGTGAATCACCAGGGGATCAGGCTTATTATGAAAAACATAGCTGTTTGAGGAGAAGTGAGATGGGAAGTTGCCAATGTGATTTGTGAGATTAAGGGACTGTTTTTTAGCAGCTTAATGAGACTCATAGCTTATTCGGTCAAATATACATCACTGTTTGGTAGTGGCTTAATAATATAGAAAGTGGCATATTCAGTAAGCTTCTAGGTGGAGCTTTATGCATAAAGCCAAAATTTCCCAAACATACTCTTCCAAATTAAAAAAACATGCTTTTTCCATCTATGAAAAAACTCTCCCAAATAAGAACTTCCCTGATCTATACAGACAGATTAATCCACAAAGACAGTTTTATCTATACAGGACTTGATGAAAAACCAAGTAGACAATCCCTAAGGTTTTAGATCAGGTTCATTCTTTTCGACAAGGATTTAGAATGGACTTTAGCTTTTAATTATTAATACATAATCAGTTAGAGATTGAGATAACTGATCAGGTTCATTCTTTCATTGTGCTTTATATGCATTTGTATGTAGAATCTCAGTGCAGCTTTTCTAGTTTTCTAAGTTTTTTAGAGTCGTACATTTCTAAACATTGTGGACGCTTTCTGGATGCTTTTTGTCGTTCTTATTATCAAATAGAAAAGTACTAGCTGTTTAAAGTTTGAACAAGCACAAATCCTTAGGCACTTGGAAAGAAACATTTTTGTGTGCTCACTTGGTGAACTTGCTGACAGAATATTAGTGACATTACATCCTAACGAGCTTCTTCCTTTTTCTTAGAGAGAACGAGAGTGAGAGAAAGAGCATCGACTATAATTTTACAGTTGGAAGTGAGTCAATTTTCTACTTGGATATTTTTGAAATATGTTCTCATGAGCTTCTTATATTTTTGTATGAGAGTGCAGTTGTATAGCTCATATCAGGCTGCATTTAATGTGCAGGGTTCTGCTGTGGGTCATCTTGTTATCTCTCATGGTCTCATACTATGTTTTGTTTAAGCATGATCTGGTACTAATTTACCATATGCTGGGCAATACCTTACTAATGATTAGTCACACCTCAGTGGAGGTCTCTTTCATATTGGCTAACAGAATAGGGCCTTAACTACATTAAATAAGTCCTGAATAGGTAAATACCAATGATATTTTTTAGGATAGTGAAACAACCATATCATAAAAAACTAAAATACGTTAAGTTAGCATTGATAAAAGGAATAGTAGACATGTTGCAGTTTTTATTTAATTTAGACTAGATGTTCACCTAAACAAGCAGAATTGGCCTTCTTCAGATAGTTGGGACAAAGCCTGGGATTTCAATGGTCGTCCGGCTCACCGTGCCACCACCAGCGGCTGGATCTCTGTCGCAATGATTCTAGGTCCATCCATTACTTGCATTATATAATATATATATATATAGTTCTCTTAATTTTTGTGTTTACAGTAAATCTGATTTGAAATATATATATATATATATATAAATTTAGGGGTGGAGGCATGTGAAAGATTTGCCACTTTGGGTATCGCTGTGAATTTGGTGACCTATTTGACCGGAACTATGCATTTTGGTAATGCAAACTCCGCCAATGCCGTCACCAATTTCTTGGGTACCTCTTTCATGCTGTGTCTTCTTGGTGGTTTTGTTGCTGATACTTTTCTCGGAAGGTAATTTAATTAACTTCATTAATTTCTTAATCAAGTACAGTATATATTAATTAATTAGTTTATTTATTTATGACAATTTCTATAAATAAATTTCTTATTTTGTTTTATGGTGTTTATAGGTATTTGACCATTGCCATATTTGTTGCGGTTCAAGCAACTGTAAGTAATATATTTCCTTGGTTTTTGGAATATAAAATCAAAAAAGTGTCAAAAATATTTTCAATAATAGTTATGAAACAACCATATCATAACTAGATAAAAGTGATTAAATTATGTTCTTAGTTTGAAGGTTTACTTATTTTGTAATAATTAATTTAACAGGGTGTGACAATCATAGATGTCTCAACCGCTATCCCGAGCCTACAACCACCAAAATGCACCCCAAACAGCATCGACTGTGTTGCAGCTACAGGGATCCAACTCATGGTTCTCTACCTTGCGCTCTACCTGACCGCCCTAAGGACCGGTGGACTCAAATCAAGTGTTATGTTTTAAGGATTTGATCCCATTTTGCCCGAATTGGATTCATATAGACTATTGGAGTGAAATGATCTTAAAGGTATGTAATATTAATGAATTACATTATATTTACACCTTTCTATTGTGTTTTTAATGATTTTTGTTTTATATAGAAATGGAATACAGGCGTTTGGAAAAAATCATCAGTAGTCAACAAACTAAACCGAATGACCTTGCACGATGGAATGGTGTCAAAGCATACCGGGGGTTCCATTTCCAATTCAATACGAAGATGGCGTTTTGTAAGTTCACACGTTTTTAATAATGTTTTAGAACTCTTTTTTTGTTTTACTATGGATAAAATTAATAAATGTACTGAATTTTATAGGTAAAATCGGAGGGTTGCGAACCGACGGCCATGGAGATGTTTGCGACGACCCATAAGACCAAAGGGTCGGGGCGGTTTGTTATCTCGAGGGCTGAAAAATTTGCGGTTAGTAATTACTCCCTCATTTCTTTTAACTGTATAAATTGAGAAAGTTTTTATTTGGGTTTATTACTTGGATTACCCCCTAGAAGCTTACTGAATAAGCCACCTTATATCATTAAGCCACTACCAGCTGACCGAATAAGCTGTAAGGGGCTGTTTAGTTGATCTTTCATTAAGTCTTGTATGAATAAAGTTGTCTTTGTGGATTAATCTATCTGTATAAATTGAGAAAGTTTTTATTTGGGTTTATTACTTGGCTTTCCCCCATAGAAGCTTACTGAATAAGCCACTTTTTATATCATTAAGCCACTACCAAACAGTCATGTATATTCTAATTCTCAAATTTATGCACTCAAATGGTGTTAAAGTTCTGCTACCGAATTTTTCTTTCTTGTTGATTGACTATTAAATATTTTAATCTATCGTAGGATGACTATGTCCATGAAACGATTGAGAAGTACGGACCCGACACTAGCATTCATCCACCTGGAGATATTGAAGTATGGGAGCGTTGTGCGGGAGGAAGGAAAAGGGGTCAGATGTATGGCGATGGCGTTGGTACATCTTCGGATCCGAGCTACGTGGTAACCGGTTCGCGAAGCGGGTGGAATGAATCATTTGTCGGTTCCACTTCAAATGAGGTAAATTTTTTGTTTATTTTTATTTTCTTATTTAATTGGAACATATATGTCAATACACTCATTATGTGTTACATAATATATATAGGTGCAACAATTAAAGGAGAAAATTAAGAAAATGGAAGAGGAGCGAGCAATTGAAAAACAGTAGAACGCCCGACGTGCTCAACGTGAGAAGGAAAATCAAGATAGAATGAAGACAATTGAAGAGATGCTACGTCGGCAATTCCCACCGTCGACTTCCGATGGTTCCATTAGTTGATTACGGTATGAGTTTGGTATAATATTAGATTTAAATGGACTTATATGGATTTTTGTATGGATATATATATATACGGATTTGTTTTCCTTTATATGGATATTTGTATGGATATATATACGGATTTGTTGGAAAATCTATTGTTGAATTTTTGGATTTTGTATGCGCTTATATTATATATATATAATATATAATGTATATATATATATATATTATAGGTTAAAATGAAAATATAGACAAACAGGGTTTTCTACTTTTTTTTAAATATAAATCCGAAAAAGCCGTCGGTAAATAAATCGTCGGAAAGCCGTCGTAAAATAAGCCGTCGGAAAGCCGTCGATTGGATAAACCGTCGGAAAGCCATCGGTAGGATAAACCGTCGGAAAGCTGTCGGTTATATAAACCGTCGGAAAGCTGTCGCTAAAAGTCGTCGGAAAGCCGTCACTACACATTACCGACCAAGGTTTTTGCGACAGTATGTTCCTGTCAGAAAACCGTCGGTAAAGGGCATTTCCGACGGTTTTCCGACAATTTTTGCCGTCGGTAATACCCTATTCTGTTGTAGTGATAAACTAAAACGTTTACATTGGAAGTCTAAACATCAAATCATAATAAATATTAAAAGATAACCCGTCCCATACCGGGTTACTATAATTCAAACCAAGACAAACTCCGAAATACATATAAGTTATGCTAAATAAAGTAAAAGGAACTAAACTCCTTAAGCGTGTCTTTTGCCCTTGTCGATTCCTGAACCTCCGAATCCTGAGATGTATACTATAGTCAGCTAAATAGCTCAGTGAGTTCACGGTTTACGTGCGACGATCCGACACACATTCAATCACATATAATTATCAAATAAATATGATATGCAATTTCACCAATTATATGCACCCCCAATGAGATCTCTTAACTCCTCTCCGTTGGTAGGGACCTGCCATGTCACAGACATTCCCTGGGCATGTAAGTCCAGAAGGAACTACCGCCCATTTCGGGTCGTGCCTCCCCAAAATGTGACACATCGAGCCGATATCCCGTACCCGGGTTATATACATTTTATAAGCATGTTAACCCACACCCCAACTCCTATTTGCATGCAATGTATCATCATATAACATAAATAGCATGCTACACCATAATTTAACCACATGCAGGTAGATCATCATATTAAAGTAAACATGCAATAATATCACCTCATCAATTAACATATAAACATCCACACCATATATGTAAAAATACATTTGTTGGTTCCAGATTCTCTACTTCAAAGATCAATCGATAAATTCATACAACAGAGTATAAGCGGAAGTAGTTAATATTGATTAATCAACAGTGATAAGAACAATCAAAGATTGAGGAACAGATTAACTTGTAATATAACCTGAATCACGATTACAAATATTTGGAATGACGCACAGTATGTTCTTCACTCTTTCAATTAGATCGACAACTTTTACATTAGAGAAAAGATCTATTTATACAAATAGCAGAATGTAAAAGTCAATATTCTAACCTATTACAAACTGACACGTGTGAGATGGGAGCGTGTAACAAACTAATCAGTTGCAAAAGGTAGACATGCTGGATGTGTGTGCCACGTCATATTCTTCATCTTATGGTTCATACTTTCAAATGTGTAACAATCTCCCCCTAAGTATGAAACCAGAAAAGTGAAGTCTGTTCAGAAAGGAGCGACTTCAGAGACAATCTTTGCAAGTTTGTTGATGACCTCTCTGATTGATAATAGGCTGTCAAGTCTTTTGATTGTCTTTTCAAGTACTTCTGGATCGTGTTCATTTGAACTGGTAGATATGTAACATTTTGCAATGTATACAACTTCTGAGGAGTATCGATGTGCATCTTTTATTCTGAAAAAGCTTCTTCTGTATGGTCTTCTAAAGATGACCCCTTCTTCTGGTTGCAGTAAGAACTTACCAACTCTGAACGAATTTATGTTTTCTAATTCTTCATTTGGTGCAGAGATGGCAAGATGATCAACGTTGAAGTTTAGTCCTATCTGGAAGTCGACTTGCCTCTTGTATCTTAACAAAGACTTAATGCATTCAATGATTCTTGAATAGGCAACTTTGTCTTGGCTATCAATACCTCTGGCCATTTGGGCTTTCATAAAGCTTTCCAGAAACAGGAGATCAGAAGGATGAACAGATAATAAATCATTATCATAGAAGTACCTGGTTTGATTATCGTCTCTTATTACTTCATAGATCGTGTACCAGATCTCTGTATCTTCAAATTTTGAGTGCTTTATGGCAGAGATTCGTTTGATAGGTACAGAAGTGTAGACATCCTTTCTTGCTTGTCTGTGTGCCATGAATTTGTCTTTTACAGCATCACTCACGTTATAGGCATCGGAGAAGTTGGGCAGCATTAAATAAATCTTTTGATCGTTTGGAGCATACATGCTGTTTCTGATAATTTCGAGTTTTGGAAGATCAAGATTTCCCAATCTCTGAGCTGCTTCTTCACGAATAGCCCTTCTCTGTGCTTTTGCTGCTTCTGCAGGCTTTTTCTCGCTTCGTTTTGCTCTGATTTCAGCTTCTATTCGTTCTTCTTCTCTTCTTTTGTTCAAGGCTTCAACTTTAGCTTTTGATGCCTCAGCTCTGGCTCTAGCTTCCTTTTCTTTGGCTATTGCTGCTGTAGTGGATGAAGAGTACGGTGTTTTTCTTGTGCTGCCGACTACCTCTAGAATAAAGTTTGCTATCTCTGGATCTTTTGGAAGAGGTCCTGAATGAGTAGCTAACGGAGTTGGAGTAAGAGGAGTTTGTGTTGATGAAGGTTGAGCATAAGAGGTTCGCCTGGAAGAAGGTGGTTGTTGTTTGTCAGAAGGAGTAGATGTAGTTGGACTGGAGCTTTCAGCGTTTGTGGTAGATTTGTCTTTCTTGGCTTCTGGTTCTTTCTCCCCCTTCTGAGAATCAGGACCCTGATCCTCAGACCTTTGTCGTTTAAGCTCAGCTTTTCTGCAAGCTCGTTTTTCCTTTGCCTTTTTCTTGGCATTGAAGGTATCAGAGATAGAGCTTACCAGAGTTATAAGTTGAGAAAGAGTGGTTTCCATGGAAGAGAGCCTCTGATCAACATTCGAGGTCGTAGCCTTGGATGCAAACTTGGAAGATATATTATTTATTCTGTCAATCATGGCCTTTTGAAAAGTAGCCATGTCTGACTTCTTAACCAGAATGGTGCCATTAGGATCGTCAGAAGGAGTGACAACTTTGATAATCTTGTTTAAATCAGCTACCAGAGAGCTATATTCGACTACAGAAATTGTAACTTCTGAAGTTGGGAGAGAGTCAGGGATATGGAAGATTGCATCAGCATTGGCGTTGATCTTTTCATTTAGAAGTTTAAACTGATCATCAAGATACTTCTTCTGGGCTTCTGAATTATCAGAGAGAACTGTTTGAAGGGCTTGGAGAGTAGCAACTTGACTTGCTTGTTCAGCTTTGATGCTCAGAAGAAGAGACTGATTATTAGAGATGGATAATTTTAGATCTTCCATAGATCTCTGAATCTTATCAGCAAATGCTTGGAATGCTGCATTTGTGACAAACTCAGAAGGTGTAACCGGTGTATCTCCAACACATGGAGCCCCTTGTCTCTCGCGTTCAGAGAGGCCCTCTGTCACACCTGTTTGTACGTTGAGTGTGGAGGGACTTCCAACCTGTCTTCGAGGGCTGTGATTAATAGGCACCTCTTCGGTTGTTCTGATTGTCTCAACAGAGTCCTCATCATCAGAGGATGAGGTGCTAAAGACAATGTGCTTACCTTGATGAAGTGTTAACACTCCGGTTAGTGGTGCGTTCTGTGGCTGTAACCCCTCTGATGGGATTTCCTCAGCCTCTAAACTATCAGAAGATATGGACTTATCTTCTGAGGCTCCTAAAACTTTGTTGGTCACAGAGACAGCAACATTGTGTGGGGAGGGTGGCGAGTTCTGGGGCAAATGAACTCTTATATTTTCATCAACACTCTGTTGAGAGAATGATGAAGAAGAGGTTTCCCCGGTTGTGCTTGATGCAGAGGATGAAGAATTATCCTCTGATCGGATGGTTTCTGGGTGGTTTAGACTGGGTGGTCCTTGGTGAATGAAAGTAGATGTGTTGACATCCACTTCAGCAAATGAAGTTACCCTTT
This sequence comes from Silybum marianum, assembly GCA_036898165.1. NCBI lineage: Eukaryota > Viridiplantae > Streptophyta > Magnoliopsida > Asterales > Asteraceae > Silybum > Silybum marianum. Next base: position 9,997,115 of record CM072541.1, read on the forward strand.
GGGAAGTAGGAGAGATTCGCTTAATTGTGTCTCGATGGACATCTTCAGTACCCTCTTTTAGCAAGAGGTCGGCATGGGTAGAACCACTCGGATGGTCACTCATATTATTTTTCAGCCTCAGCCTCACTTGACCCCTGACTTCCTAAAACTGGCTCTAAATGCTCTGGGGTAGAAATTCTCTGTTCTGAGAAAATCATAGAGCTTCTATAAGATTGGAGATAAGAAGAGCTAGATGGAATTAGGTTTAGCATGTACCTGGAAAGCTCTCTTGGAGAGGGATAGCCGTTGCGGTCGATGGTTGGTCGATGAGAGCTCATTGAAGCAATTTTGCAGAAAGGTTGAACTAATGGGGCCTTGAGTGCACCAATTGCAGGGTAGGTAACCAGGGATAAGAATCGTGGAAACACTAAGGCTGGGAGAGATTTTCCTTGGGTTTGATGAGTTACCTTAGTGTGCACAACAACTTTAATTTCTTGGAAAAGGAGGCTTGCATAGTCCAAAGGGCGATTAAAATACATACCATACATGATGGTCAGAATGTTTCTGCTTGCTTGATCGAGGGACCCAATTTTACAGGTGAGACTCTTGTTCAGGATGGAGACGAGGAGATTCCACATTGGGGGGTAACTGCTTTCTCTTAAATTCAGATAGTTTAGTTAGGGGTTCATTGTAGCCAAGAAAAAGAATGAAGGATAGCAAAGCTTCAACAAATGGATTAGATTCTAGGGCTGGATTAGGCACAAAATCACCATCAACTTGTACCTGTGATGGGGATAAATGAAAATACCTGGCTAACTTTTTCTTGGTAATGGGTATTTCCACAGCATTATCAGGTTGATCTGGATGGCTGAAGTTTCCAAGCAAAGTTTCGTCATCACGAATATACGTCGACTGCCACACTTCTTGAACGTAAATTTCAGGAAATTTGGGTTTGTCAGAGTTAGGGCTCGGTTTAGTGGATGCTTTTGGAGAAATTCAACCATGATTCTGAACTCGGACTGGTAGGTATTAGGATCAAGAAGAACCTGCACATTGTTTGCTTTCAATGGCAGTTTGACAATCGGAGCACTATCTGCAGTGGAATCGCCGAGACGACCTTCGTCATCGTTAAGAATGGGATTTGCAAGATGAGAAGCCATTGATGAGAGTTGGTGAAGTTGATGAGCAAGTTCGTGAGTAGGAGAGTTTTAGCAGTAACAGTGGTAAGGAAGAAGATGGGTTTCTGAAATTTGGGGATTTTATATGAGACTGATTTGGAATTGGAAGAGGTTTAAGTTTTGGAAGTAGAAAAAAAACGGTTCAGGAGGGATGATGTAAGCTAGTGATGATTAAGACACGATTTTTGAGATAAAAACTGAAGGGTTATCGGCTTAAAATCGGTTGATTATCCCGTAAGTAAATAAAAAGAAATATAAAACAAATTGTTAAGTAATCAAAAAAAATAGTTGATTAAAAACAATTTGAAATATATAAATCTGTTTATTTATATTTAAAATCAGTCATTCGGTAAAATAGAAAAATGTTTGTGAATCAAATGAAAGTTTGATTTTTCATGAAAAGAAAATAATAAGAAAAGTTAAAATTGAATATATATATTTTAAATAACCTTGACGGCAAGAGTTAATAAAATGTATATGTTCAATAAAATTTTTTAGAATATTTTGATTTATAGAAAAATATTTTGAAAAACATGTCAACTTTGAATCAACATCTAAGATAAGTTTAAAATGAATCATAAAAATTCTGAGAGACCTTGACGACAAGAGAAACACAGAATAAGAAGATTCAGAAGAAACATAGGTGGATGAAAAATTCAGAAGACAACTAACCAACATTAGATTTTGAACTCTTCCAGGTATGATACTCCCCCTTAAATGATAAACTCCCCCTTGAGAGGTGAACTCCCCCTTGAATGATAAACTCTCCTTTTGCTTTTCAGGAATTGGCTCCTTTCTGGTATTACTTGGATGAAAAGGAATAAAGAGCGCAAGAAACAAAATAAAACTTAAACCAGAGGCGATCAGAGGTCTCTGAATGCTTCTGGATGAAATCCAGAAACGATCAGAGGTCTCTGATAAACGCTAAGAATAAGATTTACATATTTATCATTTCCAACTTGCTGATTAAAAAATTAAAACGCTTTTCATCCAGAGCTTTTGTAAAAATATCAGCTACTTGGTAATCAGTAGAGACAAAATACATTTCTATTGTGCCCTTTTCTACGTGATCTTTGATGAAATGATACCTGAAATCAATATGCTTTGTTTTGGAGTGCTGAATTGGGTTTTCAGTAATGGCAATTGCACTCTCAGAGTCACAGAGTATGGGAATCTTATCATAAATCAGACCATAGTCTCTGAGTTGAGTTTTCATCCAAATAACTTGTGAACAACAGCTAGCAGCAGCAACATATTCAGCTTCTGCAGTAGATGTTGAGACACAATTTTGTTTCTTAGATCTCCAGCTGATAATTCTATTTCCCAGAAGCTGACAGCTACCAGAGGTACTTTTTCTGTCCAGCTTACATCCTGCGTGATCAGAGTCTGTATATGCCATTAAATCAAACCCAAAATTTTTAGGATACCAGAGACCCAATGAAGGAGTTCCCTTTAAGTATCTAATAATTATTTTGACAGCTGCCAAATGGGATTCTTTAGGATTAGCTTGATAACGAGCACAAAGACAAGTGGTAAACATAATATCAGGTCTACTAGCTGTTAAATACAGAAGAGAACCTATCACTGTAGCCCGTGATATCAACTGGTTTCCCAGAAGGATCAGGACCTAATTTCATGCTAGGAGAGATAGGTGTTTTCATAGTTGATGAGTTCTGAAAATGAAATTTCTTTAACATGTCAGAGACATATTTTGCTTGATTAATAAAAATACCAGAGGTACTTTGTTTAACCTGAAGTCCTAGAAAGAAAGTTAATTCTCCCATCATACTCATTTCAAATTCAGTTTCCATCAAATTAGAAAACAAATCAACTTATGTTTGATGAGTAGAGCCAAAAATTATGTCGTCCACATAAATTTGAAGTACAGTTAACATATCTTTGCCTCTTTTGATAAAAAGTGTGGTATCAGTTTTACCTTTCTCATACCCTTTGCTGATCAGAAACTTGGATAAACGTTCATACCAGGCTCTGGGTGCTTGCTTTAAGCCATACAAAGCTTTGTCAAGAAGAAAGACGTATTCTGGATGTCTTGAATCTTTAAAGCTAGCTGGTTGTTCAACATACACTTCCTCTTTGAGATTTCCATTTACAAATGCACATTTAACATCCATTTGATAGACTTTAAAGTCTTTGTAAGCAGAGAATGCCAGAAAAAGTCTTATCGCCTCCAGTCTTGCAACAGGAGCAAATGTTTCATCATAATCAATACCTTCTTCTTGACAATATCCTTTTGCCACCAGACGAGCCTTGTTTCTGATCACAATTCCGTCCTCATCCTTTTTATTTTTGAAAACCCACTTAGTACCAATGGCAACTTTGCCTTTTGGTAATGGCACTAAGTTCCAAACTTTGTTACGTTCAAATTGAAGTAACTCCTCCTGCATTGCTTCTACCCAACTAGGTTCGGCTAAGGCTTCATGAACTTGCTTGGGTTCAATTATACTTAGAAAGTTGACATAGAAAGCTTCATTTGCTGTAGCAGATCGTGTTTTGACACCCTCAGAAGGATTACCAATTATGAGATCTGGAGTATGTGATTTAGTCCATTTCGTCATCCTTGTTTGTGGTATTGGTTGAGCCTAAACTTCAGTGTCAGAAGATGAGATAACTTCATCCGGAAATCTTGATTCTGAAACTCTTGATCCTAAAGTCTCCCCCTCAAATGATGGAACAGAAGAATCTTCTGGACAATCAGATGAAACAGGAACAGAAGGGATTGAAGCGCTAGGTTCAGAAGAGGTAAGACCGGATAAAGTTATGCCAGAGGCATGAAGAACTTCAGGTATACTGAAAGAAGAGTTAGGTACAACAGGTTGTGACATTATTTCTTCGCCCAGAAAGTCTTGAAAAATAGCATCAATCTCTGATTCTCTGGATCCTGAAAGAAAGTCAGAAGTAACAGTATTAAGTTTGAGTTCTGAAGAAGAGTATTCAGAAGTTAGTTGAGTTTGATCATCAAAATCAACGTTAATACTCTCCATAACTGTTTTAGTTCTTAGATTAAAAACACGAAAGGCTCTGGAATTTAAAGAATAGCCTAAGAATTTTGCTTCATCTGATTTTGGATCAAACTTGCCAAGTTTGTCTCTGTCATTTAAGATAAAACACCTGCAACCAAAGATATGAAAGAATTTGACAGATGGTTTTCTTTTGTTAATAAGCTCATAAGAGGTTTTGAGATGCCTCTTGACAATTATGGAACGATTCTGAGTGAAACAAGCAGTGGCTACAGCTTCTGCCCAGAAGTGAATTGGGAGTCCAGAAGCGGCAAGCATTGTTCTGGCTGCTTCGACCAAGGTTCTGTTGCGACGTTCAACGACACCATTCTGTTGGGGAGTGCGTACAGCAGAGAAGTTCTGAATAATCCCATTTTCAACAAAGTATGCTTCAAGTTTGGCATTCTTGAATTCAGTACCATTGTCGCTTCTTAGCTGTTGAATCTTTTGGTGTAAAAGAACTTGGATTCTGGTCATCATATTTTGGAGTACAATAGGTACTTCTGACTTTTGTCGAACAAAAGCAAGCCATGTATACCTGGAAAATTCATCGATAAGTACCAGAATATACTTTTTACCAGAAAGACTCTGAATTGCAATGGGACCACAGAGATCGACGTGTAGCAATTGCAGAGGTCTTATGCAAGAGTGATCACTTTTTGTTTTATGAGATGCTCGTTTTATCTTTTCCATTTCACATGCAGGGCAGAGGTGATCTTTTTGAAAATGAACTTCTGGAAGTCCATATACCAAATTATGTTTTACAAGCATCTCAAGATTATCAAAGTTTAAGTGAGACATTTTATGATGCCAGAGCCATGCAACTTCACTCTTTTTGGAAATAAGACATAAGGTTTCCTTACCATCCTTGGAGGTAAAATTCATCATGTAGAGATTACCTTTTCTGTCTGCTCTCCAAAGTTCCTCACATGCCTTAGAAAATAAGTAACAATGTTTTTCATCAAATACGACAAATATCTTAGAATCACAGAGTTGACTTACACTTAGGAGGTTATGTTTCAAACCAGAAACATGAGCTACTTTAGATAAGGTAATGTTACCTTCCTGTAAAGTACCATAGCCCTTAATCTGACCCTTACCATTATCACCAAACGTTACAGCTCCACCACTTTTGTCTTTAAATTTGGAGAGTAAGTTTCGTGAACCAGTCATGTGCCTCGAGCATCCAGAGTCAAGATACCAGATATGCACACGCTGTTTCTGCAATCAAGATCAGAGTTTCTTAGGTACCCATACCATTATGGGTCCTTTAACGTTAGTTTTTGTTTTATCAGCCTTTTGTATTTGCTTTTGATTTGATTTGACAGAAGGTAAAGACGAATTATTTGGATTTTTTGTTTTTTTGTTTTTCTTTGTTTTATTTTTATTGAAGTACGAATGGTTGGCAGTGAAGGAATTTGAATTTCGTGAGAAATTTTTTTGTAATTTTAAGAATAGGGAAAAACATTCAGAATTCTGAAACATAGAAGATTTTATTGAATTTTCATTGCGATAATGATAATTACAATTATTCTTAAAACTGTCTTTTCTAGTATCAGTTGTTCTAAAGAACTTCCTATCTAGACTAGACATATGTTTAGAATCTGAAATATTCTTCAGCGGAGATTTCCTCGGATTTACCTTCTCAGAAGCCTTTGTATTTACTGAAACAGGAACAGAAAGATTAGATTTCCATTTACCGTTCTGAGCATAAGAAAGTTTTGGAGGATAAGATTTAGGAGTTTGGATAGGGATCTTCTTTTTAAATTTTTCTTCCTTTTCAAGTTCAAGACAAGATTTAGCTTTCAGACACATTCCTATAAAATCTGGATATATAAAAACAGGTTTTCGTTGTTCAGGAGGAACAGAGAAAATCGGAATTTCACTTGAATGTTTCTGAGCATTCATTCCAGAAGCTCTTATCTCCAGAGATTCATTTGTAAATAGAAATAGGGCGTCTTTGTTTTTGATAATCTCTGGAGTTTTAGCATAGATAGGAGATTGATGTTCAAGATGAGAGAGATATGTTTCTGAATTGTCAAAGAAATCCTCACTTTGATCATCATTTTCCCAGGGATATGTGATTTCTTCTAAATCCTCTTGAGTTTCAGAAAGATTTAAATCAATAAATGAACAAGGAAATATCTCTGGATTATTTTCTAACTTTTGTTTATCATTCTCAAGTTTAAAACAATTATCCAGAGTCAAGAGAAGATCATTTTAAAAACTAAGTCTTAATTCCTCCTCTGCTTGAATAGGAATAAACGCATCAGCCTCTGGATTCAATTTTATAAGAACACTTGAACCAAACTTGAAAATATCATCCTTCTTCTGAATTTTATTTAGATTAATGTTAGTCTTTTCAGAAGAATATATAATATTTTTAAACTTGAGTTTTCGTTGATGATGACCATTTTCAAATTTAGATCGTTTAAAGCATGATTGTTCAAAAATAATTGGAAACACAGGCTTCTGTTGTTGTCCCATACAAAAAACAGAGTTTAAACAAGACTTCTTTTCACACGTATAGGGATCTAAATCTTCAAAGCCGATTCCAGATCTTACTACTTGTGTACTTATTTTCTCATGAACTTTTTGAGCATCCAGATATGTTTTGATCTGGTACGTTTTGTTTTGAAGTTCAATGTATAGAAATTCTCTTTCTTTTTGAAAGTAGTTTTTAAGTGCTACAGAATTTAATCTGTCACTTTCCTTAACTTGAATTTCCTTATCCTTTTCTTCCAGAAGTTTCTTACAACTTAAGTGCTCCTTTTTTAATAAAACTTCTGTGTTTTTTAAGGTTTTAGAAATCTTTTCTTTTTCCGTGTCAAGTTCCAGTTTCTCTTCTGTTAAGATATCTATCTCTCTTTTGTAAATATCTCTTTCCCTTTGTATTGTGGAAAGAGTTTTTTCAACGTCTTTTCGTAACTTCTTTTCAATTGTAAGTTTTTGTTTAAGTTCCTCAAAATTATTTGATAAAAGCACAATTGTATTCTCAAGTTCAAATGATTCAGAAAGAGTACTAACCGGTGATTCAGAAGGCTGTTCTTCTGATTCATTTGTATTTGCCATTCCACAGAACATGACCTCATCACCGCTGGACTCATCTCCGATCCAGTTTTCTTTCTCAGCATAGTGGGCTCTTTCAGTAACATTATACTTTTATTTATTTTTGTAATATGTTTTGTCTTTATCCAGAGCCCCTCTGCAATCTTTCGAGTAATGACCCGACTTGCCACATCTGTAACATCACATCTTTCTTTTTCTTCATTTCCTCTTCCTTCTTTTCTGTTTCAGTCTTCTCAGGTCTCTGAACCTCTTGCTTAGGAGTATAGTTTGAGCGAGCAGACCTTCTATTTACTTGAAATGCCCTATTTCCAAAACGGTTTGTAAACTATTTGGTAATAAGAGCCAAGGAATCAGCAAATGCCTTTATTTCATCATCAGAATCTTCTTCTGGAACAGTTTCTGACATTAATGCCTTGCTTTTCACTCTTCTATCTTCACTTTTTCTTCTGGTAGCTTCCTTTGTTTCAGAAATCAAGGCCAGAGGTCCACCTATAGTTGTTTTCTTTTGTACAACCTCCTTCTCATGAGCTTGAAGAGTTCCAAATACATCGTGTAGAGACCATTGCTCAAGATCTTGATTAGCTTGTAAAGACATGGAGAGATTTGACCATTCTGGATTTAATCTCTTAAAAAATAAGACATTATTGTCTTCCTTTGATCGAACAATATCACATCGTTTGCATAAATTTATCAGATTATTAAATCTATGAAAAGTCTGTTCCAGAGATTCATCCGCAATGGCCTGGAAGCTGTTGTATTCATTCAGAGCTTGAGCTCTTCGATTTTTCTTCATTTTAGCACCACCTTCCAGAAGATTTTCTAATTGATCCCATAATTCCTTAGCAGTATCACAGGAATCCAGAGATTGAAAAATCTCATTCGGAATAGCCATGATAAGAAGAGTTTTTGCCTTTTTAGCAAGTTCAACTTTGGCCTTTTCCTCATCAGACCAATTTTCCCTTAGCTTTGGAACTTTTCGAGCAGGGACTTCATCAGTATTGGTATTGGTAGGAACTCTTGGAATTGTAGTCATTGGTACGAAGGGACCATTTTGGACAATAGGATAAAGTTCAATATCCAATCCTTCATAGAAATTTATCATTCGAATCTTCCATTGTGGATATTCACCACGAATAAGACTAGGAGGTTTGGTCAGAGAACCAGAGGTGTAAACAACATTCAAATTTGAATTTGCCATTTTTTTTAAATCGAGAAGAATGTAATGACAAATTTGAGTTGAAATCTAGAACAAGTAAATTTCAATTGAATAGAATAACAGAATTTTACTAATTCTTCAAAATTTTAACTACAATTACCACTGTTTTAGACAGAATTGCTATGAATCTTCGTAGAACAGGGTGGAATTATGAACAGTAGTTAAAACAGGAAATTACTGAATGAATGAAGAGAGAAATTTCCAAATTGAGGAGATCTAATAATCAATAGATTGATTATCAGGCTCTGATACCAATTGTTGGTTCCAGATTCTCTACTTCAAAGATCAATCGATAAATTCATACAACAGAGTATAAGCGGAAGCGGTTAATATTGATTAATCAACAGTAATAAGAACAATCAAAGATTGAGGAACAGATTAACTTGTAATATAACCTGAATCACGATTACAAATACTTGGAATGACGCACAGTATGTTCTTCAATCTTTCAATTAGATCGACAACTTTTACATTAGAGAAAAGATCTATTTATAAAAATAGCAGAATGTAAAAGTCAATATTCTAACCCATTACAAACTGACACGTGTGAGATTGGAGCGTGTAACAAACTAATCAGTTGCAAAAGTTAGACATGCTGGATGTGTGTGCCACGTCATATTCTTCATCTTATGGTTCATACTTTCAAATGTGTAACAATATTTCATACATATGTATACATCCCAGTGAAATCTCGTGAAAGACTCACCTGAGGTCGTAGTTTTGCTAAGATTCCGCTCAAAGTGGTAACCTACAATTTATAAACGAATAGCCAATTATTGACTAAGTTTTCTCCTAAAAGCTATCATGGTCAACAACCAACTTAAGGTCAACTAAGTGGCCACATAACTCTCTCCTTTATAATCATTCAAACACCTCTACTGCTCTACACATGATTAATCGCTTTATATACATTTTCCGAATAATAAACAATTATTAGAAAATATATTGAAGTCGACCATCTAAACTAAAGCATCGTAATAATGGTCCAAAAGGTAGCTTCAATTTTATTAAATCCCATAAATTAAATTTATGATCTAACAATTTACTCCTTAAAAATACATGCTTAAATTAATATAAATTCTTAATTTAATTAATACATTTATTAAATAAGATTTAATCTAACATATTAAATAAATAAGGATTTATTTAATTTAATACCCTTAATTAGATTATATCCCAATTAAATAAAGAACCCAAAATACAAATCTTATTTAAATATTTTGGGCCTAATTAATCCAACACAAATAAATTAAATCTGTTGGGCTCATTTGTATTTAAATAAAACCAATTAGCCCATTTTAAAAAGTCAGACCCGGCCTAAAGTCCAGATTTGACCCATGGACCCTTCACCCTATCAGCTTTTCTGCGGTCAAAGGACAGCCGCGTTTTTCTTTCGATTGGGGTCGTTTCTCGACCGTTTTTGGTGATTCTTTTGCACAATAATATCATTACAATATTTTACATCCAATAAAACAAGAATCGATTAAAATGGTTCAATAATAAGTTATAATTTTGAGGTCAAACTACTGGACGTTTGACTTTCGTGGTTTACGACTCTTTTTCCAAATCGGTGGTCTTCTAGACATCTTTTAAATCTCAAATTTTAACAGGACACTATACATATATGTACTAACACCCAGTAAAAATTAATTTTAATAAGGATTAGAATAGCTACCTCAATTTCGTTGCCAAACTCCGAAAACGTAACCCCTCTTCTTGGCTGAAATCTCCTTCTATCCTTGCTCCAAAACCGAAATTGAATGAGGGTTTTCTTTCTCCTAACTACAACACTACTAACCCTAAAGTATGGTGGCTAAATGTCGATTTTAAAGGCTCCAATTTGACTTGGAGGCCAAGAGATGCAAATTTAGGGAAAGTCCAAATCTCCCTAAATCATTCCCAAAATTCATCTTTCATAAATTGACAAAACAGGCCCCTCCACTTTGAATGTTCATTATTTAGCCCCTAAGTGAAGTTTAGGTAAATATATTTTTGAATTATTATTTTAATATTATTATTATAATTTAATATACTTTCCACAATGACACATATGGTCCCTCTCCATCATGTCTTTCACATTTTTGGTCCAAACGATAATTAAGCCACATGCGATTTTGTTTCAAATTCTTCACCCATTTATTAATTAAACTTTGTCACATTTTTGAGGCGTTACAACTCTATCCTACTTCAAAATAATTCGTCCTCGGAATTATTCTTGGCTAAAAAGATGCGGATATTTTGACCTCATTTCTTCTTCTAGTTCCCAAGTCATTTCTGCTCCTTTGTGAAATCTCCATTTAACCAAGACTAAGGGTATGACCTTAATCGTTTCTTCGACAAGACCCAATTTTTTTTACATCTTTCAACGCCCAAGTTGTTATTTCTTCAGCTAGGCACTTTCTCAGATTTGACACGTGAAATGTGTCATGAACCTTCTATAATTCTTTGGTATCTTCAACGATATGCCGCACCATTTCCCTTGAACCTTTCTCAAATAATCCTACACATCCAAGACTTAACCTTCTACGTTTACTAAAGCACACCACTCCTTTCCATGGTGATATTTTAGGGCCATCCTGACCCAATCGACAACCGATTTAGATCTTACTCGCTCTTATTAAGTACGACATTCGACCTGTGGTGTACTCATGCGATCTTAACTGACGTTTATATATCTATCCACGTCCAATTAACTACCCCTTCATGTTGATAGTTAAACATACTAGCATCATATATGCTCTACTACAAATGCCTCAATAGCTTTGCCTGGGCTATTAAATGATAATTGATGATGCTGACCAACTCTGCTAATTTTTTTTTATGATTATGACTTACTAGAAGTCTAACCATCTAACCTTCCCACCAATCTCCCAATATTATACTCTCTCCTTTACTTAACCCTATGTTCAAGGATGATATATTTATAGTTCAACCTTGCCCCATTCTTTATTCAAAGATGGTATTTTAACTATACCATGCATCTTGAACAACACATGTACAACTGAAAATACATGAGATCTCCTGACGGGTACGGGTCATTTCATCATTAGACATTCCTTGGGACGAACGGTTCACCCTTGCCCGATCACCCATTGCAGGATCATGTCACCATCTGTTACTATCAAGACCCATCCCTACTAACTGGCCGTAAAACGGTCTTATCTAAAAGCAAGCAATTATTGTTTAAACCCAATAAACACATAGCATGCACTTTACTCATAAACATCACCTACATGAAAGAATACACCATAACTTCTATGTAATTAAATCGCCATGCATACATACCAAATAATCGTTACATGTTAAAAATACATTTTTTTGTACATATGTATGCATCTCATTGTAAGTCTCATGAAGACTCATCTCGACGCTCGATGTAAATCTCGGATCCCTACCAAAGATCTTTAATGATGGCGCTCTATGCACCATTACTATTTCATCCACCCATATTTTTTTTAACCTTTCGCTATAATCACTTTCCACTAATTAGTCATAAGTGAGCTAACTTCGTATTCTGATCAATGTTTGCTCATTTGACACCTTTCTTTCTTTTGCCTATAGCATCAACACCCTTTGCCATCTTATCCCATTGCCATTATAGAGTTTCTATCTGTTAAAGCCTAAATGATGGTTTCTCACGTTTCATCTTCCCCATAACTCCTTATATAGCCTACCATCACGTTTCTTAATGTACCGACACCCATAGTCCTTCTTCCAGCCCTTGAATTTTATTGCCACTACCTCTACCTTTATGTATGCGGATTTGACACTTTCTCTTAGATTCTTTTAGTTGGAATGATGCGTAAACAACGACTTTGCCTACTACATCAACATATCCTTACCCAACTTACTTGATTCAATATATACCACACTTGTGTTTCTTCTAGTAATGTCCTCTTTAGTGTGAGAGTCATCCTCCCCCTCAGCATCTAAAATACCCCTCCCTTTTTTTTTTACCAATCCAACATTATTTGGTTCCCTAATCAAACCTCCTATTAAGAAATAATTGATAGGTCGCAAGCATTCCCTGGGTGTATACGACTCTTCCTAGAGCCAGTATCCCATTACAAGGTCATGCTTCTACGTCACAGGCATTCCCTGGCGTATACTGCTCTCTCTAGAACAAGCAACCCATTTCGGGGTCGTGCCTCCCCTTAAGTGTGACGTACCTTTCTAAATTCTCATTCTTTTAACTGTCTACCTTTGGTATCATTTACAACTACCATAAACCTTAGCATGCAAGAAATGTTTATAATCCAAAAACAATTAACATGCACACTCATAAATCTCCATATACATGTGATCATAAAAGCGAGAACATGTAATTAAAACACCTTATGCAAAACATACATCACCACATACTGATATACGTGAAAATACATTTCAAACATATACTAACGCAAAGTTTCTCATTGCTAAATACCCTCATACCAATCCTATGTGTTTTTGGTAATCCATTTCGCATGCTTGAAGTCGATTGGCTTGATCGTCACCTTTAGCAAAACCTTTTGTTCCTGCCAATGATCTTATACACACCAATTTATTGATGCATACATGCATCGTACCATCTTTCTATTAACTAGCAATATCAAAATTCCTCATAATGCTAACTTATTCAAATAGACTTCTTGATCAAAGGCTCTTGCAATCTCTTTATCAAATTTGGCACTAAATGCGGGCAATATACTTATTATTTGTGTTCTCCCTGGGACTAGGTCAATTTCAGGTGCCCTCACATCCAGTGATACTTTCGATACACTATCTCTATCCACCTTAATACTCGCCCACCATAGGTTCATCATAGCAACCTTATTTATTGATTGACATCAACCACACATGCTAAACCTTCAATTTTACATTTCCCAAAACTTCCTCAAAACTTTCGTACATTGTTTCAAGCTCATTGCTTGGATTGTTTCACGCCCCCTTCCTTCCTTCCATGGCCTCATTGTTGCTTTTCCTATAATTTTGTTCACCTTTATAACATGTATAGATGATGATCAAACAATCATGACTATGCATTATTTGATTTCTAACTTCATACCACCTACTATTGGTCTATTTTGACATCTTTGTGAACCGCTTCACATAGTCCCATATTTCTTTCAATCCCAAGCTTTAAATCTATGTTTTCATCCTAAGCCAAAGGACAATACTGTTATGACACATCTCTTTCACTTGGTCCCACCACAGGACAAATCACAACTTCTACCAGTTGCAGCAAAACTAATTCATACAGACTAAACTTCATTTATACTTTTTCACTGACCTTTCTCTTAGTCACAGCCCCAAGATGTGATCTATTATTCCATTAGGCATCATTGTTAAACGTGTGTCCCCTTAGCTCCCTGGAGCTATCTTGATCGATCCTCAATAGTCATATTATAATGACGTTTTCATGGTAAGTTTATAGGTATAGAACTTACCTCAAGTACTGGTAATCATTACAATTAATAATCATTCATTCAACTATTAACATTATATTTTCTCCATCCCAATCTCATCATCGTTTCCCTTGCGGAATATTTGGCATCCAATTAGTCCTTATACAATTTAGAGATTGACACCAAGTTTAGCGAGTTCGTGGCCATTCCCGATACCACTCCCTCTAATATCTCTAGTACCATGTTCCCCAATCATAGTACTCTCCAATTATGTCTTTACGGAACTCCCGTACGTTCCATAGTCTCACGTCCAAATGTCTAAGAGTGATTACACATACCCTTCTTATAATAATCAATTAGATGGGTGACCTAATCACCAACTCCATACCCATCGTATATAGTATATGACTACTCTTTATCATGCAAGTCTCTTTTCACCATAAAATAAATTCTCCACATACATTAAACCATACTGAGCATTCCGACATTGGGCTCCTACTCATTTTAATCACTTCTATCTCTCTCAAGAGCACCATTATAGTTATAAATATTTCCCACCAACCTTATAGTTTCTCCATTTCCAAAACTCAATGTTTCTTATCTCTATAATCGCATATGTTGAGCACCGCCTCAACTATTTTAATCTCCAACCCTTAAAGATTCATTAGTCCACAGGACAATCCCTCATCCGACTATACCTACATGAACCATCTATTTCATCCCATACTCAAAAATAAAATACAACATATCACCAAAAACTCGACCATGACTTCTACAACAACATATTCCACCCATTAGAATCTTATGTGACATTTATATTCTTAATCCAATGATTTAAGCTTAGGTTGCCACATATCCCAAGTATATATTCTTAAACCATGTTCCATCTTCTCAAGAAAACCAAACTTGAATACCCTTTTACTCCTTACTTAATTAACTTTTAGGACAATAACAACCTAGTTTACCCAATTTGAAGTCCCTTAGTACTTTTCTTGTTTAAGCTTAGGCTATCATCATAACCTAGTTCGCTTAAACTAAGGCTCACAATTAACATCTTAACTTACAAAAACTCATCATACTCGAGACTTCAATCGAACTAACGTCATAGGATCAGTCACCATGTCTCAACAAACCATGTAAAACAATTGTGATATGCACCAGTATATATTTGTAATCAAACAAATTTGAACCTCACATAATGGAATCCTCATTTCTACACACTATGGTTCTTATCTTAAACGGGTAATACCTCACAGCCTTTGCAATTTATACAAATTATATAATCCACCAATACTTCACTGATACTTTCTTATCACATACATTTATCCCATGATGTAATAAACTAACCAAACATATCCAAACACCTTCTCCACCATATATCCATTATAATAGCCATATAGTACCAGTTGGTTGGCTATATGCTTAACCTAACTCCCAATATTATAAGGATGCATCCTAATGTACTATTGAAGATGCGCCTCCCTCAACAATGTGCCATTAACCTCTATTGGCATGATGAGTGATAAGAACACGTGAATGAATTCACATACGAATATATATATATATATATATATAGATCTATAATCCCAAAAGATCTCTCAAGGTCCTTGTCGATAACTTTTTCTCCAATACTAACAACAACCATAAGACTCTGACACTACACCTTAGTGCTAGGAGATCCTTAGGGATGGCAATATAAGAGCTTTATGAATTTAAAAGGTGAAACCCTTTCTCAAGTTCACCAAAGATTTAACTTTCTCTTGATTGATGTTAGATCCCAAACTAGCAACAATTGGGAAAACTCCATAAAATGTAGAGAAGAGATAGAGAATTAAAGAACATTAATCATCAAATCTTCAAATCATATTCATGTATTCAACAATATGGAGGGGAAATGAGAAGAATACCATGCATTGGAATGAATCGACTCTCATAAGTCCGTGTGTGTAAAAAGTGTATTTTCTCCCAAGTCTCTCTTAATCAAAGAGCTAGGACACCATATTTGTAGGTGCCCATTACAATTGCAAAGCCCAAGCCCATAACATACTAAAAAAGCCCAAAATACAATTCTTTATATAACCTTCTATCAAATTGGGGCTAATTAGATCTAAAAATCTCCCCCTAAAGTTTTATAAAGAAAGCATCATCAAATAAACTCCCCCTTTGTTTCTTTAGAAGCTCTAATGTTCCATTCTTCAAGTCTTCAAGGCGTTACAAGCTCCCCCTCATATGTAGGCTCATTTCTTGAAAAACTGAGACATTTTACACATTTTGTCGAGCTTTCATGACTCAACTTCATCGCTGTTTTTTTACCATTAAGGAGACTTATTGAGAGAAAACATAAAACATCCAGATTCAACTTCAACCTCTTAGCTTATCAACAAGTTTTGATTCAACCAATTTGGATGAAAATTGAGTAAGTTGTGTAAGTTTTCCCTCTGCTGCGCAAAACAGTCATTAGAACAAAGAATTTGACGCTTTAGACCTCGTTTAGTTGAATTCGGCTCCGAGCTTTAGATTGAAAAATAGAGGGGATAATGACAATAAATATTTCACACATGTATCTTGAATCCACGAAGAACAAACATACGAACACCCATCTGAAATCGGAAGGAGTATGAGTGAAAATCAATGCTTTCGTTCCAGCATTGGTCAACAGACTTTGACAGTGAATAAGACATACTAGCTCACTGAATTTGAGAAAACTCAAAATTTCAAAGTCGTGCACCTGTGACTTATCGTTCCAACGCAACTGGATTCATGTAAATTGAAGCTTTGAGTAAAAAATTGTGCGCATGTTTTTAAAATAGCGAAGTGCTGTCAAAAAACCGAAAAAATAATCGGGTTACGGGCTTTGGTTCGACGTGAGTTCTGGGCCAACATACTTTGAATTTGATGCTCTAGACTACTCCTGGTCCGTCTCTGGTCCATCATGAAGTTTGGTCTTCATGGGCTTTGATTAGAGAGTTTTGATCATACTGAAAGCCATAAAAAGACATCAATCAGAGCTTCTGTATAGTGTATGCAGAGCATCTGGACAACAACTTCTGGTCTTTGTAACTACAGGTCATACAGAGCCTTCTGGCTTGTCTATGCAAAGCTCTGCACGAGGGCACTTTTGTATAACCTTCTATCCCATTAAGCTTTAATTAAGATCTGTCTTATTAAGCTTTTATCATGCTTCTGAAAAGTATAACTTCTGAATCTGATTACTTCTGATACATCAAAGCTTCTGGACAGCTTTGCAAAGGCTTCTGTATCATTAAGCTTCAAGTTAAGTTCTCGAATTGCATCTTCTGATTTGTTTTAGCTTCTGGATAGAAGCTTCTGATTAAGTTTAAGCTTCTGATCAAAGAAAGATGCTTCTGATCTGAAAGTTTCTGAAAATCTGAGCTTCAGATTAAGCTCTGCATCCTTAAGCTCTTATTAAGCTGTCTCATTAAGATTTTTTGAAATGCTTCTGAATAAAAATAATTAAAAAAAAGGAGAACTTCTGGACAAATTTGCAGAAGTTCGATACGGCTTCTGTTCGAATTTTTGTTGTAACTTCTTCTGATTAAGCTTTTGATTTTTCACAAAGATCACCAACCAACTTCTGGACTGATTTGCAACTTCTGAAAAATGCTTCTGGACGACCACCTCCAGAAGTTTATACCTTCTGATTAAGGTTCTGGTCGAAAGTGCTTTTGGACAGCCTTATGATTTGAATAAGCTATGGCTTTCGAACAACTTTTTCAGAAGATCTTTATGGCTTTTGATGTGAAGCTTCTGAACATAATCTCTGAGTCCATCTGTATGACCAGAAGCTTCTGATGTGCATCTTTAGAGTCCATTTTCTGATGTGTCGCTTCTAATGTGCAGCTTCTGAACAAAACCTCTTTATGATCAGAAGCTTTTACATGACTTCTGGACAACTGAAACTTCTGCACATCTGAACTTCTGGATAGCTTGCACTTTAATTTGCTGATATGTGCATTTGCTTCATCCACAATTGAACATCCTTGTGGATCACACAACATGTATAATCTTAACAGAAAGTTGAGTCGATCTGTATGAATCTGCTCCTCAATACGTGTTGTTTGACAGGTACGACGTTTCTTCCTATATTAAGTATAAGACACAATAGCCCTGCTGATTCAGAAAGTCATCCTCTTGATCTTCATCTGCCTTAAGGAGTTCTGTATCAGGCTGCAGCTCCTGGAATTTCACACTTGGTGCATGTTGAATTTATAGAGATTATCGAGAAGTTTTGATCGTATTTCATCCAATAGCTGATAAGAGTTCTTATTTTCAGTGTTACTTGGAGCATGGTGAACACTATAATCAAAACCAAAATACTCAAAATACTCATGTTTAGGTATCTTATCTTCCATCACTTTGCCAATTATCGGCTTAAACCATGCTTGGTAGCTTTCATCATCTATGACATCATCCAGACTGCAATGGTGATGAACTGAATGAAAGATTAGAGAAAAATCAGTGGCTGCCCTCTTTTCGTATATGAGTTTTTGAAGATTTATGCTCTTGTAAGTTGGTATTTCAGCTTTTGACCTTCTGTTCTTTGGTGAGTGAAACAACCATGCATCTGAATATCTACGAACAATTGAGCCTTTATGATAGAATGTGACCATTTGCCATGAAAGTTGGCAACAATATTGCCAGTAGTGACATCAGAAACTACATCCAAGCAGCCTTAATAGATTTAGCAGAAGCATTTGCTGCTTTGACCTGACAACATGCAGTGACTAGTTCAAGTTCCAAAGTACAGAACTCATTATTAGCTCTTGTATAATTTGCATCACAAGGAGTGACTTTCATCAGGTCCGATAGACAGTACCATTCATCACTTCTAACAATCCCCTTGCAGCTGTTTGAAAAGCATTTTCTGATCCATTATGAAATGTGACCGAGAACCTGCATTATAGAGTATTATTTTACTCCTTTTTGTTTTTTTTTTCTATACCATAAGACTCTTTAGATCAAGGGCAGTAGCATATGCATCTCAAATAAAAGCAAGTTATCCTGATGAAATAGTTAGTGCTAACAGGCATTTTGCAGCAGCTCAAGGACTCATCAGAAGGGTATTCAAGTTCTGTTCAAAAGTGATCACAACAACAACTACTAGAAAGAATCAAACCATCATGAGTTCCATTTGAATACTATGATCAATCCCTTGTCCGTTTTAAAACAATAGCGACAAAAACTTCGTGTTTTGGGAAGCTGAACAACAAAAATTGAATGATTGAACATCCTTGAACCAAAGTCATTCATATCAGGGTTGTGTTAACATGTTGCTATAGAAAATCTACCATGGGCAACGGAAAACTTTAAACCAAATCTGAGTAATTGGTTCTATAAGCAAATAAAAAGGGTATGTCAAAAAAAACACTCTGATTAGATGAGGCCCCTGTTAGTATTCGTCCAACTTCTTCAATATACCAGCCTTGAACGATTTGGCTTTTAATCCAGACCAATAGCAACAATTTCTTTGAGAATAACAGAAAATACAAACCACACAAATATTTCCAGATTAATCCAATAAGAGCGCAATCCAAGATGATCAAAACTGACCAGTTAACTCTGGAAAGTATTAGTAAGAATAATGATCAAGAACTGAAAGATCTGATATGTTATCCCTCCAAATTCAAACTAAATCAGAATTATTGATTCATTGTAAAATGGACCCAAATGAATGAAAAAGAGTCCAATCTCGGATTAATATAAGGCCAGATCTGAGATCTACAACCCTACTACTAAGATGCTGAAAAGCTATGGACTCAAGCACACAACAAGATGAGATCAAAGATCAACCACCTACTTAGTGCTTAAAATATTAGACCAATGAAGGAGAGATCAAATTTAATCAAAAACACATACACACATGTTGTAAAACTGATTAGATCTAATTTATTGAAATTAAATCTTCATAGATACATTTCATTAAACATGTGGTGTGCAGAATCAGATTGGGTTTAAAATCAATATAATCTTCTATGAATGATCATCCAAATCTCATCTAGATGAAATATTGGATCTCAAATAAGCATAAAACAGAAAATCATATCATAGAAGTGATTTTTGGGTTTAGGCTCATGTGATTGAAACAATTAAAGCACCAAAACACCAAAATCAATAACAAATTTCTACAATCGTTGCCATGTATGACCGAATTGAAGAAAAGTTTCTTCAGTCGGCTCTGATACCAAATGTTAGATCCCAAAGTACCAACAATTGAGAAAACTCCATAAAATGTAGAGAAGATATAGAGAATTAAAGAACTTTAATCATCAAATCTTCAAATCATATTCATGTATTCAACAATATGGAGGGGAAATGAGAAGAATAAAACACATTGGAATGAATCGACTCTCATAAGTCCGTGTGTGTAAAAAGTGTATTTTCTCCCAAGTTTCTCTTAATCAAAGAGCTAGGACACCATATTTATAGGTGTCCATTACAATTGCAAAGCCCAAACCCGTAACACACTAAAAAGCCCAAAATACAATTCTTTATAAAACTTTCTATCTAATTAGGGCTAATTAGATCTACAATTGATATGAAAACTGTCAACAGAGAATACTCTAATGCTGAAATCCTGACAAAGTTCATGGAGGCACTACCTGAACAATAGGGAGTGTACACTACATGTCTAAAATTGTCAAAGATTCTTGAAACTCTCTTTCTAAGTGCTTTATACGGAATGCTCCTAAATGAAGAGCAATCTCAAGATTTAAGGAAAACCCTCATTTATGATATCAAGAGTGCCAAAAGTACTTCTTTGGCACTAGTGACTTCAGAGGCAGATCCTTCAAACAAGTTTCTTCCTCTATCACTTCCATCATTGAACTAAATCAAACTGATTCAGAAGAACTCACTGATGCTGATATTTCTGAGTTTGATAATTCTCTAGCTCTTCTCACAAACAATTTTAGAAGATTTGCTAGAAAGAGTAACTTTCGAAAAACTCTAGTCATCATTGACTCTGACAAATCAAAGACTCTTCCTGCTGAAAAAGCTTCTGCTATATGTTAAAACTGTCAGCGAAAGGGTCACTTTGCGAGTGAGTGCAGATCTAAGAAAGTAGCGGCTCCACTTCCTCTCAGACCTCTGATAAAAAGGAGAAATACTCCAAGTTAAACAATAAATACAGAGATCTAAAAAAGAACCAGCAAAAAGGCAAAGCTCTAGTTGCTGAAGAAGTTGATTGGGATCATGAAGATGATTGGGCCAAAACCTTTGACGAATCAGGTTCTGATGAAGAAGATCTTGCCGTCCTCTTCCTAATGGTCAGAATCGAGGAAGCTGAAAAAGATTCTGAAACATCATCGTCAGAGTCTCCTTCGACTCAGGTAAATATCTCTACTATCCTCTCTATATCTGAAGGTGATAACTTGTCGACTTTCGATTCTATGACCGTTGATTTTTACAAAGCTTTAAATGGAAAGATCCAAGCTGAACAAATTAATCTTGATCTATCTGAACAACTGAAAAATTGCCATTTAAAAATGAAAGAGCTTTCGATTCTTTGTAAATCAAACTATAAGCATTGAAAGACAACAAGCTATCACTGAAAGGGAAAAGGCTATCGCTGATCTCAAAGCTGAAAAAAAGACCATCGAGAGATGGTGCAAGGCTTCCGATAAAGTCAGTGAGATCATCAATGCCCAAATCTCTATGAAGGTCAAAATTTGTTTAGGATATAACCCTGACCAAGAAGAATCAGAGAATGATCGTTCGATGTTAAAATTCAGAATGTTTGTTTCTTCAATCCCTGATCCTTCTTCTCAGAAACCTTATATCAATGAGATGCGACCTATCTCTAAGTCCAATGATTCTAAGAAAATGATCAAGGACAAGTTTCTTGACCATGTTCCTACAATCAAGAATTTTCAGAAACAAAAGAAGAACTCCTCTATCCCTTCAGTGAGTCATCCTAAAACTGGAAAGAAGATCCCTGGATTTATTCAGAGATTTACTCCCAGAATAAAGATTGACCTCACTCCTCTCTCTGAGAAAATTGTTATTCCTCCAAGGACACTAGACAAAGGAATTCTCGGTTCTGGCCCTGAAATTGCTTCCACCTTCTCTCTAAATTCCTTCAATTCCAAACCCGTTTTCAAATATAGGAAATGCTATCACTATGGTGAGACTGCCCACATTGCAAGCAAATGTGCTAATGTTACTAAAGCTGAAAAATTAGCTCATGGTAAGAAAGTAGCTCAAGCTGATAAATCAGCAAGAACGAAATCCACCAAGGTTGGTAAAATTTCCAAGGTGAAGATACCAAGTAAAGAAAAGTCTTCAGGCAGTAGCTCTTCCGCCACTCCTTCCACTAACTTAGCAGGGCCCATAGTAATATGGGTACCTATGAAAAATTAAATTTTTGTTATATACAGAGTGCTAAAGGTATCTGGTATCTCGATAGTGGATGCTCAAGGCACATGGCTGGCAGAAAATCTCTGCTCTCTGAATACAAGGAAGAAATTGGTCCCCTCAGTGACCTTCGGTGGAAATGGCAAAGGATACACCAAAAGTTATGGAAATCTATTCAATGGAGCAACTTCATTCAGTCGAGTCGCTTATGTTGAAGGAGTAAAGCACAATTTATTGATCGTTTCTCAGCTATGTGACAAAGACTTCAAAGTCTTATTCTTAAAGAATAGATGTGTTGTCACTGATATTAATGACAAACTTGCCTTAACAGACAAAAGATTAGAAAATGTGTATGACATCAATGTGAATAGTTCTCACTCTAAGAATATGTGCTTCATCTCCAAAGTCTCCTCCGATGTCAACTGGTTATGGCATAAAGGACTCTCTCATCTGAACTTTAAGATGATCAATGAATTATCTCAAAAAGAACTTGTTAGGGATCCCCTAAACATACCTTTACAAAGGAATCTCTTTGTTCAGCATGTGAAAAAGGAAAACTGACAAAAGCCTCTTTCAGATCCAAACAAGTCTCGTTACCGACATCTCCTCTCCAGCTTCTTCATATGGATTTATTTGGACCTGTAAATATTCAATTTCTGTCTGGAAAGAAGTACATTCTTGCTCAAATATACGTTGATGATATTATATTTGGTTCCACAAGACTCAAGTTATGCACTCGTTTTGCAAACATAATGAAGAAAGAATACAAAATGAGTATGATGGGTGAACTAATATATTTTCTAGGTTTGCAGATTAAGCAATCTGACAAAGGAATTTTTATTTGTCAAAGTAAATATGTTAAGGACATGCTGAACAAGTTTGATATGAATCAATGCTCAGCGATGAAGACTCCTATGGCACCTCCTTTGACTTTGAATAGGGACCCAAATAGGAAACCTGTCAATGTCACTACCTATTGAGGGATGATCGGACCTCTGCTATATCTTACAACGAGTAGACCCGATATCATGTATTCTACCTGTCTTTGAGGTCGATATCAAGCTGAACCAAAGGAATCTTACCTAATCGCTGTAAAGCGGATTTTCAGATATCTGAAGGAAACTACTAATTTGGGTCTTTGGTATCCCAAAGGCTCAGGTTTCAATTTAATTGGTTACTCTGATAGTGATTTTGCAGGTTGCAAGATAGATAGGAAGAGCACCACTGGTGGGTGTCAGCTTTTAGGTGGTAAGTTGATAAGCTGGACAATCAAAAAGCAGAACTCTGTGTCCACATCTACCGCTGAAGTTAAGTACGTAGCCGCTGATAGTTGTTGTGCTCAAATCCTTTGGATGAGAAATCAACTAAGAGACTACGATCTCAAGCTTTCTAAAATCCCTATCTATTGTGATAGCACCAGTGTTATTGCTATTACAAACAATCCTGTACTTCATTCCAAAACCAAGCACATTGAGATTCGATATCACTTTATCAGAGATTATGTGATAAATGATGAAGTTGAACTTCATTTTTTGCCAACTGAATATCAGCTCGCTGATCGTTTCACCAAGCCTCTTGATGATACGAGATTTAATCTACTTATAAGTGAGCTTGGTATGTTTAACGCTAAATAATTTCTATTCATCGATTAACAAATATTCAGTTACATACAAAATAAGCCTTCAAACCCTTACATTCTCTGAACTCTGACTCAGCGATACTTGATTTATCTCGCTCAGATATGAACTTCTAAATCCTTACATTCTTTGACTATCTTCATATTTAGAGAATAAATCTCAAAAATTAAAACCCATCACTGACAATCTTTTATTGTCTATTGATGAAGAATTTAAAAATAATGGTTAACAGTTATTTAAATGATAATCTTATTCAAATTTTCAAATGAGAAAAGGACATGTCAGACCTTTATCTGACAGACGTCGGACCACGACTTTCCTTTCTGATCTTTTTCTAGGAACGTGCGTTAGGTCATCATTACTTTTTTCAAAAAGCTAAAACCGTCGTTTAGCTTTCTTTCTTTCTCTATCCTCTTGCTATTTAAACAACTTTCGTATTCATTCAATTCTTTACGCGCTCATTGTATTCAAAATCAGGAACTTCCTTCGAATCATCAAGCATTCTCCAAGAACACGCACTTGCGCGTTTTTCTTTGTTTTTCACTTTTAAGGTTTGATATAACCCTTTATTCTTCATTAAAAACAACAACAATGTTGTTTATTACTTCTCTGCCTCCTTTATAACTTCCTGTTATAAAGATCTTCTTCTTTAATCTAAAACAAATGTGTTAAAACTTTAAAACCTGTTTTTTTTAAACCTGTTCTAAGTTCCTTCTTAGAATAGAAGACCATTTTTGGTATTTTTTTTCTAAAAACTAAAATGTGCTTAAATTTTGTGTTATTCTACCAAATAACAAGTATTTTGATCTTTGTTCATCAAAACACTTGTTTTGTTTTTTAACATTTGGTATTCTTCATACCGAAACATATTATGGTTTATACATTTTGTATTAAATCATGATCTTTCTCTTTGGTGTTCCTATCTTTGAAACAGAAATGGCCTCTACAAGCATGAACCCTCAAGATGATTCCTCTATCCAACAAGTTGTCCTTCAGCGAGCACCAACCTGCACCTTCTTTTTGGAACAAGCAACATTCAAGTCGTGCAATTACTTGGCTCTGGTGGACATCCCTGCTGAAAAGCCACACTTCAAAGATGGTGCCACGTTCATCAAGGCTTGCCCGCTGATGTACGCCTTTATTCACAACCCCATTGGCATCACTGCTCACCTACAGGCTCTTTGGTACACTGCACGAGTCTCACCACTGACAAGGGAAACAAACTCCCTGCTATTGGATTCCTGATCCCTACTCATGGTGACTTCGCCTTCACTGCTAGTTTCCTGAGGAACGCTCTTCGCCTCCCTGCTAGAGGAAAGAATCAGCAATGGGCCCCTGAATCCACCAAGGAGCAAATTGCTGACTTCTTGGATTCTATAGACTATGCATGGGAAGATCCTACTGAGAAGTCCGTTGGTTCCAAGATTGAGTAGAAATGGCTACCTGCTAGATGGCAGTATATCTTCACCCAAGTAATTCAGTGCCTGGGTTCCAAGATTGGCTCTCACGATTGGGCCAGCAAACACTTTCAAGATCTCAGATTTGCTCTCTGCACCAACTACAAGCTCAACTACGCTGACTATATCTTCAGCGACATGTTCAACAAGGTGAAAGCTGCAAAAAGGGACAAGTTCGTTCCCTACCCAAGATTCTTTGCTACTATCTTGGAGGTCGCTTTCAAAGGTGAATACCCAACGGTCGCCAACCAAAGCTTCTCAATGGTCGGCAAGAAATCGCTGGATATTGATGAGCATCCAGGAGATGCTCCCTATACCTCCTACATGCTGCAACTCATCAGTGAGGCAACACCTGTGTCCAACTCACTGCCCAACCCATCAGTGAGTATCCAAGACACCTCCTCCCCTCTCAAACGAATGGAGCCGACCATCGCTCACATGCCCCCTGCCAAGAAACAAAAGAAGGGAGTCTCTCAAAAGACTTCCCTCTCTGAAAAAGATGTATCACCAATGCTACACTCAGCCCCTGCCACGACAACGGTCTCTACATCCGTTGCCGCTTCATCATCGCTACCACCATTTTCAGCGACTCCGGTCACTGAGAATGTTATAGCCAGCTTCGCTGAAGTTGGAACAGGTAATACATTCACAACCCTCTCTTCTTCTTCATCCATCTCTTTTTTGGTCCTCACATTAACTCATGATTCAGAGATAGTTGTCCCTATCTCTGATGAGGTTGAAATGCTCGCTGTCCACACTTCAGTATTGTTTCGACAATCTGAATTTTGGAAAGCCAGTAACACAGGACCTCATAATGTTTCTCTTAAAAATTCTAAGACACAACCTAGTGATTCTCAAGATGCTAGCCTCGGATATGGTGTCCCTGAGAGTAATCCTCACGATACTCTCAAGGTTATCAATATTTCTTCACCTCACCTTTCGTCTAATCCAGATCTCTTTCTGGCTGCCTTGTCTATGTTATCAACATCTATTGCACCTCCTTGCACTACCTCAGCGACCACTACTACCACCAAGATCACTGACACTTTTGTCAGTGGCAGCAACCTGAAATCTCCTCAGGAGCTTAGGAACATCAAGAAGGAGAAGCTCCCTAGTCAGTTACCGTGCTACCCTATGGACATTCCAAAGATTGTCCTTCCTAATCCCTCTTTCCCAGCGATTGATTTCCTGGTGCATGAGTGTTCCCTTACAAAGGCCAGGGTGGACACTCTTCAACTGTCCTCCGAACTTATCTTCCAAACAATTGCTGGAGTACCAGGGATGAAGGCCACGACCAATAACCTCTACTCTGACATTCAGTCAGTGAAGGATGACAATTCAGCACATGGGTCGGCCATCGAGAGGCTGGAAAAGGCCATGGAAGCTCAGAGAAAGGCACTTGAGTCTATTATTTAGAAGACTCAAGCTGACATGATGCGGCTCTTACAAAGCATCGCTGACAAAAGCCCCTCCTTACTGCTGCAAACCGGAGCATGTTGGATCAGGTTATACAGAACCAGTTTGTGCACACTACTACTCTCAAGGATGTAAGCTCGAATGTGCGCACCCTGATGGTGCACGTCCTACCTCCTGATAACATTGAGGGGGAGAGATGTGCAAGAGAGATAACTCACGAGATTATAGGAAAGGTAAATGAAACAACTCCCAGAACTCCTATTTCTCCCTATGGTCACCAAGATCCCCCACAACAGACCTTCATCGCTGATGATGATGAAGAAGAAGAAGAAGGAAAATATGATGATGATGATGATGATGAAATCCCTCATCATGAGGAGATGATGATGATGATGTGACATTCCTCCAAGTATCAATCGGTTCTTTCATCAAAGTCATCCAGGAAATTTCATGCCTGAAATCGTCTTCAGAGATCCTTTGGGGGACAGACCACCTCCTTCTCAAGGGCAGTCCGATCCCTCAGGGAAAGGCAAGCAAGTGGTGAATCTTGACTCCACTACAACACACTCTGAGAGGGAGACCGCTACAGAGGTAAGTCTTCCCTTATCCCTTTTACTCCCATCTCTGAACCCTCAACCTATCCAGCTTTTCCTCCTCCAAATTTTGGAATCGATGAACCTCTATCTCCATCCCCCATTCTCAGTGAGTCTAGTCCCCCAAAGGACTCTACATTTATGAGGGAACCTTCATCAGAAGAGCAGTTTTTGTACATATTTGAAACTGACTCTGACGATGAAGAAGGCCTTATTCCAAGATGACACGTACATAAGAAATCAATAAACGAACCTAAAGAAGAGCAAAGGAGAATAAATTTCCTCAGGGAGCTAGAAGCTAACAGAATAAAGGTGCCTCGTACTATTGAACTAGAAGAACCTATACCTATTAGCATAGTGATTCGACTTCTTATCCAAGGAAGAGAGAGCTCAAGCCCTTGAAGCTTAGAGAATAAGGGATGAAAAGATAAAACAAACAGAGAGTGATCTAGAGTTGGAAAGAAGAATACTCAGGGAGGATGCCTTAAGAGACGAAGCGATCAAGAAACATAACGAGAAAAGTGAAAGGGTCGCTGAAGCTCTGGCACAAAAGGATCTAGCACGAGAAAATCTGAATGTGAATCCTATAAATGCTCAAAGAAGATTCTCCATGCGCTGACTAATGAGAACAAAAGCCACAGAAAAAATGAACTACGTTGGTGCACTGAAAGATTCAAGTACCGAGTGTCTGAATCAATAATCACTCGTGCTACAATCAACAGACGCACTTCTAAGAAAAGTGGTCTGAAGGTATATGTACGAATGTACAGACATTCGGGGTGCGAAAAAGAAGAAGCCAAGTTCTTAAAGTTCTATGGATACTTTGAATGGCTGGAAATCAGAGATACCATTCAGGGTTCCAAGTCTAAATTCAAAGATGTGTTAGAAAGAGTCTTGGATCAGTTACTACAAAGGATGTCACAGCATGTTCAAGTTCCCCCTCTCCCTGAGCAAACAAGAAGAAAAAGATCAAACGTTGAAGAAGGCCCATTCTCTAAAAATGAGCACGAGATCAAGTTCAACTAAGAAAGTCTCCTTGGGCATCTCGATATCCCTGATATCTTAACGCTCAATATCTCTTTTCCTTAAGGCCTACAACTAGCAGAAGGCGACATCATCCCACTACCTAAAGTAAGTATGGTATTTCTGGATAATGATGGCTTTCTTGGATTCTTCAGAAACTCAGAGATCACTAAGGCCCCCTCAAGATTTGTCAAGGTTATGTACTATCACTGCTGGTCAGATACCGGACCAATGTTGAGGCAAAAGAATACGTATCTAAATGAGCTAAAAAGAAGAAAAGAGAGACTCTCTGACTAGTCTATAATTTCTTTTCTTTTATAGCATTTTTCAGTGTTATTGTACTTTACTTTATATTGTAATTTCATTTCCATGTATTTCTTCAAATTACAAATTAATGAAATTCAATGAAGTACTCTACTCCACTTGTGTACTGAAAAGATCCCTAAAAATAGTAAAAATGGACAATGAACATATGAGTTATATTTTTCTTTTAACAACCTTCACTCACTGATATTTCACTCTGAAATTAAATCATTGAATGTACTTAAAGCTTCTATACTTGTATTATTGTGTTTTCATATCCTTATAAATGAAACTCAATTATAATAAGTAGATTAGCTGAAAAAGATCTCACAGATTAGTACTTAGAAACTTTACTTTAATCTTTTTAAGTCCCTACTAATTCTTTCAAATAATTTTCCTATATTGTTTACTCATAATCAAATAGGGGGAGATTGTTGATCATAATTCCTCTCAGTGATTTGAATATGATTCCTCTGTATACTTAGTGAAAATTCCGTTTATAAGCTAAAGTTTAGATTTAGCGATAGCATATGCTGATTGCACTCAGCGATCGCTGAAAATCAGGAACCTTAAGCTTATCTCTACAGATCTGAAGAACAAGAATCACACCACAAGAACATTCAGGGAAAGTCGAAGACCCAACTGAAGATAGAGATAATCAGCTAGTGATCTGAAGCGGTTCAATGATAGCAATAATTATGTAAATTAAAGTGTGAAGTCTTGCTAGGCCTCAACGATACTTTTGAAGTTCACCCTTGAAGTTTCAAAGTTCAGCGATCAAGTGAAGTCTATAAGCAAGACTATTGTTGATCTTATCCTCGATGCACAAAAGTCAAAACCTTATACTATGTCAGACAAGGAAGTACGGATAGTCTCTTATGTCCCAATCAAATCTGATTTAGTACGGTTCACGTACGGCCAAAAGCATTGTAACACCCGGAATTTAGTAATCAAGATAATGATTTTCACATTCTAAATGTTTAGATGTTTATAAGTTTAATGGAGTGTTTCAAGGCTTCAATGTTGGTTTGCATTGATTTGGAAGTGAAAAACAGAGCAAAAACAAGATTCGGTACCTTCTAGGCGACCATGACAGGCTAGGATGCCATGTCAAGGTTGCAGGACATGGTCGCGAAGGAGGAATTAACAGCCAAATCAGTGCAAACTCGCGGTACACTCCTCGCTACGATGACAGGCTAGGATGCCATGTCAAGGTCGCTGGTCATGGTCGTGGAGGAGGAAAAATCAGCCAATTCAGTGGAAACTCGCAGTACACTCTTCGCTACGATGACAGGCTAGGATGCCATGTCAGGGTCGCAGGGCAAGGTCGCCCGTGTGGTCCAGGAGGTGCTTAAAAGCGATTTTTCAGCTCCATTTCCTCATTTTATCAGATAAGAATATCATTATTGGAAGCAGCTTTGAGGTGCGATTTCTAGGGCATTAATTGCTCCACCTACTTCATCCCAACTCCATTTAGTTCCCCTTAAGTTGAAGATTCAAGTCAAGTTCAAGGTTTAAAGCTTCAAGTGTTCATCTTCTTCACCACTTCATCTTCTTCCATCTTTTAGGGAGATTTCTAGGGTTTTTCTAACCTTAGCCTTGTGAGTTCATTCTTACCTTTCTTAAACCTTATACATGTCAAAATGATGTATTTTACCTTAATATGAAGTTTAAAATAAGTATTTCTATACTTGGAAGATTTTGGTAAAACTAGGTCAAAATGTAACATTTAGGGTTTCTCTTTAAAATGATGTTTTGAATACAAGGAAGAGTTTTTAAAATACTCTCATGACTATATTGGAAGAATATGATATAGAAACCTAAATGTTATTTTGACCTAAATTTGGGAAGTGAAGTTTTGGAAGTATGGAAGTAAATCTTCACAAGTACTTTGTGAGGGAAGTTAATGTGTCGAAAACGATTGCATTCGAAAGTTAGAATAGTGTAAATGGATCCATAGGCACATACAGTCAGAAGTATTTGAGGATGGAACTTGTAATATATCCCGGTTTGGGGTTGAACATGTTCGGAAGAATAATCGAAGTTATGGCGGGTCATTCCAGTGGAAGTTTCCCTCAAAGGAAGTAAAGCGTATCTTTTAGGTGTAAATCGCGGAAGAAAAGAAAAAGAGATGTTTTGGAAAATCTTTTGGTTAAATGTTTATTTACCGGTTTCAAAATTTGAATGGCTTTCTATATTTGAACTATTTGTTCTCATTAGGCTTTAAGCCTAACACTTTTTCTTAAAATGACATGTATAACAGGTGATCAAGCTGGTGGCGCTTGATGGGATGAGTGGAGCTAGATGCCGGTAGCGGCATCCTTTTTTTGAAGTACAATACGTGTATAGATGGAGTTACATAGAAGATTATTTTGAGGATTTAGTGACACCCAAACTTAATCTGTATTTTGTATTGTATAGATTAGTAGGTTGTTATCTGATGTCCCTTTGAAGTTGTAAACTCTCTAACTTTCTCCCCATCTTTATGGGTGATGTCTATTTATTAGAAGTTGTTCTGCATTCTATTTGGTTTAAATTAACTCCCATTTTTAGGGGTGTTACAAGCATGGTTACTATTGGACAAAAGACAAGCTTCCAATGAAAGCTTGACACGTGTCATATACCTTCATTCATGCTACTTTCTATTTCCTCAAACCTCTACTTCTTTTCTGTCTCATTTCCTTGTGCATCAAACTGTATGATTTCTTAGTTACAATAGAATAGGTTTAATTACTTGTTCTAATTTCTGCTTGTAACTATAAATTTGTTTGTTTAATATAAACTCATTTAAAAACTAAAAAATCTTTGTGTTTTTAGTCAACCCCCCTTCTACAAACTGTTTCGATATCCTTGAACTCTTGTAGACTCCTTTGGGACCAACAACAACAATGTCGATGTTGTTGTCATAAACAATGTTGTTGCACCCAAGAAGATCTTGATCGATCCTCGTGGCTTGACACAGGAGGGGGTGGACTACAACCATAAAAGCGTATTTGACATCCATAGAAGCAGCTCCATCTTTTGCCAAGCCACAACTCGAGAAATTGATGCATCATAGTCGAGGCGTGGAATTGGTTAGACTCTAATCAACCTTTGAAGAGACCATCACTAATTGTGCTTGGTAACAACTAACTGCTTCAAAAAGCGGAGTTTATATAATGGCTCATAAGGTGGAATTTCTTTTGTTGGTCGATGTGGAACAATTAAAAGAGTTGATTTATATAGAAGTGTGATAAAAGGGAAACATGCATTCCACAACCGATGCGGGAACATATCACCAACAAATATGAAACCTGATTGTAAACACCATTGTTCTAGATTTTATCATTTAGCTTTGAGTAGATTATAGATTTCATCCCTGTAATTATATACGCAAATTATGCTTTGGTTTCCTCAAGTGAGGTAATTACATGCATGGTCATTGCTTTTTCGATTTTGTTATTGATTGGGTCTCTATTTCTCACTTTCTTAAACTTAACTCTATTAAATCTGTGTATTTTGGTCATTTTACCAAATTCTTTGATATTCGTTTTTGTAGGACAACTTTACAATGTGTATAATTATGTCAAGCATTTAGTAATATCAATAAAAAAACAAAAGCACACCCTCCACTTTCTTGTCATCTCATTCGGACATTTCAGATTCACTTAGATATGAAGAAAAAAATTAACATTTTGAATTAATCTTTTAAAATTCAAGAAGAAAATCTTTATCGTAAATTGGGAACTAAAATCAATGCATAGATTTCAATCCATGAAATGTGAAAGTTGTAATCTTTATCATATCGTTCTGATAAGGTTGGTGTTTAGTGTACCACTCCATGGATGCAAGATAAAAAGACTACAACAATTTTGTGAAGTACTTTTGAATGGATCAAAAAGAAGGAGAACTTTAAAAAAATCGAAATGAGGGAGATCGATGGTTGGGCTAACTACCAAGAGCGAGGATGGTGATGGAAAGTAGACTAGGATGGGGTGTCAAAGGAGAGTGATGTTGGTTGCAAGGGATTTGAATGGTGTAAAGTTTGGAAACGGTAAAAGAAGTTTAACTTTTTTAACTTTATAACCTTCTGAGCTAGTTACAGAAGTAGCTCCTTTGGGTTAAAAACAAGGTTGAAAATGGTGTGAGCTGTAGCGTGGCGGCAAAGTCAAGTCTCAAGTCCTTGCAGCCACGAGGAGGCCATGACAAGATATATTTTCTACTATTACTCAATAAGTAAGTGATATTAAATAACTTAAAATAGAAACTAACAAATTATGCATAAAAAAAGTAAGATATAATATTACGTTCAAAAACCGCACCTTAGGTCATTGCGTGCCACTAGAGATGTAAATCCCAACCCGATCCGTTTGAATCCGGTCAAAGCCCGAATCCGAATCCGAACCCGAATCCGGTCAAAGCCCGATCCGATCCGATCCGGTCAAAATCCGATTTTCGGCCCGCGGACCCGATCCGGTTTGGATATTACCGTTTTTTCAGAGCCCGTCTCGATCCGATCCGAATCCGGATTTCGGGCCCGATCCAGAAATTTTGAAAAAATTACGGTTTTATAGATCCGTTACATGCATTTTTGCCCCCTTTTTGCCTTTTTTTCACCCCAAAACATTATAAATACCATATATGTTGAATGGTTTTACACACCAAACTCACAAAGCAAAAAACGATCACAAATATCTCTATAATTCGTGTTTTCGCCTCGTTTTCATTTCGGTTTATAACATCCCCTCCTAGTTCTCATCTCTTTCTCTCTTCATTTTTGTTATTACTTACTTATTATTTTCAAGAATCACGATGGCCGCTTCCTAACATGATGCATCCAACGAAACGATCGTAAAAGTTATTACCAACCATGGTCAAAACCCGATTTTTTAATTTTTTTAATAATTTATATGTAATATTGCAAAGATGTTAGTTTGCTAATAAATATCAAATATAATAAAACGTATTTTTAAAGTGTATTTGAGTGACCCACTGAAATATTTTTAAAAATTCAAATTGGAAAAAAAATATTTCAAAATCGTCAAATCCTATTTGGACCCGGTTTTCGGCCCAGGTTTGGGCCCGATTTCAAAATCCGGTTCGATGATAACTTATTCGGACCGGGGTGTTACCCCCGAGGCTCGACCCAAAGCCCGATCCGGTTTGGGCAAATCCGGTTTTTCGGAATAATGTTCTGGCCCGAATCCGGTCAAAGCCCGATCCGATTCGGCCTGAATCCGGTCAATTTACATCTCTACGTGCCACAGACATGACGTGACGTAAGACAAACCTTAAGTCGCGACACATCATGACGGGTGTTGCGACAAGCCTTTTTTTACACCGGTTGAAAATGATGTTGATAATTAATTTCTAAAAGTTTGATGGTTTGTTTATTTATTCAAAAAAATTCATAGATTTAATGATTCAAAATAAAAAAGTTGAATGGTTTATTTATTAAAAAAAAGTTACAGTAATTAGTTTTATTGGGTTTTCTAGATTTTTCTCCTATAGTTTATTCCTCCATCTTTTACTTTTTGCAAAAACTAAGGTTCAACACTCAGGGGCGGTACATTTTTTAGAAAAATATATGGATCAAGATAAGGTAAAACTAACGTAATTAGTCAGTTAATAATTGATTAAAATACAATTTAAAGAATTGAATGCATTCCATAAGTGGCTAATTTGTATGTATATTTGTGTACAAATATTATATCTTTTTAGAAAAATGAGGGTTGGCCGAAGACATATTTAGCCAAATAAATTTTTTTATCATCAAAATCAACCCTCATTTTTTTATAGTCACATCCATCCTCCAATTTTTTAATTATCCCACATCGATGAAGAAAAGCTTTGTTTCCTTTAATCATCTTCTATATAAATTAACTATTTTAATTGTCCCATACCGACAAAAAAAAGAAATTCCACCTTATGAATCCGTATATAAAATCTAGCCAGGAGACACTTTATTCTACAATCCTAATTAAATAAAGTTTACCAAAAAGGTTTATTAGAGTATGACCAACTCTATGCCTCAGATCACAAGGCTTTGACTTCTCAAGTTGCCGCTTGGCAAAAGATTGAGATGCTTCTACGTCTTCCAAGGTTCGAGTTCCCCTCTGAGTCAAGCCATGAGGATCGATCAAAATCTTCTTGATGGAGTACTTGGAATATAACGTCTTCAGCCAGATTGCATTTTTCCTTTCGTATCTTCAAATTCTTTCCTTGGACATACACCGTCCGAAGGTTAGTAATTAATCATATTTAATGTGTTTATTATCTTTAACAAACATATTATGAGATGGTTTTCTTCGTGTTTTTGCAGGAAAGTTTAAAGCTTGGTACCATTCCCGAACTACCAATGATCAAGAATCTGAAGCTCATAATAGGAGCCGAAAGAGATGATTGTTTGGTAAAGTTTACTTCCATAGCTCAAGCCTGTCCCATTTTGGAGGTTCTTATAATCCAAGTATGAAAAAAACAATGCAGTTAAAGTGATAATTAATTGGTACTTAATTATCTAGATTTAGGTGATAAATCAGGAATTAAACGACGAGTACACTTCTTATACTAAATTATCATATACGCAGTCTCCTACTAATAGACTAATAGTAACCACGCTAAAGTTTGGTTTTTTTTATTGAAATAACAACGATAAAAAAAAAATCTTCAAGTCCTCTTTTAGAGATTAATCCAGGGTTCCAAATATTCTCAAAATTTCGTTGTTGTTTTGCCAGCTGAATTGGTTGTCACCAAAACGAAAAAGAAGGGAGGTTATAAGGCATGTTGGTGATCACCCCTATGAGCATCTGAAGCAGCTCAAATTTACGGGCTATGACGGTCGAGATAGCGACCTTGAGCTTGTTATGTATGTCATGGACAATAATGCTGCGGGGTTGAAGAAGATCGGTGATAAGAATAAATTAGTTGATTTTCTTATTTTGTTTCCTTAATTAAACTATTTTTGTTTCCTTATTTTATTTCCTAATTGATTAAGGTTTTATTTTGTTTCCTTATTTTATTCGTGATTAAGGTTTTATTTTATTTTCTTATTTTATGTCCTAGGTGATTAAGATTTTATTTTATTTCCTTGTTTTCTTTTTTAATTTTAATCAGATATGTAATTTGTAATATTTTAATCATTAGACAATTATAATTTATTTAACATTCAATTATATAAAGGACTATAATGATAATTCAATATTTTATTTAATTTTAAATATATATTATATAGATAAATATTGACTTATGTCGTAAATATAAAAAAATATAATTAATTATATTTATAATCAAGTATTAAAATCATTTTTAATAAAGTGATCATTATTATATATATTTATTTAATGCAAATATAATTATTATATATACTTATTTTTAAGTAAATATGACTATTATATATTAACTGATAAGAAAGTGGTGGCCCACACCATTTGCCGTTTCACTTTGCACTCGGCAAATATGACGTATTAATTTTAAGGCCGGCAAAAAAAATTACTGTTTATTGGACGGTTGGACGTCCAAAACCGGAAAAATCAATTTTTTGCAAGACGGTTGGAGATGGTCTTGTATGCATAATATTATATATCAAAACAAATTCAAATCGATTATTAAAAGTGTTTGGTTTTGAGGGAAACAATCGGTTGTAGTATACATACATATAATACTTTTATGTTTTAAAAAGAAAAAAGTAAAAGGACATTGTAACCCCTGATGTAACAAACAAAAGTTAGTGGAGTTAGGATTAGGGACCCAATCCGTAACAAAATTGAAACGACAGTGATCACTTTTATAATTGTTTCATTTGAGGGACCCAGTCCAAAATTTTATATAACCACGGGGACCAAATTTATAATTACTCTTATCTTTATAATTATATTTTGTTTTTGATAGAAATTGGGTGTTTTTTTAATATGGAAATATGATAAAAGATCACATTCACATCTCATGGATTTGAATTTATGCATTAATTCCAAGTTCCAATTTTTGATGGAAACTTTCTTCTTGATTTTTAAAAGATGTATTCAAAATTTTAATCTTTCTCCGCATATCTAGGTAAAAGATAACATTCACATCTCATGGATTTGAATTTATGCATTAATTCCAAGTTCCAATTTTTGATGGAAATTTTTTTTCTGGATTTTTAAAAGATATATTCAAAATTTTAATCTTTCTCCGCATATCTATGTAAAAGATAACATTCATATCTCATGGATTTGAATTTATGCATTAATTCCAAGTTCCAATTTTTGATAGAAATTTTCTTCTCGATTTTTAAAAGATATGTTCAAAATTTTATTCTTTCTCTTCATATCTAGGTAAATCAGATATGGTGTGATGCTATTTAGTGCAAGGGTTTGTTGCCGAAGATGATGAAGTGGCCCGAGAAGATGACCAGAAAAGGGATGGTGTGTTTTTGTTTTTTTTTTAATTTTATTATTGAATTCTTTACATATTACATTCAAAGTCCTACAACAAAAAAATATCAAAACAACAATGACCGTACTTGTAATTATTTTACTCGGGGGACCCAATCCATGATTTACACATAACCATAGAGACAAAATTTGTAGTTTACTAAAAGTTAAATGATAAAATCTTGGGCAATTGTGTTTGAAATCTAGTTCCATACTTGGCGGTGATATTTTCCCACATCGGCAATGCAAAAAAAGTTTTTACCTTTTATCACCCTCCTAATAAAACAACTTTTTTAATTGTCTCACATCGACTGACAAAAGAAATTCCATCCTATAACCCATTATATAAATATCACTCGGAGAAGCGGTTAGTTGTTACCAAGCCCAATTAGTGATGGTCCCTTAAAAGGTTGATTAGCCTATAACCAACTCCACACCTTGACAAAACTACTAATTTCGTCGAATTGTCCCTTGGAAAAAGATCAAGTTGCTTTTTGGCTTTGAATGAGGCCTTACGATTATAGTTCTCCTCCGAGTTGAGTCACGAGGATCAATCAAGATCTTCTTGAGCACCTCCATGACAACAACATGGAATATGCAATTACGCTCAAGAAGATTTTGATCAATCCTCATAGCTTGACTGAGAGGGGAACTACAATCATAGAGGTCTCCTTGAAATCCGTAGAAGCGACTCGATTTTTTTCCAACACCAACTCGAGAAATGGATGCCTCCTGGTCTAATTTCTCTTCTTTTATTCTGTAACCTCATGTGGGATTGTTCATGACAATCAACCCTGAAATTTTCTTGAAATTGGACGCAGGAGGGTAATTAAAAAGACGAGACTTTGAAGAAAATTTCATGGGAGGAAAATAGACATACTTACGGAAAACAAACCCAAGGATCTCATGTATGTGACAAGGTTTAATGCACGATTATAATGGCCATTGCTAGCTCTATATGCATACACTTTGTACAAAACTGATAGAAGAAAGGCAGAAATTCAATCGATCTGTTGGTTAATAAGACCAAATTATGTATTTTACAAGGTAAAAGGAGGCACTTTTCTGCTTTGAATGATTGATAAAAAGAAAAACAACAAAATGTCATAATATCTCATCAAATAAGTACTGAAATGGAGTATCTATTTCAAATTTATCCATCAATTTTGAGCCTAAAAATTTATCCATCAATAATGAGCCTAAAAATGATGATGACATCAAATAATAAAATACGAGCTTTTCGGAATTAATATATAATTAGTCATAGATAATTGAAGGATGCATCTAAGATTTTACAAATAATATTTGCAACAAAAGTAGTGTATTGCCATAAAAAATAAACTAGTTTTTGTGCAAAAGAATAAGGAGTACAAGTCTACAAAATGCTGGTCAGTCTTCAATATTCTGTAATTGTGAAATCCCCAACATATTCATAACCTTGAAGGATATGCACCACGACCTTGCTTGGAGAATTTGTTCAACACAAATAAATGCGAACATGATGCATCTAAAGGCTATTTGTCATGGAGTTACGAAATTACAGAAGTGTATGAGCTAGAAAAGCTAAAAGCAACCATGAATTAACTATGATAATAGGAAATAGAAATAAACAACATTCTTTTCATTCTCTTAACGTCAATTCCAGGCTAAAAGCAAAAAGAAATCGTGAATTAAAAAAATAGTGAATCAAAACAAAAACGTGAGCATGGAATCAAAACAAAACCGTGAACCGTGAAATCAAAACAAATCAAATCGTGAATTTAAAATCAAATCATGTCACACCCGTTAAAGCGGAAATACGAGGTACGACCGTTCTAGGTTTCACAACAAAAGAAATATAAACACCAACCATACATATATTTAAAACATCAAAATTTAAAGTTTAAAAGTTTACAACCCGACTACTTTAACTTTAACAAAAAAAAATTACATCAAAATAGATATATATAAAGTCTTGATTGGTGTTCCACAAAAATAAGCTAAGCCTGATCGGTTAACTTCTTATTTCCCTGTAAAGAATGTTAAAACAAAAGGGTCAACTACAAAGAGTTGGTGAGTTCACAGGTTTTCAAATGCACAAAACATTTTATATGCAAGGTATAAAAATAGCGAATCACTTTAACTTTTTAACCTTTATGAGCAAATATACAAATTACCATTACACATGATATATAAATATTGAGCCACTACTAAGCCTACTCGACATTCTACGCCCCACGAACTACCTCAGCGGTGGACCTAAAGTCCACATGGGTAGAGCATTCTTAATTGATAAAGTGAACCCCTACTTGCCAGTTAGGTGGGTATGTCAGCCATATAGCGCTATCCAGAAATATCATCGACTCATTTAGAGTTAAATAGTAGTGTACCACGGGGACTTTACATAACTCAACATATCATTTTTGTGTAACATAAATTTGCTCATCATAATGATTTATATGCTTTTCATAAGTCAATATAAATCAATTCAATTTCCTTTAAAACAACATGCTTTACACCCCAAAACGTATAAACATATAAAAAAAGGGGTCGTGAATACTCACCTTATAGCAAAAGCTCCAATTAACAAAACACGATCCACACCTACTCGTCGGCCTAACGTTTCCCTATAAAAATAGCGCACCCAAATGATCACTTATATGTCTAACGAATACAAAGAGAGTGCTTATAAGTCATTATATGTCCAACTTGGTCTACTATTGTCTTGTTATTCATAATGCACATATGCTCTTTAAAGAAATAATTTATACCGAAAATGTAATGTATAATCTTTTAAGTGATCCTAATTTATGAAATCAAATAGTTTCAAAGTTTCATTTCCTGACAGAAACTATAAGTCCCAAAAATGATCAATTTAATGTAACATCCAAAATAATAAAAATTCCCATATTTCTATATGTGATGCATTACTGAGTTAAGGTCATTGTGACCAAATTTCATGCATTTTAAACATATGAAAAGGGTTCAAATAATTTCTATCAAACAGTGTGTCACAACAAGCATGACAGATTACAAACTGTTAGTAAAACAATCATTTGAGGAGTTCTACTTAATATTTTTCAGAAATTTCAGTTGGATTATAAGCATAACATATAAAGGACACTTTTGAAATAAGAATCACTCATTTTGGATGAGTTATGAAGGAGATATGGCACCACAAAGTTGCATGCACACTTCTGTCATTAGTTGATAGATTGCACACTTAACCTTAATAAATTGGTTAATGCCTCAAAACTTCATATTTTTTTTAATTAAACTGGATTAATCTGAACCGTAACTCATAAAAGAAAACTCCAGAAGAATAAATATGCATTATGGAAAAATATTCAAAGAGATATTATCATGCAAAGTAGGGTTTACCTACTGGTGGTTTCACAGTTTGCACACCTAAAATGTTTTAGGTGTTTGGAGGATCAAAACTCCATATTTTCATGTGATTCCACTTGCAAAAAAAATATAACTCATAAAACTAACTTTCAAAAGAAAAATTATTCTTTTTCATTGGATTTGGAAGAGATATGGTCATTTGAACATGCATGCACAAATCTGTCAGCTTTGGTCAGAATGCACACTCATTTTATTTTGATTAATTAAACCTCAAATCACCATATTTTTTAATGAAACTAGTGGCATTTGAAAGATAACTCATTAAATTAAATTCCAGAAGAAAAATCAAGTAATTTGGATGAATATTCAGAGAGTTATGGTTGTTCAAAGTAGGGTTTACTTACTGTTGAACTTCCAGATGCACATTCAAGTTCTGATGAGCATTTGGGGGGTCAAAACTCAATGTTTTTGAGTGAGACCACTTGGATGAGAACCCCAACTCACTAAATAAAGTTTTAGAAAGAAGATTCATTATATTTGAAAAAATTATTTGCAAGAAATGGACGATTTATGCACATGCAATAAATCTGTCAGCACCAAAAATCACCATTGTTGTTCAAAAACACATAAAATCATGATTTTCACCTATTTTCTTGAATTTTATTGTTTAGGTCATTGATTACCACCATTATGTAACTTTTTTATATGTTTTTGGTGTGTAATCTTTCCATAAAACTCAAAATTTACAGAGGTTAGAAGAAGAAGACTTAGAATGCATGAAAAGTGGGGTTTTCACCCATAAATGGTAAGAAAAATGAGAGTAAAGTTGTTACCTTGTTTGGATGATGATTAGAGCTTCTAAATCCTTGTATGAACTTGATCTCGATGAAATTTTTTAATGATAATGGCTGGAAATTAAAGAGAGAAAAGAGGGTGTTGAAAGTGTCCTTTGAGTTTTAGAGAGAGAGAGAGAGATGAGAGCAAATTTTGAATTTGAAAATGAGCAAATGAGGAGAAAAAATGATTTTTATATGTGGACAAGGGGGGGTGGCTGGCCATGGGTATGGGCCCACCCAACCCAACAATTTATTTTTGTAAAATTAATTTAAGCCCAAATAAAAATGAAATTAAGAGTCAATTTTCTCAATTTTGGCGTTTTTCCTTCAATATATGAGCCCAAAAGTGTTTAAATTATATAAAAAAAACTTTTATATTTATCATTCTAAACTATATATTTTATATAAATTAGGTATTATATTGGACGTTTTAGACAGTTACGGGTCGGAACCGGACTTTCTAAGCAATTACCGGTAACTCTAGAAATTTTTCGGCCAATCTAATCTAACTAACTCCCAATCTTATAAATTATCTAAAATAACACTAATATAAACTTAATAAGAGCTAACTTGGAAGCTCAAATTTGACAGTTGTCACAATCTCCCCCTGTTAGAGAAATTTCGTCCCGAAATTTAAGAACTAGCTTTCTCCGGGGCGTTCGCAAACAGGCGAGGATACTTATGCTTCATCAAATCTTCTCGTTCCCAAGTATACTTTGGGCCATGCTTCACATTCCAGCAAACTTTAACAATAGGGATTTTACTGCGCCTCAGTTGTTTGACTTCTCGGTCAAGGATTTCGATTGGTTCATCAATGAAGTGTAACCGATCGCTAACTTGAACATCTCCCAAGGGTAGAACTAATGTTTCATCTTCCAGACATTTCTTCAAGTTTGACACATGGAACGTGTCGTGGATG
This sequence comes from Silybum marianum, assembly GCA_036898165.1. Taxonomy (NCBI): domain Eukaryota; kingdom Viridiplantae; phylum Streptophyta; class Magnoliopsida; order Asterales; family Asteraceae; genus Silybum; species Silybum marianum. The sequence continues at coordinate 10,039,232 of CM072541.1, forward strand.
GCGCTCAATTCATGTGGTAACTTTAGTTTGTACGCTACCGGTCCAATTCTTTCGAGTATTTCAAATGGACCAATGTATCTGGGACCCAGCTTGCCTCTCTTCCTGAAATGTACTAGTCCCTTCCATGGTGATACTTTCAGAAGCACTTTATCACCCACTTGGAACTCTAATGGCTTTCTTCGATTATCCGCATAACTCTAATGGCTTTGAATAGTTCTTTCCGATTGTCCATCCGTTTGAGGATGATAGGTAGTGCTATAATCCAACCGTGTACCCAATGCCTTTTGAAGAAATAGCCAAAATCGTGATGTAAAGCGAGTGTCTCTATCTTAGATAATAGAAATAGGTACACCATGACGTGTAACTATTTCATTGATGTAAATTTGTGCACGCCTTTCCATACTGAAATCTTCGCGGATGGGAATGAAATGAGCTGATTTTGTAAGTCGATCAACTATAACCCATATACAATCGTGACCCTTTCCAGTTTTCGGTAGCTTGGTTACGAAATCCATGGTTATTTTCTCCCACTTCCATTGAGGAATTTTAGGCTGCTGAAGTAGACTGGATGGTTTCTGATGTTCGGCCTTAACTTTTGCGCAAGTTAAGCACTTGTTTTTGTACAAAGCAATGTCTTTCTTCATTCTTGGCCACCAATAATATTTTTTCAGATCCTTGTACATCTTATCCGCTACTGGGTGAACTGAATATCTGGATCGATGGGCTTCATCCAAGATGGTTGATCGTAAGTTACCAACCTTTAGTACCCATAATTTATTCTTAAAGTAATGCACTTCATCTGATTGTAATTCAAATTCTGTTTCTAAGTGATGCAAGGTCTAATTCTTCAAATTCTCATCTTTTAAAACTTCTTTTTGTGCTTCAAGAATTTGAGTCTTTAAACTCGTTTGGACCATCATTCCCATAGCTTGTACTCTCTTTGGTTTCACTCTTTCCTTTCTGCTTAATGCGTCAGCTACTACATTAGCCTTGCTTGGATGGTACTTTATTTCACAGTCGCAGTCACTAAGTAGCTCGACCCATCTTCTTTGCCTCATATTGAGCATTTTCTGGTCAAGAATGTGCTGAAGACTTTTATGATCAGTGAAAATGGTGCACTTAGTGCCGTAGAGATAGTGTCTCCAAATTTTGAGTGCGAACACCACCGCCCCTAACTCCAAGTCATGGGTGGTGTAATTCTTCTCATGAATCTTTAATTGCCTCGATGCGTATGCGATAACTTTGTCTTTTTGCATCAGTACGTATCCCTTCCCTTGATGTGAAGCGTCACAATAGACTACAAAGTTATCCACTCCCTCTGGTAAAGCCAAAATCGGTGCGTTGCATAACTTGTGTTTGAGAGTCTGGAATGCTTCATCTTGTTTCTCTCCCCAAATAAACTTCTTATCTTTTGGGTTAGAGTCGTTAATGGTTGTGCGATCTTGGAGAAACTTTCGATAAATCGCCGGTAATAGCCTGCCAATCCAAGAAATTGACGGATCTCGGTTGGTGTCTTCGGGGCTTCCCATTTCTTAATGGCCTCGATTTTAGCTGGATCAACATGAATTCCCTTGTCATTTACTACATGACCAAGAAAATGTACTTCTCGAATCCAGAATTTGCATTTGGAGAGCTTGGCGTACAACTTTTCATCCTTGAGCAATTCTAGTATCAACCTCAGATGTTGTTCATGTTCTTTCTTATCACGAGAATAAATGAGTATATCATCTATAAACACGATCACGAACTTGTCTAGGTATGGTCGACATACTCTATTCATGAAATCCATGAAGACTGTCGGTGCGTTTGTTAGCCCAAAAGGCATAACTAGGAACTCGTAATGACCATAACGAGTTCTAAACGCTGTCTTAGGAATGTCTTCTTCATGAACTCTTATTTGATGATATCCCGATTGAAGATCGAGGAAGGGGGGTATCGGTTCTTAATTGTCAACTTGTTGAGTTCTCTGTAATCAATACACATTCGGAAAGATCCATCCTTCTTTTTAACAAATAAAGCTGGAGCCCCCCAGGGTGAATAGCTAGGCCTAATGAACCCTTTATCGAGTAGTTCTTGAAGTTGTTCTGACAGTTCTTGCATTTTCGATGGTGCTAACCGGTAAGGTGATTTCGCTACGGGCGCCACTCCCGGAATTAAATCAATGTGGAATTCAACTTGTCTTGGTGGGGGCAGTCCGAGTAGCTCATCTGGGAATACCTCGGGAAAATCCCGAACTATAGGGATATCCTGAATGCGTTTCTCTTCGGTCTCCTTATTCACAATGTGAGCTAAAAATAGCAGTGTAGTCTTTCCTCAAGTATTTTCGCATCTTCATGCACGTCACTGTTTTAATATTCCTTCTGGGTTTCTTTCCATGTACTTCGAGAACTCCTCCTTCGGATTGTGGAACTCGAATGATCTTTTCGGAGCAGCAAATTTCAGCTCGGTTTTTAGACAACCAATCTATACCCACAATTATATCAAAGCACCCTAACTTGATTGGGATTATGTCTATGCTAAAGTTCCTCCATCTTTCTCTTACCTTGAGTTTTGTATCTTGCAAATATCCCCAGACGATTATCATTGTTGGTGAGCCTGGTTGCCAAATTCACCGCATCTTGAAGGGTTTTTCGATTTGCCGAAGTAACGTCCGAGCGTATTTCAGGAGATAAACCCCAGACGTACCTGTCGACTTGATTTTCATCAGGCGTCACCAAATGTGGTACCATCTTTGCCAGTTCATGGAAACGGGCAGTGCTAGAGTCTATGTCATTTCCCTTCATTTCATGATTCCATAGCTCCGCTTCCTACTTCTGGATTTTGCTCCTCGACAGTATTCCTCTTTGAGCATCTTTTTGAATTCCTCACAAGTAAGACTGTTAGTTGCTTCTCGGTCTCGGGTTTGCACTTGGGTGTTCCACCAAGTCAATGCTTGTCCTTGTAGCAGACAGGCGGCAAACTGCACTTTATTTTCTTTCAGTGCACTTGCTGATGTGGAGAACGGACTCCAAATTCTCAATCCATGTCAGTAATCCAACAGCTCCTTCAGTTCCATAGAATTCCTTCGGGTTGCAGGTCTTAAAAGCTTTATATGTGCATTCCCTATCTCCACTTGCTCTAGTTCCTCAGTTGTTTCCCGACTTAGCATTTAGACCCGCTGCCACTTGACTAACGATGTTCGGAAGTGCCGCGATGAGTTGCTCAGGCACAAGTCGTGCAATCTCGGAGTTTTCTCACCTCGAAGGCATTGTCTTAGGCATAGGTTCATATTGAGGTTGGGTCATATTACTATTACTATATATGCCAAGTCTACTTAACTAAATTATGCATATAAAACACTCGCATCATAAAATCCTAGGTTTAAAATCACGTAACATCAATATCCAGCAAAAATAATTCCCAAAAGACATCAAGTATCTTAGAGTTCTAAATAGTGGGCTACAAGCTACCAAAATAAGTTTCCAAGTTTAACCAACAAAGTAGTCAAAAAGTTCTCTCCTAGGTTGACTATTCACATAGCCTGAGGAGTCAGTGATGAGTGAGACATAGTGAACTGCGATAGTTACACATTTAATAAATGTCAAAAACATTTTGTAATACTTATGTGAACTCATATAAAATCATATTTTCCAATTTGAATTAAGAAGTTTTCCGATCTAACCTGACTTTTAGTATAACTAGTCCAAGTCCCTTCTTGTTCATACCATATTTAGACATAGGTGATCAGGTTTTGCCTAATTATGATATGTTAGAACGATGCCTATTCTAGTTATACTAGTAGTAGGTTTTTAAATTTTTAAATTCATCTAAGAAAATAAAATTTTGGTTATAGTGCATGGTTTTTGTAGAAAACCGGTGTTCTCTATAACCTAAGGCTCTGATACCAAGTCTGTCACACCCCGCTAAAGTGGAAACACGAGGTACGACAGTTCTAGGTTTCACAACAAAAGGAATATAAACACCAAACATACATGTTAGGACCCAAACAATCAAGATATCAATATATGAAAAGATTTTGACAGGAATGATAACAGCCAAATGTAATATGTATTGATTGAATGTATAGTATTACAGAATATGTCTTTACTAGGCTTATGAAAACGTTAGTTCTAACAATCTAACTAACCATCTATTTATACATACAATAGAAAGACTAAAGTAACATAGCATTCATAACAGACAAGTTCAGAATAGGTTCTGAACTCCTCCAGATATTCTTCAGAAGTGTCTTCAAAACTTCTTCAGAACCTCTTCAGAAGTGTCTTCAGAACTTCTTCAGATCTGTTTCTCTTAAGAACCCAGTGCCTTTTGAAGCTATTATGATATCTCTATCAATCTCCCCCTTAGCTTCAAAGGTTCAGATCATACTTCCAGAAATTTAGAATTTCTCTTACATCCTTCAGAATTAGTCTTCTGTATTCAAGTAAGGATTCAGCAACTCTAACCATTTCTTTTGCAAGTTTCTTGTGCTTCTCCCAATCTTCATTGCTCAGATTCTTTGGTCTTCTATTCTGTCTTTTTACCAAACGATCTCTCATTGCCATGAGAGTTCCATTGCAACATTTGTGGAGTTCTTCAAATCTCACAAATAATAGTTCCTGAAATCATTTACAAACAAAGCCAGGAGGATGAATTACTAAAGTGCTTTTCTTCAAATTCTGAATATCTGGTAGACTCAGATTTGGTTTGCTCAAGTGTACTTGTTTCTTATTTAGAACATAAGCAACTTGGAAATCAATCTTTGCAGCCCATATAAATTCTCTGTATAATCCATCTCTAAGCACTGGAAATGATTTTCTGAACTTGGTGATTGAGTCATGGAAGGGATAAAGACTTTTGTAAACTCTGATTAAATCTCTGAGATATATATTCTGAAAATCAGCTTCAGAGAAGGTAGAAACTTCACCATTTTTTCTTTCAACAGTAAAGAATGCATACTTGTAATTTTGCCTTGTTTTCAAGTCAGCATTAATTACTTTGATCACTGGGCTCTCCTTTCTGGCTTCATTGATTGGAATCCTTAACTTTCTGATGATATCTGAGTACCATTGTTTCCAACCAAAAGATTTATGAATCCAACAATCAATATAGTTGAATTTTTGTTCATACTCCATAAATATTTCTGGATGAAAATATTCAAGGAACATGGTTAAAGCATTTTCTTCAATATTTTGTTCTTGAAGATGTTCCTCTTCTGATACTTGTTTTGTAGGAACCAGCTCTTCAGATATAGCTTCAGAAATAATTTCTTTACCTTTCTCTTTTTCTTTTTGACTGAGTTCAGAAGATTCCATATTCAGAGAAAACTTCAGAATTTCCTCCATGTCTTGCTTCTTTGAGTAAATTTGAAAATCATAAGCATCACTTAGTAGATAATCAGCTCCTCTGATCTTGTTTTCTCTTTTATGACCAGCAAGATAACTTCTTTTTACATTCTCTCTGAAGTGTATTCTTTCTTTTATCAGATAAGCAATTTCTTCTTTAATATTTGATTCTCCAATATAATCATTTGAATATTCAAGAAACCAATTCAGAGTAGAATTGGAGTATTTTGGAATATCTGAGGCCAGAAAGGTTTTATTTCCATTCATTGTATATCTGAATCCAATGTCTGGACAAGTGAAAACACTAGCTATTGCTGAATTTTCAAGGTTTACAGGTTCCAACAAATTCACCTTTGATAAACCAAATTCCAGAGCTAGTTGAAAGTCATGCTTTATAATTTTTCTTATATAGATTCCCAGAACTCTTCTGACTTCATAAACAAGTTCTGCTTCATTCTTTGCAACACAGAAAGAAAGAACTGTCAATTTGTCTTGCAGTCTTAACTTGTATATGTCATATTGAGTAAACTCACAAAAGGATCCATTTCTCCTTTCAGCTCCAAATCTATATATTAACAAATCATCTACAACAGATTTAGAAAAACATCTGATCTTGTTTATGAGAGTTGAATCATTTAGATTCTGAACTCCATACTTCTGAATAAAATTTCTGACTTGAAGTATTTTATCTTCAGACCATTCATCATTAACAAAGTCTTCCAGAGTTGCAAACTTCATACTTTTTCTGTACATGTAGAGATAAGTTTCTTTAGGAAATTCCAAACTTGTTTCTCCAAAATCGAATATATCTTCTTTTTCATATACTTGATCTAAAATGGGCTCATCAAGAAGAGGAATATCAATTTTTGGAATCAAAATGCAAGGTCTGACTCTTACTTCAAATCTTCCAGAGTAGATCATTAAAATTTCATCTGCAAGCTCAGTTCCTTCCATATGTTCTAGATCAACTTCAAGTTCAACAACTTCATCTGGTTGATCAAGAAAATCTTTGAATATACAAAATCTGTTATCCAAAAGTCTACACTCCAGACTTCTTGGTTTATTAAAAAATATATGTACCCAACATAACTGATTCAGAATTTTCCATAATCTTTCAGAAGCACTTCTGAATTCTTCACTCAGAAGTTGTTGAGGCTTCCAAATTACTAAAGCTTTTGTTTCTTCTGAGCTTTCTCCCATATTTACATCAATAACATCCTCTTCAAACATGATCACATCAGAAAGATCACTTGGTTCTCCAATGACATCTTCAAAAGCAAGGTATTCCCTTAGCATTTCTTCATTAGAGTCTGGAATTATATTTGTGTTATCTAAGCTTAGGTTTCCTTCAGAATCAAAATATATCTTTTCTGTTTCATACCCTTCCTCTACTGTATCTTTAGAAGAGTGAACAATTGCTTCTTGACCTTCATGTTCTGCAAACAAAATATCTTCTATTGCTTCAGAAACCCTATTAGATGTTTCACCAATATTCTGAGCATCTTCAGAAGTTTTCTCCAAGCTTTGTTTCAGAACATTTTCAACATCCTCTGTTACAGATACTCTCTGTCTTTTCTCCCCCTCTTGATTATCAGGATCCTGATCATCAAGACTTCTTTTAAAAGTAACTGATTGAGATTTGCATTCTAGAGCAGCTAATCTTGTGTTGAACTCTGTCTGAGAACTTTGAATGGATGAAAGTTGATTGAGAATATGAGAAATATCATCTTTAGTTGCATAAACTGGTGGAGCAGAAGAAGAAGAAGGTTGAGAAGCTTTCAAAGAAGAAACTGATGAAGTCACTTCAGAAAAGGCTGACAGAAGTGCTTGTTTAAACATATTAAGATCATTGGAAGATTGGAGATGAAAATCATTCAGCCTGTTCACCATACTTTCCACATGTTGATCCAACCTAACCTCCAACACCTTTTTGGTAGAGTCCGTCAATTCCTTGATGTCCTTCTGAATCTTTGCAAATTCAGAAGTACATAAATCTTTGAATTTTGTGAATTCAGAAGATGTGGGTAAGTTACCAATTTCAACAGATGAACTTGTTTTCAGACCTTCAGAAGAAGGTTGGCCTGTATGAGCCACAAAGGCATCATGAACAACATGTGATTCTGTGAATGGAGCTTTTGTGATGTTCACCCCACCAGAGATAGGAATATCTATAGTTGTTGATGCAATGTGACAAACACTTTGCTTAGGAACATCTGAAAGATGTGTGCTTGTGTGAATGGATGCCACATTAAGTGGTTCAGAAGGCTCAAAGTTGAGTGGACACTCAGACTCAATGTGCTCAAAACTATGAAAGGGGGACATATATCCTTCATTTTCAACAAAAGGAACCTCCAATTGGGGTCCTAATGGATTATAAGCTGCTTGCCCCATTTGTGTTGTTGAAACACCCTTATGTTGAGAGATGGGTGAGTGGCTGGGGGGGTTAACCAAGGTTGCCATGGGCTCACTGGCTGTTTCAATATTATCCACCAAAGAATGTGGAATAATAGTAGATGTGGGTGCCCGACGTGTAACAGGTGGTTCACAGGTTTGTTTTTCTTTTACCTGTGTTCTCCCCTCATCAATTTTTTGTCTTACCCTTCTACCCGCCTCTCGCCATTTTTCCTCTTCACTTGTTGAGGTTGTTCTCCCCCATGAATAGCCTCCCCTCTCTTTCTAGTAAATCTAGACTTTCTTGCATGATCACCACTCTGGTTTGAATCAGGGGAAGGGATTACTGGTTGAGGTAATCCCATAGATTCTAAATGCTCACTCCCAAACCTAGATGATGTACTTACAAGATTAATTAAATGAGAAGGTAGTGGAAGTGCATTTGGAAATTGAAGTTTTGCATTTGGTGGTCTTAAACTGTCCATAGTGAAGATAGGAACATGTACCTCATGAGCTAGAACAGGAATTTTTGAGACAGCCTTCATTGCTCCTTTGATGAGTGTTTGAAAAAATCTCTGAAATGGTATGTAGTTGAATGTGGACTTCTTCAAGATTGCAGATTTGAGTTCATCAAAAATGAGACTTGCATAATCATAGTGTTTGTTGAAGGCAACTCCATGAAAGATAATCCTCCCATTTGCTGAAGCTTGATCCAAACTTGAGCTCTTCCCAGATAAGCAGGTATTAAGAATGGAAAATAAGCAATACGTACCAAATTGGAGGTAAACATTTTCTTCTAAAAGAGCTCAAAGCACTAAGGTTTTCAGAATAACCCAAGCTCATAAAATCTAAGATCATATCTGATGAAGATGGAATTGAAGCATAACAGGTTTTCCCAAAAACCTCATCTGGTTTTGGCAAATAGTGAAGGCTCCTAATATCATCTACAGAGATGCATACCTTGTAGGCATGGACATAGGAGACAATTTCATCATCAGTTTCATCTATCTCAGCATAATACCAGAACTGTTGAAGATAAGAAGCAGGAACAGAGAATTTTCTAGAAAGTAGAGTACACAGGGGATGTTTCTTTAGAATTTTAATCAACATTTCTTGATCATCAATGAAGTCTTTGGATTTGAAGTTCAAAGCATAGTTATTTCTTTTGATGTCAAGTAATTTCTCAGTAGGTACATAGAGTTTGGACAGATCACCACTTTCATCATGAGTCTGGGATTCACTTTCAGCAACATTTGATTCAGAAACAACATCAATGGGTGTACCTTGTGTTTCCCCAATTTTAGCAGTTGTCGGGTTAGGGTTAGGGTTAATGATAGGGTTTGAAGGTTCGACTTGATGAGTTGCAGTTGTGGCTGTGTCTTGAAGCATTTGATCATCATTTAGTGGGATTTCTAGTGATCCAACCATTAATTTTTGAGGCACAGTCTTGAATGAACCATCACTTGATGATCCATTGTTATCATTGAAACTCGAGGAAGTAGAAATCATGGCATTGGAAGTAGACATGATGTTGGAAGAACACGGATTGGTAATAGAAAGAGGATCAATAAACACAGAAAGATTTCTCAGAGAAAAGTTGCTAAAAAATGAAGATGATGAGGAAGCCATTGATTTATATGACTGGATAAGCGCTGAAGGACACGTGGCCAATAAGTAAATGTGATTAGAGTAATAATCATCATTTATTAGGAGAAATGAACCGTTTAATGGTCGTGTTTAAGAGAGATCCAATGAAATTAAAACACGTGGCACACGCTTAAGTGAAAAATCAGCGGGAAGTTAAGTTCTGAGAACAAGTTCAAAAACTTCAGAATTTGTTCAGAACTTCTGAGAAAAAGTTCAGAAGTCTGAAAGAAAGAATTCAGAAGAACCACAGAATTTTTAAGTGGAGTTCAGAACTAAACTTGGATCATCTTAGAAGACCAAAAATCATTTAAAAATATAAACTTCTGAAAAATATAAAACATTTTGAGAATTCAGAAGTAGATTTGAACAAATAGAAAACTGAATTTATCTAAGGAAGCTTGTTCATACTTCTTAGATATAAAGTGCAAGACTTTATTTCACCAATGCAGAGTTGTTATGTAGGAAAGAGTAGTGTAGAAATTTGAAATTAATACCACTCCCCCTTGAATCACTAGCAATTATGATTCTCCCCCTTAATCATTACAACTTTATCAAAGAAACAAGCAAATATTAGAGAAATGAGAAAAAAATATGAAAAGTATTAAAGTACAATCAACCTAGACACAGAAGAAATATACTTCTGAGTTTGAAAAGAAGCAAAGATCTGAATGTTGAACTTCAGAATATGCAAAGTAATTCTGAAGAGCAAAGTATTCAGAATTTGATATAAAAACCTCAGAATATAACTTCTAGAGTATAGGTGATGTGTAATACTTACATAGACAGTTCATCATGCCCAATTTGCTTACCAAAACTTCATTTTTTTTTAATTAAACTGGATTCATCTGAACCCTAACTCATAAAAGAAAACTCCAGAAGAATAAATATGCATTATGGAAAAATATTCAAAGAGATATTATCATGCAAAGTAGGGTTTACCTACTGGTGGTTTCACAGTTTGCACACCTAAAATGTTTTAGGTGTTTGGAGGATCAAAACTCCATATTTTCATGTGATTCCACTTGCAAAAAAAATATAACTCATAAAACTAACTTTCAAAAGAAAAATTATTCTTTTTCATTGGATTTGGAAGAGAAATGGTCATTTGAACATGCATGCACAAATCTGTCAGCTTTGGTCAGAATGCACACTCATTTTATTTTGATTAATTAAACCTCAAATCACCATATTTTTTAATGAAACTAGTGGCATTTGAAAGATAACTCATTAAATTAAATTCCAGAAGAAAAATCAAGTAATTTGGATGAATATTCAGAGAGTTATGGTTGTTCAAAGTAGGGTTTACTTACTGTTGAACTTCCAGATGCACATTCAAGTTCTGATGAGCATTTGGGGGGTCAAAACTCAATGTTTTTGAGTGAGACCACTTGGATGAGAACCCCAACTCACTAAATAAAGTTTTAGAAAGAAGATTCATTATATTTGAAAAAATTATTTGCAAGAAATGGACGATTTATGCACATGCAATAAATCTGTCAAAGACCAAAAATCACCATTGTTGTTCAAAAACACATAAAATCATGATTTTCACCTATTTTCTTGAATTTTATTGTTTAGGTCGTTGATTACCACCATTATGTAACTTTTTTATATGTTTTTGGTGTGTAATCTTTCCATAAAACTCAAAATTTACAGAGGTTAGAAGAAGAAGACTTAGAATGCATGAAAAGTGGGGTTTTCACCCATAAATGGTAAGAAAAATGAGAGTAAAGTTGTTACCTTGTTTGGATGATGATTAGAGCTTCTAAATCCTTGTATGAACTTGATCTCGATGAAATTTTTTAATGATAATGGCTGGAAATTAAAGAGAGAAAAGAGGGTGTTGAAAGTGTCCTTTGAGTTTTAGAGAGAGAGAGAGAGATGAGAGCAAATTTTGAATTTGAAAATGAGCAAATGAGGAGAAAAAATGATTTTTATATGTGGACAAGGGGGGGTGGCTGGCCATGGGTATGGGCCCACCCAACCCAACAATTTATTTTTGTAAAATTAATTTAAGCCCAAATAAAAATGAAATTAAGAGTCCATTTTCTCAATTTTGGCGTTTTTCCTTCAATATATGAGCCCAAAAGTGTTTAAATTATATAAAAAAAAACTTTTATATTTATCATTCTAAACTATATATTTTATATAAATTAGGTATAAATTAGAGCATTTGGCATTATATTGGACGTTTTAGACAGTTACGGGTCGGAACCGGACTTTCTAAGCAATTACCGGTAACTCTAGAAATTTTTCGGCCAATCTAATCTAACTAACTCCCAATCTTATAATTTATCTAAAATAACACTAATATAAAATTAATAAGAACTAACTTGGAAGCTCAAATTTGACAGTTGTCACAAATCAAAACAGTGAATTGAATTTTTTCTCACAACGGATGAGAAAAACAAAAACAATGTAGATCGAAGAAGACAAAAGCAAATGTAGAAAAGTCGAAATCATGTGAATAACTGACCTAGTAAGATATGAGCTTCTGATTCTAATAGAGATTGAAGAAGACAATGTCATTGTTACTCTCGATTAGATTTGGTCATTTGGTTCGCATGCCTTTAGTTTTCGATTCCAGATTAGGGAGTAGGATGACTTGGGCTCCGCTCTTTATGGTATATTTTTCTTAAAAAAGTTTAATTATTTTAATAAAAATTTGAATAATTTAATTTTAAACACTTTGTGACGACTTGTCGTCGCTGTAGGGTATTTTAATAAAAAAAATAACTTTTAAGCTCGAGAGGGAAATAATTGTTTGGACCTCTACTGCGACGACATGTTGTTGCGATAGATGTATTTTTATTAAAAACAAAATTAAACTTTTACTTAATGATGAATGAAAATTATTTTAATACCTATAGCGACGAATTCCAAGTCGTTGCATAGCCTTTGTAGCTATTGAGGTTATTTCTTGTATTGAGAATAACCCAAAAAGTCTAGTCCATCAATAAAAAACAAAATATTTTATCTAAGTTTAGCGTGGTTAGTGGTTACTATAAGTAGAAGATTATGTATATGATAAATTACTAAAAGAAGTATATTCACCATTTTAATTGCGGATTAATCATCTAATTACAATTAGCATGGTTACTATAAAAAACGGGTTATTGTTGATGCCACTGAGTTGCTCCTTTAGGTATCTTATAAAAATGCATTTTTTAGTAGTTTCCTACATCGGTTAGAATTATATATGTTCTCTTATATATATGTTAGAATATCAACTCTCTCCACGAGATTGAAGACTTTATGGCATCACTTAATGTCATTAAAGCTATTAAGCCCCAAACAGATTAAAGTCATCGAGTAGGAGAACTGTAGATTCGAAGTTTAATGACATCAAGTGACACATCAAGCCCACCATCTCATAGAAAGTTTGATATTCTAACATATATATATAAAAGAAAATAGACCCAATTCTACCTGTCAGATTTTTTTTCTTCATAATTAGAATTATAGAATAAAGTGTTTCCTCTTATTTCGAGAAGAGTTGGGATGGTGAATTCCAAGAGCGGTGTACATCTTTTGCTACATGGCATACAAGTCATTGTTGCGTGGTTGTTCTGATTTCACTATCCCAATGAGTTTTCTGGTCCGATCAATGAAGCCACTGGGAGTGAGCCTATCGGCTTCTTGTGGTACATCTTTTACTGCACGATGTACAAGTTAATTACTCTCATGTTATCATCCCAAAAATCTCTCTCTCTCTCTCTCTCTATTTATATATATATATATATAGAAGGGCTAGTTCTTTTGTTAATTTAGTAACACTGATTGGTGTTAACTATGTGGACCAATCTTAACTACTCCTTACTCCTTGATCTATGGGTTAAATTAATCATGACAGATTTGTAAAAATGAAAATTTGAGTAGAAATAAACATCGGTGAGCATTCTTGAATAGGGGTATTTATGGAAAAGATCATCGCATGTGAACACCTATGAACAATCTTATTGAACACTATGGTTCCATATGATCAGTTGAACAAAATCTTATGAATGCCTTACGGTTATGAACACATTCTGATGTATACATATGAACACTTTACGAACACATTCTTTTGAAAACCTTATGGTTATGAACACATTGTTATGAACATCATTAAATACCATAAAAATAATTTGCACACAAAAAAAATGTAACATGTCATTAAATACCATAAAAGTAACTGACACCTAAAAATTACCCATTTACCCTTCATCATTAAATCAGACATTTGAAGTAACTAACCAAAGCAAATGTTTGTAACATTTTTCTATTAATCTGGATATCCAACCCGCTATATGAGCCGATTAATCCCAGGAGAGACCACCCGCTTTGCGGGTAGCCTAAAGTCACAGAATTTGAACCTCCGTGGCCATAAGGGAATTTTTATTCCTCCCTGGATTCGAACTTGGGACCTCCATGTACTTTCGACCTTTGGAGCCAAGATCAAACCATTGAGGCACCATCCTAGGGGTTTGTTTTAAACATATTTTAAAACGTTATTATATAAAATTCCTACGAAATCACGTGAAAGACCATCTACTCCCATAGGATTTTTGTGGGATTTCAATAAAATCCTGGATTTCAAATCCAGAAAATCCTTAAAACCAAACATGGCTTTGGAATGAAATTCAATTCTAAATCCGTCAAAATCCAATTAAATCCTACAAATCAAACTGGACCTTAGAAGCATGAAGTATTGGAACCCTTCCTAACCAGGCTTGATCACAACCCTAACCACTTTTACGTATGCCAATTATTTAAAGAGTTTGATAGAAATCATGAAATAGCTTCAAAGAAGACTGGGTTCTGAAGCTTCATAGTTCAGATCTTCTGAACTAGTTTTGAAGAGACAAAGGAAGAAAGCTTAGAAGTCCAAAGTCAGAACTTAAGTAAAGAAGTCAAGGAAGGCCTAAGGCATAACTTCTGAAGTGTCTACTTCAGAAGTTCTAAAGATTCTGAAGATGTTTTGAAGAGATTCTGAAGAACTTCTGAAGACAGTTCTGAAGAAGTTTCCGAAGTGATTCTGAACTTTATGATGTATACTTGTAATGATTCTATTGGTCTGTTATGTAACTATCTGTTAGTATAGAACTTACTTGTATATAAATAGAAGGTTAGTTAGTTTGTTAGAACTAACGTTCTTAGATCTTTTGTACTGTAAAGATACATCTGTGTAACTTTGTCAATATCAATACTACATCCGACTTCCGTGCTACATTTCTTGTATTACATTCTACATTCTTTCTATATTTTGATAGTTGGGATCAATCAATTGGATAACATTGATGAGGCATTGATGCAATCCATTGTCAATGGACCTCTTGAAGTCTACGTGGAAATTGTTGTTGTTCCAAGAACATAAACTACTCTTGAAATTCCTGCTACTCGGATCAAGAAGAGTTCTGGCATGTATAACAATGCTGAAAAAGAGCAAGCCAAAGTAGATAAAAGGCCACTTACTTTACTCACCATGGCCATCCCAAATGAAATGTTCAACAGAGTTGATAGCTTAACTTCTGCTAAGGCAATGTGGAATTAAGTGGAGGCTCAGATGCAGGGGAGCACCAAAGCTCAAGATCAGAGACTGCACATATGTATTGGTACATATGAGAATTTCAAACTCTAAGAGGGTGAATCAATCACTGAAACTTATCATAGGTTCAATAACATTCTGAATGACTTAAGAAGAAATGGTGTTCAGAAATCTAATTCAGAAATTAACAATAAGTTTCTTAATGATCTGGGGAATGAATGGTCTAGCTTTTCTGACAACATGGTTACCAGGAATATGTCTAAAAAGTCTATCCATGATGTTTATGGGATTTTGTTTCAACAAGAAAACAAAATAAAATTCAGACATAATGAACAGAAAAAGACAAATGATAATGTAGCCTTGTTAAGCAAGAAGTTAAATAGTTCAATGTCTATGTCATCAAAGAACAAAGTTTGTGAAATTCCAGAAACTGCCCTCTGTAATGGAAATGAGTCAGATCAAGAGTTGAAAAGGATTTCTGATAGTATTGCTTTCATGACAAGACAGTTCCATCAAAGATACAATAAGAAATACAAGAGCAAACCAAAGTCTGAAGACGGAGCAAAGAAGATCTTAAGTCAAGATGTTGTTCAACAAGATACTGCAGAATCAGCTAGGTGTTTTAATTGTGGAAAACCTCGTCATTTTGCAAGGCAATGCAACATGCCTAATGTCAAAAATGCTAGTTACTATGAAAAGAAGCATTTACTTGCAAAGAAAAAGGAAATGAATCCAGTCCTAGTTACAAAGTATGAAGAAGATTGGTTGAACTGGAGTGATGAAGAATATGAAGAAGAAGTTGCTCACTATGCTTCAAAATGCTACATGTGCCAGATGGATCCAGAAGATACACATGCACATGATTCTAAGGTACAAACTTTTTTTCTGAACTTAATTCTGAAACTATTTCATCATTAAATTCTAAAAATTCTAAGAACAACATGCAAGATCAAATTCTGAATATGACTTCTGAATTTGGAAATCTCAGAAATAGAATAAAAGGTGAAAGAACGTTGGTAAATAAATTTATAGCTGAAAGTCAAATCTATAAACAAAATTGTCAAAATGCTGAAGAAACACTTGAAAAGGTTTCTAAAGAAAAATCTTTGTTGAAAGAAAAGATGGATAGTATGCAAAAAGATATTCTTAGTGAAAAATTTGAAAAAGAAGTTCTGAATGTCAAAATGAACTTTCTGAATCAAGAAAAAATTGAATTATACAAAAAGATCAAGGAATTAGAAGATCTTAATTTTAAAAGATCAGAGATTTTGTTTTCAGATGAAAAACCTCTTGACTCTAGTGATTCAACTAAAAATTCCGAATCAGAAATAAGTTCTGAATTTTTTTTTCTGAAACAAACTTTGAAGTCTGAAATATCGTCTGAATTAAAATCTGAAGTTATTCCAGAAGCAACTTCTGAACTTATATCAAATAATACTTCTGAAGCTCAAAATAAAATTAATTCTGAAAAAATTCTTGAACACATATATGAAGAATTTTCAGAAATTGAATCTTTAAATGACAATGATGAGCATTCAGAAATATTATTTGATAATTCTGATGATGAAAATAGAAGAAGTTTTTATAAATGTATCAAGTTCTGAAAATAATGAAAAACTTTCCAATTTAAAATTTTTTGCTTCAAATATGACTCAAAACAAATTTTCAGACTTGATGAATGCCTCAGATTCTGATGATGATGATGATCCTAATGTTGCTATGATAGACAAAGATGGGTAGATAGTTTATAAATCTAAATCATCTGTGACTGAGGGAGAGAAATTAAAATCTGAAGAACCAAAATTACCTCCAGAAATGTTTAATGTTGTATTTTTGAAAGATGAATATAAACATTATACAACTTCTGAAAATAATTCTTCTACTGTTCCAGTTCTACTCCTTCTAAAAATGATTTAAAAGACACATCTAACTTAACAACAGAAAAATCATCATTATCATCTTCAGATTTTATCACAAGAGTCAAAACTTTTGAAAAAGGACAGTCTTCTATTCCTAAATCTGAAAAACTTAATTCAAAAGTTGTAAAGAATGTTGATAAAAGTTCTTCTTATTCTAATCCACATTTCTTATCTTTTACAAAGCTATCCACTCTAGTTTGGAACAAAAAGGTGAAAAACTATCAAGGAAAGACAAATTAGATAGTTTTTCTTCTTTTAAGAAATTTGATGTACACAAAGATAATACTTTGAATAAAAGCAAGTATTCTGTTTCTCAAACAAATGTTGTTAATTCTTGCTTTGTGTTGAACAGTTGAAAGTTCTTAAAAATCAAATTCATTGTATGAAGTGTGGACATTATACTTTTCAATTAAATTCCAACATCAACAAGAAAAATCCTAAGAAACCAATCAAGAATTTTTCAGCAAATTTTTCAAAAAGGAATACTAATCCTCATCAAAAAGATAAGTCTGTCAAATAAAGTTCTGAACAAACTTCTGAATTTACTTCTGTTAAATCCAAATTCAGAATTTCTTCTATAATAGCTAATCTAAAAGGACCCATTTTTAAATGGGTACCTAAAACTCAATAATTGTTTTTGCAGATGTGTCATGTGTGGGTTTTAGACTCTGGTTGTTCAAAACATATGACACCTTTCAAAGAATTACTAACTGACTATCATGAGAGATATGGAGGAATAGTTAGCTTTGGAAACAGTGCAAAAGGCTATGTTAGAGGATATGAAACATTGATTTCTGTCATATTCTTAGTTCTGAATACGTAAACAAGTTAACAGCCTATAGAGATGGAGATATCTATACTGCTACTTTCACTGATGATGGTCAATTGCAAGGAGTATCTTATATTTCTAGTCCCATGAAAGAAGTAAGTTGGTTGTGGCACAGAAGGTTGTCACGTTTGAATTTCAAAGCAATTTCTGAATTGAAAAGACACAAATCAGTTAGAGGATTGCCAAAGATCAAGTTTGAAAGAAATTCATTATGCTCTGCATGTGAGCTTGGAAAAATAAAGAAAGTTCTCCCCCTCTGAAAATGCTTTCTTCATTTCAAGCTCCACTTGAAATGTTACATAGTTGGACCAATGAAGACTCAAAGCATGGGAGGAAAGAAGTACATTATAGTAATAGTTGATGAATATTCTAGATATACTTGGTTGAATTTCTTAGACTTAAATCTGATACTTCCGTCATAGTAATTCCTTTTCTGAAGAAAGTGCAGGTTCTCCTTCAACTTCTTATCCAAAAGATCAGAAGTGACAATAGCACAAAATTTACAAATTCTAAACTTCAGAATTTTTTGGATTCTATTGGAATATCTCATAATTATTCCGCTGCAAGAACTCTTCAACAGAATGAAGTAGTTGAAAGGAAGAACAGAACCTTGGTAGAGGCTGCAAGAACTATGCTTGCTTATTCAGAAATACCTTTATCTTTTTGGGCAAAAGAAATAGCGATTGCTTGTTTTACTCAGAACAAAAGCATACTCAATAGAAAATTTCTCAAAACTCCTTATGAAATTACTAAAAAGAGAAAACCCTCCCTTTTTTTGGATGCAGGTGTTTTCTTCTGAATGACACACAACGCTTAGACAAATTTGCTCCTAAAGGAGTGGCTGGAGTGTTTGTTGGCTATTCACAAAGATCCTAGGCATACAAAGTTCTCATAAAAAGCACACAAAAGATCATTGAAATTTCAAATATCAGATTTCATGAGCCAACAATTACTTCTGAACAAGGCAGTTCAGAACTCAAGCTTAATCCAGTTTCTGAACTCTTAGATTTAGAAAAGAGCAATTCTGATAAAACTTTTGAATCTAAATCTTTACTAAAAGCAAATTTAGATTCATTGTGTCAAGATTTATTTGATATTTCTGTTCATGTTTCTGCAGATTATCAGAATCCATCACTTCTCAGAACTATTCCAGAAACAGTTTCCACAAAACCACTATCTCAAATCTTTCTATACCAACTAACTCAACCTCAACCTCAACCTCAACTTCAGAACTTCCAACTTCTGACTCTGTGCAAGTCAATTCTGAATCAATTCAAGTCACTTCTGAACCTATAATAGATATTTTTGAACCAGTGACTATTACTTCTGACCCTGTACAGAATCTTCAATTTGAGGGGGAGACATCAGATCTAAATTCAGCTGTTAATCTAGGTTATGAACCAAATGCAATCATTGATGAATATAACTCCTTGAATAATGTCTCATCTGTTCAACCATTTCCAAATGTGAACAAATGGACATCAAGTCATCCCATACATCAAATCATAGGTGAAAGTCTGTATGAATGTCTGTATGTGAATTTCTTAAGCAGTATTGAACCCAAAAAGCCAAGTGAAGCTCTTCAGAATCCATACTGGAATTTAGCTATACAAGATGAGTTAAATCAATTTGAAAGAAACAAAGTCTAGAGAGTAATTCCAAAACCAAAAGGAAAATCAATTATTGGCACAAAATGGGTTTTTAGAAATAAAAAGGATGAACATGGGATTGTTGTAAGAAATAAGGCAAGACTAGTAGCTAAAGGCTATTGTCAACAAGAAGGTATAGATTATGAATAAACCTTTGCTCCTGTGGCTAGGCTAGAAGCATTTAGAATATTTCTAGCTTATGCAGCACACAAAAACATGAAAGTCTTTCAAATGGATGTCAAATGTGCATTTCCGAATGGAGTTCATCATGAAGAAGTATATGTTGAACAACTAGAAGGCTTTGTCAGCAAGGAATTTCCAGATCATGTCTATATCTTAGATAAAGCTTTGTATAGACTTAAACAAACACCAAGAGTATGGTATGAAACTCTCGCAACCTTTCTTCTGAATTCTAAGTTCAAAAGATGTACAGTAGATACAACTTTATTTCTGAAAAAAGAAGGCGAGGACATGATACTAATACAAATCTATGTGGATGATATTATATTTGCTTCTACAAATCCAAAATTTTGTAGAAATTTTGAGAAAATCATGCAAACGGAATCTGAAATGAGTATGATGGGAGAGTTAACCTTCTTTCTTGGTTTACAAGTAAAACAACTTTCCACTGGCATATTCATTAATCAATCTAAGTATGTTTCTGACTTACTTAAAAAGTTTGACATGTCTGACTGTTCTAGTATTCAAACACCAATGGCCACTGCTACTAAACTTGAACTATATTTATCTGGTAAATCTGTTGACTAAAAGAACTACAGGGGTATTATTGGTTCTTTGCTTTACTTAACAGCAAGTAGACCTGATGTAATGTTTGTCATGTGTATTTGTGCAAGTTATCAAGCTAATCCTAAAGATTCCCATCTTCTTGCTGCTAAATGGATTCTTAGATATCTAAAAGGTTATGTGTGTATTGCATTAGGTCTTTATATAGTTTATTTAATTGGTATGGGTGTATATAGATAAATTGGTACATTTATCAATAATGATACTTTGGTATATTTCATATTATGGATAATAAAATAGATAGATGAGATTTATAAATATATATTTGAAATGACGTTTGGGTCATTTAAATTGAAAATCACACACACACACACACACACACATATATATATATATATATGTTCGTTATGCACCCCTTGATAAAACCACTCTTGTAACACTCCAAAAGCTGGATAGAGAGAAAAACGACTAATTCACTATTATGAGCGGCCTATGTATTCTAGCTTAACAAGTTGTAACGTAGGACTCATATGGGTTGTGACCCTCGAACGCACAAAGCTCCCATGAGTCCGTAACCCCATTTACAACATTTATCGACGTGACATCCGTACTCGTAGGACTCCCAAAGCACAGTGGTTGTTCACTAGGGTCACGGTGAGGACATAAAACTCCTCACTTGAAAACAAATAGATTCTTATGTGTACGTATCCAATGCATTATAGTACGAATTACATGACTCCGACCGAATGATGAACACACTCAAAAATTTAATTCCCAGTTAAATATTCAATGAACATAAATGATGCCAAATATCAGCATTGAGTAATTTAAAACGTAAAACGTCCCTAAAACTCAAATGAGCCAAAATCAAACCATTACACTTCACACTTCTTTGTGTATTCGATAAAAACCAACATAAGTAAATAAAATGCATTATTTAACCGTTGTTTATGCCAACACATGCTCCAAAAGTATGATTAGTTCAAAACCCGACCATAAATAGAAATAAACCATCAGCAATTGAAAATCATACAAATTATCCTTCTAAAATGTCTCAAACCCCAATAATACACAGTTTTCGAGTGATTTATAAGATCAATGCTCGAAAAATGCATTAACATAAAAAAAAGTCCTTATATCCAATAAATCATCAAAACCACACATTTCATGATTTTATTTAACAAAATGTCTAAATATCCGAAATGTAACTACTGTACAAGATCTTATAGATTCAATTGTACCAAAGATGCAAATCTAATCAAAATAAACAACACATTTGATGAATATCGAGGCACACTTAAAGGCTTCAAAATAGACATTTTCAACATGTACAACGTTTTATTACAACCACTTGAAGCTCACCTTGGGAGTTTAGATATTTTTAGCCTTCTAGATTTGGTTCATTTAAACTCTTGCATTATGAACTTGATGCTTCTAAGTCATTTGTGACTACTGTTCAACCGTATCGCCAGGAGGTTGGAACTGTTGTTCAGGTACCAAATAATCGTCTATGTGCCTCTAACTGTCGATATTTCTTTTAAATATGGAAATGTGAAATCTCGTTATAGATATGTAAAAAATGAAATTTGTGAAAACCACGAATAACAAGGATAAATCATTGTATCAAGAAAATGATTATAAACGATAGTGATTATCCGGTTTGTATACCATACCGTTAAAAACTTTTGATATCTAACAATATGTTAAGAATCTATATGACACCAAGAGAATATGGTATAATAGAAAAGTAAGTTGGTATATATAGATGGATTTGAAAGTCAGAAAGAATGATCATCTAAATATGTCTAGAACAAGTTTTGTATGGTGGAGCACTGTATTGTTAATTTTTCAAATTAGGGAAACGTAATCTATTAATTTTACATCAGGACAAGGATGAAAAATGTAATTTACATTAATATGTACTTAAAAATATATTTATCATTGTATATTTTAAGATAAGTTTTGAAAATATGTACCTAAAATAGAAAATATCAAATTACAAACACTTAAAATATTAAACCACATATTGAGGGATGTTCAACAATAACTAAATCAAAGAACACAGAACACACTACTTACGTGCAAAATAGCATGTGATGTTAAAGTAACGCTTAAAATAAGAGTGCACGTGCGACGTCGTGAGAATCACATGTGATTTTACACGTCATTATAGTTTAAAATAACAAGTGAATCGCCTGTTTTATTATTCTTTTTTTTATATAGTTCTCTTCTGAACCTGAAACTATGCCCAAATAAATATTAGTACATTAAAAAACTCTGTATGTTATAAACATCCTCGTACTAGCGTTTTAAATGTAATAAAGCACCAAATAAATACGAGAACTTATTACAGAAGAATATAAACTGACATTAATATAAACGACAATGTATTACCGATATCCATCAACAAAGGAGATTTGAAATTAGTTGTTAGGACCCAAACAATCAAGAAATCAATATATGAAAAGATTATAACAGGAATGATAATAGCCAAATGTAATATGTATTGATTGAATGTACTGTATTACAGAATGTATCTTTACAAGGTATATGAAAACATTAGTTCTAACAATCTAACTAACTATCTATTTATACATACAATAGAAAGACTAAAGTAACAAAGCATTCATAACAGACAAGTTCAGAATGGGTTCTGAACTCCTTCAGATCTTCTTCATATGTATCGTCAGAACTTCTTCAGAACCTCTTCAAAAGTGTCTTCAGAACTTCTTCAGATCTTTTTCTCTTTAAGAACCTAGTACCTTTTGAAGCTATTATGATATCTCTATCAATCTCCCCCTTAGCTTCAAAAGTTCAGATCATACTTCTAGAAATTCAGAATTTCTCTTACATCCTTCAGAATTAGTCTTCTGTATTCAAGTAAGGATTCAGCAACTCTAATCATTTCTTTTGCAGGTATCTTGTGCTTCTCCCAATCTTCATTGCTCAGATTCTTTGGTCTTCTATTCTGTCTTTTTACCAAACGATCTCTGATTGCCATGAGAGTTCCATTGCAACGTTTGTGGAGTTCTTCAAATCTCACAAATAATAGTTCCTGAAAGCATTTACAAACAAAGCCAGGAGGATGAATTACTAAAGTGCTTTTCTTCAAATTCTGAATATCTGGTAGACTCATATTTGGTTTGCTTAAGTGTACTTGTTTCTTGTTTAGAACATAAGCAACTTGGAAATCAGTCTTTGCAGCCCATATAAATTCTCTGTATAATCCATTTCTAAGCACTGGAAAAGATTTTCTGAACTTTGTGATCGAGTCATGGAAGGGATAAAGACTTCTGTACACTCTGAGAAGATCTCTGAGATGAACATTCTGAAAATCAGCTTCAGAAAAGGTAGAAATCTCACCATTTTGTCGTTCAACAGTAAAGAATGCATATTTGTAATTCTGTCTTGTCTTTAAATCAGCATTAATCACTTTGATCACAGTACTATCTTTCCTTGCTTGATTGATTGGAATCCTTATCTTTCTGATGATATCTGAGTACCATTATATCCAACCAAAAGACTTTTGAATCCAGCAATCTATATAGTTGAATTTTTGTTCATATTCCATGAACATTTCTGGATGGAAATATTCAAGGAACATGGTGAAAGCACTTTCTTCTATTCTTTGCACTTGTAGTTGTTCCTCTTCAGATATTTGCTCTTCAGGAACCAACTTTTCAGAAACTTCTTCCTTTTCTTTTTCTTTTTCTTTGTGACTTACTTCTGAACTTTCAAGATTTAGAGTGTACTTCTGAATTTCTTCCATGTCTTGCCTCTTTGTATAGATCTTGAAG
The DNA here is from genome assembly GCA_036898165.1 of Silybum marianum. Classification (NCBI taxonomy): domain Eukaryota; kingdom Viridiplantae; phylum Streptophyta; class Magnoliopsida; order Asterales; family Asteraceae; genus Silybum; species Silybum marianum. Next base: position 10,063,059 of record CM072541.1, read on the forward strand.
TCATAAGCATCACTTAGTAAATAATCTGCTCCTCTTATCTTGTTTTCTTTCTTTTGACCAGCTAAATAACTCTTTCTCACAAATTCTCTAAAATGTATTCTTTCTTTGATCAGATAGATAATTTCTTCTTTGATGTCAGATTCTTCAATAAAATCTGTCATGTAGTTCAGAAGCCATTTGAGGGAGGATGTAGAATACTTTGGAATATCGGATACAATAAATGTCTTAGAGATTCCTTCAACAAGATACATGAACCCAATATCTGGATTAGTGAACAATCTTTTCAGCCCAAACCTTTCAATATATACAGGTTCTAACATATTTACTGTGTTAAGTCTGTATTCCAAAGCCAACTGAAAATCATGCTTTATGAGATTCCTTATATATATTCCCAAGATTCTTCTAATCTCTGAGACTAACACAGATTCACCTGAGTTAACACAAAAAGACAAGATTGCCAACTTATCTTGTAGTCTTAGCTTGTAAACATCAAACTGAGTGAATTCACACAAAGTACCATCTCTTCTCTCTACTCCAAATCTGAATATAGTCAAATCATTCTGAATTGATTTTGATATGCATCTGATCTTCTTTATTAAAGTTGAATCATGAAAATTCTGAACACCATGATTCTGAATAAAGTTCTTCACTTGAACAATATGATCTTCAGACCATTCATCATTCAGAAAGTCTTCCAACTTTGCAAACTTCATACTTCTTTTGTACATGAAGCAATAAGTGTCTTCAGGAAATATCAGGCTGCTTTCTCCAGAAATAAGCACATTTTCCTTTTCAAACACTTGATCCAATATAGGTTCTTCAAGTACTGGAAGATCTATTTTAGGAATGATAATACAAGGTCTGATCCTAACTTCAAATTTTCCTGAGAAAGCAATTAGAATTTCATCAACAATTTCAACTCCTTCCAAATGAGCTAAATCAAATTCCAATTCAACTCTTTCATCTGATTGTTCAAGAAAATTTCTGAAGATAGAAAATCTGTTGTCCAAAAGTCTACACTCCAGACTTCTTGGATAGTTCAGAAAGACATGCACCCAACAGAATTGATTCAGAATATTCCATAATCTTTCAGAAGCACTTCTGAACTCTTCACTCAGAAGTTGTTGAGGCTTCCAAATTACTAAATCTTTTATTTCATTTGAGCTTTCTCCCATATTTACACCAATCATATCTTCTTCAAACATGATCACATCAGAAAGATCACTTGGTTCTCCAATAACATCTTCAAAAGCAAGGTATTCCCTTTGCATTTCTTCATTAGAGTCTGGAATTATATCTGTGTTATCTGAATCCAAGTTACCTTCAGAATCAAGAGATAACTTTTCTGTTTCGTACCCTTCTTCTATCATTTCTTTAGAAGAATGATCATTTATCTCTTGTGCCTCATGTTCTGCAGATAAAATATCTTCTATAGCTTCTGAGACTTTATTTGATTCTTCACCAACATTCTGAGTATCTTCAGAGGTCTTCTCAGAATTTTGAACTTGATCATTTACATTAGTTTCTTGTTCAGATACTCTCTGTCTTTTCTCCCCCTCTTGATAATCAGGATCCTGATCATCAAGACTCCTTTTAAAAGTATCTGATTGAGATCTGCATTCTAGAGCAGATAATCTTGTGCTTAATTCTGACTGAGAACTCTGAATAGATGAAAGTTGATTGAGAATCTGAGAATATCATCTTTAGTGGCATAAGCTTGTGGAGCAGAAGAAGAAGAAGGCTGAGAAGCTTTCAAAGAAGAAACTGAGGAAGCCACTTCAGAAAAAGCTGACAAAAGTGCTTGTTTAAACATATTAAGATCATTGGAAGATTTGAGATGAAAATCATTCAGCCTATTAACCATATTTTCCCCATGTTGATCCAACCTAACCTCCAACACCTTTTTGGTAGAGTCTATCAATTCCTTGATGTCCTTCTGAATCTTTGGAAATTCAGAAGTACAGAAATCTTTGAATTCTGTGAATTCAGAAGATGTGGGTAAGTTGCCAAGATCAACAGATGAACTTGTTTTCAGACCTTCAGAAGAAGGTTGGCCTGTATGAGCCACAAAGGCATCATGAACCACATGTGATTCTGTGAATGGAGCTTTTGTGATGTTCACCCCACCAGGACTTCCAACTAATCCTTGATATCCAAAAATAGGAATATCTATAGTTGTTGATGCAATGTGACAAACACTTTGCTTAGGAACATCTGAAAGATGTGTGCTTGTGTGAATGGATGCCACATTAAGTGGTTCAGAAGGCTCAAAGTTGAGTGGACACTCAGACTCAATGTGTTCAAAACTATGAAGGGGGGACATATATCCTTCATTTTCAACAAAAGAAACCTCCAATTGGGGTCCTAATGGATTATAAGCTGCTTGCCCCATTTGTGTTGTTGAAACACCCTTCTGTTGAGAGATGGGTGAGTGGCTGGGGGGGTTAACCAAGATTGCCATGGGCTCACTGGCTGTTTCAATATTATCCACCAAAGAATGTGGAATAATAGTAGATGTGGGTGCCCGGCTTGTAACAGGTGGTTCACAGGTTTGTTTTTCTTGTACCTGTGTTCTCCCCTCATCAATTCTTTTTCTTACCCTTCTAACCTGTCTCTCATTTTCATTTTTCCTCTTTACTCTTTGAGGTTGTTCACCCCCTTGAACAACCTCCCCTCTCTTTCTAGTGATTCTAGACTCCCTTGCATGAGCACCACTCTGGTTTGAATCAGGGGAAGGGACTACTGGTTGAGGTAATCCCATAGATTCTAAATGCTCACTCCTAATCCTAGTTGGTGTACTTACAAGATCAAGTAAACGAGAAGGAAGTGGAACTGCATTTGGAAAAGTAAGTTTTGCATTTGGAGGTCTTAAGCTGTCCATAGTAAAAATAGGAACATGTACCTCATGAGCTAGAACAGGAATTTTTGAGACAGCCTTCATTGCTCCTTTGATAAGTGTTTGAAGAAATCTCTGAAATGGTATATAGTTGAATGTATACTTCTTCAAAATTGCAGATTTGAGTTCATCAAAGATGAGACTAGCATAATCATAGTGTTTGTTGAAGGCAACTCCATGAAAGATAATCCTCTCATTTGCTGAAGCTTGATCTAAACTTGAGCTGTTCCCAGATAAGCAGGTATTCAGAATGGAAAACAAGCAATACCAAATTGGAGGTAAACATTTTCTTCTAAAAGAGCTCAAAGCACTAAGTTTTTCAGAGTAACCCAAGCTCATAAAATCTGAGATCATTTATGAGGAAGATGGAATTGAGTCATAACAGGTTTTCCCAAGAACCTCATCTGGTTTTGGCAAATAGTGAAGGCTCCTAATATCATCTACATATATACATACTTTGTAGGCATGAACATAAGAGACAATTTCATCATCAGTTTCATCTACCTCAGCATAATGCCAGAACTGTTGAAGATAAGAAGCGAAATGGTAGAATTTCCTTGAAAGCGAGTGTGCAGGGGATGTTTCTTCAGAATTTTAATCAACATTACTTGATCATCAATGAAGTCTTTGGATTTGAAGTTCAGTGCACAGTTATTTCTTTTGATGTCAAGTAATTTCTCAGCAGGTACATAGAGTTTGGACAAGTCACCACTTTCAGCAGGAGTCTAGGATTCACTTTCAGCAACATTTGATTCAGAAACAACATCAATGGGTATATGTTGTGTTTCCCCAATTTTAGCAGTTGTCGGGTTAGGGTTAGGGTTAATGATAGGGTTTGAAGGTCCGGCTTGATGAGTTGCAGTTGAGGCTGTGTCTTGAAGCATTTGATCATCATTTAGTGGGATTTCCAGTGATCCAACCATCAATTTTTGAGGCACAATCTTGAACGAACCATCACTTGATGATCCATTGTTATCATTGGAACTCGAGGAAGTAGAAATCATGGCATTTGAAGTAGACATGATGTTGGAAAAATACGGATTGGTAACAGAAAGAAGATCAATAAACACAGAAAGATTTCTCAGAGAAAAATTGCTAAAAAAATGAAGATGATGAGGAATCCATTGATTTATATGACCGGATAAGCGCTGAAGGACACGTGACCAAAAAGTAAATGTGATTAGAGTAGTAATCATCATTTATTAGAAGAAATGAACCGTTTAATGGTCGTGTTTAAGAGAGATCCAATGAAATTAAAACACGTGGCACACGCTTAAGTGAAAAATCAACGGGAAGTTTAGTTCTGAGAACAAGTTCAAAAACTTCAGAATTTGTTCAGAACTTCTGAGAAAAAGTTCAGAAGTCTGAAAGAAAGAATTCAGAAGAACCGCAGAATTTTTAAGTGGAGTTCAGAGCTAAACTTGGATCATCTTAGAAGACCAAAAAGCATTTAAAAATATAAACTTCTGAAAAATATAAAACATTTTGAGAATTCAGAAGTAGATTTGAACAAATAGAAAACTGAGTTTATCTAAGGAAGCTTGTTCATACTTGTTAGATATAAAGTGCAAGACTTTATTTCACCAATGCAGAGTTGTTATGTAGGAAAGAGTAGTAGAGAAATTTGAAATTAATACCACTCCCCCTTGAATCACTAGCAATTAGGATTCTCCCCCTTAATTATTGCAACTTTATCAAAGAATCAATCAAATATTAGTGAAATGAGAAAAAAATATGAAAAGTATTAAAATACAATCAACCTAGATACAGAAGAGATATACTTCTGAGTTTGAAAAGAAGCAAAAATCTGAATGTTAAACTTCAGAATATGCAAAGTAATTCTGAAGAACAAAGTATTCAGAATTTGATATAAAAAAAAAACCTCAGAATGTAACTTCTAGAGTATAGGTGATGTATAATACTTACATAGACATGTTCATCATGCCCAATTTACTTACCAAGAAGTTAAATCGTTTTTCATGAAGTGCTTTGGTAAATAAATCAGCTAACTGATAATCTGTCTGAACAAAAAACATTTAAATATTACCTTTTTCCACATGATCTTTGATAAAATGATATCTTACATCAATGTGCTTGGTTTTTGAATGCTGAACAGGATTGGCAGTGATGGCTATGGCACTCTTTGAATCAGAATACAAAGGAATCTTTTTGAAAGTGTAACCATAGTCTTTTAGTTCAATTTGCAACCAGATCACTTGTGAGCAACATATTGCAGCTGCTACATACTCAAACGTAGAAGTAGAAACACAATTTTGTTTCTTTGAAGACCACGACTAGTCTATCACCCGAAACCGACATGATCCGTAAGTGCTTTTCCTGTCTAATTTGCAACCACCATGATCTGCATCTGTAAATGCTGTTAGTTCAAAACTAGAATCCTTAGAATACCAAAGTCCCAATGAAGGAGAACCTTTTAGGTATCTAAGTATTCTTTTTGCAGCTAGAAGGTGTGATTCCTTAGAATTAGCTTGATATCTGGCACAAATACATGTAGCAAACATTATATCTGGTCTACTGGCAGTTAAGTAAAGCAAAGATCTAATTATACCTCTGTACTTTTTCTGATCAACAGATTTTCCATTTAGATCAGGGTCTAATTTAGTGGCAGTGGCCATTAGAGTTTGAATACTTGAACAATCAGTCATATCAAACTTCTTAAGTAAGTCAGGGAAATACTTAGATTGATTAATAAATAAGCCAGTGGGAAGTTGTTTAACTTGAAGACCAAGGAAAAATGTCAACTCTCCCATCATACTCATTTCAAATTCTGTTTGCATGATTTTCTCAAAATTTCTACAACATTTTGGATTAGTAGAAGCAAATATAATATCATCTACATAGATTTGTATCAAAATCATATCATCACCCTACTTTTTCAGAAATAAAGTTGTATCAACAGTACCTCTTTTGAATTTAGAATTCAGAAGAAAAGTTGTAAGAGTATCATACCATGCTCTTGGTGCTTATTTAAGTCCATATAAGGCTTTGTCTAATATGTAAACATGATCTGGGAATTCTTTGCTTACAAAGCCTTCTGGTTGTTCAACATACACTTCTTCATGTAAAATACCATTCATAAATGCACATTTCACATCCATTTGAAATACCTTCATGTTTTTATGAGCAACATAGGCAAGAAAAATTCTAATGGCCTCTAATCTGGCAACAGGAGCAAAGGTTTCATCATAATCAATTCCTTCTTGTTGACAATACCCTTTAGCTACAAGTCTTGCCTTGTTTCTCACAACAATTCCATTTTCATCCTTTTTATTTCTGAACACCCATTTTGTGCCAATGACAGATTTACCTTTTGGCTTTGGTATTAATCTCCAGACTTTGTTTTTTTCAAATTGATTTAACTCATCCTGCATGGCTAAAATCCAGTCTGGATTTTGAAGTGCTTCATATGGCTTTTTGGGTTCCATGTTACTTAAGAAATTTACATACATACATTCATTTGATGTTGCAGATCTTGTTTGAACACCTTTTGATGCATCTCCAATTATTTGATGAACTGGATGACTAGATGTCCATTTGTTCACATTTGGCAATGGTTGAACAGATGAAACATTATTCAGAGAATCATAATCATCAATAATTGCTTGAGTTTCAGTATCATGATTGATAGCTGAATGTAAAACTGAAGACTCCCCCTCAAATGGAAAAATCTGAATTGCTTCAGAACTGTGAGGTTCATGGTCAGAAATATTTTGAACTAGTTCAGAAACAACTTGAATTGGTTCAGAAGTTGCATTTTCAGAAGTTGGAAGTTCTGAATTTGAGGTAGAGAGTTGTGGTGCTGATGTATTTGAAATTTGTATTTCTGAAATGTCTTGATCGTTTGTATTTCTGAGAAGAGAAGGATTTTGACAATCTGCAGAAACATTTACAGAAATATCAAATAAGTCTTGACATAAATTGTCTAAATTGGATTTAAGTAAAGTTTGAGATGCAGAAGTAGAGTTTGTCTGATTATGTTCTGAGTCCAAACTTTCAGAAGTTGGTTTATGTGTGAGTTCTGAACTGTTTTGTTCAAAAGTCATTGTTGGCTCATGAAATCTGACATTTGTAGTCACAATGATTCTTTGAGTTCCTTTAATGGGTACTCTATAAGCTTTGGATATTTGAGAGTAGCCAACAAAGATACCAGCTACACCTTTTGGTGGAAATTTTGTCAAGATGTGGAGTATCATTCTTTAGAAAACACCTGCAACCAAAGATTTTAAAATAATTAATAGACGGTTTTCTTTGTTTTAACAATTCAAAAGGAGTTCTAAGAAATTTTCTGTTTAGAATGGTTCTGTTCTGAGTAAAACATGCAGTAGCAATTGCTTCTGCCCAAAGAGAGAGAGGAAGTTCAGAATATGCAAGCATGGTTCTTGCAGCTTCTACCAAAGTTCTATTCTTTCTTTCAACTACCCCATTTTGTTGAGGAGTTCTTGCAGCGGAAAAACTATGTGAAATACCAACAGATTCCAAAAAATTCTGAAGTGTAGAATTAGTAAATTCTGTTCCATTGTCACTTCTGATTTTTTGAATTGGGAGTTGAGGAAGAACTTGAATTTTCTTCAGAAAGGGTATCAGTCTTTCAGAAGTATCGGATTTGAGTCTCAGAAATTCAATCCATGTATATCGTGTATATTCATCTACTATAACAAGAATGTATTTCTTTCCCCCCATGCTTTGAGTTTTCATTGGACCACACAAAAACATATGTAGCATTTCAAGTGGAGCTTTGCATGAAGATAGCATTTTCAGAGGATGAGAACTTCTTTTAATCTTCCCTAGTTCACATGCAGAACAAAGAGAGTTCTTTTCAAATCTGATCTTTAGTAGTCCTCTTACAGATTGATGTTTGCCTATTTTAGAAATGGCTTTGAAGTTCAGATGCGACATTCTTCTGTGCCAAAGCCAATTATCATTTTTCATTGATGTAGACATATAACATACACCTTGTAGTTGACCAGTTGCAGTGAATGTTGCTGCGTAGATATCTCCATCTCTATAAGCAGTTAATTCATTTTTGTTTGTTGTACTCAGAACATGACAATAATTTATGTCAAAATTAACCTTCCAGTATTTGTCACAGAATTGACTAATACTGAAGATTATGTCTTAGTCCCTCAACATAGAAAACTTTCATTACTTTCACATCTCCTTTAATGAAAGTGCCATATCCTCTTACATATCCCTTTGCATTGTTTCCAAAACTAACTGTTCCTCCATATCTTTCATGATAATCAGTTAGTAGTTCTTTGAAAGGTCTCATGTGTCTTGAACATCCAGAATCTAAGACCCACACATGACATATCTGAACTTTTTCTTCAGATGTTTCAACTCAGAAGTTTGTTCAGAACTTTGAGATTTATCTTTCTTAGTTTTATCTTTATTTCTGTTTCTTTGTTTAATTGAATTTGTCAATGTAGCTAAACATTTCTGAATAGATTTCATCAAATTTCTCTTGTTTGTTTTGGAGTTAAGAAGAAAATTATGATGACCACAATTAATGCAGTGAATATGATTCTTTAATGTATTTACAACAGTAGTAGACATATAAGAATCAATAACATTTGATTTTTCAACAAAAATTCTTTTATTCACTTTCTTTGTTTTAGGTACATCATTCTTCTGTAAAAATGAAAAACTTTCTCATTTGTCAATCTTTGACAGTCTTTCATCTTTCTTTCTCCATACTAAAGTGGATAACTCTGTAAAAGATAAGAAATGAGGATTAGTATAAGAAATTCTTTTGTTCACTTTAGGTTTAACTTCAGATTTTGTGTTAATTTTCTGAACTTCAGAGAGAGAATTTGAGGATTGTCCTTGTTCAAAAATTTTAACTCTGGTGTTAAAGTTAGAAGATGTTACTGAACATGGTGTTGAATTTGATGATTTGTTTGTATTAGTAGGAGAAAAATCTGAATTCTGATATTCTGGTTTTAAAAACACATGATCAAACAATTCTGAGGGTATCTTTGAAACTTCAGATTTTAATTTTTCTCCTTCAGTCATACATGATTGAGATTTATAAACCAAATAGCCATTTTTGTCAATGACTTGCACCATTTGATCATCATCATCTTCTGAATCAGAAGCATTTATTAGATCTGAAAATTTATTATGAGTCATACTTGTTGCAAAAATTTTTGAATTTTTTGTTGTTGTAGACTCATTATCAGAATTATCAAAAAATATATTGGGATTCTCATCAATATCTTCTAAAGATTCAATATCTGAGAATTCATCATATTTTTCTTCATGTTCTGATTTATTATCAGAAGTATCTTCTAAAATGTTTTCACAATTGGATTCAGAAGTAACTTCAGAAACAATTTCAGATTTAACAATTACTTCTAATTTTTCTTCAGAAATAATATTTGATTTAGAAGATTTACAAATATTTGAAATTATATTTATTTCTTCTGTTTCAGAGATACTTTCTTGTTCACCAGTTTTAAGAGGTGTTTCTTCTGAAAACAAAGTCTCTGATTTTATAAAAGGAATTCTTTCAGGCAAAGAATAGTTTACAGGTTTGGAAATAATGCCAGTATTTGATTCATTGAAAATTTTCATTTTAGAATAATCATACAAGTTTGCAGGTGCCTTTTTTAAAATTTGACTGTCATTATATCCTAAGCCTGCTTTTATATTGTAAAATTTTGAGTTCGAGCACGACTAGTTAAAATATTCAGAGTTTGTTCAGTTTGTCCTCTTTTAAAATTTAAATCTTCCAATTCCTTAATCTTTTTATAAAGATCAAGTCTCTCTTGATTCAGAAAATTCATCTTAACATTTAGAATTTCCTATTCAGATTTTTCATTTATAACTTCTTTTTGTAAACTATCCATTTTTTCTTTTAAAAGAAGTTTTTCTTCAGAAATTTTTTCAAGAATCTGTTCAGCTGCTTGACAATTTTCTTTATATATTTGACTTTCAGCTCTGAATTGATTAACCAAAATTCTTTCACCTTTAATTCTGTTTCTGAGTGTTTTCAGATGATGAAGAAAATAACTCAGTGTCTTGTTTGTCCTTTTCTGGATCCATCTGACACATGTAGCAATTTGTTGCATAGTGAGCAACTTCTTCATCATCATCTCCATCACTCCAGTTTAACCAGTCTTCTTCATACTTGGTAACTAGAGCAGGATTAAGCTCCTTTTTCTTTGCTAATAGATGCTTCTTCTCATAATAACCTGAATTCTTGACTTTTGGCATCTTGCATTGTCTTGCATAATGTCCAGGCTTTCCACAGTTGAAGCATCTTGCTGGTTCAGATGTTTCAGATTGACCAGCCTCTTGACCTTTCTTAGCTCCAACTTCAGATCTAGGTTTATTATGATATTTTTTGATTGTATCTTTGTTTGAATTGCCTTGTCATGAAAGCAATATTATCAGAAATCCTTTTAAGCTCTTCATCTGATTCATCCCCATCACACACTGTTATCTCTAGGATCTCACAAACTTTCTTGGTAGCAATGGTTAAAGAATTATTGTAGTTCTTGCTCAGAAGGGCAACTGTTTCTTGTGTCTTCTTTTGTTCATATTGTCTAACTTTGATCTTGTCCTCTTGTTGGAACAAGATGCCATAGACATCATGAATTGTCTTTCTAGACAAGTTCCTAGTTACCATATTATCTGAAAAACTTGACCATTCATTTCCCAGATTGTTCAGAAATTTGTTGTTTATCTCAGAATTTGATTTCTGAACACCATTTCTTCTTAGATCATTCAGAATGTTATTGAAATTTTCTTTGTATCTGAAATTTTCATATGTTCCTACACAGATATTTAATCTCTGTGCTTAAGCCTTTGTACTTCCTTGCATCTGAGCTTCTACTTCATCCCACATGGCTTTTGCTAAAGTTAAACTATCAACCCTATTGAATATCTCATTGGGAATTGCCATGGTGAGTAAAGTTAATGCTCTTCTATCAACTTTCATTTGAGCCTTTTCAGCTGGATTATACATTCCAGGACTCTTCTTGATTCTTGATGCAGGGATTTCAGGGGTGGATTCGGTTACGGAACTATTTGGAATCTCAACAAATACCTCTAGTGGGCCATTTGTGATAGATTGCATTAAGGCTTCATCTATGTTATCCAAAAATTGAATCATTCTAATTCTCCATTGATGATATTCCCCCAAGAAGAGAGTTGGTGGTTTCGTTTCAGATCCGATTGAGACTATTTCTTTAGACATCTTTGATTGTTAGAAGATCGAGAATTCACCTGTGTTGAATTTAAATTTTGTAGATCAAGAACACCAAGAACTGTCAGATCTGACAAGTTCTTTCACAAATCTTCTTCAAGAACAGATGAATTGGCTCTGATACCAATTGTTAGGACCCAAACAATCAAGAAATCAATATATGAAAAGATTATAACAGGAATGAAAATAGCCAAATGTAATATGTATTGATTGAATGTACTGTATTACATAATGTATCTTTACAAGGTATATGAAAACATTAGTTCTAACAATCTAACTAACTATCTATTTATACATACAATAGAAAGACTAAAGTAACAAAGCATTCATAACAGACAAGTTCAGAATGGGTTCTGAACTCCTTCAGATCTTCTTCATATGTATCTTCAGAACTTCTTCAGAACCTCTTCAGAAGTGTCTTCAGAACTTCTTCAGATCTTTTTCTTTTTAAGAACCTAGTACCTTTTGAAGCTATTATGATATCTCTATCATTAGTTCCATTGCAAATGGCAATCTTCCTTTTGTTTTTGATTTTTGCTTCAGGTTGATTACTCTTCTATTTGTTGCGTTCATGTGTTTTTAATATTTTATTGTGGACTAGTGTTTCATATCTTTATTGTTTCAGGTATGACGAACTTCCCACAAGGATCGTGTGGAAATGTGAAATCTCGTTATAGATATGTAACAAATGAAATTTGTGAAAACTACGAATAACAAGGATGAATCATTGTATCAAGAAAATGATTATAAACGATAGTGATTATCCGGTTAAAATAAGAATGCACGTGCGACGTCGTGAGAATCATATGTGATTTTACACGTCATTATAGCTTAAAATAACAAGTGAATCACCTGTTTTATTATTCTTTTTTTTTATATAGTTCTCTTCTGAACCTGAATCTGTGCCCAAATAAATATTAGTACATTAAAAAAATCTATATGTTATAAACGTCCTCGCACTAGCGTTTTAAATGTAATAAAACACCAAATAAGTACGAGAACTTATTACAGAAAAATATAAACTGACATAAATATAAAAGACTATGTATAAATACCGATATCCATCAACAAAAGAGATTTGAAATTAGTTCCATTGCAAATGGCAATCTTCCTTTTGTTTTTTATTTTTTCTTCAGGTTGATTACTCTTCTATTTGTTGTGTTCATGTGCTTTTAATATTTTGTTGTGGACTAGTGTTTCATATCTTTATTGTTGCAGGTATGACGAACTTCCCACAAGGATCGTATGTGTGTGTACTTGTAAAAAGAACGCTGATTGCGCCAATCTTATTTGCCCGCCATTTGGTGGTCTAGTGTGTTTGCTTTGTACTTGTCTTTGTGTTGGTATAGAAGAAGGGAAAAGTCAGACCACTCTTGGTGCAAATAAAGCCACCATAACTAGCACCGGAAAAACACACCAATAACTCGATGTCAAACCCTAGTAGGCATGTTAAGTTTTGTACATGGAATATATTCCAAACATAAGATTGAATAAAAATTACGGTTTGGTCTATTAATAACCCTTTTTAAAATTTTCATTTCAAACAAAGTATTGTTCTTTGTTAAAACGAAAGAAATAACACTACTGGAAAAATTGCCGAAACAGGCTTCCTTTTTTGAGGGTAAAATACATTTTTGATCTCTGTGGTTGTCACTCGCTATCAAGTTTGCTCTTTACCTTAACTAAGTACAACTTTAGATAGTGTAGCTATAATTTTGTTTCAATTTTGGTCCGTGTTACTAAAGGTGGTTAAGAAAGTAAGTAAAGGGTATATTTGTCCTTTTACTGTTTTTCTTACCTTTTCCTTTTTTTTCTTTTTATTATATTGTATAACACAACATACATATATATATATATATATATACTTGTGTGTACTGCATTGGGTCTTTATATAGTTTATTTAATTGGTATGGGTGTATATAGGTAAATCGGTATATTTATCAATATTGATAAATTGGTATATTTCATATTATGAATAACAAATTAGATAGATGAGATTTATAGATATATATTTAAAATGACCTTTGGGTAATTTAAATTGAAAATCACACACACACACACATACATATGTTCCTTATGCACCCTTTGCTAAAACCACTCTTGTAATGCTCCAATACATTATAGTACGAATTACATGACCCCGACCGAATGATGAACACACTCAAAAATTTAATTCCATTCTTATTTATTTAAATAGCTGCAAGACCACAAAACGGGGTGAAAAAAACAATTAAATATTCAATGAACACAAATGATGACAAATATCAGCATTGAGTAATTTAAAACGTAAAACGTCCCTAAAACTCAAATGAGCCAAAATCAAACCATTAGACTTCATACTTCTTTGTGTATTCGATAAAAACCAACATAAGTCAATAAAATGCATTATTTAACTGTTGTTTACGCCAAATCATGCTCCAAAAGTATGATTTGTTCAAAACCCAACCATGAATAGAAATAAACCATCATCAATTGAAAACCATACAATTTATTCTTCCAAAATGTCTCAAACCCCAATAGTACACATTTTTCGAGTGATTTATAAGAACATTGCTCGAAAAATGCATTAACATAAAAAAATGTCCTTATATGCAATAAATCATCAAAACCACACATTTCATGATTTTATTTAACAAACTGTTTAAATATCCGAAATGTAACTATTGTACAAGATCTTACAGATTCAATTGTACCAAAGATGCAAATCTAATCAAATAAACAACACATTTGATAAATATCTAGGAACACTTAAAGGTTTCAAAATAGACATTTTCAGCATGTACAATGTTTTATTACAACCACTTAAAGCTCACCTTGAGAAGTTAGATCTTCTTAGCCTTTTAGATTTGGTTCTTTTAAACTCTTGCATTATGAACTTGGTGCTTCTAAGTCATTTGTGACTACTGTTCAACCTTATCGCCAAGAGGTTGGAATTGTTGTTCGATTACCAAATAATCGTCTATGAGCCTCTGACTGTCGATATTTCTTTTAATTATTGAAATGTGAAATCTCGTTAAGGATACGTAACAAATGAAATTTGTGAAAACCATGAATAACAAGGATGAATCATTGTATGAAGAAAATGATTATAAACGATAGTGATTATCCGGTTTGTATACCATACCCTTAAAAACTTTTGATATCTAACAATATGTTAAGAATCTATATGACACCAAGAGAATATGGTATAATCGAAAAGAAAGTTGGTATATGTAGAATGATTTGAAAGTCAAAAAGAATGATCATCTAAATTTGTCTAGAACAAGTTTTGTACGGTGGAGCATTGTATTGTTAATTTTTCAAATTACGGAAACGTAATCTATTAATTTTACGTAAGGACAAGAAGGAAAAATGTAATTTACATTAATATGTACTTAAAAATATATTTATCATTGTATATTTAAAGATAAGTTTTGAAAATATGTACCTAAAATAGAAAATATCAAACTACAAACACTTAAAATATTAAACCACATATTGAGGGAGGTTCAACAATAACTAAATAAAAGAACACAGAACAAACAAGATACATGCAAAATTGTCACACCCCGCTAAAGACGAAACACGAGGTACGACAGTTCTAGGTTTCACAACAATAGGAATATAAACACCAACCATCTATAAATTTAAGACGTCAAAGTTAAAAGTTTAAAAGTTTACAACCCAGCTACTTTAACTGTAACAAACAAATTACAACAAAATATATATAAAGTCTTAATTGGTGTTCCACAAAAATAAGCTAAGCCTGATCGAATACCTTCTTATTTTCCTGTAAAGCATGTCAAAACAAAAGGGTCAACTACAAAGAGTTGCTGAGTTCACAGGTTTTCAAATGCACAAAACATTTTATATGCAAGGTATAAAAATAGAGAATCGGATGATCGCATCAACTTTATCATTTTAACCTTTATGAGCAAACATACAAATATTGAGTCACTACTAATCCTGAACGACAGTCTACGCCCCACGAACTACCTCAGCGGTGGACCTAAAGTCCACATGTGTAGAGCATTCTTAATTGATAAAGTGCACCCCTACTTGCCAGTTAGGTGGGTATGTCAACCAAATAGCGCTATCCACAAATATCATCGGCTCAAAACAAATACAGAGTTAAATAATAGTGTACCACGGGGACTTCACATAACTCAATATATCAACTATGTAATATTAATTTGCTCCTCTCAATGATTTATATATTTTTCATTAATCAATATAAATCGATTCAATTTCCTTTAAAACAACATGCTTTACACCCCAAAACGTATAAACATTTAAAAAATAGGGGCCGTGAATGCTCACCTTATAGCAAAAGCTTCCAAATAGATACCCGATATGTCCGCTTGACGACCTAACAAAGCAACGTACCCAAATGATTACTTATATGTCTAACGATTACTAGGAGAGTGCAAATAAGTCCTTATATGTCCAACTTGGTCTACTGTTGTCCCGTTATACATAATGCACATATGCTCTTTAATGATATAAAATATACCGAAAATGTAATGCTATAATCCTTCAAGTGATCAAAATTCATGAAGTCAAATAATTTCAGAATTTCACTTTTTAACAGAAACTATAAGTCCTAAAAATAATCATATTAATGTAACATCCGAAATGACAAAAATATCCCATCTTTTTATATATGATACATTGCTGAGTTAAGGTCATTGTGACCAAATTTCATGCATTTTGGACATATAAAAAGGGTTTAAATAATTTATACAAAACAGTGTGTCATAGCAAGTATGACAGATTACACCATGTTAGTAAAACAATTATTTGAGGATTTCTACTAAGCATTTTTCAGAAATTCCAGTTGGATCATAAGCATAACACATAAAGGAAACGTTTAAGAGAATAGTGACTCATTTTGAATGAGTTCTGAGGAAGATATGGCACCACAAAGTTGCATGCACACATCTGTCATTAGTTGACAGATTGCACACTTAACTTTAATAAATTGGTCAGTGCCTCAAAACTTCATATTTTTGAATGAAACTGGATTCATAAGAATCCTAACTCATGAAAGAAAATTCTAGAAGAAGAATTATGAATTATGGACTAATAATTAAATGGATATTATCACACAAAGTAGAGTTTACCTACTCGTGGATTCACAGTTTGCACACCCAAACGATTTTAGGTGTTTGGAGGGTCAAAACTCCATATTTTCATGTTATTCCACTTGTAAGTAGAAGATAACTCATAAAATTGACTCTCAAAAAAGTCCTTTTTCATTGAGTTGTGAAGCAGATATGGCCATTTGAACATGCATGCACAAATCTGTCAGGTTTGTTCAGATTGCACACTCATTTTGTTTTGAGTAATTGAAACCCCAAATCACCATATCTTTGAGTGAAACCAGTGGCATTTGAAAGGTAACTCATTTAAATAAATTCTAGATGAAAAATCAAGTAATTTGGACTATTATTTTGAGAGTTATGGTTGTTCAAAGTAGGGTCTACCTACTGTTGAACTTCCATATGCATATCCAACTTGTTTTGAGCATTTCGGGGGTCAAAACTCAATGTTTTTGAGTGACATCACTTGGATCAGAATCCCAACTCATAAAATAAACTTTTAGAAGAAGATTCATACCATTTGGATGATTATTTAGCAAGATTTGGGCGACATGAATACAAGGAAGTAATCTGTCAGCAGCAAAAATGCTCATTTTAATGAACAAACCCACATGCAAAGAGATTTTACCTACTTTCTTGAGTTCTAATGTTTGGGTCATAGATTACCACCACTATATGAACATTTTTACATGTTTTTGGTATATAGTCTCTCCATAAAACTCCGAAATTTCGGAGGTTCGATGAATGTGACTAAAAATGCAAGAAAAAGTGAGTTTTTCACTCAAAATTGACAAGAAAAATGGTGAAGATGATGTTACTACTTAGTTGGATAATGAAATGTGTTGAATATCTTCAATAACCTTGCACTTTGATGGGTTTTTGATGAAGAAAATGGCTGGAACTTAAAGGAGAAAGAAGAGTTTTTGAAGATGCCCCTTGACTTTTAGAGAGAGAGAGAGAGAAGAGAAATTTCAAATTTTCAACATACAAAATGAGAAGGAAATGGAAAGAAAATGTATTTATATGGGGGGAGATGGGGGGGGGGGGAGCCATACTAATGGGCCCCACTCCAAACAAATTTTTTTTAAAAAATAAATAAATAAAACTCAAGCCCAAAACCAATAAAAATGTCAATTTTCTCAATTTTGCCGTTTTTTTCTCAGAATGCAAGCCCAAAAGTGATTAAATTCTAAAAAAATATAATTTTATTCTTGACACATTAAAAGTTCATATTTTATATAATTCGGCTAAAAATTAGAGCATTTGGCACTATTTAGGACGTTTCAGATAGTTACGGGTCGGAACCGGAATTTATAAGCAATTACCGGTAATTATAGAAATTTTCGGCCAATCTAATCTAACTAACTCCAAATCTTATAACTTATCTAAAATAACACTAATATATACTTAATAAGAGCTAAGTTGGAAGCCCAAATTTGATAGTTGTTACAGTCTCCCCCTGTTAGAGGAATTTCGCCCCGAAATTTAATGACTGCTACTTCCAATGGATTCCTTTGCAAACAAGTGAGGATATTTGTCTTTCATGAACTCCTCTCGCTCCCAGGTAAATTCAGGTCCATACTTTGAGTTCCAACGAACATTTATAATCGGAATATTATTATGCCTTAATCGTTTGATCTCTCGGTCAAGAACTTCAACTGGTTCCTCCATAACGCGCATTTGTTCATTGACTCGAATCTCTTCCAATTGTAATACTAACGATTCGTCAGATAGACATTTCTTGAGATTCAATACATGAAATGTGTCGTGAATTGTCTTGATCTTGTCTGTGGTTTCTAATGTCTGGCCTTGTAAGTTTTCTATCACCAACTTCCAACCAACTAAGTACAGATCTGCATTTGCGTCCATAAAGTGCTTCGTATGGCGCGCATCGAATACTGGTATGATAGCTGTTGTTGTAGGAGAATTCGATTAACGGTAAATAATCATCCCAGTTACCTCCAAATTCTATCACACAGGCACACAACATATCTTCTAAGGTTTGGATAGTCCTCTCCGTTTGCCCGTCCGTTTGAGGATGATAATATGTGCTCAAATCCGACCTTGTGCCCAATGTTTTTTGTACTGCCTGCCAAAATCGTGAGGTAAAGCGGTTGTCTCTGTCTGAGATGATAGAAATGGGTACTCCATGACGCATAACGATCTCATTGATGTATAGTTGCACACGTCTTTCCATTTTAAAGTCTTCTCGCATAGGCAGGAAGTGTGCAGATTTTGTGAGTTGATCCACAATAACCCAAATCGAATCGTGACCCTTCTTAGTTCTGGGCAACTTGGTCTCAAAATTCTTTGAGATCTGCTCCCACTTCCATTCTGGGATCTCCGGTTGTTGCAGAAGACCGGATGGCTTTTGATGTTCCTCCTTGACTCTCGCGCAGTTTAGACATTTACTTACATACAAGGTTACGTCTTTCTTCATTCCTGGCCACCAATAATATTCCTTCAGCTCTTTGTACATCTTATCGGCTCCTGGATGAATCGAATACCTTGATCGATGGGCTTCACCCAAGATGGTTGATCGTAGATTACCAACCTTTGGTACCCAAACTCTGTTCTTAGAGTAATGCACTCCGTCTGATCGTAACTCAAATTCTTTCTCTAAGCGATGTAGGGTCTCATGCTTCAAATTCTCTTCTTTTAAAGCTTCGTTTTGCGCTTCAAGAATTTGAGTCTTTAAAATCGTTTCAACCATCATTCCCATAGCTCGTGCTCTCGTCGGCTTTACCTTTTCTTTCCTTTTTAATGCATCCGCTACTACATTACCCTTCCCTGGGTGGTACTTTATTTCACAATCGTAATCACTAAGCAACTAAACCCATCTTCTTTGCCTCATATTCAACATTTTCTGATCAAGAATGTGTTGAAGGCTTTTGTGGTCGGTGAAAATCGTGCACTTAGTGTCGTAAAAATAATGTCTCCAGATTTTGAGTGCGAACACCACCGCTCCTAACTCCAAATCATGGGTGGTGAAATTCTTCTCGTGAACCTTAAGTTGCCTTGATGCACATACGATAACTTTGTCTTTTTGCATCAGTACGCATCCCAATCCTTGATGCGAAGCATCAGAATAAACTACAAAGTTATCCACTCCCTCTGGTAGAGCTAGAATTGGTGCATTGCATAACTTGTGTTTGAGTGTCTGAAATGCTTCCTCTTGTTTCTCTCCCCAAATAAACTTTTTGTCCTTTTGAGTTAGAGTCGTCAGTGGTTGCACGATCTTGGAGAAATTCCCGATAATTCATCGGTAATAGCCTGCCAACCCAAGAAATTACGGATCTCGGTTGGTGTCTTCGGGGCCTCCCATTTCTTAATGGCCTCAATCTTAGCTGGATCAACATGAATTCCCTTTTCATTTACTACATGGTCAAGAAAGTGCACTTCGCGAATCCAGAATTCGCATTTGGAGAATTTGACGTGCAACTTTTCGTTTCTGAGCAATTCTAGTGTCAGCTTTAAATGCTGCTTATGCTCCTTCTTGTTTCGAGAATAAATGAGTATATCATCTATAAACACGATCACGAACTGTTGGTGCGTTTGTTAGCCCGAAAGGAACTAGGAACTCGTAATGACCATAACGAGTTCTAAACCCTGTCTTAAGAATGTCTTCTTCACGAACTCTCATTTGATGATATCCCGATTGAAGATCGATCTTTGAGAAGTATGTAGCACCTTGGAGTTGATCAAATAAGTCATCAATTCGAGGGAGGGGGTATCGGTTCTTAATGGTCAGCTTGTTAAGTTCTCTATAGTCAATGCACATCCAAAAGGATCCATTCTTCTTTTTAACAAAAAGGACTAAAGCTCCCCAAGGTGAAGAGCTAGGCCTAATGAATCCTTTATCGAGTAGCTCTTGAAGTTGTTCTGGTAATTCCTGCATTTCCGACGATGCCAGTCGATAAGGTGATTTCGCCACGGGTGCAGCTCCCGAAACTAGATCAATGTGGAATTCAACTTGTCTTGGTGGGGGTAGTCCGGGTAACTCATCGGGGAATACCTCGAGAAAATATCGAACTATAGGAAGATCCTGAATGCGTTTCTCTTCGATCTCCTTATTCACAACGTGTGCCAAAAACGCAATGCAGTCCCTTCTTAAGTATTTTCGCATCTTCATGCATGTCACTACTTTAACATTCCTTCTGTGTTTCTTTCCATGTACTTCGAGAAGTTCTCCTTCGGGTAGTGGAACTCGGATGATCTTTCCGGAGGAACAAATTTCAGCTCGGTTTTTAGACAACCAATCCATACCCACAATTATATCAAAGCCTCCTAACTTGATTGGGATTATGTCTATGCTAAAGTTCCTCCGTCTTTCTATTACCTTGAGCTTCGTCTCTTGCAAATATCCCCGAACAATTAGCATTGTTGGCGAGCCTGGTTGCCAAATTCACCGCATCTTGAAGGGTTTTTGGGTTTGCCGAAGTAACGTTTGCACGTATTTTAGGAGATAAACCGCAGACTGTCCACTCGATTTTCATCAAGCGTCACCAAATGTGGTACCATCTTTGCTAGTTCATGGAAACGGGCAGTGTTAGGGTCTTTGTCATTTCATGATTCCATAGCTCCGCTTCCAACTTCTGCATTTCGCTCCTCGGCAGTATTCCTCTAACACCATCTTTTTCAATTCCTCCCAAGTAAGATTGTTGGCTGCTTCTCGGCCTCGGGTTTGCACTTGGGTGTTCCACCAAGTCAATGCTCATCCTCGTAGCAGACAACCGGCAAACTGCACTTTAGTTCCTTCAGTGCACTTGCTGATATGGAGAACGGACTCCAAATTCTCAATCCATGTCAGTAATCCAACAGCTCCTTCAGTTCCATGGAATTCCTTCGGGTTGCAGGTCTTAAAAGCTTTGTATGTGCATTCCCTATCTACAATTGCTCCAGATCCTCAGTTTTTTCCCGAATTAGCATTTAGACCCGCTGCCACTTGACTAACATGTTCGGAAGTGCCGCGATGAGTTGCTCAGGGACAAGTCGCGCGATCTCGGAGTGTTCTCTCCTAGAAGGCATTGTCTTTAGGCATAGGTTCATATTGAGATTGAGTCATATTAATTACTATTTTTGCGCTAAGTCTACTTAACTGAGTTATGCATATAAAACACTCGCATCATAAAATCATAGGTTTAAAATCAAATAACTTCAATATCCAGCAAAAATAATTCCCAAAAGACATTAAGTATCTTAGAGTTCTAAATAGTGGGCTACATGCCACCAAAATAAGTTTCCAACTTTAACCAACAAATTAGTCAAAAAGTTCTCTCCTAGGTTGACAAGTCACATAGCCTGAGGAGTCAGCAAAGTACTTAGTAGGGGTGGATGAGTGAAACATAGTGACTGTGATAACAACAAATTTAATAAGTGTCAAAAACATTTAGTAATACTTATGTGAACTCATATAAAATCATATTTTTTCTATTTGAAGTAAGAAGTTTTCCGGTCTATGCTGATTTTTACTATAACTAATCCAAGTCCCTTCTTATTCATACCATATTTAGACATAGGTGATCAGGCTTTGCCTAATTTTGATATGTTAGAACGATGCCTATTCTAGTTATACTAGAAGTAGGTTTTTAATTCTTTTTTAAATTCATCTAAGAAAATAATTTGAAACTTTTGGTTATAGTGCATGGTTTTTGTAGAAAACCGGTGTTCTCTATAATCTAAGGCTCTGATACCAAGTCTGTCACACCCCGCTAAAGCGGAAACACAAGGTACGACAGTTCTAGGTTTCACAACAATAGGAATATAAACACCAACCATCTATAAATTTAAAACATCAAAGTTTAAAGTTTAAAAGTCTACAACCCGGCTACTTTAACTTTAACAAACAAATTACATCAAAATATATATAAAGTCTTAATTGGTGTTCCACAAAAATAAGCTAAGCCTGATCGGATACCTTCTTATTTTCCTGTAAATCATGTTAAAACAAAAGGGTCAACTACAAAGAGTTGGTGAGTTCACAGGTTTTCAAATGCACAAAACATTTTATATGCAAGGTATAAAAATAGGGAATCGGATGATCGCATAAACTTTATCATTTTAACCTTTATGAGCAAACATACAAATTATCATTATACATGATATTTAAATATTGAGCCACTACTAAGCCTGAACGACAGCCTGCGCCCCACGAACTACCTCAGCGGTGGACCTAAAGTCCACATGTGTAGAGCATTCTTAATTGATAAAGTGCACCCCTACTTGCCAGTTAGGTGGGTATGTCAACCAAATAGCGCTATCCACAAATATCGTCGACTCAAAACAAATACAGAGTTAAATAGTAGTGTACCACGGGGACTTCATATATCAGTTGTGTAATATTAATTTGCTCATCTCAATGATTTATGTATTTTTCATTAATCAATATAAATCAATTCAATTTCCTTTAAAACAACATGCTTTACACCCCAAAACGTATAAACATTTAAAAAAGAGGGGTCGTGAATACTCATTTTATAGCAAAAGCTTCCAAATAGATACCCGAGATCTCCGTTTGCCGGCCTAACACTTACCTAACAAAGCAACGTACCCAAATGATTACTTATATGTCTAACGATTACTAGGAGAATGCTTATAAGTTCTTATATGTCCAACTTGGTCTACTATTGTCCTGTTATACACAATCCACATATGCTCTTTAATGATATAAATTATACCGAAAATGTAATGCTATAATCCTTCAAGTGATCAAAATTCATGAAGTCAAACAATTTCAAAATTTCACTTTCTGACAGAAACTATAAGTCCTAAAAATAATCTAATTAATATAACATCCGAAATGAAAAAATTTCCCACCTTTTTATATGTGATACATTACTGAGTTAAGGTCACTGTGACCAAATTTCATGCATTTGGGACATAAAAAAAGGGTTCAAATAATTTATACAAAACAGTGTGTCACAGCAAGTATGGCAGATTACACCCTGTTAGTAAAACAATCATTTGAGGAGTTCTACTAAGTATTTTTCAGAAATTCCAGTTTGATTATAAGCATAACACATAAAGGGAAACTTTTAAGAGAATAATCACTCATTTTAAATGAGTTATGAGGAAGATATGACACCACAAAGTTGCATGCACCCATCTGTCATTAGTTGATAGATTGCACACTTAACTTTAATAAATTGGTTAATGCCTCAAAACTTCATATTTTGAATGAAACCGGATTCATATGAATCCTAACTCATGAAAGAAAATTCCAGAATGAAATGGAAAGAAATTATATTTATATGGGGGGAGATAGGGGGGGGCAGCCATACTAATGGGCCCCACTCCAAACAATTTTTAAAAAAATAAATAAAAATAAAAATAAAACTCAAGCCCAAAACCAATAAAAGTGTCATTTTTCTCAATTTTGCCATTTTTTTCTTAGAATGCAAGCCCAAAAGTGATTAAATTCTAAAAAAAATAAAATTTTATATACTTGACACATTAAAAGTTCATATTTTATATAATTCGGGTATAAATTAGAGCATTTGGCACTATTTAGGACATTTCAGATAGTCACGGGTCGGAACCGGACTTTATAAGCAATTACCGGTAACTCTAGAAATTTTCGGGCAATCAAATCTAACCAACTCCCAATATTATAACTTATCTAAAATAACACTAATATATAATTAATAAGAGCTAACCTGGAAGCCCAAATTTGACAGTTGTCACAAAAATAGCATGTGATGTTAAAGTACCGGTTAAAAGAAGAGTTCACGTGCGACGTCGTGAGAATCACATGTGATTTTACACGTCATTATAGTTTAAAATAACCAGTGAATCGCCTGTTTTATTATTCTTTTTTTAGGTATAGTTCTCGTCTGAAGTTGAATTTATGTCCAAATAAATATTAGTACATCTAAAAACTCTGTATGTTATAAACGTCCTAGCACTAGCGTTTTTAATGTAATAAAACACCAAATAATTACGAGAACTTATTATGGAAGAATATAAACTGACATAAATATAAAAGACTATGTATAAATACCCATATCCATCAATAAAAGAGATTTGAAATTAGTTCCATTGCAAATGGGAATCTTCCTTTTGTTTTTGATTTTTGCTTCAGGTTGATTACTCTTCTATTTGTTATGTTCATGTGTTTTTTATATAATGTTGTGAAGTAGTTTTTCATATCTTTATTGTTGCAGGTATGACAAACTTCCCACAGGGATCGTATGCATGTACTTGTAAAAAGAACGCTGATTGCGCCGGTCTTATTTGCCCACCATTTTGTGTTCCAGTGTGTTTGCTTTGTACTTGTCTTTGTGTTGGTAAAGAAGAAGGGAAAAATCAGATCACTCTTGGTGCAAATAAAGCCACCATAACTAGCACCGGAAAAACACACCAAGAACTCGATGTCAAACCCTAGCCGGCATGTTAAGTTTTGTACATGGAATATATTCCAAACATAAGATTGAATAAAAATTACGGTTTGGTCTATTAATAAACGTTTTTAAAATTTTCATTACAAACAAATTATTGTTCTTGGTAAAACGAAAGAAATAACACTACTGGAAAAATTGCCGAAACACGCTTCCTTTTTTGAGGGTAAAATACATTTTTGATCTCTGTGGTTGTCACTCGCTATCAAGTTTGCTCTTTACCTTAAACTAAGTACAACTTTAGATAGTGTAGCTGTAATTTTGTTTCAATTTTGGTCCCTGTTACTAAAGGTAGTTAAGAAAGTAAGTTAAAAGTATATTCGTCCTTTTACTATTTTTCTTACCTTTTCCTTTTTTTTCTTTATATTAGATTATATAACACCACATACATATATATAGATACATATAGGCCTTTATGTAGTTTATTTAGTTGGTATACAAAGATAAATTTGTATATTTATCAACATTGATAAATTGGTATATTTCATATTATGAGTAACAAATTAGATAGATGAGATTTATAAATATATATTTGAAATGACCTTTGGGTAATTTAAATTGAAAATCATACACACACACACACACATATATGTTCCTCAAGCATCCTTTGCTAAAACCACTCTTGTAACACTCCAATGCATTATAGTACGAATTACATGACTACAACCGAATGATGAACACACTAAAAAATTTAATTCCCATCTAAATATTCAATGAACACAAATGATGCCAAAGATCATCATTGAGTAATTTAAAACGCAAACAATCCCTAAAACTCAAATGAGCCAAAATCAAACCATTAGACTTCACACTTCTTTGTGTATTCGATAAAAACCAACATAAGTCAATATAATGCATTATTTAACCGTTGTTTATGCCAACACATGCTCCAAAAGTTTGATTAGTTCAAAACCCGACCATAAATAGAAATAAACCATCACCAATTGAAAATCATCCAATTTATCCTTCCAAAATGTCTCAAACCCCAACAGTACACATTTTTCGAGTGATTTATAAGATCAATGCTCGAAAAATGCATTAACATAAAAAAATATCCTTATATGCAATAAATTATCAAAACTACACATTTCATGATTTTATTTAACAAAATGTCTAAATATCCGATATGTAACTATTGTACAAGATCTTATAGAGTGAATTGTACCAAAGATGCAAATCTAATCAAATAAGCAACACATTTGATAAATATCACTAGAAGCTCACCTTTGGAGGTTAGATCTTCTGAGCCTTTTAGATTTGGTTCTTTTAAACTCTTGCATTATGAACTTGGTGCTTCTAAGTCATTTGTGACTACTGTTCAACCATATCGCCAAGAGGTTGTAACTGTCGTTCAATTACCAAATAATCGTCTATGTGCCTCTGACTGTCGATATTTATTTTAAATATGGAAATGTGAAATCTCGTTGTAAATACGTAACAAATGAAATTTGTGATAACCATGAATAACAAGGATGAATCATTGTATGAACAAAATGATTATAAACGATAATGATTATCCGGTTTGTGTACTATACCCTTAAAAACTTTTGATATCTAACAATATGTTAAGAACCTATATGACACCAACAGAATATGGTATAATCGAAAAGAAGGTTGGTATATGTAGATGTATTTGATAGTAAAAAAGAATGATCATCTAAATTTGTCTAGAACAAGTTTTCTATGGTGTAGCTTTGTATTGTTAATTTTTCAAATCAGGGAAACGTAATCTATTAATTTTACATTAGGACAAGGATTAAAAATGTAATTTTCATTAATATCTACTTAAAAATATATTTGTCATTGTATATTTTAAGATAAGTTTTTAAAATATGTACCTAAAATAGAAAATATCAAACTACAAACACTTAAAATATTAAACCACAAATTGAGGGAGGTTCAACAATAACTAAATAAAAGAACACATACCACACAAGTTACGTGCAATATAGCATGTAATGTTAAAGTAACGGTTAAAACAAGAGTGCACGGGCGACGTCGTGAGAATCACATGTGATTTTACACGTCATTATAGTTTAAAATAACAAGTGAATCGCCTGTTTTATTATACTTTTTTTAGATATAGTTCTCGTGTGAACCTGAAGTGTGACAACTGTCAAATTTGAACCTCCAGGTTAGCTCTTATTTAGTCTGTTAGTGTTTTTATAGTTATGTTATAAGAATAAGAGTTAGACTGACCGAATGATTTCTAGAGTTTCCGGTAGTTGCTTTGAATGTCCGGTTCTGACCCGTAACTATCTGAAACGTCCTACATAGTGACAAATGCTCTAACCTATACCCAATTTATATAAAATATATAGTTTTAGTATGTTAAATACAAAACTTTTATTTTTGTTAGAATTTAACCAAAATGGGCTTATAATTTTGAGAAAAAGGCCAAAATTGAGAAAAATTATATTTTTACCACTTTTGGGCCATACATTTTTACCATTTTACCATGGCCGCCACCCCCCCTCCTCTCCCACCATATATAAACTTTTTTTTTTCTTTCTAAAACCCTCATTTCAAACTCAAATTCAAACACCTCTCTCTCTCTCTCTCTAGAACTTAGGAGACATATTCACCTCTCTTTCCCTTTCTTTCCTTTTCTCTCTAAAACTCAACCACATTTCAATCAAAATCTCCAACATTTGGCAAGGGTTATTGAAGAAAAAGGATTTCTTAATCATCCAAGTAAGTACAAACATCATCTCCTTCATTTTCTTATCATTTTTGGGTGGAAACCCCACTATTTCTTTAATTTTAAGTATTCTTCTTCTAAACCTCCTAATTTCATGAGTTTATGGAGAGATTACACACTAAAAACATGTAAAACTTCATATAATGGTGGTAATCTATGACCCGAACAATAAAACTCAAGAAAGTAGGTGAAAATCATGATTTTATGTTGATTTTGAACAACAAAATGGTGATTTTTGGTGTTGACAGATTTTATGCATGTGCATAAATCGTCCATTTCTTGCAAATAATATGTTTAAATATCATGAATCTTTTTTCTAAAGGTTTATTTAGTGAGTTGGGATTCTAATCCAAGTGGTTTCACTCAAAAACATTGCGTTTTGACCCCTCAAATGCTTATAACAAGAAAGATGTGCGATTGGAAATTCAACAATAGGCAAACCCTACTTTGAACGACCATAACTCTTTGAATATTCATCCAAATTACTTGATTTTTCTTCAAGAATTTATTTTAATGAGTTACCTTTCGAATGCCACTGGTTTGACTCAAATATATGGTAATTTGAGGTTTCAACTATTCAAAACAAAACAAGTGTGCAATCTGTCCAAAGCTGACAGATTTGTGCGTGCATGTTCAAATGGCCATATCTCCTTCAAAACTCAATGAAAAGGGATGATTTTTCCTTTGAGAGTCTATTTTATGAGTTATCTTTTGTTTTCAAGTGGAATCACATGAAAATATGGATTTTTGACCCTCCAAACACCTAAAACATTTTAGGTGTGCAAACTGTGAAACCACCAGTAGGTAAACCCTACTTTGCATGTTAATATTTCTTTGAATATTTGTCCATAATGAACAATTTTTCTTCTGGAGTTTTCTTTTATGAGTTATGGTTCATATGAATCCGGTTTCATTAAAAAAATATGAAGTTTTGAGGCATTAACGAATTTATTAAAATTAAGTGTGCAATCTGTCAACTAATGACAGATGTGTGCATGCAACTTTGTGGTGCCATATCTTCCACATAACTGATTCAAAATGAGTGATTCTTATCTTAAAAGTTTCCTTTATGTGTTGTGTTTATAATCCAACTGGAATTTCTGAAAAACATTTAGTAGAACTCCTCAAATGGTTGTTTTACCAAAAGGGTGTAATCTGACCTTCTTGCTGTGATACACTGTTTTGTATAAATTATTTGAACCATTATTACATGTCCAAAATGCATGAAATTTGGTCACAATGACCTTAACTCAGTAATGTATCACATATAAAAAATGGGAAACTATGTCATTTTTGATGTCACTGTAATTTGATCATTTTTAAGACCTAAAGTTTCTGTTAGAAAGTGAAACTTTGAAATTATTCGATTTCATTAAATTCGATCACTTGAAGAACTATAACATTACATTTTCGGTATAATTCATATTACTAAAGAGCATATGTACATTATGTGTAAACTGGATAGTAGACCAAGTTGGACATATAAAGACTTATAAGCACTCTCATAGTATTCGTTAGACATATAAGTGATAATTTGGGTACGTTGCTTTGTTAGGTAAACGTTAGGCCGTCAAGTGGACATCTCGGGTATCCATTTGGAAGCTTTTGCTATAAGGTGAGTATTCACGGCCTCTCTTTTTAAATGTTTATACGTTTTGGGGTGTAAAGCATGTTGTTTTAAAGAAAGTTGAATTGATTTATATTGTTAAATGAAAAGTATATAAATCATTAAAGCGAGCAAATTGATGTTACACAAAATGATATATTGAGTTATGTAAAGTCCTCGTGGTACACTACTATTAACTTCGTATATTTTTGAGCCGATGATATTTGTGGATAGCGCTATTTGGTTGACATACCCACCTAACTGGCAAGTAGGGGTGCACTTTAGGTTCACAGCTGAGGTAGTTCGTGGGGCGTAAAACGTCGTTTAGGCTTAGTAGTGGCTCAATATTTTAATATCATGTGTAATTATAATGTGTATTTTTTTGCTCATAAAACTTTAAAATATTAAAGTGTTGCGATCATCCGATTCGCTATTTTTATACCTTGCATATAAAACGTTTTGTATATTTGAAAACCTATGAACTCACCAACTCTTTGTAGTTGACCCTTTTGTTATCATGCTTTACAGCAAATTAGAAGGTAACCGATCAAGTTTGGATATTTTTGTGGAACACCAATCAAGATTTTGTACTTGTCTATTTTGTTGTAATTTGTTTATTAAAGACAGAGTAGTCAAGTTGTAAACTTTAAAACTGTTAGGTCTATTATTTTAATTGTGACAAAATAAGGAAAGGATATGTTTTAATTGTAAAAAGAAGTTTATAATTCCTTAAACTCTTTATTTCCTTAATTAGTTTAGATATTTCAATATAAATAGGAGTTTAGGGTATCATTAGAAGTAGTCGATTAACATAGAGCTGATTTCAGATTATTCATTCATTGTAATCGATACTAAAATGAGATATACGACTACGGAAATTCTCTCAAAACACTTTGTTCGTATTACTTTAATCGCATTCTTTATTATATCATTGTGCTTACTGTTTCTGGGATCTACAAGTGGTATCAGAGCAGACGATCAGAGTTCTTTTCCGATTTTCTGAATTTTTTCACGAAACAGAAGGTAAAGCTTCGATTTCTGCTATTTTGAATTTTTCTCGACTCATACTAGAATATGTCTCACCCGATAAAAAGTCTCATCTGTGTTTTCTCGATCCTTACTTCTTTCGTTTGACTAGTTATCGATTTCATTCTACCCGATAAAACTTATATTCTGTTTAAGATTTGTTTTCCTCGATTCAGGCTTCTGTGTCATAAATATTTGTCGATTCATATTGTGTTAATCTTGATTTTCTGTCAAAATTATTTAATCTGTTTTAATTAAAATTATTCTAGTTTATTTTAATTACTTTTGAAATTTTTTACATAAGAAAACTCAGAAACTTGTGACTCTTGCAGCTTTTCTTACTAAAGAATTCTCTAGTAAAAATCATAAACTCTAGTAATTTTGATTTTTTTTCCCTAACTGAACAAATAAGAAACTCGAATACTTAGACATTCTTGTCCATAAAAAGACTTGTTCTTTTTAGTCAAGAACCCTATTGTTTTTGGTTTCTGGTTTATCGGTTAAGGAGAATTCAGAATAAGTATTATTGATTTTTTATCGAGACCTTCTTAATCGACAAGATTTATTTATCGAGTCCTCTGTTATCGATAAAATCTTATCGATTCAAGTCAAAAGATTTTTTTCGAGAAAACTTAGTTATCAAGTCCCTAGTGATCGATAACTTCTTGTTTATCGATTCAAAAAAAAATTCTTCTTTAAGAATTTTTATCAAAAAAAAATTCTTCTTCAAAAAAATTCTTCTTTAAAAAAATTCTTCTTTAAGAATTTTTATCGAGAAAAATTCTTAACAAGTCCATTCCACTAGATAAAATTTT
Organism: Silybum marianum; assembly: GCA_036898165.1. Lineage (NCBI taxonomy): Eukaryota > Viridiplantae > Streptophyta > Magnoliopsida > Asterales > Asteraceae > Silybum > Silybum marianum. Next base: position 10,093,810 of record CM072541.1, read on the forward strand.
TTGTTGATCATTAGTCACCCGAGAAAACATTCTTATCGATCCTTTGTCAATCGAGAAAACTTTCTGTTTCATAAAACACCTTAGAAAATTACCAAAAACTCATTGATCGAGATCTTCAAAGCAAAAGTACAATGACCACTAGAAGCAATGGCAATTGGTTCAAATACAAAACCGCCTATTATGTTCCCCGGAGAATATTCTCAATGGAAAGATCACTTCCTTGACTTTATTGAACGTCATGATCTCGCCGATGAAATCATGCGTTCAATCAATGAAGGCCCTCCTCCGGTTTTCTATCATACTCTTCCGGCCAACCCAAATGCAGAACCTCCCCTCCCTGCTCGACAAGACGTCAAACCTAAATCTGCATATGATGAAAACGAAAAGAGGATCATGAGAGGAGATCAACTTGCTAGATGATATCTCCTCATGAGCATCCCGAACGATATCTATATGAGTATCGACAGCCATAAAAGAAATGCCAAAGCCATGTGGGAAGAAATAGAGAAATTCATGCTTGGCACAAAAATCGGGACCCACCTCAAAATTACAAATTGCATCTCTCAGTTTGAGGACTTCAAAGCCAAAGAAGGTGAAAAACTCACGGTCACCTACTCCCGGTTCGTACACTTAGTAAATGAACTAAGCAAGAATGAGATTCGCAAAACAAAGATCGAGAACAACGTAAAATTTGTGAGCAACTTGCTGCCTGAATGGCGTCGATTTGCCAATCAAATTAAACACAGCAAATATATTTGCTGATCTCGATCTGCATGAATTCTATGAAACTCTCCTTCAAGATGAAGAAGAAGTGCTCGAAGCTATGGAGGCCAACCAAAAGATCAAAAAGTCTTCAGATCCCATAGTTCTAGTTGCAAAAGCTAGCCCCGTCACTTCTCATAACTCTCCTCAAGAGGTTACTTCCGAACTGGATGATGAAGACTTTGATTATGATCCGGACATTGCTCAATTCCAACAACAGTTGGCGCTCCTCACAAGAGACTTTCAACAAAAGTTTGCCCATCGCTCTAACCCAAATCAACAACGATATGCTTCGGGTAACAAGAATTATGAGCGAAAGACTATTTTTGAAGCAAAATCAAGAGAGCAACGTCCGCCAGTTAAACCGGAAGATAAATTCAAGGGTGAAAAGAGTTTATGCTACAATGCGGGAAGACCGGTCATTATGCCCGTGAATGTAAAAAGCCAGTCGTCAAAGATTCAAACTACTTCACCTACAAGTTGATGTTGCCTAAACAAAAGGAGGCCGGAAAAGTTCTTATGGCCGAAGATGAACAATGGCTCAACCAAGGCAATGATGATGATGATGATGAGGAACACGATGTCCAAGCACACTTCAGTCTGATGGGTTATTCTGATGATTCCCCTTCAAACGTTTCCGACTACACACCCGAGGTAAACCATTATGACTATGACACTTTCGTTTCTCAAATGCATGATATGATGCTTAAATTAAAAGAATTACAATCTAAGTTAAAGACCGAGAAACTCTTGGTTTCCAACTTAGAAGCACGCTTAGAAAATAATCATAATCAATTGCTAATTTACCAATCCGAACTGGCAACATCTCAAAGTATTGCACACAATCGTCAAACGGAGAAAACTGCTTTTCAAGAAGAAAACATTCTTTTAAAACAACAAATCTCGGATCACACACTTCAACTTAACAAATCTAAAAAGGAGACCGAAGATTTTTTATCAAAATACGAATTTGTGAGTTTTCAAATAAAAGACCTTTTGGAAAAACTCAAAGATTTGGAACTAAAGCTGTATAAAATTGGTCAAACTGAGCACACAATTCACTTAAACATTCCAAAAGAGTTAAGTTCAAAAGCTGGATTAGGATTTGATAATTCAAAACATCTAGAAAAGGCCATCTATAATTCTCGGACTATCTATAAATTTGAATATCTGAACCTTGGTCTAGATTACAAAATTCTTTGTATGAAGTCGGAGTCTAATGTCGAAGAAAGGGAAGATTGGAAAAGACAAAACAAGAATTTTCATCAAATTTCTTTCTGCTATCCTCAAAAGGTAGAAGAGAAATCTTCAAAAACAACTCTTCCGAATGACTATTTTCCCTGGTATTCTGATGAAGAACTTCAAAATAAAAATCTTGAATGTAAACCCTACATTCCCACACTATTTTTAGAAAAGAAAATCGTTCAACTTGAAAACGTGTTGGAACTTGAACATTCTACCTCAGAAAAGGAAAAAGAGACATTACTTTCAAAAATTCAAAAACTTGAAAACGAGGCTTTACAATTACACAAAAATCACGAAAATGATTTTATTTCCAATATTTCTTCGTGTAAAGCCTTCGTTAGTAATTATTTAGATGATTGTGAAGAGTTGTTTAAACATGATACAAACTATATTCCTGCTATACAAAAATATTCCCCTTCTCCCGACCACGTTGACAATGACATAGATGCCCATGCTTCTAATCCTTCTTTACTTGACGACAACGAATGTTTAAAAGATTTAAATGCTGACTTTGACTTCAATCCTACTCTTCCAACTCATACGGAGTTTTTGGACAAAGGCAAAAAGCCAATTGAATCAGTTTTACCTCCGAAAGATCCAAATGAGTGTTCCACAAGTCAACCGATTTACTTTCCGGTTCACCAAACAAATCCAAATAAATTTCTTCCAAAAAGTACTAACAAGCGTCCTAATGATGTTTCATATGTTCATAATTTAAAGACCAAAAAAGTTTGGGTTGAAAAAGGCAAACGCACTCCAAAGTCTTCATCTCGCAATAAAGACAAATTTTCGTTTACAAATTCCATTTATGTCAAAAGAACAAATCGTCAATTGCCATTTCCATATACTATTAATTCATTTCGACATTTAATTAAGTTTTCTCGTAATCAAATTTGTTGCTCAAATTGCGGTGTGAATGACTTTGTTCGCTTAAATTCATTCGATTATGGTTGTGATTATTTTCCGAACAGGCATAATTCTTATAATTTTCATCATAACTCTTTTTCTCATCCAACTGTTTATAAATGGGTTCCTAAAAGGACCATGACTAACGATCTTAAGTCCCACTTCAAGTGGGTACCCGAAGATACAAAGTCAACTAACCCCGAAGGACCCATTTACAAATGGGTACCTAAATCTGCCTGATTTTGTGCAGATCGGTCATGTATGGTACTTTGATTCTGGTTGCTCCAAACACATGACCGGACAAAAGGAGCTGTTTGCCAATTACAAAGAGAAAAAGGGTGGATTCGTTAAATTTGGCAACAATCACTTAGCACCCATTCAAGGACATGGTGACATCATTCACAACAATCTCACCATTTCAAATGTTTCCTATGTCCAAGGCCTGAGCCATAATCTACTAAGTATTGGCAAATTCTGTGACAAACAACTTGAAGTCAATTTTCGACCCAAAAGATGCTGCGTGCGAACTTTTGACGGAAAGAAGGTATTCGCTGGCACACGCAAATCCCATCTCTACGTCATTGATCTTTCCCAAGTGACCGCTCCTTCCAACGTTTGTCTGATCTCAAATATCTCTAATCCGAAGACTTGGTTATGACACCGAAGGCTTTCTCACTTAAACTTCAAGAACATCAATCGCCTCTCCATTAACGGATTAGTCACCGGCCTACCTTCGATGAAATTTGACAAACCACACTTATACGACGCATGCGAGATGGGAAAGATGAAGAAGGTTTCTCACAAACCCAAGGTGGTTCATAGCACAACTCGACCCCTTCAACTCATCCATATGGATTTGTTTGGCCCGATGTGCACTCAAAGTATTCATGGAAAAAAGTATGTTCTAGTTATGGTTCACGATTTTTCTCGCTTTACGTGGGTTAAATTTCTTCGCTCCAAAGATGAGACTCCCGAAACCATTATTACGTTCCTAAAATCTATTCATGTTAAACTAGAACTTACCGCTCAAACCATCCGCACTGATAATGGAACCGAATTCAAAAATCGTTCTCTTGATGGTTATCTCGAATCGGTGGGAATTTCACACACATTTTCTTCGGCTCGTACTCCGTAACAAAATGGTGTGGTCGAAAGCCGGAATCGTACACTTGTTGAAGCAGCCCGCACTATGCTCACTTTTCCCAAACTGCCACTCTACCTCTTGGCCGAAGCAATCAATACCGCCTGCTACACTCAAAATCGTTCCATCATCAACAAGCACTTCAACAAGACACCATATCAATTAGTCTACAATCGCATTCTTTCCATCGATCATCTCCGAACCTTTGGTGTTTGTTGCTTTGTTCTCAATGAAAAAGAAGATCGTGGTAAACTCAAGCCAAAGGCCTATGAAGCTTACTTTCTTGGCTACTCTCCAAATGCCTTAGCTTATCGGGTCTATATGAAACTTGCTCGTTGTGTCACAGAAAGCGTCAATATTCAGTTTGATCCTAAAACCGAAATGACTCCTGAACACGACAGTTCTGGACCCGCACTCACCGGTATTTTAGCTTCCGATCAATTCCGTTTGGAACCTGCACCAAACCCCGCTCAACCTTCTACATGCAAAGCTACTACTTCCGATCTGGATGATTTATTCGAGTACTTTTACTCGGATTACTTTGATTCTCACACAGATATCCCGAATCAAATCACTCCGCCTATCTTGGAGGTTGCCGAGACTACCAATCTTACTGGACCGCCAGTTTTTTCGGACACCGTCTCAACTGCTGCAACTCCAAGCTCATCTACATCCGCTCCAATCGCTCAATCTGATGCTCTTCCCGCTCAAATGGCAGCTCCTACAAATGATCAACCGAGTTCCAATCCGCTCCCTACTGCACCGACATCCTCTCCCCCACCATCAACTTCATCCCCCACGGATGTCTCAAGTTCCTCAAGACCCTTTGCCGTACCTCCAGCCCTAGAATCAGTTCAAGATCTTTCACTCGGTACTTATGCTAATCCTACCCCGGACCCAAATGCATTTCAACCGCTTCCGCGTACCACCAAATGGGTCCGATCTCATCCAGCAAATCAGATTATTGGAAATCCAACCAGACTAGTCACGACGCGTTTCGCCTCTGCCAACGATTGTTTGTTCTCTTCCTTTCTAAGCAAGATCGAACCCACTTCCATTCAAGAAGCAATGAATGATCTTGAATGGATTGTGGCCATGCAAGACAAACTCAATCAATTTGAAAGCTTGAAAGTGTGGCGCCTAGTTCCTCGTCCACAACACAAAACCATCATCGGTACCAAATGGATTTTCAAAAACAAACAAGATGAAGATGGGGTTGTCATACGCAACAAAGCCCCGCTTGTAGCAAAAGGATACCGCCAACAAGAAGGAATTGATTATGACGAGACATTTGCGCCCGTGGCCCGTATTGAAGCAACTCGTATGTGGTTTTTGTGGTTTTTCAAATGGACGTCAAAACGACATTCTTGAATAGTGTTCGGCGCGAAGAAGTCCACGTATCCCAACCGGACGAGTTTGTCGATCCTTCAAAGCCAAATCATGTGTACATTCTCGACAAGGCTCTTTATGGCTTAAAACAAGCACCGTGCGCATGGTACGACAGCTTGTCTACCTATTTAGTGAAAAATGGACACTCCAAAGGTAAAATTGATCCAACTCTTTTCATTAAAAAGGAAGACGGTGATATTATGCTTATTCAGATCTATGTGGACGACATTATCTTCGGTTCAACTAACCCTCAACAATGCAAGGAGTTCTCCGAACTCATGATTGCAAAATTCAATATGAGCATGATGGGAATGATGAACTTTTTCCTCGGCCTTCAAATAAAACAATTTTCAACGGAAATATTCATCAACCAATCGAAATACATCTCGGACATGTTACGAAAATATAACATGACGTCATGTACACCGATTGGTACACCCATGTCTCCGGGTTCAAAATTACACGCTGATCCCTTGGGAAAAGCGGTAGATTCTAAACACTACCGCGGCATGGTTGGTTTCTTAATGTATCTCATGGCTAGTCGACCGGACATAATGTTTGCCACATGTTTATGCGCTAGATATCAAGCATCTCCAAAAGAATCTCACCTTAGTGCTATCAAACGTATTTTTCGGAATTTAAAAGGTACTACTGATCTTGGCCTATGGTATCCCAAGGATACGGGTTTTGAGCTAACTGCCTTTTCAGATTCTGATCATGCCGGATGCATGCTTGATCGTAAAAGCACGTCGGGACACATTCAATTCTTACGCGATAAACTGGTAAGTTGGTCCTCGAAAAAGCAAGCCTGCGTCTCCACTTCTACAGCGGAAGCCGAATACATTGCTGCCGCAAGTTGCTGTTCACAAGTACTGTGGATGCGTACACAGCTCAAGGACTATGGATTCTGGTTTGATAAAATTCCTATCTATTGTGACTCCAAAAGCGTCGTCGCCATCTCAAGCAATCCCGTCCAACATACGAAGACAAAATATATCGACCTCCGGTATCATTTCATCAAACACCATGTTGAAAGAGGTACGATTGACTTATACTTTGTAAATACAGAACTACAGCTTGCCGACCTGTTCACCAAGGCCTTGGATGAGAAACGCTTCAAGTTCCTAGTGTCCAAGTTGGGCATGCTGAACCTTAAAACCTGATTTTCTAAATCAGACTTTTCAAAATTCACAAAACGTCTATCCAAGTTTTTATGCACATTCACATTCTCTTAAATGGTGAATCTGCATCACGCTTGGCTTCTCGTTTGTTGGCTTTTGAAATTAATTTACAGTTCTGTATTTTCATCATTTTTCTTTCTTTCTTTCTTTTCGACTATGTTTTTGCCTAACCAGTTCAGTTTTTGAGGGGGAGCGGCAAGGTACGTTTTCTTTTTATCTCACAATTGTAGGGGGAGCAAAGTTTTCTTATTTTCCGGGGGAGCACGAATTTATTTTGAAATCAAAGCAGACTTAGTTTGAAAGTCAGAGTCCAAAGTTATCGACCACTATTGGCCCGATAAAATTAGTTTTGTCGACCATGTTTGGCCCGACAAAAAGAACGCTCGACATCTTGCTGATGTCATCCACTTTCTCGGCCAAATGAAAGCTTGCCACATGTCATCACCCGATGACCCACTATTTAAACCTCGGGCCCCACTCTCATTCCCTTACTTTTCAAACAAGTTTTGATTTTCCCTCTCGCTCTAAAACCCTTCGACTACCTGAGTTCCAGGAATTGATTTCTCAAATCTTCGAGTTTTAGGAATCAGAATACACCACCAGGTTCGCTTTCTTCTCTTTATCATCTTTAAATCTTGGTGGTTTTACTTCCATCCATTGCATGCTTCTTCTTTTTTTGGTCATTCAAAGATTCGGTTTCCCAAAAACCCTGGGTTTCCGAGTTTACACTGATTCCTGTTGATTTTTGGGTAGTTTATGTTCTTATTTGGCCTAGCTGTTGTTTTATATAAGTTTCCTATCACTAATCGCACCTAGTCATAGGATTTTACTTAGATTTAGGCCGTTTGTTTTGCATCTGGGCACTTACAACTGTCATTGAGCATGCTTGCTTTTTTATCGACCCTTATAGATAGATAAGAACATCTTCATATAATTCTAAGTGTTTTGATCAACTCCTTAGGACTCGACATATTTTTTTGTCGAGTCTCGAAGGATCGATGAAAACATCTTCTTAAAATCCAAGTGTTTTTATCGACTCTGTTAGGCTTGATAACTTGATATTCATCCATGGTTAAGTATTTTTTATCGACTCTTTTTCAATCGATAACCGGTTCTTCAAAAGTCAAAGTATTTTTTTCGATCCCTTAGGACTCTACATAATTTTTTATCGAGTGTCTAAGGATCGATAAAATTTACTACGTGCATGTTTTTCTCAAGTATTTGAGACCCGATAAACTCTGCTTCTCGATTCCCAATGACTCGACATCTTTCTTAGCGATTCTCACAAGTTTGATCTTTCATTATTTCCCCAAGTCTTTTTGTCGACCAAACTTGAGTCGACATTCATCTTTTCTTCGATCCTATAGATATCGATAAAACCTGTTTATCGACACCTCTGGGCTCGATATTCAGGATTATCGACTCCTTAGAACTCGTTATGACTTGAATTTTCTTTTAGCCTGATTCCATCCTTAGCACTGACTTTTCCTATGATTTGCTAATTGTTTCCTTTGAGTTCTAAATGGCGGCCATCAATGATCCAAAATCTGTCTGACGATGAACATCCTGTGCCTTCTGAACGATCCACCGAACCCAGTATCAACGCGGTCAACCGAGACGACCTCTTAATCCCTCGAGACAAACTTCGATCACTCAAACCAAACAATCACCGTCTCGACTTTGGCATAACAATTGAGCATCAAGTCATCATCGATATTCTTCAACGCCATCCACTTCGATATGCCTTGGCTTTGGACCATCCGGTACCCCTGTTCTATCTACAGCAATTCTGGTATACGTTAACATACCATCTTGATGATGGTGACCACTACTTTACTGCCAAAATCGACGATTTTGTCACCCGCTTAACACCCTCTCGGATTCATCGAATCCTCCGCCTGCCTGTTGCCACCGACGAACACCCATATGATGCACTGGCAACCGAAGAACAACTCTGTGCCGACATCCGAGCCCTTGAGTACAACTCACCCGAACCCCTCACAAGCCCCGGCCAGTTCAAAAGAATGTATCTGCCTCAGATCTGGTTTTCAGTGTTAACCATCGTCAATCGATGTCCAACAAGTAAACACATCGGCATGGACAAGGCCAATACTACGGCCTTGCGCATTTTTCACGGCATTGTATTCAACCGTCACTACGATTATGCTATGCTCATCTGGACGAATTTCGTGGAACTCGTTGAAGATAAATCCAATTCACGCAATCGTGCATTCGTACCCTTCGAACGGTTCCTTCAACTCTTTATCCATGCCATGCTATCTTCCAAACCTGACATCCCTAGACGCACCAGATCACCGTTGGGACCAACCAACTCACTGAAGTTCCTCAAGCTCAATGATTGCCAGTTTAACTTCATCATGCCAATCCCTGAAGCACTACTTGCCTATGGTGATCAGAATGCACCGAGTGTGATAGCTTATAGGGAGAGACACGGCTTAATGGGTCAACCACCTCCGGTTGTGCCTGCCCAAGAGCCAATCCGCAAGGAACATCTTGTGCAAGGAGAGGGTCCTAGGATAAATGAGCGGGTTCAGGATCATGGGGATCCTGAACAGGGTGATGAGCGTATTGTAAGGGGATATGACGAGGGCGGTGCACCTGATCAGCCAATCCCAACAACTGCTGCCCCATCCATCCCAATACCCCCACCCACTAACTCACGAGCGACCTCTACTTCTCGATCTACTCCACGCTTCAAAATTCTCGTTAGCCATAACCGTGTCCGCCCACGACCTTCATCATCCGATGAAGATGAATCTGATACTCAACCCCTTTCCCGCCGTCCAAGAACTGCTGCCATTGAAGAACGAGCCCTTAGCCGCATTGGTCCACAACCACCTCTATCCGATTCTACATTGGACACTGATGAACAACCTACTACAACAACTGATGCACATGATGACCCGAATGAACCCTTCACCTTTGAAGCAGATCAAGAACATGATGAACCGAATGAACCCTTCGACTTTGAAGCATATTAGGTCTCTGGATCAATGTCTGACATCTTCACCGAGCCTTTTACTGGAGAGATAAGGAGAGAGGATGGAAAATTAGTTAAAAAAGAAAGCGTGAGCGTGAGCGATGGGACGAGAAAAACTATAGTGAGCGCGAGACCAGATTCCCCCATCCAGGTAACCGCGTCTACTAGCCCTACTCATTCATTGGGTATGTCTAGTGGACCTGACGCTGTGGACCTAGCAGCGCATATGCACGCCCCCTAGCCACTCTGAAGGCTCTCAACAGCCAATAGTTTCAAATATACTTGTGAATCTAGCTCCTTATCTAGCTCCCCTCCATTCGGGAGGCACAGCTATTGAAACAAGAGGCAGTAGCTCACCTGCTTCGACTTCGATTGTATGCACTTCGAGTATAGAAACAATTAGGGAACACGTGTCTACACTCACTGAGAGCCTTCGTGGCCCAGTCGGAACTCCTATAGTGATGTCTATTCCGGACATTTCACGAGGATTGGGAGGAAATCCTATCAGTGCTACACCTATGCCAACACTGAACGTAGGTCATACAGTTTTTTCAACTGTTATGTCAACGGGTAATCTAAGTGATCCTGGTGTTTCCCAAACAGGTACCTCGACTCTAGCTTTTACTATTTCCCCCACGGCTCAAGCACTCATCGATGCTCAGTTACAACGCGTGCGAGCCACTTTGAACGAACATGCTGCCCTTATGACTGCTGAAAGAGAAGCATTTGTTCGAGAGATACGTGTCGCTACTCGCTCCGGTCAACTTGATCCGAATCAGGCTAGTTCCTCCCGACCCAGCAGCAGTCGCACCTCTTCGGATCCAACACCGGACCCCAGCACTCGGCCTCCCTCACCACATCGAAACGAGTACAACTATGACTAGCTAATGTCGATGCTATATGCCAATCTACTTGCCGAAGCCACTGCTCGGGGACAACCGGAAGATTCTTTAATGGGTCTACTGAGGCGAAATCTGGAAATCGCCACCGTCACCAAATATGAATTCGAACTATTCGAAGCAGAAATAGAACAACAGTTAGGTGATCTACACACGTCTCAGCAACAACATCATGATGAAATTCTGGGTGCCATCACCCCTTTACACGCCGAAATTCAAGAATCTTGTCGACCGGCTGTTTCTATTTCTCGACCTCGACCTAATCAGGATGATCCGAGATCTGCTCCAAATCGCCCTGAGGGGGAGACACGCCGAGTCTCAAGAACTCGTTCAAGACCATCTGCTACAACTTCAACTGCACCATCTGCGTCATCATCCCATCAAAGACAACATACGCCAATGACTCAAGAAGTCAATACACCATCGGTTGAAAACCCTGCGGTAGATATTGAATTCGAGAGCACATCTGCAGCTTCCGATCCGGAATCAAATGAAGAGTCAGTTAATGTTGAACCGAAAACAAATGAAGCAACAGTTGATGTTCAAAACCTAAGAAACTCCATGAAGCACTGGTTTAAAGACCCATATGAACCGGTTCTCCAAGAACAAGATTATGTGAACCTGAAGCACACAATAAAGAATTACACTTCCGGATATGAAAATGAACCAAGACTGTTACCTCATCAAATTCGGTGGCAAAGGATGCTAACTGAGCGCAAGTCTAAATGGGTAAATCAACAAATCCGGGTGCCTTATCTTGAAGAAACTATGGAAAGGATATTCCGAAAGAATAAGAAACCTGAAGACTTGGCGCACATCCACTTGGTAATGGAGTTGGATCCAGCTCAAGTTAGAAAATACGTGCACATCCTAAAAATGAGAGCCCTAAATCCTTCCGATGTTATCTCACGAGACCGGATCATGGGGATTATGCAGATTGGTTCTGATAGAGTCTTTCAAGTCGAGTATCCAACCTTCAAAAAGTCCGAAGAGAAGATGCTAAAGTATATTCCTTTTCTGAAGCTGATTTTTCTAACCTTGATATCTTGGACTTTGAAACGTTGTATCACGACCTAAGAGACAAGAAGCGAAGAAATGAGGATGAACAAAGAGCACTAAGAGCGGTGGTGCATCACATTCAAAAAGAATTCAGATACAGCTATCTTCATGATTTGCAACGTGGAATTGAAAGTGAACCAAAGAAGATTCATATCGCCAAGCCTAATCAAACAATTCCTGAGTTGGATAAATATGATGTTACGACTATTTTGTCATATCCAGCACACGGAGTTGTATGGATGCACATGAAAGGCAAAAAGAGATTTCTGAGATTTGATGAAGTTGTTGCCTATTCTGATGGAACTTTATGGGGAATTCAAAACAGACTAGCTTCGGAGGTTGCAACTGACAAGAAGAGTACAACAAGGATGAGCTCAACCAGAGGAAATTCTCTCTTAGAAGCTATCAGACTAATTGACGAAAGAATTATGTTTCGTCAGACTTTGAGAAGATTTGAAGTCATGTTCGAGCTGAAAAAGTAACGACTTATTTTGCCACAAAGGGGGAGATTGTTAGGTCTATTATTTTAATTGTGACAAAATAAGGAAAGGATATGCTTTAATTGTAAAAGGAAGTTTATAATTCCTTAAACTCTTTCTTTCCTTAATTAGTTTAGACCTTTCAAAATAAATAGGAGTCTAGGGTATCATTAGAAGTAGTTGATTAACATAGAGCTGATTTCAGATTATTCATTCATTGTAATCGATACTAAAGTGAGATATACAACTACGGAAATTCTCTCAAAACACGTTTTTCGTATTACTTTAATCGCATTCTTTATTATATCATTGTGCTTACTGTTTCTGGGATCTACAAAAACTTTGAATTTGACGTTTTAGTTATATATGTATGGTTGGTGTTTATATTCCTGTTGCTGTGAAACTTTGAACTGTTGTACCTCGTGTTTCCGCTTTAGCGGGGTGTGACGGACTTGGTATCAGAGACTTAGGTTATAGAGAACACCGGTTTTCTAACAAAAACCGTGCACTATAACCAAAATTTTCAAAAATTATTTTCTTAGATATATTTAAAATTTTAAAAGCTCACTACTAGTATAACTACAATAAGCATCGTTCTAGCATATTATAATTAGGCAAAGTCTGATCACCTATGTCTAAATATGGTATGAATAAGAAGGGACTTGGACTAGTTATACTAAAAATCAGCATAGATCGGAAAACCTATTATTTCAAATCGAAAAATATGATTTTATGTGAGTTCGCATGAGTATTATAAAATGTTTCTGACGTTTATAATTTCTTTTTATTTCACAGTATCATGTCGTCATCTTAAAATTCCCCAAATAAGTCTGGCTATCTCACTGGCCGAATTAGGAGGAGTGACCCGACCCATGAGGAGTATGACCCTTCCGAGCACAGTTATGACGAGGATACTCCTGACTCCTCTGCTCGATCACTCATTTCTAGGCCTGTACCTTCACCTACTAGCGAGCGTACATCTCGAGGACCAAGGACTATCAGAACCGCTCGAAAGCACATTCTCACTATCAGGAGGGTGACTTTCACGGTTCCTTCGGTACCTTCGGAAGAACCATCCCAATCGCGATTCAGGTCGCGAAGTGTGACTCCTCCTCCTCCGGCAATAGGAGTCCCTGTACCGCAGCGCCAGGGGATGACCGCGTTGGAGCACGTGTGGGTCTCCGGAATGGTTAATGAAATAGAGCTTCACCGACACAGACTGGACCATTACGGACAATCTATAGATGACATCCTGGCGATACTGCACACACAGGATGAATTCACGAATAGAGTTATGGAGGTGGCCCTTGATGCTAGAGGGGCGATTCGGAGGATGCATACATATTTTGCTTGGGCATTAGGAGTCCTAGTGATCTTACTAGGAGTGTTGATTAGGTTGATGTTGCACTAGTCGACCTCTTCATTTGAAGCTTTTGGGATTGGAACACTGTTATTTTGGGGATTGTTTGTTTTAAGTTGTAAACTATTTATTATCTTTTTGGAACTATATTTTGAAGGTTATGCATGTTATCTGAATTTCGTATATTGTTTGAATGTGTGATTAAATGATTTGTACTAGACGTATATTATATTATACGCCTAAATTTAGTAAGTAGAATTAGTTCAGAAATAGTAATAGAAATCTGACCGAAACTCAATTTAAAATTGTGTTTTAGAATAATGCCTCCAAGGAGACAAAATCCCGAAGTCGCAAGGTTGGTATTAAAAAAACTTATGGCAGCACTACCGAATATTGTTACCCAGGTAGCGGACGGACTTAAACACTAATCAGAGAAACAACCGGAGATCTGAAGAAAGAGAGTGTACATACAAATCTTTTAGGAGTTGTAATCCAAAAGAGTTCCATGGAACAAAAGGAGCTGTTGGACTAATAACTTGGCTACAGGGCATGGAGTCAGTTCTCCACATTAGTAAATGTACCGAGGGAAACAAGGTAGAATTTGCTGCTTGTCTTCTACAAGGACGAGCCTTGATATGGTGGAACACCCAGGTCCAAATTCGAGGCCGAGAGGCAGCTAATAGACTCACATGGGATGAATTCAAGAAAATGCTTAAGGATGAGTATTGTCCGAGAAGTGAAATTCAAAAATTAGAATCAGAATTATGAAACCATGAGATGAAGGGAAACGACGTTCATACTTACACTGCCCGTTTCCATGAGTTGGCCAAACTAGTACCACACTTAGTGACACCTGAAGAGAATAGAGTTGACCAATATGTATGGGGTCTGTCTCCTGAAATCATAGGAGATGTTACTTCAGCTGGTCCAAAGACACTCAAGAAGCAGTAAACTTAGCAACATGACTCACCAACAATGCGAACCCTACGGGAACGTTTGCAAGCAAAAAGGCATTAGGAAAGAGGAAGGTGGATGAACCTGTAAGAAGACAGTTTGGGAAGAGGACAGGCAAGGAGCAAAGAACGTCAGGAAATTACGGAATTCATCGGTAACAGGGAAAGGAAAAGGGGCGTACCCGAGGTGTGATAAATGTAATAGTCATCATCAAGGGAAATGCATTACTTGTCTCAAGTGCAACCGGAAAGGCTATATTGCAAAGGATTGCAGGATTGGTGAGAAGCCGGTTTGTTATGAATGTGGAAGCCCAGATCACTTCAGGAATAAATTCCCAAGATGGAATTAGAGACCAGATACCAGGCAAGCACAACCAATAAATCAAGGTAATCAAGGAGGACCGGCTAGGGGTCGAGTGTTTGAAATTGGAGCGGAAGAAGCAAAACGAAACCCGGATGTGGTCACAAGTATGTTTCTTCTGAACAATCATCATGCATCTGTATTATTTGATTATGGAGCAGATAGGAGTTATGTGTCATTAGATTTTAGACCAAAGATAAATCTAAGACCTCAAAAGGTGAAAGAAGAGTTTGTCATTGAATATGCCAACGGTCAAGAAAGTAGGGCCAAAGACGTAATAATGAACTGCACTTTAAACTTGGTTAATAGTGACTTCAGTATAGATCTAATCCCGATTAAGTTGGGGAGTTTTGATATAATCGTGGGTATGGATTGGTTGTCTAAAAACCAAGCGGAAATTTGCTGCTCTAAGAAGATTATCCGAATACCACTACCCGAAGGAGAAACACTCGGAGTATATGGTGAGAAACCCAGAAGGGATTTTAAAATTGTGTCATGCATGAAGATGCGAAAATACCTAAGAAACAATTGCACATCATTTTTAGCTCACGTTGTGAATAAGGAGACCGAAGAGAAACGCATTCAGGATATCCCTATAGTTCGGGATTTTCCCGAGGTATTCCTAGATGAGCTACCCGGACTGCCCCCACCAAGACAAGTTGAATTCCACATTGATTTAATTCCGGGAGCTGCGCTCGTAGCAAAATCACCTTACCGGTTAGCACCATCAGAAATGCAAGAACTATCAGAACAACTTCAAGAGTTACTCGATAAAGTATTCATTAGGCTTAGCTCTTCACCTTGAGGAGCTCCAATCTTGTTTGTTTAAAAGAAGGATGGACCTTTCCGAATGTGTATCGATTATAGAGCACTCAATAAGTTGACTGTCAAGAACCGATACCCCCTCCCTCGAATTGATGACTTATTTGATCAACTTCAAGGGGCTACGTATTTCTCAAAAATCGATCTTCGATCGGGATATCATCAAATGAGAGTTTGTGAAGAACACATTCCTAAGACAGCGTTTAGAACTCGTTATGATCATTACGAGTTCCTAGTTATGCCTTTTGGGCTAACAAACGCACCGGTAGTCTTCATGGATTTGATGAATAGAGTATGTCGACCATACCTAGACAAATTCATGATTGTGTTTATAGATGATATACTCATCTATTCTCACAATAAGAAAGAGCATGAACAACATTTGAGGTTGATACTACAATTGCTCAAGAATGAAAATTTGTACGCCAAATTCTCCAAATGTGAATTTTGGATCCGAGAAGTACACTTTCTAGGCCACGTAGTAAATGAAATGGGCATACTTGTTGATCTAGCTAAGATCAAGGTCATTAAGAAATGGGAAGCCCCAAAGACACCAACTTAGATCCGTCAATTTCTTGGGTTGGCAGGCTATTATCGGCGATTTTTCGAAAATTTCTCCAAGTTCACACAACCGCTAACGACACTGACTCACAAAGATAAGAAGTTTATTTGGGGAGACAAACAAGAGGAAGCATTCCAGAATCTCAAACATAAGTTATGCAACGCATCGATTTTGGCCTTGCCAGAGGGAGTAGATTATTTTGTAGTCTACTGTGATGCCTGCCATCAAGGGATGGGATGTGTACTAATGCAAAAAGATAAAGTTATTGCATACGCATCGAGGCAATTAAAGATTCATGTGAAGAATTACACCACTCATGACTTGGAGTTAGGGGCGGTGGTGCTCGCACTCAAAATCTGGGGGCGCTATCTTTACGGCACTAAGTGCACCATTTTCACTGATCATAAAAGCCTTCAGCACATTCTTGACCAGAAAATGCTCAATATGAGGCAAAGAAGATGGATCGAGCTACTTAGTGACTACGATTGTGAAATAAAGTATCATCCGGGCAAGGCTAACATAGTAGCTGACGATTTAAGCTGAAAGGAGAGAGTGAAGCCGACGAGAGCACGAGCTATGGGAATGATAATTCAAACGAGTTTAAGGACTCAAATTCTTGAAGCACAAAAGGAAGCTTTAAAAGATGAGAATTTGAAGAATGACACCTTGCATCACTTAGAAAAAGGATTTGAATTACAATCAGATGGAGTGCATTATTTTAAGAATAAAGTATGGGTACCAAAGGTTGGAAATTTACGATCAACTATCTTGGATGAAGCCCATCTATCCAGATATTCAGTTCACCCAGAAGCGGATAACTATGGATACTTCAACAACCCGAAATTCCCCAATGGAAATGGGAGCAAATAACTATGGATTTCATAACCAAGCTACCCAGAACTGGGAAAGGACATTATTCTATATGGGTTACAGTCGATCGACTTTCAAAATCAGCTCATTTCATTCCCAATCGTGAAGATTTCAGTATGGAAAGGCGTGCACAAATTTACATCAACGAAATAGTTACACGACATGGTGTGCCTACTTCCATTATTTCAGATAGAGACACACGTTTTATGTCACGATTTTGGCAATCTCTTCAAAAGGCATTGGGTACACGTTTGGATTATAGCACTGCCTATCATCCTCAAACGGATGGACAATCAGAAAGAACTATTCAGACGCTAGAGGATATGCTGCGTGCATGTGCGATAGATTTTGGTGGGAGTTGGGATACCCACCTACCACTTGTTGAATTCTCATATAATAACAGCTATCACACCAGCATCCAGTACCCACCATATGAAGCCTTGTACGGACGAAAATGTAGATCACCACTTAGTTGGTTAGAAATCGGAGATAGACAGCTGACCACGCCCGTCATTATTCAGGAGACCACTGACAAGATCTCAATCATCAAAGAAAGACTCAAGACAGCAAGAGATCGTTAGAAGAGTTATGCGGATAATCGGAGAAAGCCGTTAGAATTCCAAGTAGGGGATAAAGTGCTTTTGAAGGTATCACCATGGAAAGGACTAGTACGTTTCCGGAAGAGAGGCAAGCTGGGTCCCAGATACGTTGGTCCATTTGAAATAACCGAAAGAATTGGACCGGTAGCGTACAAACTAAAGTTGCCACAGAATTTAACCGCCATCCACGACACGTTTCATATGTCGAATCAGAAGAAATGCCTAACAGATGAAACAATAGTTCTACCCTTGGAGGATGTTCAGATTAATGACTGGTTACATTTCATTGAAGAACCAGTCGAGATACTTGATCGAGAAGTCAAACAGCTAAGACGCAGTAAGATCCCTATTATCAAAGTTCACTGAATGCGAAGCATGGCCCAGAGTATACTTGGGAAAGAGAAGATTTCATGAAAGGCAAATATCCGCATTTGTTTGCAAAGGAGTCCATTGGTAGTAGCAGTCATTAAATTTCGGGACGAAATTTCTTTAACAGGGGGAGACTGTGACAACTGTTAAATTTGAACCTCCAGGTTAGCTCTTATTTAGTCTGTTAGTGCTTTTATAGTTAATTTATAAGAATAAGAGTTAGTTAGATTAGATTGACTGAAAATTTTCTAGAGTTTCCGGTAGTTGCTAGAAAGTCCGGTTCCGACCCGTAACTATCTGAAACATCCTACGTAGTGCCAAATACTCTAATTTATATCCAATTTATATAAAATATATAGTTTTAGTATCTTACATACAAAAATTTTATTTTTGTTAGAATTTAACTAAAATGGGCTTACAATTTTGAGAAAAAGGCCATAATTGAGAAAAATGACATTTTTTACCACTTTTAGGCCATACATTTATTTATAAAAAAAATAATATAATTTGAAGGGAGTGGGCCCCCATGGCCGCCCCCCACCTCCCTCTCCCACCATATATAAACTTTTTTTTTCTAAAACCCTCATTTCAAACTCAAATTCAAACACCTCTCTCTCTCTAGAACTTAAGAGACATATTCACCTCTCTTTCCCTCTCTTTCCTTTTCTCTCTAAAACTCAGCCACATTTCAAACAAAATCTCCAACATTTGGCAAGGATTATTGAAGAAAAAGGATTTCTTAATCATCCAAGTAAGTACCAACATCATCTCCTTCATTTTCTAACCATTTTTGGGTGAAAACCCCAATATTTCTTGAATTTTAAGGATTCTTTTTCTAAACCTCCGAATTTTCTGAGTTTATGGAGAGATTACACACTAAAAACATGTAAATTGTTCATATAATGGTGGTAATCTATGACCCAAACAATAAAACTCAAGAAAATAGGTGAAAATCATGATTTTTCTTTTGAGAGTCAATTTTATGAGTTATCTTCTGTTTGCAAGTGAAATCACATGAAAATATGGATTTTTGACCCTCCAAACACCTAAAACATTTTAGGTGTGCAAACTGTGAAACCACCAGTAGGTAAACCCTACTTTGCATGTTAATATCTCTTTGAATATTTTTCCATAATGCATAATTTTTCTTCTGTATTTTCTTTTATGAGTTAGGGTTCATATGAATCCGGTTTCACTAAAAAATATGAAGTTTTGAGGCATTAACGAATTTATTAAAGTTAAGTGTGCAATCTGTCAACTAATGACAGATGTGTGCATGCAACTTTGTGGTGCCATATCTTCCTCATAACTCATTCAAAATGAGTGATTCTTATCTTAAAAGTTTCCTTTATGTGTTGTGTTTGTAATCCAACTGGAATTTCTGAAAAACATTCAGTAGTATCCCTCAAATGGTTGTTTTACCAACAGGGTGTAATCTGCCCTTCTTGCTGTGATACACTGTTTTGTATAAACTATTTGAACCATTATTACATGTCCAAAATGCATGAAATTTGGCACAATGACCATAACTCAGTAATGTGCCACATATAAAAAGATGGAAAACTATGTCATTTTGGATGTCACTGTAATTTGATCATTTTTAAGACCTAAAGTTTCTGTCAGAAAGTGAAACTTTGAAATTTTTCGATTTTATGAAATTCGATCACTTGAAAGACTATAACATTACATTTTCGGTATAATTCATATTACTAAAGAGCATATGTGCATTATGTGTAAACGGGAGAATAGTATACCAAGTTGGACATATAAGGACTTATAAGCACTCTCATAGTATTCGTTAGACGTATAAGTGATAATTTGAGTACGTTGCTTTGTTAGGTAAGCGTTAGGCCATCAAGCGGACATATCGGGTATCCATTTGGAAGCTTTTACTATAAGGTGAGTATTTATGGCCTCTCTTTTTAAATGTTTATACGTTTTGGGGTGTAAAACATGTTGTTTTAAAGAAAGTTGAATTGATTTATATTGTTAAATGAAAAGTATATAAATCATTAAGATGAGAAAATTGATGTTACCCAAAATGATATATTGAGTTATTTAAAGTCCCCGTGGTACACTACTATTAACTTCGTATATTTTTGAGCCAATGATATTTGTGGATAGCGCTATACCCACCTAACTGGCAAGTAGGGGTGCACTTTATCAGTTAAGAATGCTCTACACATGTGAACTTTAGGTTCACCGCTGAGGTAGTTCGTGGGGCGTAGAATGTCGTTTAGGCTTAGTAGTGGCTCAATATTTTAATATCATGTGTAATTATAATATGTATTTTTGCTCATAAAACTTTTAAATATTAAAGTTGATTCAATCATCCGATTCGCTATTTTTATACCTTGCATATAAAACGTTTTGTGCATTTTAAAACCTGTGAACTCACCAACTCTTTGAAGTTGACCCTTTTGTTATCATGCTTTACAGGAAATTAGAAGGTAACCGATCAAGTTTGCATGTTTTTGTGGAACACCAATCAAGAGTTTGTACTTGTCTATTTTGTTGTAATTTGTTTATTTAAGACAGAGTAGTCAAGTTGTAAACTTTAAAACTTTGAACTTGACGTTTTAGTTATATATGTATGGTTGTTGTTTATATTCATGTTGCTGTGAAACTTTGAACTGTCGTACCTCGTGTTTCCGCTTTAGCGGGGTGTGACATGAATCTCTGCCCAAATAAATATTAGTACATTTAAAAACTCTGTATGTTATAAACGTCCTCGCACTAGCGTTTTAAATGTATGTTGATCATAACTCCTCTTGATGATTTGAATATGACTCCTTTTGTATACTTAGTGAAATTCCATCGTATAAGCTTCTGTTATTATTCAGTGATAGCATACGCTGATTACCATCAGCGATCGCTGAAGATCAAGGAACAACAAGCTCATCTCTGAAGTCCTGAAGATCAGCTATCACACCAGAAGACCATTCAGCGAAAGTCGAAGACATTAGCTGAAGAAAGAGATAATCAGCTAAGTGAATTGAAGCGGTTCAGCGATAACAGCGGTTATCTAATCAAAGTGTGGAGTCTTGTGAAGTCTCAGCGATACTGAAGATTCCTCCTTGAAGATTCAGAATCAGCGATCAAATGAAGCCTCCTTTACAAGATTAAAGATTGATCTTATCCTCGATGCACAAAAGTCAAACCTAAAACCGTGTCAGAAAAGGACGTACGAATTGTCTCTTATGTCCCCATCATATCTGATATGGTACTGTTCATATTCGGCTAAAAATATGGTTGTCTTATTAGCAAGGACAAGCTTCCTATCCAAGCTTGACACGTGGCACATACTTTTTGTCTTTCATTAAATGCAAACGGGTATAAATAAGATGAAGATATCTTCTTCATCTTAATGCATGCTTCCTTCTAGCCTAAACCCTCTGTATTTCTTTCTACATTCTTCTTGTGCATCAAACTTAGTGTTTATGTGTTACAATAGAATAGGTTTTAAACTTGTTCTTATTCCGCTTGTAACTATAAATTTGTTTATGATATATAAACTTATTTAAAAACCAAAATTTGTGTGTTTGTATTCAACCCCTCCCCCCCTTCTATAAACCGTTTGCTATTTATTGAACTCTTGTAGACCCTTTTGGGACCAACAAGTGGTATCAGAGTAGTGTTTGCTTCTTTTAATCTTTAAAATATTTTTCTTATAATCTATTTTAAAATGTCAAACCCTAATACGAACTACAATGATAATGGATCTTTAGCTAAACCTCCAAGATTTAGCCATGATAATTTCCCATTATGGAAGGAAAGAATGTCTTTGTTTCTAGAAGGATCTGACCCAGAGATTCCCTACTATCTAGAAAACGGACCATTTGTTCCTACAACTATTGTAGCTGGTGTTCTTGCCACCACTACTACTCCAGCCATCCCTGAAAGGAGTATTGTTAAAACTCCTAACCGATGGACTGAGGAAGATAAGAAAGAAATTGCTATTGACTCTAAAGGTAGATCGATAATAGCAATGTCTTTACCTGATGAAGTCTATCATTCTGTTATGAAAATGAGGACTTCTAAAGCCATGTGGGATACTCTATGTATCCAATATGAAGGAACCTTTGAAGTACAAGTCACTAGGTGCATAAACCTTGTAAGACAATACGAGAGTTTTACGTATCATAAAGGTGAATCTCTTACTCAAATTCATCAGCGGTTCAACTGTTTGTGATTGACCTCAAATCAGTGAATAGAGTGTACTCAAATGCTGAAATACTGACCAAATTCATGGAGGCACTACCCGATCAATGGGCAGTGTACACTACATGTCTAAAGCTGTCAAAGAATCTTGAAACTCTGTCCTTAAGTGCGTTATATGGAATGCTCTTAAATGAGGAACAATCTCAACTTCTGAGGAAGAACCTCATAAATGAACTCAAAGTTGCCAAAAGTACTTCTTTGGCACTTGTGACTTCAGAGGCAACTCCTCCTAAAAATGTTTCTTCTTCCACTATCACCTCCATCACTGAATTAGGTCAAACTGACTCAGAAGATCAACTCACTGATGCTGACATCTCTGAGTTTGATAACTCTCTAGCTCTCTTAACTAATAATTTTAAAAGATTCGCTAGAAAAAGCAACTTTCGAAAACCTTCAAATCTCTCTGACTCTGAAAAGCAAAAAACATTGCCCGCTAAGAAAGCCTCAGCTATATGCTTCAACTATCAGCGAAAGGGTCACTTTGCTAGTGAATGTAGATCAAAGAAAGTTGCAGCTCCCGCCACCTCCCAGACCTCTGATAAAAAGAAGAAGTATTAGCAATTGAAAAACAAATACAAGGATCTGAAGAAACACCAGCAAAAAGGCAAAGGCCTTATCGCGCATGAAGTTGATTGGGACACTGAAGATGACTGGGCCAAGACCTCTGAAGAGTCTGGTTCAGATGAAGAAGATCTTGCCTTCCTCTGTCTAATGGCAAGAATAGAGGACTTTGAAGAAGCAACTGAAACTTCTTCCTCTGAGTCCCCTTCTACTCAGGTAATAACTTCTTCTATCTCATTACCTTCTGAAAGTGATAACTTGTCTGCTCATATGACTGTTGATTTTTATAATGCTTTAAATGGAAAGATTAAGACCAAGAAAATTAACCCTGATCTATCTGAGCAATTAAAATATTTCCATATAAGAATCAAAGAACTTTCTAAAATTGAGGAAACTCTCAAGGACCAAGTCTTTGCAAATCAAACCATAAGCATTGAGAAGCAGCAAGCTATCGCTGATAGGGAAAAGGCTATCGCTGATCTCAAGTCTGAAAAGGCAACCATTGAAGGATGGTGTAAGGCTTCTGATAAAGTCAATGAGATCATCAATGCCCAAATACCTATGAAAATAAGAAGTGGGTTAGGCTATAACCCTGAAAAGGAAGAATAAGAGAATGATTGTTCCATGCTCAAATTTGGAATGTTTGTCTCTTCTATCCCTGATCCTTCTTCTTCAACTTCTTCCTCTTCTATTAAGGAAAAGTTGCCTGTGATAAACTCTAAGAAAGTGATCAAGAACGAGTTCCTAAGAATAAGATCGCTCATAACAGGAACAAGAAATCCTCAGAGAAAAATTCTAAATCTGGGAAGAAGGGCTCTGACTTTTCTCAGAGACCAACCCCCCGAATTAAGATAGATCTCACTCATACCCCTGAAAAGGTCGTAATACCTCCAAGGACTATGGATAAAGGAATTCTTGCTCCTGTCCCTGAAAAAGCTCCTAGTTTCTCTCTTAATTCCAAACCCTTTAAATATAGGAAGTGCTATCACTGTGGTGAAACTACCCACATTGCAAGTAAATGTCCTAACGCTACTAGAGCTGATAAACTAGCAAATGGAAAGAAAGTAGCTCAAGCTGATAAATCAGCGAGAGTGAAATCCACCAAGGTTGCAAAACCACCAAAGGTGAAGATATCCACTGAAGAGAGTTCTTCAGCTAGTAGCTCCTCCGCCAATCCTCTATCTAACCAAGCAGGACCCATAGTAGTATGGGTAACTTTAAACAATTAATCTTTTGTTGTATGCAGAGTGCCAAAGGTATCTGGTATCTTGATAGCGGATGCTCAAAGGCATATGACTGGCAGAAAATCTCTGCTCTCTGATTACAAAGAAGAAGCTGGTCCATCAGTGACCTTTGGTGGAAATGGCAAAGGATACACTAAAGGTTATGGAATTCTATCCAACGGAGCCACATCGTTTTCTCGTGTTGCCTACGTTGAGGGACTAAAGCACAATCTCTTAAGCGTTAGTTAGTTATGTGACAAAGACTTCAAAGTTCTATTCTTAAAAAATATATGTGTTGTCATTGACGGAAATGATAAGCTTGCCCTAACAGGAAAAGAGTGGAAAATGTGTATGTCATAAATATGAATAGTTCTCACTCTGAGAACATGTGCTTTATCTCTAAAGCATCCACTGACATAAACTGGTTATGGCATAAAAGACTCTCTCACCTTAACTTTAAGACAATAAATGAATTGTCTCAAAAAGATCTAGTCAGAGACCTCCCAAATCATACCTTTACAAACGAATCTCTTTGTTCAGCGTGTGAAAAGGGAAAACTGACAAAAGCCTCCTTCAAGTCGAAGCAAGTTTCTTCAGTGACCGCTCCTCTTCAGCTACTTCATATGGATCTATTTGGACCTGTCAATATCCAATCTATCTCTGGAAAGAAATATACTTTGGTGATTGTTGATGAATACTCCAGATACACATGGGTGTTCTTCCTTTGATCCAAAAGTGATACCCCTGAAATGATAATTTCTTTTATCAAACGAATGGAACTCTTGAACAATCTAATTGTTCGTTCCATAAGAAGTGATCATGGTACTAAATTCAAAAACAGCACTCTAGTAAACTTCTTTGAAGAAAAAGGCATCTCTCACAACTTCTCCTCAGTAAGAACTCCTCAGCAGAATGGTGTTGCTGAAAGAAGAAATCGAACTATCATTGAAGCGACTCACTCAATGTTCAACGAATCGCATCTACCTACTCAGTTCTGGGCCGAAGAAGTCAATACAGCGTGTTTCACTCAAAATCGATCCCTGATAGTTAAGCAATTTAAGAAGACCCCCTATGAATTGTTCCATGGGAGAAGACCTTCTCTGGAATATTTCCATATTTTTGGATGTAGATGTTACATTCTGAATGACAGAGATAATTTGGGTAAATTCGATCCAAAAGCTGACAATGGTATATTTCTTGGATACTCCTCTGTATCTAAATCCTTCAGAGTCTTCACCAAAAGAAGACAACATGTTGAAGAATCCATGCATGTTAACTTTGATGAATCTCGTCCCATTCATACTTCTCATACTCATGATGATGATGAAGAATTGAATGCCTGGATGAGATCTCATTATGGTGAACCTGAAACATATTTCAACAATCAACCTCCTGCTGAAGAATGTGATGACAAAATCCCTGTGAATCCTTCAAGTGACAATCATCCATCTTCAGGGATGAATGTTACTCCTCTAAATCAGATTCCTGTTGCTGACTCCTCTCTTGGAAATTCCTCAGTGAACAACCAATCTTTATCTGAAAATCAATCCCCTGAATTGATTATAAATGAAGTACCTGTTGCTGAAACAACAAGTCCTATTCCAGAAACTGAAGAACAAGTCTCTGAATCTGCTGTTGATCTCTCTCCTCAACCACCAGCTCAGCGATGGACTGCAAATCATCCAATAAACCAAATTATTGGTGATCCCAATGCAGGTATCAAAACACGTAGAGGTACAGGTAATATATGTCTTTATGTTAACTTCATTTCTCTCTCTAAACCTAAAAAGATAGATCAAGCTATCTCTGATCCTAGCTGGGTTTCAGCTATGCAAGAAGAACTGGCTGAATTTCGTAGAAATAAAGTTTGGAATCTTGTTCCTCGACCCTCTGATAAAACTATCATAGGAACCAAATGGGTTTTCAGAAATAAGCTAGATGAAAACGACACTATAATTCGCAATAAGGCTAGACTTGTTGCTCAAGGTTTTAGACAGGAAGAAGGGATTGACTATGATGAGACCTTTGCACCCGTTGCTCGTTTAGAAGCCATAAGACTCTTTTTAGCTTATGCTGCCCATAAAGACTTCAAAGTTTTTGAAATGGATGTTAAAAGTGCTTTTCTAAATGGAAAACTCAGCGAGGAAGTTTATGTTGAACAACCCCCTGGTTTCTCAGACCCTAACCATCCTGGTTATCTTTTTAAACTTGAAAAAGCTCTTTACGGGTTAAAACAAGCTCCTAGAGCTTGGTATGATACCCTTTCTAAATTTCTTCTTAAAGAAAAATTTGTCCGTGGAAAAATTGAACAAACCTTGTTTCTAAGAAAATATAAAGGTCATATTATTCTCGCTCAGATATATGTTGATGACATTATCTTTGGTTCCACAAGACCCAAACTGTGCACTCGTTTCTGAAAGAATGCAAAAACAATATAAAATGAGTATGATGGGTGAACTAACATATTTTCTAGGTCTGCAGATTAAGCAATCTGACAAAGGAATTTTTATTTGTCAAAGCAAATATGTTAAAGACATGCTGAATAAATTCGACATGAATCAATGCTCAGCGATGAAGACCCCTATGGCGCCTCCTCTGACTTTGAACAAAGATCCCAACAGGAAACCAGTCAATGTCACTACCTAACGAGGGATGATTGGATCTCTGCTGTATCTTACAGCGAGTAGGCCAGACATCATGTATTCTACATGTCTCTATGCTCGGTATCAAGCTGAACCGAAGGAATCTCATCTAATCCTTGTAAAGCGAATCTTCAGATATCTAAAAGGAACTCCAAATCTAGGTCTTTGGTATCCCAAAGGCTCAGGATTTGATCTTATTGGTTATTCTGACAGAGACTTTGCGGGTTGTAAGATAGATAGAAAGAGCACCACTGGTGGGTGTCAGCTACTTGGTGGAAAGTTAATTAGTTGGACAAGTAAAAAGCAAAACTTAGTGTCCACCTCCACCGCTAAAGCTGAATATGTAGCCGCTGGTAGTTGTTGTGCTCAAATCCTTTGGATGAGAAATCAACTCAGAGACTACGATCTCAAGCTCTCTAAAATTCCTATCTATTGTGATAGTACTAGTGTTATTGCAATTGCTAACAATCCTGTACTTCACTCCAAAACCAAGCATATTGAGATCCGATATCACTTTATCAGAGATCATGTGATGAATGGTGAAGTTGAGCTTCATTTTGTACCCACTGAATATCAGCTCGCTGATATTTTCACCAAGCCTCTTGAGGAAACTAGATTCAATCTACTTATCAGCGAACTCGGTATGTTGAACGCTGAATTATTTTTTATTCAGTGACTTATAACAAGTGATACAAATAAAGCCTTCAAACTTTCCATTCGCTGAACTCTGATTCAGCAATATCTGTGCCATCTCCTCAGGTATTATCTTCTAATCTTTATCACTCTTTGATATCTTTTCTCATCAAAGAATGAATCTCTGAAAATTAAAACCCTTCACTAACAATCCTTTATTATCAGTGATGAAGATTTCTTAAATTAGTAATGATAAACCTTCCTTATGGATAATTATCATTAAAATCTTTTAAAAAATAAGAAAAGGACACGTCAGACCTTTTTCTGACACACGACGGACCACGACGTTTCCATTCCAACTCCTTTCTTGGAACGTGCGCCAGGTCATCATTTCTTTTTCAAAAAGCTAAAACCGTCGTTTAGCACTCTTTTCTTTCTCTCTCCTCTTGCTATTTAAGCAATTCTTTTGCCTTACTTGTTTCCTTCCGCTTTCATAACTCTCCAAAAGGCAAAAGAACCTTTGAATCTTCAAGTTTTCTCAAGAACACCAAGAACACGCACTTGTGCATTTTTTTCCTTCTCGAAATCACCTAAGGTTTGATCTAAACCTTAAGACTAGAAACATCTTGTTTCACATTTTCTTCTCCTTAAATCTTCTAAAATGAAATAAAAACATATTTTAAGAAGAAAATAAAATTAATCTGGATTAAACTCAAAAACTTTTCTACTTTCAAAACCCTGTTCTAAGTTCTTTCCTTAGAATAGAAGACTTTATTCTTAAAGTTTTATCCATTTTTATTTATCTTCTCATTTTTCTAAAATAATCTTCTATTTTATTGTTTTAATAACAAGCATTTTGATCTTGTTCATCAAAATACTTGTTTCTTTGAATCTTTAAATTGGTATTCTTTATACCAAACTCTGGTTTATACATTCATGTATAAAACCATGATTTATCTCTTTGGTGTTCCCATTTTTCCTACAGAAATGGCCTCTGAAAGTAAGACTGCTGCAACCTCTGCTGCTGCAACTGAAGACAGCACTCTGGTCGCTGCACCAACCTGCCACTTCCAAATGGAGAAAGTTGTTTTCAAGTCATGCAATTACATTGCATTGGTTGACATTCCAGCTGACCGCCCTTACTTCAATGAAGGAGCTACCTTCATCAAGGCGTGCCCGCTCATGTACGCATTTGTCCACAACCCAGTGGGTATCTCCTCTCATCTCCAAGCTCTCTGGTACACGTCTCACTGTACCACGCTCACCACAGACAAAGGAAACGTTCTCTATGCAATAGGCTTCAAGATTCCAGATCTTGGCTACTTCTCCTTCATTGCTGGGTTCGTGAGGAAGGCCCTTCGTCTCCCTATCCGCACCAAGAATGAACAATGGGGCGCTGAACCAACCAAGATACAGATAGATGCCTTCTTGGACTCAATCGGTTACGCCTAGGAGAATCCATCACTGAAGACGGTGGGCTCCAAGGTTGAAAAAAAGAGATTGCCTGCTCGCTGACAATATATCTTTACCCAGGTAAGCCAATGCCTTGGGTCAAAGATTGGCTCGCATGACCAAGCGAGCAAACACTTTCAGGATCTTGCCTACTCTCTCTGCACCGGCCACAAACTCAACTACGCTGACTATATCTTCAGCGATATGGTCAGTCGAATCAACGCTGCCACCAAACACCCTGTCATCCCCTACCCTCGTTTCTTCGCAACTATTTTGGAAGTTGCCATCGGGGAGGAATACCGGTCGGTGACCACTCCTTCTCCGTAGTGGGGAAGAAATCCCTGGACATAGATGAACGTCCAGGTGATGCTCCTTTCACGCCCTACATGCTGAAAGTGATTGGAGCCCCTCTTTCCGTGTCTACCTCGCTGCCCATCCCAACAGCGAGCATCCCGGACACCGCTGCGGCTGCTGCCAAGAGGAAACAACCATCTGATGGTCATAAAAAGACCATCGCATCCAAAAAGCCAAAGAAGATGGTCTCTCAAAAGACCACCCTCTCTGATTTGGGTGTACTACCAACACCAACTGCAGCCGCAACCACTTCAACGGTCTTTTCATCCGTTGTTGCTTCATCAGCACTACCTCCATCTTCAGGGACTCCGGTCACTGAGGGTGTTATAACCAGCTCTGCTGAAGCTGGATCAGGTACTACTTTCACAGCCTTCTTATCTTCTTCTATCTCCTCTTCTTTGGTCCTCACCTCAGCACATGACTCAGCGATAGTTGTCCCT
Source organism: Silybum marianum (assembly GCA_036898165.1). NCBI lineage: Eukaryota > Viridiplantae > Streptophyta > Magnoliopsida > Asterales > Asteraceae > Silybum > Silybum marianum. The sequence continues at coordinate 10,123,294 of CM072541.1, forward strand.
ATCCCTGATAATGCTGAAATGCACGCAGTCCAAACCTCAATATTGTTTAGGCAATCTGAGTTTTGGAAGGCCAATTTAAAAGGACCTCAGAGTGTCTCTCTCAGATACCCTAAGACACTGGTTAGTGATCCTCAAGACACTACCTCTGCAAACGTAGTCCCTGAGAGTAATCCTCATGATACTCTCAAGAAGAAAAATAAATTTTTTCATCCATCCTCTAATCCAGATGTGTTTTTGGCTACATTGTCTATGTCATCATCAGGTGTCGCTCCTCTCTTCTCCTCAGCGACAGTGACAACCACCACCACCAGCGCTCCTCCCATCAGCAAGGAAATGGGGAAGTCTCCTCAGGGCCATCCCAGTGCTGCACGGCTCAGAGATGTGAAGACAGAGATGGCAGCTCCCAAGCTTCCCACTCCCATCACTAATCTTCCTCCCATTGTCCTTCCTAGTCCTACACTCCCTGTTGTTGACTATTTGGTCAGAGATTTTTCCTCCTCTCCTTCCCTCAATGATCCCCGTCCCAGGCGTCGCGTTCAAAAGCCGATTATAAGCGAGCCTGGAGAAGAAGAAAGGCGAATAAAACCCTTAGGGAGTTCGAAGTAAGAAGAATAAGGGTGCCTCAAGCTGAACCCATTGACGTTGTACCAATAAGGATGGTAGATGAATTCTACTTTCTGTCTAGTGAAGAGAGAGAACAAGCATTGGAAGCACAATGTATCAGGGATGAGGAAATAAAGCAAACTGAGAATGATCTTGCTTTAGCAAGGAAATTACTCAAGGAAGACTCTGCTAAAGACAAGGTGGCCAAGGAACAATTGAAAAAGAGTGAAAGGGTCGCTGAAGCTCTTGTACAGAGAGAACTTGCACAAGAAAATTTGAATGTAGATCCAATCCTTGCTCAATAGAAGATTCTAAGTGCACTGTCCGCTGAAGCCACATTGCAGAAAGACAAAGAGCTTGACTGGTGCACTGATAGACTAAAATTTCGAAGATTTGAAGCCAAAATCATTCATACAACTATCCAAGGGCGACACTCCAACAGAGGTCGTCCAAAGGTATATGTAAGAATGACAAGGACAAACAGAACTAAGAGAGAAGAAGCCAAGTTCTTAAGGATTTATGGATACACTGAATGGTTAGAAATCAGAGACGCCATTCAGGGTTCCAAATCCAAATTCAAGGATGTGGTGGAAAGAGTACTGGATCAGTTGCTGCAAAGGATGTCACAACACGTGCAAGTTCCCCCTCTCCCTGAACCATCAAAGAAGAAAAGTTCAACTGCTGAAGGTGGTTCAAGTTCTAAGAATGAGCATGAAACCAAATTTGGTTATCAAAGCATTCTTGGTCATCTTGAACTCCCTGATATTTCAATGCTTTGTACCTCTCTCCCTCAAGACCGAAGATATGAAGAAGATGAAATCATCTCACTGCCTGAACCTGGTATGGTATTCATGGATAATGAAGGGTTCTTAGGACTCTTCAGAAACCAAGAAATTCGCAAGGCCCCATCCTCTCTCATAAAGATCATGCTCTGGCGCTGCTGGTCAGATACCCCTCTGATGAATCGACAGAAGACGCTTTATGAGAATGAGTTACAAAGAAGAAACGAGAATATCTCTGATTAGTTATAGATTTCTATTTCCTTTGTAATATTCCTTCAGTGTTCAAGTACTTTACTATTATTGTTGTAATTTCATTTTCCTGTAATTCCTTCAGATTATATTTAATGAAATTCAATCAAAGTACTTTACTCCATCTATGTACTGAAAACATCCCTGAAAAGAGTAAAAGGGACAATGAACATAAGAGTTCTATTTTTCTTCAAACTATTTTACTCACTGATTCTTCACTTTGAAAAATTAATTAGTGAATGTACTTTATGCTTATTTACATGTAAAAATTGGGCTTTCATATCCTTATAAATGAAACTCAATTCGGATAGTAGACTAGCTGAAAAAGATTATACATATTAGTACTTAGAAAATTTAATTCAATTTTTTCTTAAGTCCTTACTAGTCTCTTGAAGCAATTTTCCTATGTTGCTTAATCACAATCAAATAGGGGGAGATTGTTGATTATAACTCCTCTCGATGATTTGAATATGATTCCTTTTGTATACTTAGAGAAATTTCATTGTATAAGCTTCTGTTATTATTCAGCGATAGCATACGCTGATTACCAACAGCGATCGCTGAAGATCAAGGAACAACAAGCTTATCTCTGAAGTCCTGAAGATCAGCTATCACACCAGAAGACCATTCAGCGAATGTCGAAGACATTAGCTGAAGAAAGAGATAATCAGCTAAGTGAACTGAAGCGGTTCAGCGATAGCAGCGATTATCTAATCAAAGTGTGAAGTCTTGTGAAGCCTCAGCGATACTGAAGATTCCTCTTTGAAGATTCAAAATCAGCGATCAAATGAAGCCTCCTTTACAAGATTAAAGATTGATCTTATCCTCGATGCACAAAAGTCAAACCTAAAACCATGTCAGAAAAGGACGTACGAATTTTCTCTTATGTCGCCATCATATCTGATATGGTACTGTTCATATTCGGCTAAAAACATGGTTGTCTTATTAGCAAGGACAAGCTTCCTATCCAAGCTTGACATGTGGCACATACCTTTTGTCTTGCATTAAATGCAAACAGGTATAAATAAGATGAAGATATCTTGTTCATCTTAATGCATGCTTCCCTCTAGCCTAAACCCTCTGTATTTCTTTCTACCTTCTTCTTGTGCATCAAACTTAGTGTTTCTGTGTTACAATAGAATAGGTTTTAAACTTGTTCTTATTCCGCTTGTAACTGTAAATTTGTTTATGATATATAAACTTATTTAAAAACCAAAACCTGTGTGTTTGTATTCAACCCCCCCCCCCCTTCTACAAACTGTTTGCTATTTATTAAACTCTTGTAGACCCTTTTGGGACCAACAATGCAATAAAACACCAAATAAATACGAGAACTTATAATGGAAGAATATAAACTGACATAAATATAAAAGACTATGTATAAATACCCATATCCATCAACAAAAGAGATTTGAAATTTGTTCCATTGCAAATGGCAATCTTCCTTTTGTTTTTGAATTTTGCTTCAGGTTGATTACTCTTCTATTTGTTATGTTCATGTGTTTTTAATATTTTGTTGTGGACTTGTGTTTCATATCTTTATTGTTGCAGGTATGACGAACTTCCCACAAGGATCGTATGTGTGTAGTTGTAAAAAGAATGTTGATTGCGCCGATCTTATTTGCCCGCCATTTGGTGTTCCAGTGTGTTTGCTTTGTACTTGTCTTTGTGTTGGTAAAGAAGATGGGAAAAATCAGACCACTCTTGGTGCAAATAAAGTAGACCACTCTTGGTGCAAATAAAGCCACCATAACTAGCACCGGAAAAACACACTAAGAACTCGATGTCAAACCCTAGTAGGCATGTTAAGTTTTGTACATGGAAATGTATTCCAAACTTAGGATTGAATAAAAATTATGGTTTGGTCTATTAATAAACGTTTTTAAAATTATCATTTCAAACAAAGTATTGTTCTTGGTAAAACGAAAAAAAATAACACTACTGGAAAAATTGTTGAAACACGCTTCCTTTATTTAGGGTAAAATACATTTTTGATCTCTATGGTACAAGTTTGCTATTTACCTTAAACTAAGTACAACTTTATATAGTGTAGTTGTAGTTTTAGTTCAATTTTCGTCCCTGTTACTAAAGGTAGTTAAGAAAGTAAGTTAAGGGTATATTCGTCCTTCTACTGTTTTTCTTACCTTTTCCTTTTATTTTTATTTTTATTAGATTATATAACACAACATACATATACATAGATACATGTGCGTATTCCATTAGGGCTTTATATAGTTTATTTAATTGGTATGGGTGTATAAAGATAAATTGGTATATTTATCAATATTGATAAATTAGTATATTTCATATTATGAATAACAAATTAAATAGATGAGATTTATAAATATATTTTTGAAATGACCTTTGGGTAATTTAAATTGAAAATCACACACACACACATATATGTTCCTTATGCACCCTTTGCTAAAACCACTCTTGTAACACTCCAATGCATTATAGTACGAATTACATGACTCCAACCAAATGATGAGCACACTCAAAAATTTAATTCCCATTTAAATATTCAATGGACAAAAACGATGCCAAAGATCAGCGTTGAGTAATTTAAAACGCAAAACGTCCCTAAAACTCAAATGAGCAAAAATCAAGCAATTAGACTTCACACTTTTTTGTGTATTCGATAAAAACCAACTTAAGTTAATAAAATGAATTATTTAACCGTTATTTATGCCAACACATGCTCCAAAAATATAATTAGTTCAAAACCCGACCATAAATAGAAATAAACCATCACCAATTGATAATCATCAAATTTATCCTTCCAAAATGTCTCATACCCCAATAGTACACATTTTTCGAGTGATTTTTAAGATCAATGCTCGAAAAATTCTTTAACACAAAAAAATGTCCTTATATGCAATAAATCATCGAAGACACAAATTTCATGATTTTATTTAACAATATGTCTAAATATCCGAAATGTAACTATTGTACAAGATCTTATAGAGTCAATTGTACCAAAGATGAAAATCTAATCAAATAAACAACACATTTGATTAATATCAAGGAACACTTAAAGGCTCCAAAATAGATATTTTCAGCATGTACAACGTTTTATTGCAACCACTTGAAGCTCACCTTGCAAGGTTTGATCTTCTTAGCCTTTTAGATTTGGTTCTTTTAAACTCTTGCATTATGAACTTGGTGCTTCTAAGTCATTTGTGACTAGTGTTCAACCTTATCGCCAAGAGGTTGTAACTGTTGTTCAATTACCAAATAATCGTCTATGTGCCTCTGACTGTCGATATTTCTTTTAAATATGGAATTGTGAAATCTAGTTGTAAATACGTAACAAATGAAATTTGTGATAACCATGAATAGCAGGGATGAATCATTGTATGAAGAAAATGATTATAAACGATAGTGATTATCCGGTTTGTATACCATACCCTTAAAAACTTTTGATATCTAACAATATGTTAGGAATCTATATGGCAACAAGAGAATATGGTATAATCGAAAAGAAAGTAGGCATATGTAGATGGATTTGAAAGTCAAAAAGAATGATCATCTAAATTTGTCTAGAACCAGTTTTGTATGGTGGAGCATTGTATTGTTAATTTTTCAAATTAGGGAAACGTAATCTATTAATTTTACATCAGGACAAGGATGAAAAATGCAATTTACATTCATATGTACTTAAAAATATATTTATCATTGTATATTTTAATATACGTTTTGAAAATATGTACCTAAAATAGAAAATATGAAACTATAAACACTTAAAATTTTAAACCACATATTGAGGGAGGTTCAACAATAACTAAATAAAAGAACACATAACACACAAGTTACGTGCAAAATAGCATGTAATGTTAAAGTAACGGTTAAAACAAGAGTGCACGGGCGACGTCGTGAGAATCACATGTGATTTTACACGTCATTATAGTTTAAAATAACAAGTGAATCGCCTGTTTTATTATTCTTTTTTAGATATAGTTCTCGTCTGAACCTGAATCTATGCGCAAATAAATATTAGTACATTTAAAAACTCTGTAAGTTATAAACGTCCTCGCACTAGCGTTTTAAATATAATAAAACACCAAATAAATATGAGAACTTATTATGGAAGAATATAAACTAACATAAATATAAAAGAGACTTGAAATTAGTTCCATTGCAAATGGCAATCTTCCTTTTGTTTTTGATTTTTGCTTCAGGTTGATTACTCTTCTATTTGTTATGTTCATGTGTTTTTAATATTTTGTTGTGGACTAGTGTTTCATATCTTTATTGTTGCAGTGACGAACTTCCCACAACGATCGTATGCGTGTACTTGGAAAAAGAATGCTGATTGCGCCGATCTTATTTGCCCGCCATTTGGTGTTCCAGTGTGTTTGCTTTGTACTTGTCTTTGTGTTGGTAAAGAAGAAGGGAAACATCAGACCACTCTTGGTGCAAATAAAGCCACCATAACTAGCACCAGAAAAACACACCAAGAACTCGATGTCAAACCCGAGTAGGCATGTGACGTTTTGTACATGGAATATATTCCAAACTTAGGATTGAATAAAAATTATGGTTTGGTCTATTAATAAACGTTTTTAAATTTTTCATTTCAAACAAAGTATTGTTCTTGGTAAAACGCAAAAAAATAACACTACTAGAAAAATTGTTGAAACACGCTTCCTTTTTTTAGGGTAAAATACATTTTTGATCTGTATGGTTGTCACTCGCTATCAAGTTTGCTATTTACCTTAAACTAAGTACAACTTTAGATAGTGTAGCTGTAATTTTGTTTCAATTTACCTTAAACTAAGGTATATTCTTCCTTTTACAGTTTTTCTTACCTTTTCCTTTTTATTATTTTTATTAGATTATATAACACAACATACATATATATAGATACATGTGCGTATTCCATTAGGCCTTTATATAGTTTATTTAATTGGTATGGGTGTATAAAGGTAAATTGGTCTATTTATCAATACTGATAAATTGGTATATTTCATATTATGAATAACAAATTAAATAGATGAGATTTATAAATATATATTTGAAATGACTTTTGGGTAATTTAAATTGAAAATCACACACACACACATATATGTTCCTTTTGCACCCTTTGCTAAAGCCACTCTTGTAACACTCCAATGCATTATAGTACGAATTACATGACTCCAACCGAATGATGAACACACTCAAAAATTTAATTCCCATTTAAATATTCAATGAACAAAAATGATGCCAAAGATCAAGCAATTTAAAACGCAAAACGTCCCTAAAACTCAAATGAGCCAAAATCAAGCAATTAGACTTCACACTTTTTTGGGTATTCGATAAAAACCAACTTAAGTCAATAAAATGCATTATTTAACCGTTATTTATGCCAACACATGCTCCAAAAATATGATTATTTCAAAACCCGACCATAAATAGAAATAAACCATCACCAATTGACAATCCTACAATTTATCCTTCCAAAATGTGTCATACCCCAATAGTACACATTTTTTTAGTGATATTTTTAGATCAATGCTCGAAAAATGCATTAACATAAAAAAATGTCCTTATATGCAATAAATCATCGAAACCGCACATTTCATGATTTTAATTAATAAAATATCTAAATATCCGAAATTTAACTATTGTGCAAGATCTTGTAGAGACAATTGTACCAAAGATGCAAATCTAATCAAATAAACAACACATTTGATAAATATCAAGGAACACTTAAAGACTCCAAAATAGACATTTTCAGCATGTACAACGTTTTATTACAACCACTTGAAGCTCACCTTGCAAGGTTAGATCTTCTTAGCCTTTTAGATTTGGTTCTTTTAAACTCTTGCATTATGAAGTTGGTGCTTCTAAGTCATTTGTGACTAGTGTTCAACCTTATCGCCAAGAGGTTGTAACGATTGTTCAATTACCAAATAATCGTCTATGTGCCTCTGACAGTCGATATTTCTTTTAAATATGGAAATGTGAAATCTAGTTGTAAATACGTAACAAATCAAATTTGTGATAACCATGAATAGCAAGGATGAATCATTGTACGAAGAAAATGATTATAAACGATAGTGATTATCTGGTTTGTATACCATACCCTTAAAAACTTTTGATAGCTAATAATATGTTAGGAATCTATATGGCACCAAGAGAATATGGTATAATCGAAAAGAAAGTTGGCATATGTAGATGGATTTGAAAGTCAAAAAGAATGATCATCTAAATTTGTCTATAACAAGTTTTGTATGGTGGCGCATCGTATTGTTAATTTTTCAAACTAGGGAAACGTAATCTATTAATTTTACATCAGGACAAGGATGAAAAATGTAATTTACATTAATATGTACTTAAAAATATGTTAATCATTGTATATTTTAAGATAAGTTTTGAAAATATGTACCTAAAATAGAAAATATCAAACTACAAACACTTAAAATGTTAAACCACATATTGAGGGAGGTTCAACAAAAACTAAATAAAAGAACACATAACACACAAGTTATGTGCAAAATAGCATGTAATGTTAAAGTAACGGTTAAAACAAAAGTGCACGGGCGACGTCGTGAAAATCACATGTGATTTTACACGTCATTATAGTTTAAAATAACAAGTGAATCGCCTGTTTTATTATTCTTTTTTTAGATATAGTTCTCGTATGAACCTGAAAATTATGCGCAAATAAATATTAGTCCTCGCACTAGCGTTTTAAATGTAATAAACTAACATAAATATAAAAGACCATGTATAAATACCCATATCCATCAACAAAAGAGACTTGAAATTAGTTCCATTGCAAATGGCAATCTTCCTTTTGTTTTTGATTTTTGCTTCAGGTTGATTACTCTTCTATTTGTTATGTTCATGTGTTTTTAATATTTTGTTGTGCGCTAGTGTTTCATATCTTTATTGTTGCAGGTATGACGAACATCCCACAAGGATCGTATACATGTACTTGTAAAAAGAACGCTGATTGCGCCGATCTTATTTGCCCGCCATTTGGTGTTTCAGTATGTTTGCTTTGTACTTGTCTTTGTGTTGGTAAAAAAGAAGGGAAACATCAGACCACTCTTGGTGCAAATAAAGCCACCATAACTAGCACCAGAAAAACACACCAAGAACTCGATGTCAAACCCGAGTAGGCATGTGAAGGTTTGTACATGAAATATATTCCAAACTTAGGATTGAATAAAAATTATGGTTTGGTCTATTAATAAACGTTTTTAAATTTTTCATTTCAAACAAAGTATTGTTCTTGGTAAAACGAAAAAAAATAACACTACTAGAAAAATTGTTGAAACACGCTTCCTTTTTTTAGGGTAAAATACATTTTTGATCTCTATGGTTGTCACTCGCTATCATGTTTGCTATTTACCTTAAACTAAGTACAACTTTAGATAGTGTAGCTGTAATTTTGTTTCAATTTTCGTCCCTGTTACTAAAGGTAGTTAAGAAAGTAAGTTAAAGGTATATTCGTCCTTTTACAGTTTTTCTTACCTTTTCCTTTTTATTATTTTTATTAGATTATATAACACAACATACATATATATAGATACATGTGCGTATTCCATTAGGCCTTTATATAGTTTATTTAATTGGTATGGGTGTATAAAGGTAAATTGGTCTATTTATCAATATTGATAAATTGGTATATTTCATATTATGAATAACAAATTAAATAGATGAGATTTATAAATATATATTTGATATGACTTTTGGGTAATTTAAATTGAAAATCACACACACACACATATATGTTCCTTATGCACCCTTTGCTAAAGCCACTCTTGTAACACACCAATGCATTATAGTACGAATTACATGACTCCAACCGAATGATGAACACACTCAAAAATTTAATTTCCATTTAAATATTCAATGAACAAAAATGATGCCAAAGATCAGCGTTGAGTAATTTAAAACGCAAAATGTCCCTAAAACTCAAATGAGCCAAAATCAAGCAATTAGACTTCACACTTTTTTGGGTATTCGATAAAAGCTAACTTAAGTCAATAAAATGCATTATTTAACCGTTATTTATGCCAACACATGCTCCAAAAATATGATTAGTTCAAAACCCGACCATAAATAGAAATAAACCATCACCAATTGACAATCATACAATTTATCCTTCCAAAATGTCTCATACCCCAATAGTACACGTTTTTCGAGTGATATTTTTAGATCAATGCTCGAAAAATGCATTAACATAAAAATGTCCTTATATGCAATAAATCATCGAAACCACACATTTCATGATTTTTTATTTAACAAAATGTCTAAATATCCGAAATGCAACTATTGTACAAGATCTTGTAGAGTCAATTGTACCAAAGATGCAAATCTAATCAATTAAACAACACATTTGATAAATATCAAGGAACACTTAAAGGCTCCAAAATAGACATTTTCAACATGTACAACGTTTTATTACAACCACTTGAAGCTCACCTTGCGAGGTTAGATCTTCTTAGCCTTTTTGATTTGGTTCTTTTAAACTCTTGCATTATGAACATGGTGCTTCTAAGTCATTTGTGACTAGTGTTCAACCTTATCGCCGAGGTTGTAACTGTTGTTCAATTACCAAATATTCGTCTATGTGCCTTTGACAGTCGATATTTATTTTATATATGGAAATGTGAAATCAAGTTGTAAATACGTAACAAATAAAATTTGTGATAACCATGAATAGCAAGGATGAATCATTGTATGAAGAAAATGATTATAAACGATAGTGATTATCCGGTTTGTATACCATACTCTTAAAAACTTTTGATATCAAACAATATGTTAGGAATCTATATGGCACCAAGAGAATATGGTATAATCGAAAAGAAAGTTGGCATATGTAGATGGATTTGAAAGTCAAAAAGAATGATCATCTAAATTTGTCTAGAACAAGTTTTGTATGGTGGAGCATTGTATTGTTAATTTTTCAAATTAGGGAAACGTAATCTATTAATTTTACATCAGGACAAGGATGAAAAATGTAATTTACATTAATATGTACTTAAAAATATGTTTATCATTGTATATTTTAAGATTAGTTTTGAAAATATGTACCTAAAATAGAAAATATCAAACTACAAACACTTCAAATATTAAACCACATATTGAGGGAGGTTCAACAATAACTAAATAAAAAAACACATAACACACAAATTACGTGCAAAATTGCATGTAATGTTAAAGTGACGGTTAAAACAAGAGTGCACGGGCGACGTCGTGAGAATCATATGTGATTTTACATGTCATTATAGTTTAAAATAACAAGTGAATCGCCTGTTTTATTATTCTCTTTTTAGATATACTTCTCGTCTGAACTTGAATCTATGCGCAAATAAATATTAGTACATTTAAAAACTCTGTATGTTATAAACGTCCTCGCACTAGCGTTTTAAATGAAATAAAACACCAAATAAATATGAGAACTTATTATGGAAGAATATAAACTGACATAAATATAAAAGAGACTTGAAATTAGTTCCATTGCAAATGGCAATCTTCCTTTTGTTTTTGATTTTTGCTTCAGGTTGATTACTCTTCTATTAGTTATGTTCATGTGTTTTTAATATTTTGTTTTGGACTAGTGTTTCATATTTTTATTGTTGCAGGTATGACGAACTTCCCACAAGGATCGTATGTGTGTAGTTGTAAAAAGAACGCTGATTGCGCCGATCTTATTTGCCCGCCATTTGGTGTTTCAGTGTGTTTGCTTTGTACTTGTCTTTGTGTTGGTAAAAAAGAAGGGAAACATCAGACCACTCTTGGTGCAAATAAAGCCACCATAACTAGCACCAGAAAAACACACCAAGAACTCGATGTCAAACCCGAGTAGGCATGTGAAGGTTTGTACATGAAATATATTCCAAACTTAGGATTGAATAAAAATTATGGTTTGGTCTATTAATAAACGTTTTTAAATTTTTCATTTCAAACAAAGTATTGTTCTTGGTAAAACGAAAAAAAATAACACTACTAGAAAAATTGTTGAAACACGCTTCCTTTTTTTAGGGTAAAATACATTTTTGATCTGTATGGTTGTCACTCGCTATCATGTTTGCTATTTACCTTAAACTAAGTACAACTTTAGATAGTGTAGCTGTAATTTTGTTTCAATTTTCGTCCCTGTTACTAAAGGTAGTTAAGAAAGTAAGTTAAAGGTATATTCGTCCTTTTACAGTTTTTCTTACCTTTTCCTTTTTATTATTTTTATTAGATTATATAACACAACATACATATATATAGATACATGTGCGTATTCCATTAGGCCTTTATATAGTTTATTTAATTGGTATGGGTGTATAAAGGTAAATTGGTCTATTTATCAATATTGATAAATTGGTATATTTCATATTATGAATAACAAATTAAATAGATGAGATTTATAAATATATATTTGAAATGACCTTTGGGTAATTTAAATTGAAAATCACACACACACACACACACATATATATGTTCCTTTTGCACCCTTTGCTAAAGCCACTCTTGTAACACTCCAATGCATTATAGTACGAATTACATGACTCCAACCGAATGATGAACACTCAAAAATTTAATTCCTATTTAAATATTCAATGAACAAAAATGATGCCAAAGATCAGCGTTGAGTAATTTAAAACGCAAAATGTCCCTAAAACTCAAATGAGCCAAAATCAAGCAATTAGACTTCACACTTTTTTGGGTATTCGATAAAAACCAACTTAAGTCAATAAAATGCATTATTTAACCGTTATTTATGCCAACACATGCTCCAAAAATATGATTAGTTCAAAACCCGACCATAAATAGAAATAAACCATCACCAATTGACAATCATACAATTTATCCTTCCAAAATGTCTCATACCCCAATAGTACACATTTTTCGAGTGATATTTTTAGATCAATGCTCGAAAAATGTATTAACATAAAAAAATGTCCTTATATGCAATAAATCATCGAAACCGCACATTTCATGATTTTAATTAATAAAATGTGTAAATATCCGAAATGTAACTATTGTACAAGATCTTGTAGGGTCAATTGTACCAAAGATGCAAATCTAATCAAATAAACAACACATTTGATAAATATCAAGGAATACTTAAAGGCTCCAAAATAGACATTTTCAGCATGTACAACGTTTTATTACAATCACTTGAAGCTCACCTTGTAAGGTTAGATCTTCTTTGCCTTTTATATTTGGTTCTTTTAAACTCTTGCATTATGAAGTTGGTGCTTCTAAGTCATTTGTGACTAGTGTTCAACCTTATCGCCAAGAGGTTGTAACTGTTGTTCAATTACCAAATAATCGTCTATGTGCCTCTGACAGTCGATATTTCTTTTAAATATGGAAATGTGAAATCTAGTTGTAAATACGTAACAAATGAAATTTGTGATAACCATGAATAGCAAGGATGAATCATTGTACGAAGAAAATGATTATAAACGATAGTGATTATCCGGTTTGTATACCATACCCTTAAAGACTTTTGATATCTAATAATATGTTAGGAATCTATATGGCACCAAGAGAATATGGTATAATCGAAAAGAAAGTTGGCATATGTAGATGGATTTTAAAGTCAGAAAGAATGATCATCTAAATTTGTCTAGAACAAGGTTTGTATGGTGGAGCATCGTATTGTTAATTTTTCAAATTAGGGAAACGTAATCTATTAATTTTACATCAGGACATGTAGGACCTGAGTTTTTAAAAACTCACTCTTTAGCATCCGAATTATTCAATGTCTTTTATATCGTTATATAATTGTTAAGGGGTTAAAACCGCCAAAGTTTCAAACTCTTAATAATTATATTATATATATATATAATTAAATTAATTTAAATCTAAATATATATATATATATATATATATTGACGTAAAGAGTATTTTTTTTTTAAATCATTTTTTTTTCTTCTTCTTGCCACCGCCTCAAACTCCATCTCATCTTTCTCTCTCTAATTCTCTACTTCTTTCTAGATTTTCTATCGATTCATCCGAGGAACCGAAGTAAGGATTATATATTCGGAATCCACTCGTCGAACCCTTCGTAACGGTATAAATTTCTTTCGTTTTCGTTAAGTTTGTTTCGTTAGGATTATCGGTACCGGTTTATAATCGGGTGTATGTTTATGTTTATGGATTGTTATTACAAAAATTAAGTTATCTTGAATGTTTAGAACGTTAGGATTGGTTTATATTGTTATAGAAATTAAAGGGATAGATTATAGTTTCAAAATGGGTAGATTTTGGGTATGTGTTTAACCGCACCCCAAATGTTCGGTTAAATGCCGAAAGGAATAGGTTTGCATGATTAATCTTACCTTAACGACCATTAAGCCATATTGTAGTGTTTAGTATGTTAATTATGTTTTAGAGCCGTTAAGGGTAATATTTCGTGAAGTTGAGATTATAAAAGTTAGTCGGTAAAACGGTTAAAAAATCGGACTTACCGACTAGTGCAGGTCCATACTTTGACTGCGCATAACTCATGAACGGAATGTCGGATTAAGCTCATATTTTGCAGATAGCAAGAGCTTAATGTATACTACAACTCTCATGAAGGGTCCGAGACCCAGTTCTGGACCTAAGTGGCTCAAAACAGTGCCATTTTAGGGCTGTTGGCAGCTTATACGAGGTTGTTTGGCAGTTTTCCGGCATCCGTATAGAGCTGATGGATGATCCAAATGACGTGATTCCAAATCTGGTAGATTCATAAGATTATACACTACAACTTTCGTTTAGATAGTATTATCTGTGTTGGCCTCTAAGTGAGATAAAAATGCTCACGAAAAAGAGGTATCGAAACTATTAAAAGTCGGAACGAAATTGCATATACGCAAGTGTTCTTAATGCCTATCCGCTGTTCCGTTTGAGGTTTAAGTTGTTTATAAATTTGTAGGACTTAAGTACCTTATTCGTATAATTAGGATATATCCTTATATCGTTTATATAGTAATCAACTTGTATATTCGTTAGGCACGCACTTGAATCGAACCTTACCGTGAATCTCGTCTAATCGTGCGTTGCTTCTAATCTTCGACTAAGGTACGGATTTCACTTTCTTTTGACACTCGGGCAACTAGTTGTCCTAGTTGACCCATCGTAACGGTGGTTCACCGCCTTGTGATTGATCACTAAAAAGTGATCAACAAAATACGTATATTTATATATATAAACCGTTGCACCTCTATTTATATTATTTGAGTTCAATCTTTGATTCTTGTATTTGACATACTTGTGAACTTTATGAAATATATTGAAACTTGATTTTTATGAAAGCCATCCGGGTAGTGGCACATGTTTACTTTTATTGATTTTCAGTATTACCCAATTGATGGGCACATTAGTTGGGATGCCTTCTGTGGCGGCTTTGTAGTCATGGCGTCCTGCAGGTGAACTCGGTCCACAGGGTTAAGCCAATGTGGCTTACGTGAACCCACCTTATGGACTAGACCGATTTTATTGGTTCCAGGGCGGATGGATCGATCCTAGGACTTACCCACCATGTGACCGTGGTTAAATTCACGGGGGACTCGGGGTTTGTGCCCGCACGCCGGCCCGATAGTTTGTGTGGTTTGGCCACCCCACGAACATAACAGGAATTGACGGACTTTATTTATATTATATTTTTTAACCGAGAATTATGAACCGAACACTTGAACAAGTCTTGATAAACTTTGTTTACTTTATTATTTGAATCGAGAATTGCGAACTGTTTGGAATTTCTGTGAATTTATATTTATTGAATTATAAGCCTTCCGCTTTGTTGTCAATTTTACAATTGTTATTTCGAAGTTATATTTTAATCCGTTCACTGAGCCCTGTTGCTCAGCCGTGTTTTTGTTTTCTGACACGGCAGGTTCCAAGTGATCAATGGGGCCGGACTTGGTATCGAGAGTGCACTTTTGGAGTTTTCAGACTCGTTTTATATGTTAATATTATAAGTTTATAAATACTTTTCGCAATGTAATCTTTTGCACTGTAACTATGTTTAGACGGTTATAATCTATGTTTGGACTTATTAGCAGCTCTGTGTTATTAATGTCTTTACGTTATGTCCCGCTAGTGACACTGCCCGTCCAGACCTTACGGACGGGGGATGTTACAGGACAAGTATGAAAAATGTAATTTACATTAATATGTACTTAAAAATAAGTTTATCATTGTATATTTTAAGATAAGTTTTGAAAATATGTACCTAAAATAGAAAATATCAAACTACAAACACTTAAAATGTTAAACCACATATTGAGGGAGGTTCAACAATAACTAAATAAAAGAGCACATAACACACAAGTTATGTGCAACATAGCATGTAATGTTAAAGTCACGGTTAAAACAAAAGTGCACGGGCGACGTCGTGAAAATCACATGTGATGATACACGTCATTATTGTTTAAAGTAACAAGTGAATCGCCTGTTTTATTATTCTTTTTTTAGATATAGTTCTCGGATGAACCTGAAATTATGCGCAAATAAATATTAGTACATTTAAAAATTCTGTATGTTATAAACGTCCTCGCACTAGCGTTTTAAATGTAATAAAACACCAAATAAATATGAGAACTTATTACGGAAGAATATAAACTGACATAAATATAAAAGACTATGTATAAATACCCATATCCATCAACAAAAGAGACTTGAAATTAGTTCCATTGCAAATGGCAATCTTCCTTTTGTTTTTGATTTTTGCTTCAGGTTGATAACTCTTCTATTTGTTATGTTCATGTGTTTTTAATATTTTGTTGTGGACTAGTGTTTCATATCTTTATTGTTGCAGGTATGACGAACTTCCCACAACGATCGTATGCGTGTACTTGTAAAAAGAACGCTGATTGCACCGATCTTATTTGCCCGCCATTTGGTGTTCCAGTGTGTTTGCTTTGTACTTGTCTTTGTGTTGGTAAAGAAGAAGGGAAACATCAGACCACTCTTGGTGCAAATAAAGCCACCATAATTAGCACAGGAAAAACACACCAAGAACTCGATGTCAAACCCTAGTAGGCATGTGAAGTTTTGTACATGGAATATATTCCAAACTTAGGATTGAATAAAATTATGGTCTGATCTATTAATAAACGTTTTTAAAATTTTCATTTCAAACAAAGTATTCTTCTTGGTAAAACGAAAAAAAATAACACTACTGGAAAAATTGTTGAAACACGCTTCTTTTTTTTAGGATAAAATACATTTTTGATATCTATGATTTTCACTCGCTATCAAGTTTGCTATTTACCTTAAACTAAGTACAACTTTAGATAGTGTAGCTGTAATTTTGTTTCAATTTTTGTCCCTGTTACTAAAGGTAGTTAAGAAAGTAAGTTAAGGGTATATTTGTCCTTTTACTGTTTTTCTTACCTTTTCCTTTTTTTTATTTTTATTAGATTAGGTAACACAACATACATATATATAGATACATGTGCGTATTCCATTAGGCCTTTATATAGTTTATTTATTTGGTATGGGTGTATAAAGATAAATTGGTTTATTTATCAATATTGATAAATTGGTATATTTCATATTATGAATAACAAATTAAATAGATGAGATTTATAAATATATATTTTAAATGACCTTTGGGTAATTTAAATTGAAAATCACACACACACACACACACTTATATGTTCCTTTTGCACCCTTTGCTAAAGTCACTCTTGTAACACTCCAATGCATTATAGTACGAATTACATGACTCCAACCGAATGATGAACACACTCAAAAATTTAATTCCCATTTAAATATTCAATGAACAAAAATGATGCCAAAGATCAGCGTTGAATAATTTAAAACGCAAAACGTCCCTAAAACTCAAATGAGCCAAAATCAAGCAATTAGACTTCACACTTTTTTGGGTATTCGATAAAAACCAACTTAAGTCAATAAAATGCATTATTTAACCGTTATTTATGCCCAATACATGCTCCAAAAATATGATTAGTTCAAAACCCGACCATAAATAGAAATAAACCATCACCAATTGACAATCATACAATTTATCCTTCCAAAATGTCTCATACCCCAATAGTACACATTTTTCGAGTGATATTTTTAGATCAATGCTTGAAAAATGCATTAACATAAAAAAATGTCCTTATATGCAATAAATCATCAAAACCACACATTTCATGTTTTTTATATAACAAAATGTCAATATCCGAAATGTGATTATTGTACAACGTATTTGATAAATATCCAAAACCCCAATTATACCAAAGATGCAAATCTAATCAAATAAACAACACATTTGATAAATATCAAGGAACACTTAGAGACTCCAAAATAGACATTTTCAGCATGTACAATGTTTTATTACAACGACTTGAAGCTCACCTTGCGAGGTTAGATCTTCTTAGCCTTTTAAATTTGGTTCTTTTTAACTCTTGCATTATGAACTTGGTGCTTCTAAGTCATTTGTGACTAGTGTTCAACCTTATCGCCAAGAGGTTGAAATTGTTGTTCAATTACCAAATACTCGTCTATGTGCCTCTGACTGTCGATATTTCTTTTAAATATGGAAATGTGAAATATAGTTGTAAATACGTAACAAATCAAATTTGTGATAACCATGAATAGCAAGGATGAATCATTGTATGAAGAAAATGATTATAAACGATAGTGATTATCCGGTTTGTATACCATATCCTTAAACACTTTTGATATCCAACAATATGTTAGGAATCTATATGGCACCAAGAGAATATGCCTTGGCTTTGGACCATCGGGTACCCCTGTTCTATCTACAGCAATTCTGGTATACGTTAACATACCATCCTGATGATGGTGACCACTACTTTACTGCCAAAATCGACGATTTTGTCACCCGCTTAACACCCTCTCGGATTCGTCGAATCCTCCGCCTGCCTGTTGCCACCGACGAACACCCATATGATGCACTGGCAACCGAAGAACAACTCTGTGCCGACATCCGAGCCCTTGAGTACAACTCACCCGAACCCCTCACAAGCCCCGGCTAGTTCAAAAGAATGTATCTGCCTCAGATCTGGTTTTCAGTGTTAACCATCGTCAATCGATGTCTAACAAGTAAACACATCGGCATGGACAAGGCCAATACTGCGGCCTTGCGCATTTTTCACGGCGTTGTATTCAACCGTCACTACGATTACGCTATGCTCATCTGGACGGATTTCGTGGAACTCGTTGAAGATAAATCCAATTCACGCAATCGTGCATTCGTACCCTTCGAACGGTTCCTTCAACTCTTTATCCATGCCATGCTATCTTCCAAACCTGACATCCCTAGACGCACCGGATCACCGTTGGGACCAACCAACTCACTGAAGTTCCTCAAGCTCAATGATTGCCAGTTTAACTTCATCATGCCAATCCCTGAAGCACTACTTGCCTATGGTGATCAGAATGCACCGAGTGTGATAGCTTATAGGGAGAGACACGGCTTAATGGGTCAACCACCTCCGGTTGTGCCTGCCCAAGAGCCAATCCGCAAGGAACATCTTGTGCAAGGAGAGGGTCCTAGGATAGATGAGCGAGTTCAGGATCATGGGGATCCTGAACAGGGTGATGAGCGTATTGTAAGGGGATATGACGAGGGCGGTGCACCTGATCAGCCAATCCCAACAACTGCTGCCCCATCCATCCCAATACCCCCACCCACTAACTCACGAGCGACCTCTACTTCTCGATCTACTCCACGCTTCAAAATTCTCGTTAGCCATAACTGTGTCCGCCCACGACCTTCATCATCCGATGAAGATGAATCTGATACTCAACCCCTTTCCCGCCGTCCAAGAACTGCTGCCATTGAAGAACGAGCCCTTAGCCGCATTGGTCCACAACCACCTCTATCCGATTCTACATTGGACACTGATGAACAACCTACTACAACAACTGATGCACATGATGACCCGAATGAAACCTTCACCTTTGAAGCAGATCAAGAACATGATGAACCGAATGAACCCTTCGACTTTGAAGCATATTAGGTCTCTGGATCAATGTCTGACATCTTCACCGAGCCTTTTATTGGAGAGATAAGGAGAGAGGATGGAAAATTAGTTAAAAAAGAAAGCGTGAGCGTGAGCGATGGGACGAGAAAAACTATAGTGAGCGCGAGACCATATTCCCCCATCCAGGTAACCGCGTCTACTAGCCCTACTCATTCATTGGGTATGTCTAGTGGACCTGACGCTGTGGACCTAGCAGCGCATATGCACGCCCCCTAGCCACTCTGAAGGCTCTCAACAGCCAATAGTTTCAAATATACTTGTGAGTCTAGCTCCTTATCTAGCTCCCCTCCATTCGGGAGGCACAGCTATTGAAACAAGAGGCAGTAGCTCACCTGCTTCGACTTCGATTGTATGCACTTCGAGTATATAGACAATTAGGGAACACGTGTCTACACTCACTGAGAGCCTTCGTGGCCCAGTCGGAACTCCTATAGTGATGTCTATTCCGGACATTTCACGAGGATTGGGAGGAAATCCTATCAGTGCTACACCTATGCCAACACTGAACGTAGGTCATACAGTTTTTTCAACTGTTATGTCAACGGGTAATCTAAGTGATCCCGATGTTTCCCAAACAGGTACCTCGACTCTAGCTTTTACTATTTCCCCCACGGCTCAAGCACTCAGCGATGCTCAGTTACAACGCGTGCGAGCCACTTTGAACGAACATGATGCCCTTATGACTGCTGAAAGAGAAGCATTTGTTCGAGAGATACGTGTCGCTACTCGCTCCGGTCAACTTGATCCGAATCAGGCTAGTTCCTCCCGACCCAGCAGCAGTCGCACCTCTTCGGATCCAACACCGGACCCCAGCACTCGGCCTCCCTCACCACATCGAAACGAGTACAACAATGACTAGCTAATGTCGATGCTATATGCCAATCTATATGCCGAAGCCACTGCTTGGGGACAACCGGAAGATTCTTTAATGGGTCTACTGAGGCGAAATCTGGAAATCCCCACCGTCACCAAATATGAATTCGAACTATTCGAAGCAGAAATAGAACAACAGTTAGGTGATCTACACACGTCTCAGCAACAACATCATGATGAAATTCTGGGTGCCATCACCCCTTTACACGCCGAAATTCAAGAATCTTGTCGACCGGCTGTTTCTATTTCTCGACCTCGACCTGATCAGGATGATCCGAGCTCTGCTCCAAATCGCCCTGAGGGGGAGACACACCGAGTCTCAAGAACTCGTTCAAGACCATCTGCTACAACTTCAACTGCACCATCTGCGTCATCATCCCATCAAAGACAACATACGCCAATGACTCAAGAAGTCAATACACCATTGGTTGAAAAGCCTGCGGTAGATATTGAATTCGAGAGCACATCTGCAGCTGCCGATCCGGAATCAAATGAAGAGTCAGTTAATGTTGAACCGAAAACAAATGAAGCAACAGTTGATGTTCAAAACCTAAGAAACTCCGTGAAGCACTGGTTTAAAGACCCATATGAACCGGTTCTCCAAGAACCAGATTATGTGAACCTGAAGCACACAATAAAGAATTACACTTCCGGATATGAAAATGAACCAAGACTGTTACCTCATCAAATTCGGTGGCAAAGGATGCTAACTGAGCGCAAGTCTAAATGGGTAAATCAACAAATCCGGGTGCCTTATCTTGAAGAAACTATGGAAAGGATATTCCGAAAGAATAAGAAACCTGAAGACTTGGCGCACATCCACTTGGTAATGGAGTTGGATCCAGCTCAAGTTAGAAGATACATGCACTTCCTAAAAATGAGAGCCCTAAATCCTTCCGATGTTATCTCACGAGACCGGATCATGGGGATTATGCAGATTGGTTCTGATAGAGTCTTTCAAGTCGAGTATCCAACCTTCAAAGTCCGAAGAGAAGATGGTAAAGTATATTCCTTTTCTGAAGCTGATTTTTCTAACCTTGATATCTTGGACTTTGAAACGTTGTATCACGACCTAAGAGACAAGAAGCGAAAAAATGAGGATGAACAAAGAGCACTAAGAGCGGTGGTGCATCACATTCAAAAAGAATTCAGATACAGCTATCTTCATGATTTGCAACGTGGAATTGAAAGTGAACCAAAGAAGATTCATATCGCCAAGCCTAATCAAAAAATTCCTGAGTTGGATAAATATGATGTTACGACTGTTTTGTCATATCCAGCACACAGAGTTGTATGGATGCACATGAAAGGCGAAAAGAGATTTCTGAGATTTGATGAAGTTGTTGCCTATTCTGATGGAACTTTATGGGGAATTCAAAACAGACTAGCTTCGGAGGTTGCAACTGAC
Organism: Silybum marianum; assembly: GCA_036898165.1. Lineage (NCBI taxonomy): Eukaryota > Viridiplantae > Streptophyta > Magnoliopsida > Asterales > Asteraceae > Silybum > Silybum marianum. The sequence goes on from CM072541.1 coordinate 10,145,157, forward strand.
AAGAAGAGTACAACAAGGATGAGCTCAACCAGAGGAAATTCTCTCTTAGAAGCTATCAGACTAATTGACGAAAGAATTATGTTTCGTCAGACTTTGAGAAGATTTGAAGGCATGTTCGAGCTGAAAAAGTAACGACTTATTTTGCCACAAAGGGGGAGATTGTTAGGTCTATTATTTTAATTGTGACAAAATAAGGAAATGATATGTTTTAATTGTAAAAGGAAGTTTATAATTCCTTAAACTCTTTCTTTCCTTAATTAGTTTAGACCTTTCAAAATAAATAGGAGTCTAGGGTATCATTAGAAGTAGTTGATTAACATAGAGCTGATTTCAGATTATTCATTCATTGTAATCGATACTAAATTGAGATATACAACTACGGAAATTCTCTCAAAACACTTTTTTCGTATTACTTTAATCGCATTCTTTATTATATCATTGTGCTTACTGTTTCTGGGATCTACAAAAACTTTGAATTTGACGTTTTAGTTATATATGTATGGTTGGTGTTTATATTCCTGTTGCTGTGAAACTTTGAACTGTTGTACCTCGTGTTTCCGCTTTAGCGGGGTGTGACGGACTTGGTATCAGAGACTTAGGTTATAGAGAACACCGGTTTTCTAACAAAAACCATGCACTATAACCAAATTTTTCAAAAATTATTTTCTTAGATATATTTAAAATTTTAAAAGCTCACTACTAGTATAACTACAATAAGCATCGTTCTAGCATATTATAATTAGGCAAAGTCTGATCACCTATGTCTAAATATGGTATGAATAAGAAGGGACTTGGACTAGTTATACTAAAAATCAGCATAGATCGGAAAACCTATTATTTCAAATCGAAAAATATGATTTTATGTGAGTTCGCATGAGTATTATAAAATGTTTCTGACGTTTATAATTTCTTTTTATTTCACAGTATCATGTCGTCATCTTAAAATTCCCCAGATAAGTCCGGCTATATCACTGGCCGAATTAGGAGGAGTGACCCGACCCATGAGGAGTATGACCCTTCCGAGCACAGTTATGACGAGGATACTCCTGACTCCTCTGCTCGATCACTCATTTCTAGGCCTGTACCTTCACCTACTAGCGAGCGTACATCTCGAGGACCAAGGACTATCAGAACCGCTCGAAAGCACATTCTCACTATCAGGAGGGTGACTTTCACGGTTCCTTCGGTACCTTCGGAAGAACCATCCCAATCGCGATCCAGGTCACGAAGTGTGACTCCTCCTCCTCCGGCAATAGGAGTCCCTGTACCGCAACGCCAGGGGATGACCGCGTTGGAGCACGTGTGGGTCTCCGGAATGGTTAATGAAATAGAGCTTCACCGACACAGACTGGACCATTACGGACAATTTATAGACGACATCCTGGCGATACTGCACACACAGGATGAATTCACGAATAGAGTTATGGAGGTGGCCCTTGATGCTAGAGGGGCGATTCGGAGGATGCATACATATTTTGCTTGGGCGTTAGGAGTCCTAGTGATCTTACTAGGAGTGTTGATTAGGTTGATGTTGCACTAGTCGACCTCTTCATTTGAAGCTTTTGGGATTGGAACACTGTTATTTTGGGGATTGTTTGTTTTAAGTTGTAAACTATTTATTATCTTTTTGGAACTATATTTTGACGGTTATGCATGTTATCTGAATTTCGTATATTGTTTGAATGTGTGATTAAATGATTTGTACTAGACGTATATTATATTATACGCCTAAATTTAGTAAGTAGAATTAGTTCAGAAATAGTAATAGAAATCTGACCGAAACTCAATTTAAAATTGTGTTTTAGAATAATGCCTCCAAGGAGACAAAATCCCGAAGTCGCAAGGTTGGTATTAAAAAAACTTATGGCAGCACTACCGAATATTGTTAGCCAGGTAGCGGCGGACTTAAACACTAATCAGAGAAACAACCGGAGATCTGAAGAAAGAGAGTGTACATACAAATCTTTTAGGAGTTGTAATCCAAAAGAGTTCCATGGAACGAAAGAAGCTGTTGGACTAATAACTTGGCTACAGGGCATGGAGTCAGTTCTCCACATTAGTAAATGTACCGAGGGAAACAAGGTAGAATTTGCTGCTTGTCTTCTACAAGGACGAGCCTTGACATGGTGGAACACCCAGGTCCAAATTCGAGGCCGAGAGGCAGCTAATAGACTCACATGGGATGAATTCAAGAAAATGCTTAAGGATGAGTATTGTCCGAGAAGTGAAATTCAAAAATTAGAATCAGAATTATGAAACCATGAGATGAAGGGAAACGACGTTGATACTTACACTGCCCGTTTCCATGAGTTGGCCAAACTAGTACCACACTTAGTGACACCTAGAGTTGACCAATATGTATGGGGTCTGTCTCCTGAAATCATAGGAGTGTTACTTCAGCTGGTCCAAAGACACTCAAGAAGCAGTAAACTTAGCAACACGACTCACCAACAATGCGAACCGTACGGGAACGTTTGCAAGCAACAAGGCATTAGGAAAGAGGAAGGTGGATGAACCTGTAAGAAGACAGTTTGGGAAGAGGACAGGCAAGGAGCAAAGAACGTCAGGAAATTACGGATCTCAGACATCGGTAACAGGGAAAGGAAAAGGGGCGTACCCGAGGTGTGATAAATGTAATAGTCATCATCAAGGGAAATGCATTACTTGTCTCAAGTGCAACCGGAAAGGCTATATTGCAAAGGATTGCAGGATTGGTGAGAAGCCGGTTTGTTATGAATGTGGAAGCCCAGATCACTTCAGGAATAAATTCCCAAGACGGAATTGGAGACCAGATACCAGGCAAGCACAACCAATAAATCAAGGTAATCAAGGAGGACCGGCTAGGGGTCGAGTGTTTGAAATTGGAGCGGAAGAAGCAAGACGAAACCCGGATGTGGTCACAAGTATGTTTCTTCTGAACAATCATCATGCATCTGTATTATTTGATTATGGAGCAGATAGGAGTTATGTGTCATTAGATTTTAGACCAAAGATAAATCTAAGACCTCAAAAGGTGAAAGAAGAGTTTGTCATTGAATATGCCAACGGTCAAGAAAGTAGGGCCAAAGACGTAATAATGAACTGCACTTTAAACTTGGTTAATAGTGACTTCAGTATAGATCTAATCCCGATTAAGTTGGGGAGTTTTGATATAATCGTGGGTATGGATTGGTTGTCTAAAAACCAAGCGGAAATTTGCTGCTCTAAGAAGATTATCCGAATACCACTACCCGAAGGAGAAACACTCGGAGTATATGGTGAGAAACCCAGAAGGGATTTTAAAATTGTGTCATGCATGAAGATGCGAAAATACCTAAGAAACAATTGAACATCATTTTTAGCTCACGTTGTGAATAAGGAGACCGAAGAGAAACGCATTCAGGATATCCCTATAGTTCGGGATTTTCCCGAGGTATTCCTAGATGAGCTACCCGGACTGCCCCCACCAAGACAAGTTGAATTCCACATTGATTTAATTCCGGGAGCTGCGCTCGTAGCAAAATCACCTTACCGGTTAGCACCATCAGAAATGCAAGAACTATCAGAACAACTTCAAGAGTTACTCGATAAAGTATTCATTAGGCTTAGCTCTTCACCTTGAGGAGCTCCAATCTTGTTTGTTAAAAAGAAGGATGGACCTTTCCGAATGTGTATCGATTATAGAGCACTCAATAAGTTGACTGTCAAGAACCGATACCCCCTCCCTCGAATTGATGACTTATTTGATCAACTTCAAGGGGCTACGTATTTCTCAAAAATCGATCTTCGATCGGGATATCATCAAATGAGAGTTTGTGAAGAACACATTCCTAAGACAGCGTTTAGAACTCGTTATGATCATTACGAGTTCCTAGTTATGCCTTTTGGGCTAACAAACGCACCGGTAGTCTTCATGGATTTGATGAATAGAGTATGTCGACCATACCTAGACAAATTCGTGATTGTGTTTATAGATGATATACTCATCTATTCTCACAATAAGAAAGAGCATGAACAACATTTGAGGTTGATACTACAATTGCTCAAGAATGAAAATTTGTACGCCAAATTCTCCAAATGTGAATTCTGGATCCGAGAAGTACACTTTCTAGGCCACGTAGTAAATGAAATGGGCATACATGTTGATCTAGCTAAGATCAAGGTCATTAAGAAATGGGAAGCCCCAAAGACACCAACTTAGATCCATCAATTTCTTGGGTTGGCAGGCTATTATCGGCGATTTTTCGAAAATTTCTCCAAGTTCACACAACCGCTAACGTCACTGACTCACAAAGATAAGAAGTTTATTTGGGGAGACAAACAAGAGGAAGCATTCCAGAATCTCAAACATAAGTTATGCAACGCATCGATTTTGGCCTTGCCAGAGGGAGTAGATTATTTTGTAGTCTACTGTGATGCCTGCCATCAAGGGATGGGATGTGTACTAATGCAAAAAGATAAAGTTATCGCATACGCATCGAGGCAATTAAAGATTAATGAGAAGAATTACACCACTCATGACTTGGAGTTAGGGGCGGTGGTGCTCGCACTCAAAATCTGGGGGCGCTATCTTTACGGCACTAAGTGCACCTTTTTCACTGATCATAAAAGCCTTCAGCACATTCTTGACCAGAAAATGCTCAATATGAGGCAAAGAAGATGGGTCGAGCTACTTAGTGACTACGATTGTGAAATAAAGTATCATTCGGGCAAGGCTAACATAGTAGCTGACGATTTAAGCTGAAAGGAGAGAGTGAAGCCGACGAGAGCACGAGCTATGGGAATGATAATTCAAACGAGTTTAAGGACTCAAATTCTTGAAGCACAAAAGGAAGCTTTAAAAGATGAGAATTTGAAGAATGACACCTTGCATCACTTAGAAAAAGGATTTGAATTACAATCAGATGGAGTGCATTATTTTAAGAATAAAGTATGGGTACCAAAGGTTGGAAATTTACGATCAACTATCTTGGATGAAGCCCATCTATCCGTATATTCGCCCACCGAAGCGGATAACTATGGATACTTCAACAACCCGAAATTCCCCAATGGAAATGGGAGCAAATAACTATGGATTTCATAACCAAGCTACCCGAATCGGGGAAAGGACATTATTCTATATGGGTTACAGTCGATCGACTTTCAAAATCAGCTCATTTCATTCCCAATCGTGAAGATTTCAGTATGGAAAGGCGTGCACAAATTTACATCAACGAAATAGTTACACGACATGGTGTGCCTACTTCCATTATTTCAGATAGAGACACACGTTTTATGTCACGATTTTGGCAATCTCTTCAAAAGGCATTGGGTACACGTTTGGATTATAGCACTGCCTATCATCCTCAAACGGATGGACAATCAGAAAGAACTATTCAGAAGCTAGAGGATATGCTGCGTGCATGTGCGATAGATTTTGGTGGGAGTTGGGATACCCACCTACCACTTGTTGAATTCTCATATAATAACAGCTATCACACCAGCATCCAGTACCCACCATATGAAGCCCTGTACGGACGAAAATGTAGATCACCACTTAGTTGGTTAGAAATCGGAGATAGACAGCTGACCACGCCCGATATTATTCAGGAGACCACTGACAAGATCTCAATCATCAAAGAAAGACTCAAGACAGCAAGATATCGTTAGAAGAGTTATGCGGATAATCGAAGAAAGCCGTTAGAATTCCAAGTAGGGGATAAAGTGCTTTTGAAGGTATCACCATGGAAAGGACTAGTACGTTTCCGGAAGAGAGGCAAGCTGGGTCCCAGATACGTTGGTCCATTTGAAATAACTGAAAGAATTGGACCGGTAGCGTACAAACTAAAGTTGCCACAGAATTTAACCGCCATCCACGACACGTTTCATATGTCGAATCAGAAGAAATGCCTAACGGATGAAACAATAGTTCTACCCTTGGAGGACGTTCAGATTAATGACCGGTTACATTTCATTGAAGAACCAGTCGAGATACTTGATCGAGAAGTCAAACAGCTAAGACGCAGTAAGATCCCTATTATCAAAGTTCACTGAATGCGAAGCATGGCCCAGAGTATACTTGGGAAAGAGAAGATTTCATGAAAGGCAAATATCCGCATTTGTTTGCAAAGGAGTCCATTGGTAGTAGCAGTCATTAAATTTCGGGACGAAATTTCTTTAACAGGGGGAGACTGTGACAACTGTTAAATTTGAACCTCCAGGTTAGCTCTTATTTAGTCTGTTAGTGTTTTTATAGTTAATTTATAAGAATAAGAGTTAGTTAGATTAGATTGACTGAAAATTTTCTAGAGTTTCCGGTAGTTGCTAGAAAGTCCGGTTCCGACCCGTAACTATCTGAAACATCCTACGTAGTGCCAAATGCTCTAATTTATATCCAATTTATATAAAATATATAGTTTTAGTATCTTACATACAAAAATTTTATTTTTGTTAGAATTTAACTAAAATGGGCTTACAATTTTGAGAAAAAGGCCATAATTGAGAAAAATGACATTTTTTACCACTTTTAGGCCATATATTTATTTATAAAAAAATAATATAATTTGAAGGGAGTGGGCCCCCATGGCCGCCCCCCACCCCCCTCTCCCACCATATATAAACTTTTTTTTTCTAAAACCCTCATTTCAAACTCAAATTCAAACACCTCTCTCTCTCTAGAACTTAAGAGACATCTTCACCTCTCTTTCCCTCTCTTTCCTTTTCTCTCTAAAACTCAGCTACATTTCAATCAAAATCTCCAACATTTGGCAAGGATTATTGAAGAAAAAGGATTTCTTAATCATCCAAGTAAGTACCAACATCATCTCCTTCATTTTCTAACCATTTTTGGGTGAAAAACCCAGTATTTCTTGAATTTTAAGGATTCTTTTTCTAAACCTCCGAATTTTCTGAGTTTATGGAGAGATTACACACTAAAAACATGTAAATTGTTCATATAATGGTGGTAATCTATGACCCAAACAATAAAACTCAAGAAAATAGGTGAAAATCATGATTTTTCTTTTGAGAGTCAATTTTATGAGTTATCTTCTGTTTGCAAGTGAAATCACATGAAAATATGGATTTTTGACCCTCCAAACACCTAAACCATTTTAGGTGTGCAAACTGTGAAACCACCAGTAGGTAAACCCTACTTTGCATGTTAATATCTCTTTGAATATTTTTCCATAATGCATAATTTTTCTTCTGTATTTTCTTTTATGAGTTAGGGTTCATATGAATCCGGTTTCACTAAAAAATATGAAGTTTTGAGGCATTAACGAATTTATTAAAGTTAAGTGTGCAATCTGTCAACTAATGACAGATGTGTGCATGCAACTTTGTGGTGCCATATCTTCCTCATAACTCATTCAAAATGAGTGATTCTTATCTTAAAAGTTTCCTTTATGTGTTGTGTTTGTAATCCAACTGGAATTTCCGAAAAACATTCAGTAGTATCCCTCAAATGGTTGTTTTACCAACAGGGTGTAATCTGCCCTTCTTGCTGTGATACACTGTTTTGTATAAACTATTTGAACCATTATTACATGTCCAAAATGCATGAAATTTGGCACAATGACCATAACTCAGTAATGTGCCACATATAAAAAGATGGAAAACTATGTCATTTTGGATTTCACTGTAATTTGATCATTTTTAAGACCTAAAGTTTCTGTCAGAAAGTGAAACTTTGAAATTTTTCGATTTCATGAAATTCGATCACTTGAAAGACTATAACATTACATTTTCGGTATAATTCATATTACTAAAGAGCATATGTGCATTATGTGTAAACGGGAGAATAGTATACCAAGTTGGACATATAAGGACTTATAAGCACTCTCATAGTATTCGTTAGACGTATAAGTGATAATTTGAGTACGTTGCTTTGTTAGGTAAGCGTTAGGCCATCAAGCGGACATATCGGGTATCCATTTGGAAGCTTTTACTATAAGGTGAGTATTTATGGCCTCTCTTTTTAAATGTTTATACGTTTTGGGGTGTAAAACATGTTGTTTTAAAGAAAGTTGAATTGATTTATATTGTTAAATGAAAAGTATATAAATCATTAAGATGAGAAAATTGATGTTACCCAAAATGATATATTGAGTTATTTAAAGTCCCCGTGGTACACTACTATTAACTTCGTATATTTTTGAGCCAATGATATTTGTGGATAGCGCTATACCCACCTAACTGGCAAGTAGGGGTGCACTTTATCAGTTAAGAATGCTCTACACATGTGAACTTTAGGTTCACCGCTGAGGTAGTTCGTGGGGCGTAGAATGTCGTTTAGGCTTAGTAGTGGCTCAATATTTTAATATCATGTGTAATTATAATATGTATTTTTGCTCATAAAACTTTTAAATATTAAAGTTGATTCAATCATCCGATTCGCTATTTTTATACCTTGCATATAAAACATTTTGTGCATTTTAAAACTTGTGAACTCACCAACTCTTTGAAGTTGACCCTTTTGTTATCATGCTTTACAGGAAATTAGAAGGTAACCGATCAAGTTTGCATGTTTTTGTGGAACACCAATCAAGAGTTTGTACTTGTCTATTTTGTTGTAATTTGTTTATTTAAGACAGAGTAGTCAAGTTGTAAACTTTAAAACTTTGAACTTGACGTTTTAGTTATATATGTATGGTTGTTGTTTATATTCATGTTGCTGTGAAACTTTGAACTGTCGTACCTCGTGTTTCCGCTTTAGCGGGGTGTGACATGAATCTCTGCCCAAATAAATATTAGTACATTTAAAAACTCTGTATGTTATAAACGTCCTCGCACTAGCGTTTTAAATGTATGTTGATCATAACTCCTCTTGATGATTTGAACATGACTCCTTTTGTATACTTAGTGAAATTCCATTGTATAAGCTTCTGTTATTATTCAGTGATAGCATACGCTGATTACCATCAGCGATCGCTGAAGATCAAGGAACAATAAGCTTATCTCTAAAGTCCTGAAGATCAGCTATCACACCAGAAGACCATTCAGCGAAAGTCGAAGACATTAGCTGAAGAAAGAGATAATCAGCTAAGTGAATTGAAGCGGTTCAGCGATAACAGCGGTTATCTAATCAAAGTGTGGAGTCTTGTGAAGCCTCAGCGATACTGAAGATTCCTCCTTGAAGATTCAGAATAAGCGATCAAATGAAGCCTCCTTTACAAGATTAAAGATTGATCTTATCCTCGATGCACAAAAGTCAAACCTAAAACCGTGTCAGAAAAGGACGTACGAATTGTCTCTTATGTCCCCATCATATCTGATATGGTACTGTTCATATTCGGCTAAAAATATGGTTGTCTTATTAGCAAGGACAAGCTTCCTATCCAAGCTTGACACGTGGCACATACTTTTTGTCTTTCATTAAATGCAAACGGGTATAAATAAGATGAAGATATCTTCTTCATCTTAATGCATGCTTCCTTCTAGCCTAAACCCTCTGTATTTCTTTCTACATTCTTCTTGTGCATCAAACTTAGTGTTTATTTGTTATAATAGAATAGGTTTTAAACTTGTTCTTATTCTGCTTGTAACTATAAATTTGTTTATGATATATAAACTTATTTAAAAACCAAAATTTGTGTGTTTGTATTCAACCCCTCCCCCCCTTCTACAAACTGTTTGCTATTTATTGAACTCTTGTAGACCCTTTTGGGACCAACAAGTGGTATCAGAGTAGTGTTTGCTTCTTTTAATCTTTAAAATATTTTTCTTATAATCTATTTTAAAATGTCAAACCCTAATACGAACTACAATGATAATGGATCTTTAGCTAAACCTCCAAGATTTAGCCATGATAATTTCCCATTATGGAAGGAAAGAATGTCTCTGTTTCTAGAAGGATCTGACCCAGAGATTCCCTACTATCTAGAAAACGGACCATTTGTTCCTACAACTATTGTAGCTGGTGTTCTTGCCACCACTACTACTCCAGCCATCCCTGAAAGGAGTATTGTTAAAACTCCTAACCGATGGACTGAGGAAGATAAGAAAGAAATTGCTATTGACTCTAAAGGTAGATCGATAATAGCAATGTCTTTACCTGATGAAGTCTATCATTCTGTTATGAAAATGAGGACTTCTAAAGCCATGTGGGATACTCTATGTATCCAATATGAAGGAACCTTTGAAGTACAAGTCACTAGGTGCATAAACCTTGTAAGACAATACGAGAGTTTTATGTATCATAAAGGTGAATCTCTTACTCAAATTCATCAGCGGTTCAACTGTTTGTGATTGACCTCAAATCAGTGAACAGAGTGTACTCAAATGCTGAAATACTGACCAAATTCATGGAGGCACTACCCGATCAATGGGCAGTGTACACTACATGTCTAAAGCTGTCAAAGAATCTTGAAACTCTGTCCTTAAGTGCGTTATATGGAATGCTCTTAAATGAGGAACAATCTCAACTTTTGAGGAAGAACCTCATAAATGAACTCAAAGTTGCCAAAAGTACTTCTTTGGCACTTGTGACTTCAGAGGCAACTCCTCCTAAAAATGTTTCTTCTTCCACTATCACCTCCATCACTGAATTAGGTCAAACTGACTCAGAAGATCAACTCACTGATGCTGACATCTCTGAGTTTGATAACTCTCTAGCTCTCTTAACTAATAATTTTAAAAGATTCGCTAGAAAATGCAACTTTCGAAAACCTTCAAATCTCTCTGACTCTGAAAATCAAAAAACATTGCCCGCTGAGAAAGTCTCAGCTATATGCTTCAACTATCAGCGAAAGGGTCACGTTGCTAGTGAATGTAGATCAAAGAAAGTTGCAGCTCCCGCCACCTCCCAGACCTCTGATAAAAAGAAGAAGTATTAGCAATTGAAAAACAAATACAAGGATCTGAAGAAACACCAGCAAAAAGGCAAAGGCCTTATCGCGCATGAAGTTGATTGGGACACTGAAGATGACTGGGCCAAGACCTCTGAAGAGTCTGGTTCAGATGAAGAAGATCTTGCCTTCCTCTGTCTAATGGCAAGAATAGAGGACGTTGAAGAAGCAACTGAAACTTCTTCCTCTGAGTCCCCTTCTACTCAGGTAATAACTTCTTCTATCTCATTACCTTCTGAAAGTGATAACTTTTCTGCTCATATGACTGTTGATTTTTATAATGCTTTAAATGGAAAGATTAAGACCGAGAAAATTAACCCTGATCTATCTGAGCAATTAAAAAATTTCCATATAAGAATCAAAGAACTTCCTAAAATTGAGGAAACTCTCAAGGACCAAGTCTTTGCAAATCAAACCATAAGCATTGAGAAGCAGCAAGCTATCGCTGATAGGGAAAAGGCTATCGCTGATCTCAAGTCTGAAAAGGCAACCATTGAAGGATGGTGTAAGGCTTCTGATAAAGTCAATGAGATCATCAATGCCCAAATACCTATGAAAATAAGAAGTGGGTTAGGCTATAACCCTGAAAAGGAAGAATCAGAGAATGATCGTTCCATGCTCAAATTTGGAATGTTTGTCTCTTCTATCCCTGATCCTTCTTCTTCAACTTCTTCCTCTTCTATTAAGGAAAAGTTGCCTGTGATAAACTCTAAGAAAGTGATCAAGAACGAGTTCCTAAGAATAAGATCGCTCATAACAGGAACAAGAAATCCTTAGAGAAAAATTCTAAATCTGGGAAGAAGGGCTCTGACTTTTCTCAGAGACCAACCGCCCGAATTAAGATAGATCTCACTCATACCCCTGAAAAGGTCGTAATACCTCCAAGGACTATGGATAAAGGAATTCTTGGTCCTGTCCCTGAAAAAGCTCCTAGTTTCTCTCTTAATTCCAAACCCTTTAAATATAGGAAGTGCTATCACTGTGGTGAAACTACCCACATTGCAAGTAAATGTCCTAACGCTACTAGAGCTGATAAACTAGCTAATGGAAAGAAAGTAGCTCAAGCTGATAAATCAGCGAGAGTGAAATCCACCAAGGTTGCAAAACCACCAAAGGTGAAGATATCCACTGAAGAGAGTTCTTCAGCTAGTAGCTCCTCCGCCAATCCTCTATCTAACCAAGCAGGACCCATAGTAGTATGGGTAACTTTAAACAATTAATCTTTTGTTGTATGCAGAGTGCCAAAGGTATCTGGCATCTTGATAGCGGATGCTCAAGGCATATGACTGGCAGAAAATCTCTGCTCTCTGATTACAAAGAAGAAGCTGGTCCATCAGTGACCTTTGGTGGAAATGGCAAAGGATACACTAAAGGTTATGGAATTCTATCCAACGGAGCCACATCGTTTTCTCGTGTTGCCTACGTTGAGGGACTAAAGCACAATCTCTTAAGCGTTAGTTAGTTATGTGACAAAGACTTCAAAGTTCTATTCTTAAAAAATAGATGTGTTGTCATTGACGGAAATGATAAGCTTGCCCTAACAGGAAAAGAGTGGAAAATGTGTATGTCATAAATATGAATAGTTCTCACTCTGAGAACATGTGCTTTATCTCTAAAGCATCCACTGACATAAACTGGTTATGGCATAAAAGACTCTCTCACCTTAACTTTAAGACAATAAATGAATTGTCTCAAAAAGATCTAGTCAGAGACCTCCCAAATCATACCTTTACAAACGAATCTCTTTGTTCAGCGTGTGAAAAGGGAAAACTGACAAAAGCCTCCTTCAAGTCGAAGCAAGTTTCTTCAGTGACCGCTCCTCTTCAGCTACTTCATATGGATCTATTTGGACCTGTCAATATCCAATCTATCTCTGGAAAGAAATATACTTTGGTGATTGTTGATGAATACTCCAGATACACATGGGTGTTCTTCCTTTGATCCAAAAGTGATACCCCTGAAATGATAATTTCTTTTATCAAACGAATGGAACTATTGAACAATCTAATTGTTCGTTCCATAAGAAGTGATCATGGTACTGAATTCAAAAACAGCACTCTAGTAAACTTCTTTGAAGAAAAAGGCATCTCTCACAACTTCTCCTCAGTAAGAACTCCTCAGCAGAATGGTGTTGCTGAAAGAAGAAATCGAACTATCATTGAAGCGACTCACTCAATGTTCAACGAATCGCATCTACCTACTCAGTTCTGGGCCGAAGAAGTCAATACAGCGTGTTTCACTCAAAATCGATCCCTGATAGTTAAGCAATTTAAGAAGACCCCCTATGAATTGTTCCATGGGAGAAGACCTTCTCTGAAATATTTCCATATTTTTAGATGTAGATGTTACATTCTGAATGACAGAGATAATTTGGGTAAATTTGATCCAAAAGCTGACGATGGTATATTTCTTGGATACTCCTCTGTATCTAAATCCTTCAGAGTCTTTAACAAAAGAAGACAACATGTTGAAGAATCCATGCATGTTAACTTTGATGAATCTCGTCCCATTCATACTTCTCATACTCATGATGATGATGAAGTTGAATGCCTGGATGAGATCTCATTATGGTGAACCTGAAACATATTTCAGCAATCAACCTCCTGCTGAAGAATGTGATGAAAAAATCCCTGTGAATCCTTCAAGTGACAATCATCCATCTTCAGGGATGAACGTTACTCCTCTAAATCAGATTCCTGTTGCTGACTCCTCTCTTGGAAATTCCTCAGTGAACAACCAATCTTTATCTGAAAATCAATCCCCTGAATTGATTATAAATGAAGTACCTATTGCTGAAACAACAAGTCCTATTCCAGAAACTGAAGAACAAGTCTCTGAATCTGCTGTTGATCTCTCTCCTCAACCACCAGCTCAGCGATGGACTGCAAATCATCCAATAAACCAAATTATTGGTGATCCCAATGAAGGTATCAAAACACGTAGAGGTACAGGTAATATCTGTCTTTATGTTAACTTCATTTCTCTCTCTAAACCTAAAAAGATAGATCAAGCTATCTCTGATCCTAGCTGGGTTTCAGCTATGCAAGAAGAACTGGCTGAATTTCGTAGAAATAAAGTTTGGAATCTTGTTCCTCGACCCTCTGATAAAACTATCATAGGAACCAAATGGGTTTTCAGAAATAAGCTAGATGAAAACGGCACTATAATTCGCAATAAGGCTAGACTTGTTGCTCAAGGTTTTAGACAGGAAGAAGGGATTGACTATGATGAGACCTTTGCACCCGTTGCTCGTTTAGAAGCCATAAGACTCTTTTTAGCTTATGCTGCCCATAAAGACTTCAAAGTTTTTGAAATGGATGTTAAAAGTGCTTTTCTAAATGGAAAACTCAGCGAGGAAGTTTATGTTGAACAACCCCCTGGTTTCTCAGACCCTAACCATCCTGGTTATGTTTTTAAACTTGAAAAAGCTCTTTACGGGTTAAAACAAGCTCCTAGAGCTTGGTATGATACCCTTTCTAAATTTCTTCTTAAAGAAAAATTTGTCCGTGGAAAAATTGAACAAACCTTGTTTCTAAGAAAATATAAAGGTCATATTATTCTCGCTCAGATATATGTTGATGACATTATCTTTGGTTCCACAAGACCCAAACTGTGCACTCGTTTCTGAAAGAATGCAAAAACAATATAAAATGAGTATGATGGGTGAACTAACATATTTTCTAGGTCTGCAGATTAAGCAATCTGACAAAGGAATTTTTATTTGTCAAAGCAAATATGTTAAAGACATGTTGAATAAATTCGACATGAATCAATGCTCAACGATGAAGACCCCTATGGCGCCTCCTCTAACTTTGAACAAAGATCCCAACAGGAAACCAGTCAATGTCACTACCTAATGAGGGATGATTGGATCTCTGCTGTATCTTACAGCGAGTAGGCCAGACATCATGTATTCTACATGTCTCTGTGCTCGGTATCAAGCTGAACCGAAGGAATCTCATCTAATCCTTGTAAAGCGAATCTTCAGATATCTAAAAGGAACTCCAAATCTAGGTCTTTGGTATCCCAAAGGCTCAGGATTTGATCTTATTGGTTATTCTGACAGAGACTTTGCAGGTTGTAAGATAGATAGAAAGAGCACCACTGGTGGGTGTCAGCTACTTGGTGGAAAGTTAATTAGTTGGACAAGGAAAAAGCAAAACTCAGTGTCCACCTCCACCGCTAAAGCTGAATATGTAGCCGCTGGTAGTTGTTGTGCTCAAATCCTTTGGATGAGAAATCAACTCAGAGACTACGATCTCAAGCTCTCTAAAATTCCTATCTATTGTGATAGTACTAGTGTTATTGCAATTGCTAACAATCCTGTACTTCACTCCAAAACCAAGCATATTGAGATCCGATATCACTTTATCAGAGATCATGTGATGAATGGTGAAGTTGAGCTTCATTTTGTACCCACTGAATATCAGCTCGCTGATCTTTTCACCAAGCCTCTTGAGGAAACTAGATTCAATCTACTTATCAGCGAACTCGGTATGTTGAACGCTGAATTATTTTTTATTTAGTGACTTATAACAAGTGATACAAATAAAGCCTTCAAACTTTCCATTCGCTGAACTCTGATTCAGCAATATCTGTGCCATCTCCTCAGGTATTATCTTCTAATCTTTATCACTCTTTGATATCTTTTCTCATCAAAGAATGAATCTCTGAAAATTAAAACCCTTCACTGACAATCCTTTATTATCAGTGATGAAGATTTCTTAAATTAGTAATGATAAACCTTCCTTATGGATAATTATCATTAAAATCTTTTAAAAAATAAGAAAAGGACACGTCAGACCTTTTTCTGACACACGACGGACCGCGACGTTTCCATTCCAACTCCTTTCTTGGAACGTGCGCCAGGTCATCATTTCTTTTTCAAAAAGCTAAAACCGTCGTTTAGCACTCCTTTCTTTCTCTCTCCTCTTGCTATTTAAGCAATTCTTTTGCCTTACTTGTTTCCTTCCGCTTTCATAACTCTCCAAAAGGCAAAAGAACCTTTGAATCTTCAAGTTTTCTCAAGAACACCAAGAACACGCACTTGTGCGTTTTTTTCCTTCTCGAAATCACCTAAGGTTTAATCTAAACCTTAAGACTAGAAACATCTTGTTTCACATTTTCTTCTCCTTAGATCTTCTAAAATTAAATCAAAACATATTTTAAGAAGAAAATAAAATTAATCTGGATTAAACTCAAAAACTTTTCTACTTTCAAAACCCTGTTCTAAGTTCTTTCCTTAGAATAGAAGACTTTATTCTTAAAGTTTTATCCATTTTTATTTATCTTCTCATTTTTCTAAAATAATCTTCTATTTTATTGTTTTAATAACAAGCATTTTGATCTTGTTCATCAAAATACTTGTTTCTTTGAATCTTTAAATTGGTATTCTTTATACCAAACTCTGGTTTATACATTCATGTATAAAACCATGATTTATCTCTTTGGTGTTCCCATTTTTCCTACAGAAATGGCCTCTGCAAGTAAGACTGCTGCAACCTCTGCTGCTGCAACTGAAGACAACACTCTGGTCGCTGCACCAACCTGCCACTTCCAAATGGAGAAAGTTGTTTTCAAGTCATGCAATTACATTGCATTGGTTGACATTCCAGCTGACCGCCCTCACTTCAATGAAGGAGCTACCTTCATCAAGGCGTGCCCGCTCATGTACGTATTTGTCCATAACCCAGTGGGTATCTCCTCTCATCTCCAAGCTCTCTGGTACACGGCTCACTGTACCACGCTCACCACAGACAAAGGAAACGTTCTCTGTGCAATAGGCTTCAAGATTCCAGATCTTGGCTACTTCTCCTTCATTGCTGGGTTCGTGAGGAAGGCCCTTCGTCTCCCTATCCGCACCAAGAATGAACAATGGGGCGCTGAACCAACCAAGATACAGATAGATGCCTTCTTGGACTCAATCGGTTACGCCTGGGAGAATCCATCACTGAAGACGGTGGGCTCCAAGGTTGAAAAAAAGAGATTGCCTGCTCGCTGACAATATATCTTTACCCAGGTAAGCCAATGCCTTGGGTCAAAGATTGGCTCGCATGACCAAGCGAGCAAGCACTTTCAGGATCTTGCCTACTCTCTCTGCACCGGCCACAAACTCAACAACGCTGACTATATCTTCAGCGATATGGTTAGTCGAATCAACGCTGCCACCAAACACCCTGTCATCCCCTACCCTCGTTTCTTGGCAACTATTTTGGAAGTTGCCATCGGGGAGGAATACCGGTCGGTGACCACTCCTTCTCCGTAGTGGGGAAGAAATCCCTGGACATAGATGAACGTCCAGGTGATGCTCCTTTCACGCCCTACATGCTGAAAGTGATTGGAGCCCCTCTTTCCATGTCTACCTCGCTGCCCATCCCAACAGCGAGCATCCCGGACACCGCTGCTGCTGCTGCCAAGAGGAAACAACCATCTGATGGTCATAAAAAGACCATCGCATCCAAGAAGCCAAAGAAGATGGTCTCTCAAAAGACCACCGTCTCTGATTTCGGTGTACTACCAACACCAACTGCAGCCGCAACCACTTCAACGGTCTTTTCATCCGTTGTTGCTTCATCAGCACTACCTCCATCTTCAGGGACTCCGGTCACTGAGGGTGTTATAACCAGCTCTGCTAAAGCTGGATCAGGTACTACTTTCACAGCCTTCTTATCTTCTTCTATCTCCTCTTCTTTGGTCCTCACCTCAGCACATGACTCAGCGATAGTTGTCCCTATCCCTGATAATGCTGAAATGCACGCAGTCCAAACCTCAATATTGTTTAGGCAATATGAGTTTTGGAAGGCCAATTTAAAAGGACCTCAGAGTGTCTCTCTCAGATACCCTAAGACACTGGTTAGTGATCCTCAAGACACTACCTCTGCAAACGTAGTCCCTGAGAGTAATCCTCATGATACTCTCAAGAAGAAAAATAAATTTTTTCATCCATCCTCTAATCCAGATGTGTTTTTGGCTACTTTGTCTATGTCATCATCAGGTGTCGCTCCTCTCTTCTCCTCAGCGACAGTGACAACCACAACCACCAGCGCTCCTCCCATCAGCAAGGAAATGGGGAAGTCTCCTCAGGACCATCCCAGTGCTGCACGGCTCAGAGATGTGAAGACAGAGATGGCAGCTCCCAAGCTTCCCACTCCCATCACTAATCTTCCTCCCATTGTCCTTCCTAGTCCTACACTCCCTGTTGTTGACTAATTGGTCAGAGATTTTTCCTCCTCTCCTTCCCTCAATGATCCCCGTCCCAGGCGTCGCGTTCAAAAGCCGATTATAAGCGAGCCTGGAGAAGAAGAAAGGCGAATAAAACTCCTTAGGGAGTTCGAAGCAAGAAGAATAAGGGTGCCTCAAGCTGAACCCATTGACGCTGTACCAATAAGGATGGTAGATGAATTCTACTTTCTGTCTAGTGAAGAGAGAGAACAAGCATTGGAAGCACAACGTATCAGGGATGAGGAAATAAAGCAAACTGAGAATGATCTTGCTTTAGCAAGGAAATTACTCAAGGAAAACTCTGCTAAAGACAAGGTGGCCAAGGAACAATTGAAAAAGAGTGAAAGGGTCGCTGAAGCTCTTGTACAGAGAGAACTTGCACAAGAAAATTTGAATGTAGATCCAATCCTTGCTCAATAGAAGATTCTAAGTGCACTGTCCGCTGAAGCCACATTGCAGAAAGACAAAGAGCTTGACTGGTGCACTGATAGACTAAAATTTCGAAGATCTGAAGCCAAAATCATTCATACAACTATCCAAGGGCGACACTCCAACAGAGGTCGTCCAAAGGTATATGTAAGAATGACAAGGACAAACAGAACTGAGAGAGAAGAAGCCAAGTTCTTAAGGATTTATGGATACACTGAATGGTTAGAAATCAGAGACGCCATTCAGGGTTCCAAATCCAAATTCAAGGATGTGGTGGAAAGAGTACTGGATCAGTTGCTGCAAAGGATGTCACAACACGTGCAAGTTCCCCCTCTCCCTGAACCATCAAAGAAGAAAAGTTCAACTGCTGAAGGTGGTTCAAGTTCTAAGAATGAGCATGAAACCAAATTTGGTTATCAAAGCATTCTTGGTCATCTTGAACTCCCTGATATTTCAATGCTTTGTACCTCTCTCCCTCAAGACCGAAGATATGAAGAAGATGAAATCATCTCACTGCCTGAACCTGGTATGGTATTCATGGATAATGAAGGGTTCTTAGGACTCTTCAGAAACCAAGAAATTCGCAAGGCCCCATCCTCTCTCATAAAGATCATGCTCTGGCGCTGCTGGTCAGATACCCCTCTGATGAATCGACAGAAGACGCTTTATGAGAATGAGTTACAAAGAAGAAACGAGAATATCTCTGATTAGTTATAGATTTCTATTTCCTTTGTAATATTCCTTCAATGTTCAAGTACTTTACTATTATTGTTGTAATTTCATTTTCCTGTAATTCCTTCAGATTATATTTAATGAAATTCAATCAAAGTACTTTACTCCATCTATGTACTGAAAACATCCCTGAAAAGAGTAAAAGGGACAATGAACATAAGAGTTCTATTTTTCTTCAAACTATTTTACTCACTGATTCTTCACTTTGAAAATATAATTAGTGAATGTACTTTATGCTTATTTACTTGTAAAAATTGGGCTTTCATATCCTTATAAATGAAACTCAATTCGGATAGTAGACTAGCTGAAAAAGATTATACATATTAGTACTTAGAAAATTTAATTCAATTTTTTCTTAAGTCCTTACTAGTCTCTTGAAGCAATTTTCCTATGTTGCTTAATCACAATCAAATAGGGGGAGATTGTTGATTATAACTCCTCCCTTTGATTTGAATATGATTCCTTTTGTATACGTAGAGAAATTTCATTGTACAAGCTTCTGTTATTATTCAGCGATAGCATACGCTGATTACCAACAACGATCGCTGAAGATCAAGGAACAACAAGCTTATCTCTGAAGTCCTGAAGATCAGCTATCACACCAGAAGACCATTCAGCAAAAGTCGAAGACATTAGCTGAAGAAAGAGATAATCAGCTAAGTGAACTGAAGCGGTTCAGCGATAGCAGCGATTATCTAATCAAAGTGTGAAGTCTTGTGAAGCCTCAGCGATACTGAAGATTCCTCTTTGAAGATTCAAAATCAGCGATCAAATGAAGCCTCCTTTACAAGATTAAAGATTGATCTTATCCTCGATGCACAAAAGTCAAACCTAAAACCATGTCAGAAAAGGACGTACGAATTGTCTCTTATGTCGCCATCATATCTGATATGGTACTGTTCATATTCGGCTAAAAACATGGCTGTCTTATTAGCAAGGACAAGCTTCCTATCCAAGCTTGACATGTGGCACATACCTTTTGTCTTGCATTAAATGCAAACAGGTATAAATAAGATGAAGATATCTTGTTCGTCTTAATGCATGCTTCCTTCTAGCCTAAACCCTCTGTATTTCTTTCTACCTTCTTCTTGTGCATCAAACTTAGTGTTTCTGTGTTACAATAGAATAGGTTTTAAACTTGTTCTTATTCCGCTTGTAACTGTAAATTTGTTTATGATATATAAACTTATTTAAAAACCAAAACCTGTGTGTTTGTATTCAACCCCCCCCCCCCCCTTCTACAAACTGTTTGCTATTTATTAAACTCTTGTAGACCCTTTTGGGACCAACAATGCAATAAAACACCAAATAAATACGAGAACTTATAATGGAAGAATATAAACTGACATAAATATAAAAGACTATGTATAAATACCCATATCCATCAACAAAAGAGATTTGAAATTTGTTCCATTGCAAATCGCAATCTTCCTTTTGTTTTTGAATTTTGCTTCAGGTTGATTACTCTTCTATTTGTTATGTTCATGTGTTTTTAATATTTTGTTGTGGACTTGTGTTTCATATCTTTATTGTTGCAGGTATGACGAACTTCCCACAAGGATCGTATGTGTGTAGTTGTAAAAAGAACGCTGATTGCGCCGATCTTATTTGCCCGCCATTTGGTGTTCCAGTGTGTTTGCTTTGTACTTGTCTTTGTGTTGGTAAAGAAGATGGGAAAAATCAGACCACTCTTGGTGCAAATAAAGCAGACCACTCTTGGTGCAAATAAATCCACCATAGCTAGCACCGGAAAAACACACTAAGAACTCGATGTCAAACCCTAGTAGGCATGTTAAGTTTTGTACATGGAATATATTCCAAACTTAGGATTGAATAAAAATTATGGTTTGGTCTATTAATAAACGTTTTTAAAATTATCATTTCAAACAAACTATTGTTCTTGGTAAAACGAAAAAAAATAACACTACTGGAAAAATTGTTGAAACACGCTTCCTTTATTTAGGGTAAAATACATTTTTGATCTCTATGGTACAAGTTTGCTATTTACCTTAAACTAAGTACAACTTTAGATAGTGTAGTTGTAGTTTTAGTTCAATTTTCGTCCCTGTTACTAAAAGTAGTTAAGAAATTAAGTTAAGGGTATGTTCGTCCTTCTACTGTTTTTCTTACCTTTTCCTTTTATTTTTATTTTTATTAGAATATATAACACAACATACATATACATAGATACATGTGCGTATTCCATTAGGGCTTTATATAGTTTATTTAATTGGTATGGGTGTATAAAGATAAATTGGTAATTTAAATTGAAAATCACACACACACAGATATATGTTCCTTATGCACCCTTTGCTAAAACCACTCTTGTAACACTCCAATGCATTATAGTACGAATTACATGACTCCAACCAAATGATGAGCACACTCAAAAATTTAATTCCCATTTAAATATTCAATGGACAAAAACGATGCCAAAGATCAGCGTTGAGTAATTTAAAACGCAAAACGTCCGTAAAACTCAAATGAGCAAAAATCAAGCAATTAGACTTCACACTTTTTTGTGTATTCGATAAAAACCAACTTAAGTTAATAAAATGAATTATTTAACCGTTATTTATGCCAACACATGCTCCAAAAATATAATTAGTTCAAAACCCGACCATAAATAGAAATAAACCATCACCAATTGATAATCATCAAATTTATCCTTCCAAAATGTCTCATACCCCAATAGTACACATTTTTCGAGTGATTTTTAAGATCAATGCTCGAAAAATTCTTTAACACAAAAAAATGTCCTTATATGCAATAAATCATCGAAGACACAAATTTCATGATTTTATTTAACAATATGTCTAAATATCCGAAATGTAACTATTGTACAAGATCTTATAGAGTCAATTGTACCAAAGATGAAAATCTAATCAAATAAACAACACATTTGATTAATATCAAGGAACACTTAAAGGCTCCAAAATAGACATTTTCAGCATGTACAACGTTTTATTGCAACCACTTGAAGCTCACCTTGCGAGGTTTGATCTTCTTAGTCTTTTAGATTTGGTTCTTTTAAACTCTTGCATTATGAACTTGGTGCTTCTAAGTCATTTGTGACTAGTGTTCAACCTTATCGCCAAGAGGTTGTAAATGTTGTTCAATTACCAAATAATCGTCTATGTGCCTCTGACTGTCGATATTTCTTTTAAATATGGAAATGTGAAATCTAGTTGTAAATACGTAACAAATGAAATTTGTGATAACCATGAATAGCAGGGATGAATCATTGTATGAAGAAAATGATTGTAAACGATAGTGATTATCCGGTTTGTATACCATACCCTTAAAAACTTTTGATATCCAACAATATGTTAGGAATCTATATGGCAACAAGAGAATATGGTATAATCGAAAAGAAAGTAGGCATATGTAGATGGATTTGAAAGTCAAAAAGAATGATCATCTAAATTTGTCTAGAACAAGTTTTGTATGGTGGAGCATTGTATTGTTAATTTTTCAAATTAGGGAAACGTAATCTATTAATTTTACATCAGGACAAGGATGAAAAATGCAATTTACATTCATATGTACTTAAAAATATATTTATCATTGTATATTTTAATATACATTTTGAAAATATGTACCTAAAATAGAAAATATGAAACTATAAACACTTAAAATATTAAACCACATATTGAGGGAGGTTCAACAATAACTAAATAAAAGAACACATAACACACAAGTTACGTGCAAAATAGCATGTAATGTTAAAGTAACGGTTAAAACAAGAGTGCACGGGCGACGTCGTGAGAATCACATGTGATTTTACACGTCATTATAGTTTAAAATAACAAGTGAATCGCCTGTTTTATTATTCTTTTTTAGATATAGTTCTCGTCTGAACCTGAATCTATGCGCAAATAAATATTAGTACATTTAAAAACTCTGTATGTTATAAACGTCCTCGCACTAGCGTTTTAAATGTAATAAAACACCAAATAAATATGAGAACTTAATATGGAAGAATATAAACTGACATAAATATAAATGACTATGTATAAATACCCATATCCTTCAAAAAAAGAGACTTGAAATTAGTTCCATTGCAAATGGCAATCTTCCTTTTGTTTTTGATTTTCTCTTCAGGTTGATTACTCTTCTGTTTGTTATGTTCATGTGTTTTTATTTTGTTGTGGACTAGTGTTTCATATCTTTATTGTTGCAGTGACGAACTTCCCACAACGATCGTATGCGTGTAGTTGTAAAAAGAACGCTGATTGTGCCGATCTTATTTGCCCGCCATTTGGTGTTCCAGTGTGTTTGCTTTGTACTTGTCTTTGTGTTGGTAAAGAAGAACGGAAAAATCAGACCACTCTTGGTGCAAATAAAGCCACCATAACTAGCACCGGAAAAACACACCAAGAACTCGATGTCAAACCCTCGTAGGCATGTTAAGTTTTGTACATGGAATATATTCCAAACTTAGGATTGAATAAAAATTATGGTTTGGTCTATTAATAAACGTTTTTAAAATTTTCATTTCAATCAAAGTATTGTTCTTGGTAAAACGAAAAAAAATAACACTACTAGAAAAATTGTTGAAACACGCTTCTTTTTTTTAGGGTAAAATACATTTTTGATCTCTATGGTTGTCACTCGCTATCAAGTTTGCCATTTACCTTAAACTAAGTACAAATTTAGATAGTGTAGCTGTAATTTTGTTTCAATTTCCGTCCCTGTTACTAAAGGTAGTTAAGAAAGTAAGTTAAGGGTATATTCGTCCTTATACTGTTTTTCTGACCTTTTCCTTTTTTTTTTTATTAGATTATATAACACAACATACATATATAGATACATGTGCGTATTCCATTAGGCCTTTATATAGTTTATTTAATTGGTATGGGTGTATAAAGATAAATTGGTACATTTATCAATATTGAAAAATTGGTATATTTCATATTATGAATAACAAATTAAATAGATGAGATTTATAAATATATATTTGAAATGACCTTTGGGTAATTTAAATTGAAAATCACACACACACACATGTAATTTTAAGATAAGTTTTGAAAATATGTACCTAAAATAGAAAATATCAAACTACAAACACTTAAAATGTTAAACCACATATTGAGGGAGGTTCAACAATAACTAAATAAAAGAGCACATAACACACAAGTTATGTGCAACATAGCATGTAATGTTAAAGTCACGGTTAAAACAAAAGTGCACGGGCGACGTCGTGAAAATCACATGTGATGATACACGTCATTATTGTTTAAAGTAACAAGTGAATCGCCTGTTTTATTATTCTTTTTTTAGATATAGTTCTCGGATGAACCTGAAATTATGCGCAAATAAATATTAGTACATTTAAAAATTCTGTATGTTATAAACGTCCTCGCACTAGCGTTTTAAATGTAATAAAACACCAAATAAATATGAGAACTTATTACGGAAGAATATAAACTGACATAAATATAAAAGACTATGTATAAATACCCATATCCATCAACAAAAGAGACTTGAAATTAGTTCCATTGCAAATGGCAATCTTCCATTTGTTTTTGATTTTTCCTTCAGGTTGATTACTCTTCTATTTGTTATGTTCATGTGTTTTTAATATTTTGTTGTGGACTAGTGTTTCATATCTTTATTGTTGCAGGTATGACGAACTTCCCACAACGATCATATGCGTGTACATGTAAAAAGAACGCTGATTGCACCGATCTTATTTGCCCGCCATTTGGTGTTCCAGTGTGTTTGCTTTGTACTTGTCTTTGTGTTGGTAAAGAAGAAGGGAAAAATCAGACCACTCTTGGTGCAAATAAAGCCACCATAACTAGCACCGGAAAAACACACCAAGAACTCGATATCAAACCCTAGTAGGCATGTTAAGTTTTGTACATGGAATATATTCCAAACTTAGGATTGAATAAAAATTATGGTTGGGTCTATTAATAAACGTTTTTAAAATTTTCATTTCAGACAAAGTATTGTTCTTGGTAAAACGAAAATAAATAACACTACTGGAAAAATTGTTGAAACATGCTTCTTTTTTAAGGGTAAAATACATTTTTGATCTCTATGATTTTCACTCGCTATCAAGTTTGCTATTTACCTTAAACTAAGTACAACTTTAGATAGTGTAGCTGTAATTTTGTTTCAATTTTCGTCCATGTTACTAAAGGTAGTTAAGAAAGTAAGTTAAGGGTATATTCGTCCTTTTACTGTTTTTCTTACCTTTTCCTTTTTTTTATTTTTATTAGATTATATAACACAACATACATATATCTAGATACATGTGCGTATTCCATTAGGCCTTTATATAGTTTATGTAATTGGTATGGGTGTATAAAGATAAATTGGTATATTTATCAATATTGATAAATTGGTATATTTCATATTATGAATAACAAATTAAATAGATGAGATTTATAAATATATATTTGAAATGACTTTTGGGTAATTTAAATTGAAAATCACACACACACACATATATGTTCCTTATGCACCCTTTGCTAAAGCCACTCTTGTAACACACCAATGCATTATAGTGCGAATTACATGACTCCAACCGAATGATGAACACGCTCAAAAATTTAATTCTCATTTAAATATTCAATGAACAAAAATGATGCCAAAGATCAGCGTTGAGTAATTTAAAACGCAAAACGTCCCTAAAACTCAAATGAGCCAAAATCAAGCAATTAGACTTCACACTTTTTTGGGTATTCGATAAAAGCCAACTTAAGTCAATAAAATGCATTATTTAACCGTTATTTATGCCAACACATGCTCCAAAAATATGATTAGTTCAAAACCCGACCATAAATAGAAATAAACCATCACCAATTGACAATCATACAATTTATCCTTCCAAAATGTCTCATACCCCAATAGTACACATTTTTCGAGTGATATTTTTAGATCAATGCTCGAAAAATGCATTAACATAAAAAAATGTCCTTATATGCAATAAATCATCGAAACCACACATTTCATTATTTTATTTAACAAAATGTCTAAATATCCGAAATGTAACTATTGTACAAGATCTTATAGAGTCAATTGTACCAAAGATGCAAATCTAATCAAATAAACAACACATTTGACAAATATCAAGGAACACTTAAAGGCTCCAAAATAGACATTTTCAGGATGTACAACCTTTTATTACAACCACTTGAAGCTCACCTTGCGAGGTTAGATTCTTAGCCTTTTAGATTTGGTTCTTTTAAACTCTTGCATTATGAACTTGGTGCTTCTAAGTCATTTGTGACTAGTGTTCAACCTTATAGCCAAGTGGTTGTAACTGTTGTTCAATTACCAAATAATCGTCTATGTGCCTCTGACAGTCGATATTTGTTTTAAATATGGAAATGTGAAATCTAGTTGTAAATACGTAACAAATGAAATTTGTGATAACCATGAATAGCAAGGATGAATCATTGTATGAAGAAAATGATTATAAACGATAGTGATTATCCGGCTTGTATACCATACCCATAAAAACTGGTATATTTATCAATATTGATAAATTGGTATATTTCATATTATGAATAACAAATTAAATAGATGAGATTTATAAATATATATTTGAAATGACCTTTGGGTAATTTAAATTGAAAATCACACACACACACACACATATATATGTTCCTTATGCAGCCTTTGCTAAAGCCACTCTTGTAACACTCCAATGCATTATAGTACGAATTACATGACTCCATCCGAATGATGAACACACTCAAAAATTTAATTTCCATTTAAATATTCAATGAACAAAAATGATGCCAAAGATCAGCGTTGAGTAATTTAAAACGCAAAATGTCCCTAAAACTCAAATGAGCCAAAATCAAGCAATTAGACTTCACACTTTTTTGGGTATTCGATAAAAGCCAACTTAAGTCAATAAAATGCATTATTTAACCGTTATTTATGCCAACACATGCTCCAAAAATATGATTAGTTCAAAAGCCGACCATAAATAGAAATAAACCATCACCAATTGACAATCATACAATTTATCCTTCCAAAATGTCTCATACCCCAATAGTACACATTTTTCGAGTGATATTTTTAGATCAATGCTCGAAAAATGCATTAACATAAAAAATGTCCTTATATGCAATAAATCATCGAAACCACACATTTCATGATTTTATTTAACAAAATGTCTAAATATCCGAAATGCAACTATTGTACAAGATCTTGTAGAGTCAATTGTACCAAAGATGCAAATCTAATCAAATAAACAACACATTTGATAAATATCAAGGAACACTTAAAGGCTCCAAAATAGACATTTTCAGCATGTACAACGTTTTATTACAACCACTTGAAGCTCACCTTGCGAGGTTAGATCTTCTTAGCCTTTTTGATTTGGTTATTTTAAACTCTTGCATTATGAACATGGTGCTTCTAAGTCATTTGTGACTAGTGTTCAACCTTATCGCCAAGAGGTTGTAACTGTTGTTCAATTACCAAATATTCGTCTATGTGCCTCTAACAGTCGATATTTCTTTTATATATGGAAATGTGAAATCTAGTAGTAAATACGTAACAAATGAAATTTGTGATAACCATGAATAGCAAGGATGAATCATTGTATGAAGAAAATGATTATAAACGATAGTGATTATCCGGTTTGTATACCATACCCTTAAAAACTTTTGATATCTAACAATATGTTAGGAATCTATATTGCACCAAGAGAATATGGTATAATCGAAAAGAAAGTTGGCATATGTAGATGGATTTGAAAGTCAAAAAGAATGATCATCTAAATTTGTCTAGAACAAATTTTGTATGGTGGAGCATTATATTGTTAATTTTTCAAATTAGGGAAACGTAATCTGTTAATTTTACATCAGGACAAGGATGAAAAATGTAATTTACATTAATATGTACTTAAAAATATGTTTATCATTGTATATTTTAAGATTAGTTTTGAAAATATGTACCTAAAATAGAAAATATCAAACTACAAACACT
Source organism: Silybum marianum (assembly GCA_036898165.1). Lineage (NCBI taxonomy): Eukaryota > Viridiplantae > Streptophyta > Magnoliopsida > Asterales > Asteraceae > Silybum > Silybum marianum. The sequence goes on from CM072541.1 coordinate 10,173,302, forward strand.
TAAAATATTAAACCACATATTGAGGGAGATTCAACAATAACTAAATAAAAGAACACATAACACACAAGTTACGTGCAAAATAGCATGTAATGTTAAAGTGACGGTTAAAACAACAGTGCACGGGCGACGTCGTGAGAATCACATGTGATTTTACACGTCATTATAGTTTAAAATAACAAGTGAATCGCCTGTTTTATTATTCTCTTTTTAGATATAGTTCTCGTCTGAACCTGAATCTATGCGCAAATAAATATTAGGACATTTAAAAACATTGTATGTTATAAACGTCCTCGCACTAGCGTTTTAAATGTAATAAAACACCAAATAAATATGAGAACTTATTATGGAAGAATATAAACTGACATAAATATAAAAGAGACTTGAAATTAGTTCCATTGCAAATGGCAATCTTCCTTTTGTTTTTGATTTTTGCTTCAGGTTGATTACTCTTCTATTTGTTATGTTCATGTGTTTTTAATATTTTGTTGTGGACTAGTGTTTCATATCTTTATTGTTGCAGTGACGAACTTCCCACAACGATCGTATGCGTGTACTTGGAAAAAGAACGCTGATTGCGCCGATCTTATTTGCCCGCCATTTGGTGTTCCAGTGTGTTTGCTTTGTACTTGTCTTTGTGTTGGTAAAGAAGAAGGGAAACATCAGACCACTCTTGGTGCAAATAAAGCCACCATAACTAGCACCAGAAAAACACACCAAGAACTCGATGTCAAACCCGAGTAGGCATGTGAAGTTTTGTACATGGAATATATTCCAAACTTAGGATTGAATAAAAATTATGGTTTGGTCTATTAATAAACGTTTTTAAATTTTTCATTTCAAACAAAGTATTGTTCTTGGTAAAACGCAAAAAAATAACACTACTAGAAAAATTGTTGAAACACGCTTGCTTTTTTTAGGGTAAAATACATTTTTGATCTATATGGTTGTCACTTGCTATCAAGTTTGCTATTTACCTTAAACTAAGTACAACTTTAGATAGTGTAGCTGTAATTTTGTTTCAATTTACCTTAAACTAAGGTATATTCTTCCTTTTACAGTTTTTCTTACCTTTTCCTTTTTATTATTTTTATTAGATTATATAACACAACATACATATATATAGATACATGTGCGTATTCCATTAGGCCTTTATATAGTTTATTTAATTGGTATGGGTGTATAAAGGTAAATTGGTCTATTTATCAATACTGATAAATTGGTATATTTCATATTATGAATAACAAATTAAATAGATGAGATTTATAAATATATATTTGAAATGACTTTTGGGTAATTTAAATTGAAAATCACACACACACACATATATGTTCCTTTTGCACCCTTTGCTAAAGCCACTCTTGTAACACTCCAATGCATTATAGTACGAATTACATGACTCCAACCGAATGATGAACATGCTCAAAAATTTAATTCCCATTTAAATATTCAATGAACAAAAATGATGTGACAACTGTCAAAATTCGAGCTTTCAGGTTAGTTTCTAATAAGTTTATTAGTATTATATAGTTTAAATTTTAGGATTAAGAGTTAGTTGGTTTAGAATAGCCGAAAAACCCCTAGCATTCCCGGTAGTTGCTTAAAATCTCCGGTTCCGACCCGTGACTGTCTGAAACGTCCAATATAGTGCCAAATGCCCTAATTTATACCCAATTATTATAAAATATGAAATTTTAAAGTTTCAAAAATAAAACTTTTTATTTTAATTGAAATTAGCCATTTTGGACATTCATTTTGAGAAAAAGGTCAAAAATTTGAGAAAAATTGCATTTTATCATTTTGGGCTTGTGTATTCTTTTAAAAAAAATAAAATTTGGGCTTGGGGTGGGGCCCACAAGCCATGGCCGGCCCCTCCCTCTTTTCCCCATATAAATATATTTTTTTTTCATTTCTCCTCATTTCAACACCAAAATTTTTGAAAAACCTCTCTCTCTCTCAAGAATTCAAAGGGGCACCTTTAAGAACACTCATCTTCATCATCATTTCCAGCCATTTTTAGTTCCAAAATTCATCAAAGTGGAGTTTTATTTGAAGATTTAGAGATTTAAAACATCATCCAAGCAAGGTATGAATTCATGTTTACGTCTTTGCATCATTTTGTGCACACTTTGTGCCATTTTCTTGTGTTCTTGCATCATGTTTATGAATCTGAGTTTTGGGACATTTTGCATGCATAAACTAATACATATTTTGAGTATTTATTTGTGTTAAACACAATATTTTATGGTGGGGATAGCCTCTTTGCAAATGAACCACCATTCTTATGGAATTTCATGCTTAAAAACCCTATTTTGTACTTTTAACTTGCTGTCCAGAAAATGGTCTGTGTTTGGACGACCACTTAGAGTAAATTTCAAGTTCAAATTCGTATTTATTTTAGATGGTGTTTATGTTTTATGTGTTGGGGTTCTAATCCAAGTGGTTTCACTCAAAAACATTGAGTTTTGATCCCCCAAATGCTCTTTGCAAGATGCATGTGCATCTGGGAGTTCAACAGTAGGTAAACCCTACTTTGAACGACCATAACTCTTTGAATACTCTTCCAAATCACTTGATTTTTCTTCTGGAAGTTAGCTTAATGAGTTACCTTTCATATGCATCTGATTTCATTCAAAAATATGGTGATTTGAGGTTCCAACTGATTGAAAGAAAATGAATGTGCAAACTATCAAACAATGACAGATTTGTGCATGCATGTTCAAATGGCCATATCTCTCTCAAAACTCAATGAAAAAGGATGATTTTTCTTTTGAGAGTTATATTTATGAGTTATCTTTAGTTTTCAAGTGGAATCACTTAAAATTATGGAGTTTTGACCCTCCAAACACCTAAAATACTTTAGGTATGCAATCTGTGAAACCACCAGCAGCTAAACTCTACTTTGTGTGTTAGTATCTCCTTTGTTATTTGTCTTTAATGCATGATTCTTTTTCTAGAACTTCATTTTATGAGTTAGGATTCATATGGATCCAGTTTCATGCAAAAATATGAAGTTTTGAGGCACTAACCAATTTATTTAAATTAAGTGTGCAACTTGTCAGCTAATGGAAGAATTGTGCATGCAACTTTGTAGTGTCATACCTCCTTCATAACTTCTTGAAAATCAGTGAATCTTATCTCAAAAGTTTCCTTTATGAGTTATGATTCCAATCCAACTGGAAATTCTAGAAAACACCGAGTATAACTCCTTAAGTGAGTGATTCACTAACATGGTGTAATCTGTTTTACCGGTTGTGATATAATATTTTGCATGAATTATTTGAACCACTTGTACATGTCCAAAAGGCATGAAATTTGGTCACAAAGACCATAACTCAGTAATTTACCTTATATAAAAATATAGGAAACTAGATCATTTTGGAAGCCCTTGAAAACTGATCATTTTTAGGACAATTAGTTCTGTCCAGAAGAGAAATTCTGGACTTAATTGATTTTTATAAATATTGATCATGTGATGGATAATAAGATCACTTTCGGTATAAATTACGATATTAATGAGCATATGGGCATATTGTATAATTGGACATATATAGACACTTATGGGCTTAAGATTTATTCACCTCTAAGTAGTATTAGACCTATAAGTGACGGTTTTGAGTATTACTCTTTGATAGGGAAGCGTTAGGTCGTTGTGCGGAGATTCGGATTGTATTGTTTTGCGTTGCGGAGCGTTGCTATAAGGTGAGTATTCACAGCCCCTCTTTCAAAGTGTTTTATACGTTTTGGGGTGAAAAGCATGATTGAATGTGTTTTATGAGCCATTGTCATTATGATTATGAAATCTTGTTAAATTTGATGTTGTGGGCACTAAGGCATGTACACTAATAGTTATATTGAGTAAAATGTAACATAAAAGTTTGTACACTACTATTAACTCAAGTGAGGAGCCGAGGGTATTTGTGGATAGCGCTATTTGGACGGACAATCCCACCTAAAAACCGATAAGTAGGGGTGTGGATAGCAATCCCACCTAGAAACTACAGGTAGGGGTGCACGATACTTAAAAACGAAGGTTCTACATATGTGGGGTATTAGTCCCACCGCTAAGGTAGAATTAAAAATATTGTTTTGTGGTCGAAAGGTTTAGTGGTGGCTCTTTATATACAAAAATTAGAGTACATAATGCCTTAACGTTTTAAGATATTAATAAGTGCCAAAAGTTTATTTTGCTCATATTCACTCACACAATTGGATTTTTTTTTTGAAATATCGAAACCTGTGAACTCACCAACTCTTTGTAGTTGACTTTGTTTTTATCATGCTTTTCAGGGGTAAGAAAAGATTAACCGAATCTTTCTTTTATGTGGGCGCATCGACATCAACCATTATATTGGGAACTTCTTGCCCAAATGGAAAGCATGGTCATAAGTGTGAGTTTGCATAAGTATTTTAATTTTTTTTTACTAAAGTGCATTTAGTAATTAAATTTGTTACTGCTGCAGTTTAAAATGTCTAGCTCTTCTTCCACTCCCGATCACTCCCCCGACGAATCCGGGTACTTTACTAGCCTCCCTAGGAGGAACCAGCCCATGCTTGAAGAGAGTGATCCGTCTGAGGAAAGTGACGCGGCCACCCGAGAGACTTCTGTGGAGACTTCTGTACCCGCGCCACCTCCGGTCGATGTGGCTGGACCGTCACGCGGACCTAGGACTATTCGGACAGCCCGAAAGTGTGTCCTCCCTGGCCGAAGGGTGGTATTCACGGTTCCGTCCGACCCGTCGGGCGAACCAGCTGGATCGCGATCTCGATCGCGAAGCGTGACGCCTCCGTCTCCGGCCGTGAGAGTTCCAGAGCCGCAGCCTCAAGGGATGACGACAATCGAGAACCTCTGGGTCACAGGATTGGAGGTTCAGATACAGGGACAGCGAGATAGACTAGAAGAGTTTAAGCAGGCCTTAGAAAGCATTCTTACAGTCTTGCACACTCAAGACGAGATCACTACGGGGATCACGGTGATCACACATGAGGCCGGGAGGGCTACTCGGAGGCTGTACACGTATCTGTCTTGGGCATTAGGAACACTGATGGTGATGATAGAAGTATTGATTTGGGTAATGATCCATTAGGGAACTTCTGTTATTAAGAATCTTTTGGAGGACCATATTTGCTTTTGAGGCTTGTAGCCTAGATGTTTAAGATTAAACAATTTTATGTTATTTGGGTTGTACTTTAAAACTTATGTTTGAATTACTTTGGTTTATTTTTGATAATTATGTAAGTTATCTATTTACCTCATGTTGTTTTGAAATGTATGTGTTTGTGAGTAGTATTGGATGTATGTTATAAGATGTGTATGATTTAGTAAGTAGATTTATAATGGCCATTGTAACACAAAATTGACTAAAACTCAATTTAAAATCGTGTTTAGAACAATGCCTCCAAGAAGAGAGAATTCTGAAGTTGCGAGACTTGTGTCCGAACAACTCATGGTCACTTCCGAACATTGTTAGTCAAGTGGCGGTGGCCCGAACAATAATCAAAACAACGGTCAAAGGGTCCGGAAACGAGAGAATGTACATATAAATCCTTTAGGAGTCGTAACCCTAAAGAATTTCATGGAACTGAGGGAGCCGTGGGATTATTAACTTGGATAGAGAGCATGGAGTCTGTGCTCCATATTAGCAAATGTACCGAAGGTAAGAAGGTAGAGTTTGCTACATGCTTATTACAAGGACGAGCGTTAACTTGGTGGAATATACAAGTACAAACCCGTGGTCGAGAAGCTGCTAACAGTCTTACGTGGGAGGATTTCAAGAAAATGTTCAAAGAAGAATACTGCCCAAGAAGCGAAATTCAGAAGCTGGAAGCGGAATTGTGGAATCATGAAATGAGAGGGAATGATATCGACTCCTACACAGCCCGATTTCATGAATTGGCAAAAATGGTACCGCATCTGGTAACGCCTGAAGAGAACCGCGTTGATAGATATATTTGGGGATTATCTCCGGAGATACGCGGGGATGTTACCTCAGCAAACCCAAAAACTCTACAAGAGGCAGTAAGTTCGGCAACCAGACTCACAAACAATGCTACTCGCTCGGGATTGTTTGTAAGGGATAAGGCACAAGGGAAGAGAAAACTGGATGAACCAATGAGAAAGCAGCTTGGAAAAAGGACAAGCAAGGAACAAAGAACTACAGGTAACTACGGAATTCAAACTCAACCTGCAGAGAAAGGGAAAGGACCTTATCCCAAATGTGACAAATGCAATAGACAGCATACCGGACAATGTATTATCTGTCAAAAATGCAACAAAGGAGGTCATTATGCTAAGGATTGCAGGAGCACATGAAGGCGGGCATGTTTTGAGTGTGGAAGCCCGGATCACTTTCGGAATACATGTCCACGATGGAATCAGAGACCGAACACTCATCAAGCAAGACCGGCCAACCGAGGAAATCAAGGAGGTCCGGCAAGAGATCGAGTGTTTGAGATTGGAGCAGAGGAAGCAAGGCAAAACCCAGATGTCGTTACGGTGTACGTTTCTTCCGAATAATCATTATGCGTCTGTACTATTTGATTCTGGAGCAGATAGGAGTTTTGTGGCGACAGAATTTAGATCAAAGATAAATTTAAAACCTCGAAAATTGAAAGAAATATATGTCATTGAATATGCCAACGGACAAGAATGTAGGGCTAAATACATATTAATGAACTGCACCTTAAGTTTGGCCAATAGAGATTTTAGTATAGATCTAATACCGATTAAATTGGGAAGTTTCGACATAATCGTGGGTATGGATTGGTTGTCCAAAAACCGAGCTGAAATTTGTTGTTCCAAAAAGATCATTCGAGTTCCGTTACCCGAAGGGGAAAACTCGAAGTACACGGCGAGAAAACTAGAAGGAGTGTTAAAATAGTAACGTGTATGAAAATGCGAAAGCATTTGAGAAAGGACGGTATTGTCTTTCTAGCTCACGTTAAGAATAAGAAAGCTAAAGAAAAACGCGTTCAAGATATTCCTATAGTTCGGGACTTTCCCGAAGTATTCCCAGACGACTTGCCTGGAATACCCCCGCCAAGACAAGTTGAATTTCACATCGATTTAATTCCTGGAGCTGCGCCCGTGGCGAAATCACCATACCGGTTAGCGCCATCTGAGATGCAGGAACTGTCAGAACAACTTCAGGAGTTACTCGATAAGGGATTCATCAGACCCAGCTCTTCACCTTGGGGAGCTCCAATCTTATTTGTTAAAAAGAAAGATGGATCTTTTCGAATGTGTATCGATTATAGGGAACTCAACAAGTTGACAATTAAGAACTGATACCCCCTTCCCCGGATTGATGATTTGTTTGACCAACTTCAAGGTGCAACGTACTTCTCGAAGATCGATCTTAGGTCTGGATATCATCAAATGAGAGTGTGAGAAGAAGATATCCCCAAGACGGCCGTTAGGACTCGATACGGTCACTACGAGTTCCTAGTCATGCCATTTGGTCTAACAAACGCACCGACAGTCTTCATGGATTTGATGAATAGAGTATGTTGACCATACCTAGACAAATTCGTGATCGTATTTATAGATGATATACTCATTTATTCTCGAGACAAAAAGGAGCATGAGCAACACTTGAAGTTGATATTGGAATTGCTCAGAGACGAGAGGTTGTACGCGAAATTCTCTAAATGTGAATTCTGGATTCGTGAGGTACACTTTCTTGGCCATGTGGTGAATGAAAAGGGGATCCAAGTTGATCCAGCTAAGATTGAGGCCATTAAGAAATGGGAAGCCCCAAAGACACCGACCGAGATCCGACAATTTCTGGGATTGGCAGGTTATTACCGGCGATTTATCGAGAATTTCTCTAAGATCGCGCAACCACTAACGACTCTAACACAAAAAGATAAAAAGTTTATTTGGGGAGAGAAACAAGAAGAAGCCTTCCAGACGCTCAAACACAAGTTATGCAACGCACCAATTCTGGCTCTACCTGAAGGAGTCGAAAACTTCGTAGTCTACTGTGATGCTTCACATCAGGGAATGGGCTGCGTGTTAATGCAAAAAGACAAAGTTATTGCATACGCTTCGAGACAACTAAAGATTCACGAGAAGAATTACACCACTCATGATTTGGAATTAGGGGCGGTGGTGTTCGCACTCAAAATCTGGAGACACTACCTATACGGCACCAAGTGCACCATTTTCACTGATCATAAAAGCCTCCAACACATCCTTGACCAGAAAATGCTCAATATGAGGCAGAGAAGATGGGTGGAACTACTTAGTGACTACGACTGTGAAATAAAGTACCATCCGGGAAAAGCTAATGTGGTAGCCGACGCGTTAAGCCGAAAAGAAAGAGTAAAATCAACAAGAGTATGTGCTATGGGAGTAATGGTCCATAATATACCTGGGAACGTGAAGACTTGATGAAGAAAAAGTATCCCAGCTTATTCATGAACACCCCGGATAAAGCCAATTCGTAAATTTCGGGACGAAATTTCTTTAACAGGGGAAGACTGTGACAACTGTCAAAATTCGAGCTTTCAGGTTAGTTTCTAATAAGTTTATTAGTATTATATAGTTTAAATTTTAGGATTGAGAGTTAGTTGGTTTAGAATAGCCGAAAAACCCCTAGCATTCCCGGTAGTTGCTTAAAATCTCCGGTTCCGACCCGTGACTGTCTGAAACGTCCAATATAGTGCCAAATGCCCTAATTTATACCCAATTATTATAAAATATGAAATTTTAAAGTTTCAAAAATAAAACTTTTTATTTTAATTGAAATTAACCATTTTGGACATTCATTTTGAGAAAAAGGTCAAAAATTTGAGAAAAATTGCATTTTATCATTTTGGGCTTGTGTATTCTTTTAAAAAAAATAAAATTTGGGCTTGGGGTGGGGCCCACAAGCCATGGCCGGCCCCTCCCTCTTTTCCCCATATAAATATATTTTTTTTTTCATTTTTCCTCATTTCAACACCAAAATTTTTGAAAAACCTCTCTCTCTCTCTCAAGAATTCAAAGGGGCACCTTTAAGAACACTCATCTTCATCATCATTTCCAGCCATTTTTAGTTCCAAAATTCATCAAAGTGGAGTTTTATTTGAAGATTTAGAGATTTAAAACATCATCCAATTAGTTTAATTTAGCTTATATAAAAATATAGGAAACTAGATCATTTTGGAAGCCCTTGAAAACTGATCATTTTTAGGACAATTAGTTTCTGTCCAGAAGAGAAATTCTGGACTTAATTGATTTTTATAAATATTGATCATGTGATGGATAATAAGATCACTTTCGGTATAAATTACGATATTAATGAGCATATGGGCATTTTGTATAATTGGACATATATAGACACTTATGGGCTTAAGATTTATTCACCTCTAAGTAGTATTAGACCTATAAGTGACGGTTTTGAGTATTACTCTTTGATAGGGAAGCGTTAGGTCGTTGTGCGGAGATTCGGATTGTATTGTTTTGCGTTGCGGAGCGTTGCTATAAGGTGAGTATTCACAGCCCCTCTTTCAAAGTGTTTTATACGTTTTGGGGTGAAAAGCATGATTGAATGTGTTTTATGAGCCATTGTCATTATGATTATGAAATCTTGTTGAATTTGATGTTGTGGGCACTAAGGCATGTACACTAATAGTTATATTGAGTAAAATGTAACATAAAAGTTTGTACACTACTATTAACTCAAGTGAGGAGCCGAGGGTATTTGTGGATAGCGCTATTTGGACGGACAATCCCACCTAAAAACCGATAAGTAGGGGTGTGGATAGCAATCCCACCTAGAAACTACAGGTAGGGGTGCACGATACTTAAAAACGAAGGTTCTACATATGTGGGGTATTAGTCCCACCGCTAAGGTAGAATTAAAAATATTGTTTTGTGGTCGAAAGGTTTAGTGGTGGCTCTTTATATACAAAAATTAGAGTACATAATGCCTTAACGTTTTAAGATATTAATAAGTGCCAAAAGTTTATTTTGCTCATATTCACTCACACAATTGGATTTTTTTTTTGAAATATCGAAACCTGTGAACTCACCAACTCTTTGTAGTTGACTTTGTTTTTATCATGCTTTTCAGGGGTAAGAAAAGATTAACCGAATCTTTCTTTTATGTGGGCGCATCGACATCAACCATCTTGTTTATTTGAAAACTGTTTAGTTGAAACACTTGGTTTATTTTGTTTTTGTTAGAACTTGTAATTGATGCAAAATGTAAAATTTTAAACTTAAACTGTTGTTTATTTGAATGGATGGTTGGTGTTGTTTTTATCCTATTGTTATGAAATCTTGCGCTATGACGCCTCGTGTTTCCGCTTTAGCGGGGTGTGACAAATGATGCCAAAGATCAAGCAATTTAAAACGCAAAACGTCCCTAAAACTCAAATGAGCCAAAATCAAGCAATTAGACTTCACACTTTTTTGGGTATTCGATAAAAACCAACTTAAGTCAATAAAATGCATTATTTAACCGTTATTTATGCCAACACATGCTCCAAAAATATGATTATTTCAAAACCCGACCATAAATAGAAATAAACCATCACCAATTGACAATCATACAATTTATCCTTCCAAAATGTCTCATACCCCAATAGTACACATTTTTGAGTGATATTTTTAGATCAATGCTCGAAAAATGCATTAACATAAAAAAATGTCCTTATATGCAATAAATCATCGAAACCGCACATTTCATGATTTTAATTAATAAAATATCTAAATATCCGAAATGTAACTATTGTACAAGATCTTGTAGAGTCAATTGTACCAAAGATGCAAATCTAATCAAATAAACAACACATTTGATAAATATCAAGGAACACTTAAAGGCTCCAAAATAGACATTTTCAGCATGTACAACGTTTTATTACAACCACTTGAAGCTCACCTTGCAAGGTTAGATCTTCTTAGCCTTTTAGATTTGGTTCTTTTAAACTCTTGCATTATGAAGTTGGTGCTTCTAAGTCATTTGTGACTAGTGTTCAACCTTATCGCCAAGAGGTTGTAACCATTGTTCAATTACCAAATAATCGTCTATGTGCCTCTGACAGTCGATATTTCTTTTAAATATGGAAATGTGAAATCTAGTTGTAAATACATAACAAATCAAATTTGTGATAACCATGAATAACAAGGATGAATCTGGTTTGTATACCATACCCTTAAAAACTTTTGATATCTAATAATATGTTAGGAATCTATATGGCACCAAGAGAACATGGTATAATCGAAAAGAAAGTTGGCATATGTAGATGGATTTGAAAGTCAAAAAGAATGATCATCTAAATTTGTCTAGAACAAGTTTTGTATGGTGGCGCATCGTATTGTTAATTTTTCAAACTAGGGAAACGTAATCTATTAATTTTACATCAGGACAAGGATGAAAAATGTAATTTACATTAATATGTACTTAAAAATATGTTTATCATTGTATATTTTAAGATAAGTTTTGAAAATATGTACCTAAAATAGAAAATATCAAACTACAAACACTTAAAATGTTAAACCACATATTGAGGGAGGTTCAACAAAAACTAAATAAAAGAACACATAACACACAAGTTATGTGCAAAATAGCATGTAATGTTAAAGTAACGGTTAAAACAAAAGTGCACGGGTGACGTCGTGAAAATCACATGTGATTTTACACGTCATTATAATTTAAAATAACAAGTGAATCGCCTGTTTTATTATTCTTTTTTTAGATACAGTTCTCGTATGAACCTGAAAATTATGCACAAATAAATATTAGTCCTCGCACTAGCGTTTTAAATGTAATAAAACACCAAATAAATATGAGAACTTATTATGGAAGAATATAAACTAACATAAATATAAAAGACTATGTATAAATACCCATATCCATCAACAAAAGAGACTTGATATTAGTTCCATTGCAAATGGCAATCTTCCTTTTGTTTTTGATTTTTGCTTCAGGTTAATTACTCTTCTATTTGTTATGTTCATGTGTTTTTAATATTTTGTTGTGGGCTAGTGTTTCATATCTTTATTGTTGCAGGTATGACGAACTTCCCACAACTATTGTATGCATGTACTTGTAAAAAGAACGTTGATTGCGCCGATCTTATTTGCCCGCCATTTGGTGTTCCAGTGTGTTTGCTTTGTACTTGTCTTTGTGTTGGTTAAGAAGAAGGGAAACATCAGACCACTCTTGGTGCAAATAAAGCCACCATAATTAGCACCGGAAAAACACACCAAGAACTCGATGTCAAACCCTAGTAGGCATGTGAAGTTTTGTACATGGAATATATTCCAAACTTAGGATTGAATAAAAATTATGGTTTGATCTATTAATAAACGTTTTTAAAATTTTCATTTCAAACAAAGTATTGTTCTTGGTAAAACGAAAAAAAATTACACTACTGGAAAAATTGTTGAAACGCGCTTCCTTTTTTTAGGGTAAAATACATTTTTGATTTGTATGGTTGTCACTCGCTATCAAGGTTGCTATTTACCTTAAACTAAGTACAACTTTAGATAGTGTAGCTGTAATTTTGTTTCAATTTTCGTCCTTGTTACTAAAGGTAGTTAAGAAAGTAAGTTAAGGGTATATTCGTCCTTTTACTGTTTTTCTTACCTTTTCCTTTTTTTTATTTTTATTAGATTATGTAACACAACATACATATATATAGATACATGTGCGTATTCCATTAGGCCTTTATATAGTTTATTTAATTGGTATAGGTGTATAAAGATAAATTGGTTTATTTATCAATATTGATAAATTGGTATATTTCATATTATGAATAACAAATTAAATAGATGGGATTTATAAATATATATTTGAAATGACCTTTGGTTAATTTAATTTGAAAATTACACACACACACACATATATGTTCCTTTTGCACCCTTTGCTAAAGCCACTCTTGTAACACTCAAATGCATTATAGTAAGAATTACATGACTCCAACCGAATGATGAACACACTCAAAAATTTAATTCCCATTTAAATATTCAATGAACAAAAATGATGCCAAAGATCAGCGTTGAGTAATTTAAAACGCAAAACGTCCCTAAAACTCAAATGAGCCAAAATCAAGCAACTAGACTTCACACTTTTTTGGGTATTCGATAAAAACCAACTTAAGTCAATAAAATGCATTATTTAACCGTTATTTATGCCAACACATGCTTCAAAAATATGATTAGTTCAAAACCCGACCATAAATAGAAATAAACCATCACCAATTGGCAATCATACAATTTATCCTTCCAAAATGTGTCATACCCCAATAATACACATTTTTCGAGTGATATTTTTAGATCAATGCTCGAAAAATGCATTAACATAAAAAAATGTCCTTATATGCAATAAATCATCGAAACCGCACATTTCATGATTTTATTTAACAAAATGTATAAATATCCGAAATGTAACTATTGTACAAGATCTTGTAGAGTCAATTGTACCAAAGATGCCAATCTAATCAAATAAACAACATATTTGATTAATATCAAGGAACACTTAAAGGCTCCAAAATAGACATTTTCAGCATGTACAACGTTTTATTACAACCACTTGAACCTCACCTTTGCGAGGTTAGATCTTCTTAGCCTTTTAGATTTGGTTCTTTTAAACTCTTGCATTATGAAGTTGGTGCTTCTAAGTCATTTGTGACTAGTGTTCAACCTTATCGCCAAGAGGTTGTAACTGTTGTTCAATTACCAAATAATCGTCTATGTGCCTCTGACAGTCGTTATTTCTTTTAAATATGGAAATGTAAAATCTAGTTGTAAATATGTAACAAATGAAATTTGTGATAACCATGCATAGCAAGGATGAATCATTGTAGGAAGAAAATGATTATAAACGATAGTGATTATCCGGTTTGTATACCATACCCTTAAAAACTTTCGATATCTAACAATATGTTAGGAATCTATATGGCACCAAGAGAATATGGTATAATCGAAAAGAAAGTTGGCATATGTAGATGGATTTGAAAGTCAAAAAGAATGATCATCTAAATTTGTCTAGAACAAGTTTTGTATGGTGGAGCATTGTATTGTTAATTTTTCAAACTAGGGAAACATAATCTATTAATTTTACATCAGAACAAGGATGAAAAATGTAATTTACATTAATATGTACTTAAAAATATATTTATCATTGTATATTTTAAGATAAATTTTGAAAATATGTACCTAAAATAGAAAATATCAAACTACAAACACTTAAAATATTAAACCACATATTGAGGGAGGTTCAACAATAACTAAATAAAAGAACACATAACACACAAGTTACGTGCAAAATAGCAAGTATTGTTAAAGTAACGGTTAAAACAAAAGTGCACGGGCGACGTCGTGAAAATCACATGTGATTTTACACGTCATTATAGATTAAAATAACAAGTGAATCGCTTGTTTTATTATTCTTTTTTTAGATATAGTTCTCGTATGAACCTGAAATTATGCGCAAATAAATATTAGTACATTTAAAAATTCTGTATGTTATAAACGTCCTCGCACTAGCGTTTTAAATGTAATAAAGCACCAAATAAATATAAGAACTTATTATGGAAGAATATAAACTGACATAAATATAAAAGACTATGTATAAATACCCATATCCATCAACAAAAGAGACTTGAAATTAGTTCCATTGCAAATGGCAATCTTCCTTTTGTTTTTGATTTTTGCTTCAGGTTGATTACTCTTCTATTTGTTATGTTCATGTGTTTTTAATATTTTGTTGTGGACTAGTGTTTCATATCTTTATTGTTGCACGTATGACGAACTTCCAACAACTATCGTATGCGTGTACTTGTAAAAAGAATGCTGATTGCGCCGATCTTATTTGCCCGCCATTTGGTGTTCCAGTGTGTTTGCTTTGTACTTGTCTTTGTGTTGGTAAAGAAGAAGGGAAACGTCAGACCACTCTTGGTGCAAATAAAGCCACCATAATTAGCACCGGAAAAACACACCAAGAACTCGATGTCAAACCCTAGTAGGCATGTGAAGTTTTGTACATGGAATATATTCCAAACTTAGGATTGAATAATAATTATGGTTTGATCTATTAATAAACGTTTTTAAAATTTTCATTTCAAACAAAGTATTGTTCTTGGT
This sequence comes from Silybum marianum, assembly GCA_036898165.1. Lineage (NCBI taxonomy): Eukaryota > Viridiplantae > Streptophyta > Magnoliopsida > Asterales > Asteraceae > Silybum > Silybum marianum. The sequence continues at coordinate 10,188,378 of CM072541.1, forward strand.
AAAACGAAAAAAATAACACTCTTTGGAAAAAATTGTTAAAACACGCTTCCTTTTTTTAGGGTAAAATACATTTTTGATCTCTATGGTAGTCACTCGCTATCAAGTTTGCTATTTACCTTAAACTAAGTACAACTTTAGATAGTGTAGCGTTAATTTTGTTTCAACTTTCGTCCCTGTTACTAAAGGTAGTTAAGAAAGTAAGTTAAAGGTATATTCGTCCTTTTACTGTTTTTCTTACCTTTTCCTTTTTATTTTTATTAGATTATGTAACACAACATACATATATATAGATACATGTGCGTATTCCATTAGGCCTTTATATAGTTTATTTAATTGGTATGGGTGTATAAAGATAAATTGGTTTATTTATCAATATTGATAAATTGGTATATTTCATATTATGAATAACAAATTAAATAGATGAGATTTATAAATATATATTTGAAATGACCTTTGGTTAATTTAAATTGAAAATTACACACACACACACATATATGTTCCTTTTGCACCCTTTGCTAAAGCCACTCTTGTAACACTCAAATGCATTATAGTAAGAATTACATGACTCCAACCGAATGATGAACACACTCAAAAATTTAATTCCCATTTGAATATTCAATGAACAAAAATGATGCCAAAGATCAGCGTTGAGTAATTTAAAACGCAAAACGTCCCTAAAACTCAAATGAGCCAAAATCAGGCAACTAGACTTCACACTTTTTTGGGTATTCGATAAAAACAAACTTAAGTCAATAAAATGCATTATTTAACCGTTATTTATGCCAACACATGCTCCAAAAATATGATTAGTTCAAAACCCGACCATAAATAGAAATAAACCATCATCAATTGGCAATCATACAATTTATCCTTCCAAAATGTGTCATACCCCAATAGTACACATTTTTCGAGTGATATTTTTAGATCAATGCTCGAAAAATGCATTAACATAAAAAAATGTCCCTATATGCAATAAATCATCGAAACCGCACATTTCATGGTTTTATTAAACAAAATGTGTAAATATCCAAAATGTAACTATTGTACAAGATCTTGTAGAGTCAATTGTACCAAAGATGCCAATCTAATCAAATAAACAACACATTTGATAAATATCAAGGAACACTTAAAGGCTCCAAAATAGACATTTTCAGCATGTACAACGTTTTATTACAACCACTTGAACCTCACCTTGCGAGGTTAGATCTTCTTAGCCTTTTAGATTTGGTTCTTTTAAACTCTTGCATTATGAAGTTGGTGCCTCTAAGTCATTTGTGACTAGTGTTCAACCTTATCGCGAAGAGGTTGTAACTGTTGTTCAATTACCAAATAATTGTCTATGTGCCCCGACGGTCGATATTTCTTTTAAATATGGAAATGTGAAATCTAGTTGTAAATATTTAACAAATGAAATTTGTGATAACCATGCATAGCAAGGATGAATCATTGTATGAAGAAAATATGATTATAAACGATAGTGATTATCTGGTTTGTATAGCATACCCTTAAAAACTTTCGATATCTAACAATATGTTAGGAATCTATATGGCACCAAGAGAATATGGTATAATCGAAAAGAAAGTTGGCATATGTAGATGGATTTGAAAGTCAAAAAGAATGATCATCTAAATTTGTCTAGAACAAGTTACGTATGGTGGAGCATTGTATTGTTAATTTTTCAAACTAGGGAAACATAATCTATTAATATTACATCGGGACAAGGATGAAAAATGTAATTTACATTAATATGTACTTAAAAATATATTTATCATTGTATATTTTAAGATAAATTTTGAAAATATGTACCTAAAATAGAAAATATCAAACTACAAACACTTAAAATATTAAACCACATATTGAGGGAGGTACAACAATAACTAAATAAAAGAACACATAACACACAAGTTACGTGCAAAATAGCAAGTATTGTTAAAGTAACGGTTAAAACAAAAGTGCACGGGCGACGTCGTGAAAATCACATGTGATTTTACACGTCATTATAGTTTAAAATAACAAGTGAATCGCCTGTTTTATTATTCTTTTTTTAGATATAGTTCTCGTATGAACCTGAAATTATGCGCAAATAAATATTAGTACATTTAAAAATTCTGTATGTTATAAACGTCCTCGCACTAGCGTTTTAAATGTAATAAAGCACCAAATAAATATAAGAACTTATTATGGAAGAATATAAACCGACATAAATATAAAAGACTATGTATAAATACCCATATCCATCAACAAAAGAGACTTGAAATTAGTTCCATTGCAAATGGCAATCTTCCTTTTGTTTTTGATTTTTGCTTCAGGTTGATTACTCTTCTATTTGTTATGTTCATGTGTTTTTAATATTTTGTTGTGGACTAGTGTTTCATATCTTTATTGTTGCACGTATGACGAACTTCCAACAACTATCGTATGCGTGTACTTGTAAAAAGAATGCTGATTGCGCCGATCTTATTTGCCCGCCATTTGGTGTTCCAGTGTGTTTGCTTTGTACTTGTCTTTGTGTTGGTAAAGAAGAAGGGAAACGTCAGACCACTCTTGGTGCAAATAAAGCCACCATAATTAGCACCGGAAAAACACACCAAGAACTCGATGTCAAACCCTAGTAGGCATGTGAAGTTTTGTACATGGAATATATTCCAAACTTAGGATTGAATAATAATTATGGTTTGATCTATTAATAAACGTTTTTAAAATTTTCATTTCAAACAAAGTATTGTTCTTGGTAAAACGAAAAAAAATAACACTACTGGAAAAATTGTTAAAACACGCTTCCTTTTTTTAGGGTAAAATACATTTTTGATCTCTATGGTAGTCACTCGCTATCAAGTTTGCTATTTACCTTAAACTAAGTACAACTTTAGATAGTGTAGCGTTAATTTTGTTTCAACTTTCGTCCTGTTACTAAAGGTAGTTAAGAAAGTAAGTTAAGGGTATATTCGTCCTTTTACTGTTTTTCTTACCTTTTCCTTTTTTATTTTTATTAGATTATGTAACACAACATACATATATATAGATACATGTGCGTATTCCATTAGGCCTTTATATAGTTTATTTAATTGGTATGGGTGTATAAAGATAAATTGGTTTATTTATCAATATTGATAAATTGGTATATTTCATATTATGAATAACAAATTAAATAGATGAGATTTATAAATATATATTTGAAATGACCTTTGGTTAATTTAAATTGAAAATTACACACACACACACATATATGTTCCTTTTGCACCCTTTGCTAAAGCCACTCTTGTAACACTCAAATGCATTATAGTAAGAATTACATGACTCCAACCGAATGATGAACACACTCAAAAATTTAATTCCCATTTGAATATTCAATGAACAAAAATGATGCCAAAGATCAGCGTTGAGTAATTTAAAACGCAAAACGTCCCTAAAACTCAAATGAGCCAAAATCAGGCAACTAGACTTCACACTTTTTTGGGTATTCGATAAAAACAAACTTAAGTCAATAAAATGCATTATGTAACCGTTATTTATGCTAACACATGCTCCAAAAATATGATTAGTTCAAAACCCGACCATAAATAGAAATAAACCATCATCAATTGGCAATCATACAATTTATCCTTCCAAAATGTGTCATACCCCAATAGTACACATTTTTCGAGTGATATTTTTAGATCAATGCTCGAAAAATGCATTAACATAAAAAAATGTCCCTATATGCAATAAATCATCGAAACCGCACATTTCATGGTTTTATTAAACAAAATGTGTAAATATCCAAAATGTAACTATTGTACAAGATCTTGTAGAGTCAATTGTACCAAAGATGCCAATCTAATCAAATAAACAACACATTTGATAAATATCAAGGAACACTTAAAGGCTCCAAAATAGACATTTTCAGCATGTACAACGTTTTATTACAACCACTTGAACCTCACCTTGCGAGGTTAGATCTTCTTAGCCTTTTAGATTTGGTTCTTTTAAACTCTTGCATTATGAAGTTGGTGCCTCTAAGTCATTTGTGACTAGTGTTCAACCTTATCGCGAAGAGGTTGTAACTGTTGTTCAATTACCAAATAATTGTCTATGTGCCCCTGACAGTCGATATTTCTTTTAAATATGGAAATGTGAAATCTAGTTGTAAATATTTAACAAATGAAATTTGTGATAACCATGCATAGCAAGGATGAATCATTGTATGAAGAAAATATGATTATAAACGATAGTGATTATACGGGTTTGTATAGCATACCCTTAAAAACTTTCGATATCTAACAATATGTTAGGAATCTATATGGCACCAAGAGAATATGGTATAATCGAAAAGAAAGTTGGCATATGTAGATGGATTTGAAAGTCAAAAAGAATGATCATCTAAATTTGTCTAGAACAAGTTCTGTATGGTGGAGCATTGTATTGTTAATTTTTCAAACTAGGGAAACATAATCTATTAATATTACATCAGGACAAGGATGAAAAATGTAATTTACATTAATATGTACTTAAAAATATATTTATCATTGTATATTTTAAGATAAATTTTGAAAATATGTACCTAAAATAGAAAATATCAAACTACAAACACTTAAAATATTAAACCACATATTGAGGGAGGTACAACAATAACTAAATAAAAGAACACATAACACACAAGTTACGTGCAAAATAGCAAGTATTGTTAAAGTAACGGTTAAAACAAAAGTGCACGGGCGACGTCGTGAAAATCACATGTGATTTTACACGTCATTATAGTTTAAAATAACAAGTGAATCGCTTTGTTTTATTATTCTTTTTTTAGATATAGTTCTCGTATGAACCTGAAATTATGCGCAAATAAATATTAGTACATTTAAAAATTCTGTATGTTATAAACGTCCTCGCACTAGCGTTTTAAATGTAATAAAGCACCAAATAAATATAAGAACTTATTATGGAAGAATATAAACTGACATAAATATAAAAGACTATGTATAAATACCCATATCCATCAACAAAAGAGACTTGAAATTAGTTCCATTGCAAATGGCAATCTTCCTTTTGTTTTTGATTTTTGCTTCAGGTTGATTACTCTTCTATTTGTTATGTTCATGTGTTTTTAATATTTTGTTGTGGACTAGTGTTTCATATCTTTATTGTTGCACGTATGACGAACTTCCAACAACTATCGTATGCGTGTACTTGTAAAAAGAATGCTGATTGCGCCGATCTTATTTGCCCGCCATTTGGTGTTCCAGTGTGTTTGCTTTGTACTTGTCTTTGTGTTGGTAAAGAAGAAGGGAAACGTCAGACCACTCTTGGTGCAAATAAAGCCACCATAATTAGCACCGGAAAAACACACCAAGAACTCGATGTCAAACCCTAGTAGGCATGTGAAGTTTTGTACATGGAATATATTCCAAACTTAGGATTGAATAATAATTATGGTTTGATCTATTAATAAACGTTTTTAAAATTTTCATTTCAAACAAAGTATTGTTCTTGGTAAAACGAAAAAAAATAACACTACTGGAAAAATTGTTAAAACACGCTTCCTTTTTTTAGGGTAAAATACATTTTTGATCTCTATGGTAGTCACTCGCTATCAAGTTTGCTATTTACCTTAAACTAAGTACAACTTTAGATAGTGTAGCGTTAATTTTGTTTCAACTTTCGTCCCTGTTACTAAAGGTAGTTAAGAAAGTAAGTTAAGGGTATATTCGTCCTTTTACTGTTTTTCTTACCTTTTCCTTTTTTATTTTTATTAGATTATGTAACACAACATACATATATATAGATACATGTGCGTATTCCATTAGGCCTTTATATAGTTTATTTAATTGGTATGGGTGTATAAAGATAAATTGGTTTATTTATCAATATTGATAAATTGGTATATTTCATATTATGAATAACAAATTAAATAGATGAGATTTATAAATATATATTTGAAATGACCTTTGGTTAATTTAAATTGAAAATTACACACACACACACATATATGTTCCTTTTGCACCCTTTGCTAAAGCCACTCTTGTAACACTCAAATGCATTATAGTAAGAATTACATGACTCCAACCGAATGATGAACACACTCAAAAATTTAATTCCCATTTGAATATTCAATGAACAAAAATGATGCCAAAGATCAGCGTTGAGTAATTTAAAACGCAAAACGTCCCTAAAACTCAAATGAGCCAAAATCAGGCAACTAGACTTCACACTTTTTTGGGTATTCGATAAAAACAAACTTAAGTCAATAAAATGCATTATTTAACCGTTATTTATGCCAACACATGCTCCAAAAATATGATTAGTTCAAAACCCGACCATAAATAGAAATAAACCATCATCAATTGGCAATCATACAATTTATCCTTCCAAAATGTGTCATACCCCAATAGTACACATTTTTCGAGTGATATTTTTAGATCAATGCTCGAAAAATGCATTAACATAAAAAAATGTCCCTATATGCAATAAATCATCGAAACCGCACATTTCATGGTTTTATTAAACAAAATGTGTAAATATCCAAAATGTAACTATTGTACAAGATCTTGTAGAGTCAATTGTACCAAAGATGCCAATCTAATCAAATAAACAACACATTTGATAAATATCAAGGAACACTTAAAGGCTCCAAAATAGACATTTTCAGCATGTACAACGTTTTATTACAACCACTTGAACCTCACCTTGCGAGGTTAGATCTTCTTAGCCTTTTAGATTTGGTTCTTTTAAACTCTTGCATTATGAAGTTGGTGCCTCTAAGTCATTTGTGACTAGTGTTCAACCTTATCGCGAAGAGGTTGTAACTGTTGTTCAATTACCAAATAATTGTCTATGTGCCCCTGACAGTCGATATTTCTTTTAAATATGGAAATGTGAAATCTAGTTGTAAATATTTAACAAATGAAATTTGTGATAACCATGCATAGCAAGGATGAATCATTGTATGAAGAAAATATGATTATAAACGATAGTGATTATCTGGTTTGTATAGCATACCCTTAAAAACTTTCGATATCTAACAATATGTTAGGAATCTATATGGCACCAAGAGAATATGGTATAATCGAAAAGAAAGTTGGCATATGTAGATGGATTTGAAAGTCAAAAAGAATGATCATCTAAATTTGTCTAGAACAAGTTCTGTATGGTGGAGCATTGTATTGTTAATTTTTCAAACTAGGGAAACATAATCTATTAATATTACATCAGGACAAGGATGAAAAATGTAATTTACATTAATATGTACTTAAAAATATATTTATCATTGTATATTTTAAGATAAATTTTGAAAATATGTACCTAAAATAGAAAATATCAAACTACAAACACTTAAAATATTAAACCACATATTGAGGGAGGTTCAACAATAACTAAATAAAAGAACACATAACACACAAGTTACGTGCAAAATAGCAAGTATTGTTAAAGTAACGGTTAAAACAAAAGTGCACGGGCGACGTCGTGAAAATCACATGTGATTTTACACGTCATTATAGTTTAAAATAACAAGTGAATCGCCTGTTTTATTATTCTTTTTTTAGATATAGTTCTCGTATGAACCTGAAATTATGCGCAAATAAATATTAGTACATTTAAAAATTCTGTATGTTATAAACGTCCTCGCACTAGCGTTTTAAATGTAATAAAGCACCAAATAAATATAAGAACTTATTATGGAAGAATATAAACTGACATAAATATAAAAGACTATGTATAAATACCCATATCCATCAACAAAAGAGACTTGAAATTAGTTCCATTGCAAATGGCAATCTTCCTTTTGTTTTTGATTTTTGCTTCAGGTTGATTACTCTTCTATTTGTTATGTTCATGTGTTTTTAATATTTTGTTGTGGACTAGTGTTTCATATCTTTATTGTTGCACGTATGACGAACTTCCAACAACTATCGTATGCGTGTACTTGTAAAAAGAATGCTGATTGCGCCGATCTTATTTGCCCGCCATTTGGTGTTCCAAAGGTGTTTGCTTTGTACTTGTCTTTGTGTTGGTAAAGAAGAAGGGAAACGTCAGACCACTCTTGGTGCAAATAAAGCCACCATAATTAGCACCGGAAAAACACACCAAGAACTCGATGTCAAACCCTAGTAGGCATGTGAAGTTTTGTACATGGAATATATTCCAAACTTAGGATTGAATAATAATTATGGTTTGATCTATTAATAAACGTTTTTAAAATTTTCATTTCAAACAAAGTATTGTTCTTGGTAAAACGAAAAAAAATAACACTACTGGAAAAATTGTTAAAACACGCTTCCTTTTTTTAGGGTAAAATACATTTTTGATCTCTATGGTAGTCACTCGCTATCAAGTTTGCTATTTACCTTAAACTAAGTACAACTTTAGATAGTGTAGCGTTAATTTTGTTTCAACTTTCGTCCCTGTTACTAAAGGTAGTTAAGAAAGTAAGTTAAGGGTATATTCGTCCTTTTACTGTTTTTCTTACCTTTTCCTTTTTTATTTTTATTAGATTATGTAACACAACATACATATATATAGATACATGTGCGTATTCCATTAGGCCTTTATATAGTTTATTTAATTGGTATGGGTGTATAAAGATAAATTGGTTTATTTATCAATATTGATAAATTGGTATATTTCATATTATGAATAACAAATTAAATAGATGAGATTTATAAATATATATTTGAAATGACCTTTGGTTAATTTAAATTGAAAATTACACACACACACACATATATGTTCCTTTTGCACCCTTTGCTAAAGCCACTCTTGTAACACTCAAATGCATTATAGTAAGAATTACATGACTCCAACCGAATGATGAACACACTCAAAAATTTAATTCCCATTTGAATATTCAATGAACAAAAATGATGCCAAAGATCAGCGTTGAGTAATTTAAAACGCAAAACGTCCCTAAAACTCAAATGAGCCAAAATCAGGCAACTAGACTTCACACTTTTTTGGGTATTCGATAAAAACAAACTTAAGTCAATAAAATGCATTATTTAACCGTTATTTATGCCAACACATGCTCCAAAAATATGATTAGTTCAAAACCCGACCATAAATAGAAATAAACCATCATCAATTGGCAATCATACAATTTATCCTTCCAAAATGTGTCATACCCCAATAGTACACATTTTTCGAGTGATATTTTTAGATCAATGCTCGAAAAATGCATTAACATAAAAAAATGTCCCTATATGCAATAAATCATCGAAACCGCACATTTCATGGTTTTATTAAACAAAATGTGTAAATATCCAAAATGTAACTATTGTACAAGATCTTGTAGAGTCAATTGTACCAAAGATGCCAATCTAATCAAATAAACAACACATTTGATAAATATCAAGGAACACTTAAAGGCTCCAAAATAGACATTTTCAGCATGTACAACGTTTTATTACAACCACTTGAACCTCACCTTGCGAGGTTAGATCTTCTTAGCCTTTTAGATTTGGTTCTTTTAAACTCTTGCATTATGAAGTTGGTGCCTCTAAGTCATTTGTGACTAGTGTTCAACCTTATCGCGAAGAGGTTGTAACTGTTGTTCAATTACCAAATAATTGTCTATGTGCCCTGACGATCGATATTTCTTTTAAATATGGAAATGTGAAATCTAGTTGTAAATATTTAACAAATGAAATTTGTGATAACCATGCATAGCAAGGATGAATCATTGTATGAAGAAAATATGATTATAAACGATAGTGATTATCTGGTTTGTATAGCATACCCTTAAAAACTTTCGATATCTAACAATATGTTAGGAATCTATATGGCACCAAGAGAATATGGTATAATCGAAAAGAAAGTTGGCATATGTAGATGGATTTGAAAGTCAAAAAGAATGATCATCTAAATTTGTCTAGAACAAGTTCTGTATGGTGGAGCATTGTATTGTTAATTTTTCAAACTAGGGAAACATAATCTATTAATATTACATCAGGACAAGGATGAAAAATGTAATTTACATTAATATGTACTTAAAAATATATTTATCATTGTATATTTTAAGATAAATTTTGAAAATATGTACCTAAAATAGAAAATATCAAACTACAAACACTTAAAATATTAAACCACATATTGAGGGAGGTTCAACAATAACTAAATAAAAGAACACATAACACACAAGTTACGTGCAAAATAGCAAGTATTGTTAAAGTAACGGTTAAAACAAAAGTGCACGGGCGACGTCGTGAAAATCACATGTGATTTTACACGTCATTATAGTTTAAAATAACAAGTGAATCGCCTGTTTTATTATTCTTTTTTTAGATATAGTTCTCGTATGAACCTGAAATTATGCGCAAATAAATATTAGTACATTTAAAAATTCTGTATGTTATAGACGTCCTCGCACTAGCGTTTTAAATGTAATAAAACACCAAATAAATATGAGAACTTATTATGGAAGAATATAAACTGACATAAATATAAAAGACTATGTATAAATACCCATATCCATCAACAAAAGAGACTTGAAATTAGTTCCATTGCAAATGGCAATCTTCCTTTTGTTTTTGATTTTTGCTTCAGGTTGATTACTCTTCTATTTGTTATGTTCATGTGTTTTTAATATTTTGTTGTGGACTAGTGTTTCATATCTTTATTGTTGCAGGTATGACGAACTTCCCACAACTATCGTATGCGTGTACCTGTAAAAATAACGCTGATTGCGCGGATCTTATTTGCCCGCCATTTGGTGTTCCAGTGTGTTTGCTTTGTACTTGTCTTTGTGTTGGTAAAGAAGAAGGGAAACATCAGACCACTCTTGGTGCAAATAAAGCCACCATATATAGCACCGGAAAAACACACCAAGAACTCGATGTCAAACCCTAGTAGGCATGTGAAGTTTTGTACATGGAATATATTCCAAACTTAGGATTGAATAAAAATTATGGTTTGATCTATTAATAAACGTTTTTAAATTTTTCATTTCAAACAAAGTATTGTTCTTGGTAAAACGAAAAAAAATAACGCTACTCGAAAAATTTTTGAAACACATTTTTGATCTCTATGGTAGTCACTCGCTATCAAGTTTGCTATTTACCTTAAACTAAGTACAACTTTAGATAGTGTAGCTGTAATTTTGTTTCAATTTTCGTCCCTGTTACTAAAGGTAGTTAAGAAAGTAAGTTAAGGGTATATTCGTCCTTTTACTGTTTTTCTTACCTTTTCCTTTTTTTTATTTTTATTGGATTATGTAACACAACATACATATATATAGATACATGTGCGTATTCCATTAGGCCTTTATATAGTTTATTTAATTGGTATGGGTGTATAAAGATAAATTGGTATATTTCATATTATGAATAACAAATTAAATAGATGAGATTTATAAATATATATTTGAAATGACCTTTGGTTAATTTAAATTGAAAATTACACACACACACACATATATGTTCCTTTTGTACCCTTTGCTAAAGTCACTCTTGTAACACTCAAATGCATTATAGTAAGAATTACATGACTCCAACCGAATGATGAACGCACTCAAAAATTTAATTCCCATTTAAATATTCAATGAACAAAAATGATGCCAAAGATCAGCGTCGAGTAATTTAAAACGCAAAACGTCCCTAAAACTCAAATGAGCCAAAATCAAGCAATTAGACTTCACACTTTTTTGGGTATTCGATAAAAACCAACTTAAGTCAATAAAATGCATCATTTAACCGTTATTTATGCCAACACATGCTCCAAAAATATGATTAGTTTAAAATCCGACCATAAATAGAAATAAACCATCACCAATTGGCAATCATACAATTTATCCTTCCAAAATGTGTCATACCCCAATAGTACACATTTTTCGAGTGATATTTTTAGATCAATCCTCGAAAAATGCATTAACATAAAAAAATGTCCTTATATGCAATAAATCATCGAAACCGCACATTTCATTATTTTATTTAACAAAATGTGTAAATATCCGAAATGTAACTATTGTACAAGATCTTGTAGAGTCAATTGTACCAAAGATGCCAATCTAATCAAATAAACAACACATTTGATAAATATCAAGGAACACTTAAAGGCTCCAAAATTGACATTTTCAGCATGTACAATGTTTTATTACAACCACTTGAAGCTCACCTTGCAAGGTTAGATCTTCTTAGCCTTTTAGATTTGGTTCTTTTAAACTCTTGCATTATGAAGTTGGAGCTTCAAAGTCATTTGTGACTTGTGTTCAACTGATAGAGATATCAGAATAGCTTCAAAAGGTACTGGGTTCTTAAACAGAAAAAGATCTGAAGAAGTTCTGAAGACACTTCTGAAGAGGTTCTGAAGAAGTTCTGAAGACACTTCTGAAGAAGTTACAAGGAGTTCGTAACCCATTACGAATCGGTGCATTATGAATGCTTTGTCACTTTAGTCTTTCTATTGTATGTATAAATAGATTGTTAGTTAGATTGTTACAACTAATGTTTTCATATACCTTGTAAAGATACATTCTGTAATACAGTACATTCAATCAATACATATTACATTTGGCTATCATCGTTCCTGTTATAATCTTTTCATATATTGATATCTTGATTGTTTGGGTCCTAACATCAACCTTATCGCCAAGAGGTTGTAACTGTTGTTCAATTACCAAATAATCGTCTATGTGCCTCTGACTGTCGATATTTCTTTTAAATATGGAAATGTGAAATCTGGTTGTAAATAAGTAACAAATGAAGTTTGTGATAACCATGAATAGCAGGGATGAATCATTGTATGAAGAAAATGATTATAAACGATAGTGATTATCCGGTTTGTATACCATACCCTTAAAAACTTTTGATATCTAACAATATCTTAGGAATCTATATGGCAACAAGAGAATATGGTATAATCAAAAAGAAAGTAGGCATATCTAGATGGATTTGAAAGTCAAAAAGAATGATCATCTAAATTTGTCTAGAACAAGTTTTGTATGGTGGAGCATGGTATTGTTAATTTTTCAAATTAGGGAAACGTAATCTATTAATTTTACATCAGGACAAGGATGAAAAATGTAATTTACATTCATATGTACTTAAAAATATATTTATCATTGTATATTTTAAGATAAGTTTTGAAAATATGTACCTAAAATAGAAAATATGAAACTATAAACACTTAAAATATTAAACCACATATTGAGAGAAGTTCAACAATAACTAAATAAAGGAACACATAACACACAAGTTACGTGCAAAATAGCATGTAATGTTAAAGTAACGGTTAAAACAAGAGTGCACGGGCGACGTCGTGAGAATCACATGTGATTTTACACGTCATTATAGTTTAAAATAACAAGTGAATCACCTGTTTTATTATTCTTTTTTTAGATATAGTTCTCGTCTGAACTAAAATAGAAAAACAAATGAATCATGAATAGCAGGGATGAATCATTGTATGAAGAAAATGATTATAAACGATAGTGATTATCCGGTTTGTATACCATACCCTTAAAAACTTTTGATATCTAACAATATCTTAGGAATCTATATGGCAACAAGAGAATATGGTATAATCAAAAAGAAAGTAGGCATATGTAGATGGATTTGAAAGTCAAAAAGAATGATCATCTAAATTTGTCTAGAACAAGTTTTGTATGGTGGAGCATGGTATTGTTAATTTTTCAAATTAGGGAAACGTAATCTATTAATTTTACATCAGGACAAGGATGAAAAATGTAATTTACATTCATATGTACTTAAAAATATATTTATCATTGTATATTTTAAGATAAGTTTTGAAAATATGTACCTAAAATAGAAAATATGAAACTATAAACACTTAAAATATTAAACCACATATTGAGAGAAGTTCAACAATAACTAAATAAAGGAACACATAACACACAAGTTACGTGCAAAATAGCATGTAATGTTAAAGTAACGGTTAAAACAAGAGTGCACGGGCGACGTCGTGAGAATCACATGTGATTTTACATGTCATTATAGTTTAAAATAACAAGTGAATCACCTGTTTTATTATTCTTTTTTTAGATATAGTTCTCGTCTGAACCTGAATTTATGCGCAAATAAATATTAGTACATTTAAAAACTCTGTATGTTATAAACGTCCTCGCACTAGCGTTTTAAATGTAATAAAACACCAAATAAATATGAGAACTTATTATGGAAGAATATAAACTGACATAAATATAAATGACTATGTATAAATACCCATATCCATCAACAAAAGAGACTTGAAATTAGTTCCATTGCAAATGGCAATCTTCCTTTTGTTTTTGATTTTCTCTTCAGGTTGATTACTCTTCTATTTGTTATGTTCATGTGTTTTTAATATTTTGTTGTGGACTAGTGTTTCATATCTTTATTGTTGCAGTGACAAACTTCCCACAACGATCGTATGCGTGTACTTGTAAAAAGAACGTTGATTGCGCCGATCTTATTTGCCCGCCATTTGGTGTTCCAGTGTGTTTGCTTTGTACTTGTCTTTGTGTTGGTAAAGAAGAACGGAAAAATCAGACCACTCTTGGTGCAAATAAAGCCACCGTAACTAGCACCGGAAAAACACACCAAGAACTCGATGTCAAACCCTAGTAGGCATGTTAAGTTATGTACATGGAATATATTCCAAACTTAGGATTGAATAAAAATTATGGTTTGGTCTATTAATAAACGTTTTTAAAATTTTCATTTCAGACAAAGTATTGTTCTTGTTAAAACGAAAAAAAATAACACTACTGGAAAAATTGTTGAAACACGCTTCTTTTTTTTAGGATAAAATACATTTTTGATATCTATGATTTTCACTCGCTATCAAGTTTGCTATTTACCTTAAATTAAGTACAACTTTAGATAGTGTAGCTGTAATTTTGTTTCAATTTTCGTCCCTGTTACTAAAGGTAGTTAAGAAAGTAAGTTAAGGGTATATTCGTCCTTTTATTGTTTTTCTTACCTTTTCCTTTTTTTATTTTTATTAGATTATATAACACAACATACATATTTATAAATACATGTGCGTATTCCATTAGGCCTTTATATAGTTTACTTAATTGGTATGGGTGTATAAAGATAAATTGGTATATTTATCAATATTGATAAATTGGTATATTTCATATTATGAATAACAAATTAAATAGATGAGATTTATAAATATATATATTTGAAATGACTTTTGGGTAATTTAAATTGAAAATCACACACACACACATATATGTTCCTTATGCACCCTTTGCTAAAGCCACTCTTGTAACACACCAATGCATTATAGTACGAATTACATGACTCCAACCGAATGATGAACACACTCAAAAATTTAATTCTCATTTAAATATTCAATGAACAAAAATGATGCCAAAGATCAGCGTTGAGTAATTTAAAATGCAAATCGTCCCTAAAACTCAAATGAGCCAAAATCAAGCAATTAGACTTCACACTTTTTTGGGTATTTGATAAAAACCAACTTAAGTCAATAAAATGCATTATTTAACTGTTATTTATGCCAACACATGCTCCAAAAATATGATTAGTTCAAAACCCGACCATAAATAGAAATAAACCATCACCAATTGACAATCATACAATTTATCCTTCCAAAATGTCTCATACCCCAATAGTACACATTTTCGACTGATATTTTTAGATCAATGCTCGAAAAATGCATTAACATAAAAAAATTTCCTTATATGCAATAAATCATCGAAACCACACATTTCATGATTTTATTTAACAAAATGTAACTATTGTACAAGATCTTATAGAGTCAATTGTACCAAAGATGCAAATCTAATCAAATAAACAACGCATTTCATAAATATCAAGGAACGCTTAAAGGCTCCAAAATAGACATTTTCAGGATGTACAACCTTTTATTACAACCACTTGAAGCTCACCTTGCGAGGTTAGATTCTTAGCCTTTTAGATTTGGTTCTTTTAAACTCTTGCATTATGAACTTGGTGCTTCTAAGTCATTTGTGACTAGTGTTCAACCTTATCGCCAAGTGGTTGTAACTGTTGTTCAATTACCAAATAATCGTCTATGTGCCTCTGACAGTCGATATTTCTTTTAAATATGGAAATGTGAAATCTAGTTGTAAATACGTAACAAATGAAATTTGTGATAACCATGAATAGCAAGGATGAATCATTGTATGAAGAAAATGATTATAAACGATAGTGATTATCCGGCTTGTATACCATACCCTTAAAAACTGGTATATTTATGAATATTGATAAATTGGTATATTTCATATTATGAATAACAAATTAAATAGATGAGATTTATAAATATATATTTGAAATGACCTTTGGGTAATTTAAATTGAAAATCACACACACACACACACACACACATATGTTCCTTATGCAGCCTTTGCTAAAGCCACTCTTGTAACACTCCAATGCATTATAGTACGAATTACATGACTCCAACCGAATGATGAACACACTCAAAAATTTAATTTCCATTTAAATATTCAATGAACAAAAATGATGCCAAAGATCAGCGTTGAGTAATTTAAAACGCAAAATGTCCCTAAAACTCAAATGAGCCAAAATCAAGCAATTAGACTTCACACTTTTTTGGGTATTCGATAAAAGCTAACTTAAGTCAATAAAATGCATTATTTAACCCTTATTTATGCCAACACATGCTCCAAAAATATGAGTAGTTCAAAACACGACGATAAATAGAAATAAACCATCACCAATTGACAATCATACAATTTATCCTTCCAAAATGTCTCATACCCCAATAGTACACATTTTTCGAGTGATATTTTTAGATCAATGCTCGAAAAATGCATTAACATAAAAAATGTCTTTATATGCAATAAATCATCGAAACCACACATTTCATGATTTTTTATTTAACAAAATGTCTAAATATCTGAAATGCAACTATTGTACAAGATCTTGTAGAGTCAATTGTACCAAAGATGCAAATCTAATCAAATAAACAACACATTTGATAAATATCAAGGAACACTTAAAGGCTCCAAAATAGACATTTTCAGCATGTACAACGTTTTATTACAACCACTTGAAGCTCACCTTGCGAGGTTAGATCTTCTTAGCCTTTTTGATTTGGTTCTTTTAAACTCTTGCATTATGAACATGGTGCTTCTAAGTCATTTGTGACTAGTGTTCAACCTTATCGCCAAGAGGTTGTAACTATTGTTCAATTACCAAATATTCGTCTATGTGCCTCTGACAGTCGATATTTCTTTTATATATGGAAATGTGAAATCTAGTTGTAAATACGTAACAAATGAAATTTGTGATAACCATGAATAGCAAGGATGAATCATTGTATGAAGAAAATGATTATAAACGATAGTGATTATCCGGTTTGTATACCATACCCTTAAAAACTTTTGATATCTAACAATATGTTAGGAATCTATATGGCACCAAGAGAATATGGTATAATCGAAAGAAAAGTTGGCATATGTAGATGGATTTGAAAGTCAAAAAGAATGATCATCTAAATTTGTCTAGAACAAGTTTTGTATGGTGGAGCATTGTATTGTTAATTTTTCAAATTAGGGAAACGTAATCTATTAATTTTACATCAGGACAAGGATGAAAAATGTAATTTACATTAATATGTACTTAAAAATATGTTTATCATTGTATATTTTAAGATTAGTTTTGAAAATATGTACCTAAAATAGAAAATATCAAACTACAAACACTTAAAATATTAAACCACATATTGAGGGAGGTTCAACAATAACTAAATAAAAAAACACATAACACACAAGTTACGTACAAAATAGCATGTAATGTTAAAGTGACGGTTAAAACAAGAGTGCACGGGCGACGTCGTGAGAATCGCATGTGATTTTACACGTCATTATAGTTTAAAATAACAAGTGAATCGCTTGTTTTATTATTCTCTTTTTAGATATAGTTCTCGTCTGAACCTGAATCTATGTGCAAATAAATATTAGTACATTTAAAAACTCTGTATGTTATAAACGTCCTCGCACTAGCGTTTTAAATGTAATAGAACACCAAATAAATATGAGAACTTATTATGGAAGAATATAAACTGACATAAATATAAAAGACTATGTATAAATACCCATATCCATCAACAAAAGAGACTTGAAATTAGTTCAATTGCAAATGGCAATCTTCCTTTTGTTTTTGATTTTTGCTTCAGGTTGATTACTCTTCTATTTGTTATGTTCATGTGTTTTTAATATTTTGTTGTGGACTAGTGTTTCATATCTTTATTGTTGCAGGTATGACGAACTTCCCACAACTATCGTATGCGTGTACTTGTAAAAAGAACGCTGATTGCGCCGATCTTATTTGCCCGCCATTTGGTGTTCCAGTGTGTTTGCTTTGTACTTGTCTTTGTGTTGGTAAAAAAGAAGGGAAACATCAGACCACTCTTGGTGCAAATAAAGCCACCATAATTAGCACCGGAAAAACACACCAAAAACTCGATGTCAAACCCTAGTAGGCATGTGAAGTTTTGTACATGGAATATATTCCAAACTTAGGATTGAATAAAAATTATGGTTTGATCTATTAATAAACGTTTTTAAATTTTCATTTCAAACAAAGTATTGTTCTTGGTAAAACGAAAAACAATAACACTACTGGAAAAATTGTTGAAACACGCTTCCTTTTTTTAGGGTAAAATACATTTTTGATCTCTATGGTAGTCACTCGCTATCAAGTTTGCTATTTACCTTAAACTAAGTACAACTTTAGATAGTGTAGCTGTAATTTTGTTTCAATTTTCGTCCCTGTTACTAAAGGTAGTTAAGAAAGTAAGTTAAGGGTATATTCGTCCTTTTACTGTTTTTCTTACCTTTTCCTTTTTTATTTTTATTAAATTATGTTACACAACATACATATATATAGATACATGTGCGTATTCCATTAGGCCTTTATATAGTTTATTTAATTGGTATGGGTGTATAAAGATAAATTGGTTTATTTATCAATATTGATAAATTGGTATATTTCATATTATGAATAACAAATTAAATAGATGAGATTTATAAATATATATTTGAAATGACCTTTGGTTAATTTAAATTGAAAATTACACACACACACACACACATATATGTTCCTTTTGCACCCTTTGCTAAAGCCACTCTTGTAACACTCAAATGCATTATAGTAAGAATTACATGACTCCAACCGAATGATGAACACACTCAAAAACTTAATTCCCATTTGAATATTCAATGAACAAAAATGATGCCAAAGATCAGCGTTGAGTAATTTAAAACGCAAAACGTCCCTAAAACTCAAATGAGCCAAAATCAAGCAACTAGACTTCACACTTTTTTGCGTATTCGATAAAAACAAACTTAAGTCAATAAAATGCATTATTTAACCGTTATTTATTCCAACACATGCTCCAAAAATATGATTAGTTCAAAACCCGACCATAAATAGAAATAAACCATCACCAATTGGCAATCATACAATTTATCGTTCCAAAATGTGTCATACCCCAATAGTACACATTTTTCGAGTGATATTTTTAGATCAATGCTCGAAAAATGCATTAACATAAAAAAATGTCCTTATATGCAATAAATCATCGAAACCGCACATTTCATGGTTTTATTTAACAAAATGTGTAAATATCATAAATGTAACTATTGTACAAGATCTTGTAGAGTCAATTGTACCAAAGATGCCAATCTAATCAAATAAACAACACATTTGATAAATATCAAGGAACACTTAAAGGCTCCAAAATAGACATTTTCAGCATGTACAACGTTTTATTACAACCACTTGAACCTCACCTTGCGAGGTTAGATCTTCTTAGCCTTTTAGATTTGGTTCTTTTAAACTCTTGCATTATGAAGTTGGTGCTTCTAAGTCATTTGTGACTAGTGTTCAACCTTATCGCCAAGAGGTTGTAACTGTTGTTCAATTACCAAATAATCGTCTATGTGCCTCTGACAGTCGATATTTCTTTTATATATGGAAATGTGAAATCTAGTTGTAAATACGTAACAAATGAAATGTGTGATAACCATGAATAGCAAGGATGAATCATTGTATGAAGAAAATGATTATAAACGATAGTGATTATCTGGTTTGTATACCATACCCTTAAAAACTTTCGATATCTAACAATATGTTAGGAATCTATATGGCACCAAGAGAATATGGTATAATCGAAAAGGAAGTTGGCATATGTAGATGGATTTGAAAGTCAAAAAGAATGATCATCTAAATTTGTCTAGAACAAGTTTTGTATGGTGGAGCATTGTATTGTTAATTTTTCAAACTAGGGAAACATAATCTATTAATTTTACATCAGGACAAGGATGAAAAATGTAATTTACATTAATATGTACTTAAAAATATGTTTATCATTGTATATTTTAAGATAAATTTTGAAATTATGTACCTAAAATAGAAAATATCAAACTACAAACACTTAAAATATTAAACCACATATTGAGGGAGGTTCAACAATAACTAAATAAAAGAACACATAACACACAAGTTACGTGCAAAATAGCAAGTATTGTTAAAGTAACGGTTAAAACAAAAGTGCACGGGCGACGTCGTGAAAATCACATGTGATTTTACACGTCATTATAGTTTAATATAACAAGTGAATCGCCTGTTTTATTATTCTTTTTTTAGATATAGTTCTCGTATGAACCTGAAATTATGCGCAAATAAATATTAGTACATTTAAAAATTATGTATGTTATAAACGTCCTCGCACTAGCGTTTTAAATGTAATAAAACACCAAATAAATATGAGAACTTATTATGGAAGAATATAAACTGACATAAATATAAAAGACTATGTATAAATACCCATATCCATCAACAAAAGAGACTTGAAATCAGTTCCATTGCAAATGGCAATCTTCCTTTTGTTTTTGATTTTTGCTTCAGGTTGATTACTCTTCTATTTGTTATGTTCATGTGTTTTTAATATTTTGTTGTGGACTAGTGTTCCATATCTTTATTGTTGCAGGTATGACGAACATCCCACAACTATCGTATGCGTGTACTTGTAAAAATAACGCTGATTGCGCCGATCTTATTTGCCCGCCATTTGGTGTTCCAGTGTGTTTGCTTTGTACTTGTCTTTGTGTTGGTAAAGAAGAAGGGAAACATCAGACCACTCTTGGTGCAAATAAAGCCACCATAATTAGCACCGGAAAAACACACCAAGAACTCGATGTCAAACCCTAGTAGGCATGTGAAGTTTTGTACATGGAATATATTCCAAACTTAGGATTGAATAAAAATTATGGTTTGATCTGTTAATAAACGTTTTTAAAATTTTCATTTCAAACAAAGTATTGTTCTTGGTAAAACGAAAAAAAATAACACTACTGGAAAAATTGTTGAAACACGCTTCCTTTTTTTAGGGTAAAATACATTTTTGATCTCTATGGTAGTCACTCGCTATCAAGTTTGCTATTTACCTTAAACTAAGTACAACTTTAGATAGTGTAGCTGTAATTTTGTTTCAATTTTCGTCCCTGTTACTAAAGGTAGTTAAGAAAGTAAGTTAAGGGTATATTCGTCCTTTTACTGTTTTTCTTACCTTTTCCTTTTTTTTATTTTTATTAGATTATGTAACACAACATACATATATATAGATACATGTGCGTATTCCATTAGGCCTTTATATAGTTTATTTAATTGGTATGGGTGTATAAAGATAAATTGGTTTATTTATCAATATTGATAAATTGGTATATTTCATATTATGAATAACAAATTAAATAGATGAGATTTATAAATATATATTTGAAATGACCTTTGGTTAATTTAAATTGAAAATTACACACACACACACACACATATATGTTCCTTTTGCACCCTTTGCTAAAGCCACTCTTGTAACACCCAAATGCATTATAGTAAGAATTACATGACTCCAACCGAATGATGAACACACTCAAAAATTTAATTCCCATTTAAATATTCAATGAACAAAAATGATGCCAAAGATCAGCGTTGAGTAATTTAAAACGCAAAACGTCCCTAAAACTCAAATGAGCCAAAATCAAGCAATTAGACTTCACACTTTTTTGGATATTCGATAAAAACCAACTTAAGTCAATAAAATGCATTATTTAACCGTTATTTATGTCAACACATGCTCCAAAAATATGATTAGTTCAAAACCCGACCATAAATAGAAATAAACCATCACCAATTGGCAAACATCCAATTTATCGTTCCAAAATGTGTCATACCCCAATAGTACACATTTTTCGAGTGATATTTTTAGATCAATCCTCGAAAAATGCATTAACACAAAAAAATGTCCTTATATGCAATAAATCATCGAAACCGCACATTTCATGATTTTATTTAACAAAATGTGTAAATATCCGAAATGTAACTATTGTACAAGATCTTGTAGAGTCAATTGTACCAAAGATGCCAATCTAATCAAATAAACAACACATTTGATAAATATCAAGGAACACTTAAAGGCTCCAAAATTGACATTTTCAGCATGTACAATGTTTTATTACAACCACTTGAAGCTCACCTTGCGAGGTTAGATCTTCTTAGCCTTTTAGATTTGGTTCTTTTAAACTGTTGCATTATGAAGTTGGAGCTTCTAAGTCATTTGTGACTAGTGTTCAACTGATAGAGATATCAGAATAGCTTCAAAAGGTACTGGGTTCTTAAAGAGAAAAAGATCTGAAGAAGTTCTGAAGACACTTCTGAAGAGGTTCTGAAGAAGTTCTGAAGACACTTCTGAAGAAGTTCTGAAGGAGTTCAGAACCCATTCTGAACTGGTCTGTTATGAATGCTTTGTCACTAGTCTTTCTATTGTATGTATAAATAGATAGTTAGTTAGATTGTTACAACTAATGTTTTCATATACCTTGTAAAGATACATTCTGTAATACAGTACATTCAATCAATACATATTACATTTGGCTATCATCGTTCCTGTTATAATCTTTTCATATATTGATATCTTGATTGTTTGGGTCCTAACATCAACCTTATCGCCAAGAGGTTGTAACTGTTGTTCAATTACCAAATAATCGTCTATGTGCCTCTTACTGTCGATATTTCTTTTAAATATGGAAATGTGAAATCTGGTTGTAAATACGTAACAAATGAAATTTGTGATAACCATGAATAGCAGGGATGAATCATTGTATGAAGAAAATGATTATAAACGATAGTGATTATCCGGTTTGTATACCATACCCTTAAAAACTTTTGATATCTAACAATATGTTAGGAATCTATATGGCAACAAGAGAATATGGTATAATCGAAAAGAAAGTAGGCATATGTAGATGGATTTGAAAGTCAAAAAGAATGTTCATCTAAATTTGTCTAGAACAAGTTTTGTAT
The DNA here is from genome assembly GCA_036898165.1 of Silybum marianum. Classification (NCBI taxonomy): domain Eukaryota; kingdom Viridiplantae; phylum Streptophyta; class Magnoliopsida; order Asterales; family Asteraceae; genus Silybum; species Silybum marianum. The sequence continues at coordinate 10,211,657 of CM072541.1, forward strand.
GGTGGAGCATGGTATTGTTAATTTTTCAAATTAGGGAAACGTAATCTATTAATTTTACATCAGGACAAGGATGAAAAATGTAATTTACATTCATATGTACTTAAAAATATATTTATCATTGTATAAATTAAGATAAGTTTTGAAAATATGTACCTAAAATAGAAAATATGAAACTATAAACACTTAAAATATTAAACCACATATTGAGGGAAGTTCAACAATAACTAAATAAAAGAACACATAACACACAAGTTACGTGCAAAATAGCATGTAATGTTAAAGTAACGGTTAAAACAAGAGTGCACGGGCGACGTTGTGAGAATCACATGTCGTGAGAATCACATGTGATTTTACACGTCATTATAGTTTAAAATAACAAGTGAATCACCTGTTTTATTATTCTTTTTTTAGATATAGTTCTCGTCTGAACCTGAATTTATGCGCAGATAAATATTAGTACATTTAAAAACTCTGTATGTTATAAACGTCCTCGCACTAGCGTTTTAAATGTAATAAAACACCAAATAAATATGAGAACTTATTATGGAAGAATATAAACTGACATAAATATAAATGACTATGCATAAATACCCATATCCATCAACAAAAGAGACTTGAAATTAGTTCCATTGCAAATGGCAGTCTTCCTTTTGTTTTTGATTTTCTCTTCAGGTTGATTACTCTTCTATTTGTTATGTTCATGTGTTTTTCATATTTTGTTGTGGACTAGTGTTTCATATCTTTATTGTTGCAGTGACGAACTTCCCACAACGATCGTATGCGTGTACTTGTAAAAAGAACGCTGATTGCGCCGATCTTATTTGCCCGCCATTTGGTGTTCCAGTGTGTTTGCTTTGTACTTGTCTTTGTGTTGGTAAAGAAGAACGGAAAAATCAGACCTCTCTTGGTGCAAATAAAGCCACCATAACTAGCACCGGAAAAACACACCAAGAACTCGATGTCAAACCCTAGTAGGCATGTTAAGTTTTGTACATGGAATATATTCCAAACTTAAGATTGAATAAAAATTATGGTTTGGTCTATTAATAAACGTTTTTAAAATTTTCATTTCAGACAAAGTATTGTTCTTGGTAAAACGAAAAAAAATAACACTACTGGAAAAATTGTTGAAACACGCTTCTTTTTTTTAGGATAAAATACATTTTTGATATCTATGATTTTCACTCGCTATCAAGTTTGCTATTTACCTTAAACTAAGTACAACTTTAGATAGTGTAGTTGTAATTTTGTTTCAATTTTCGTCTGTGTTACTAAAGGTAGTTAAGAAAGTAAGTTAAGGGTATATTCGTCCTTTTATTGTTTCTCTTACCTTTTCCTTTTTTTATTTTTATTAGATTATATAACACAACATACATATATATAGATACATGTGCGTATTCCATTAGGCCTTTATATAGTTTATTTAATTGGTATGGGTGTATAAAGATAAATTGGTATATTTATCAATATTGATAAATTGGTATATTTCATATTATGAATAACAAATTAAATAGATGAGATTTATAAATATATATATTTGAAATGACTTTTGGGTAATTTAAATTGAAAATCACACACACACACATATATGTTCCTTATGCACCCTTTGCTAAAGCCACTCTTGTAACACACCAATGCATTATAGTACTAATTACATGACTCCAACCGAATGATGAACACACTCAAAAATTTAATTCTCATTTAAATATTCAATGAACAAAAATGATGCCAAAGATCAGCGTTGAGTAATTTAAAACGCAAAACGTCCCTAAAACTCAAATGAGCCAAAATCAAGCAATTAGACTTCACACTTTTTTGGGTATTTGATAAAAACCAACTTAAGTCAATAAAATGCATTATTTAACCGTTATTTATGCCAACACATGCTCCAAAAATATGATTAGTTCAAAACCCGACCATAAATAGAAATAAACCATCACCAATTGACAATCATACAATTTATCTTTCCAAAATGTCTCATACCCCAAGAGTACACATTTTCGACTGACATTTTTAGATCAATCCTCGAAAAATGCATTAAGATAAAAAAAATGTCCTTATATGCAATAAATCATCGAAACCACACATTTCATGATTTTATTTAACAAAATGTCTAAATATCCGAAATGTAACTATTGTACACGATCTTATCGCCAAGTGGTTGTAACTGTTGTTCAATTACCAAATAATCGTCTATGTGCCTCTGACAGTCGATATTTCTTTTAAATATGGAAATGTGAAATCTAGTTGTAAATACGTAACAATTGAAATTTGTGATAACCATGAATAGCAAGGATGAATCATTGTATGAAGAAAATGATTATAAACGATAGTGATTATCCGGCTTGTATACCATACCCTTAAAAACTGGTATATTTATCAATATTGATAAATTGGTATATTTCATATTATGAATAACAAATTAAATAGATGAGATTTATAAATATATATTTGAAATGACCTTTGGGTAATTTAAATTGAAAATCACACACACACACACACATATATGTTCCTTATGCAGCCTTTGCTAAAGCCACTCTTGTAACACTCCAATGCATTATAGTACGAATTACATGACTCCAACCGAATGATGAACACACTCAAAACTTTAATTTCCATTTAAATATTCAATGAACAAAAATGATGCCAAAGATCAGCGTTGAGTAATTTAAAACGCAAAATGTCCCTAAAACTCAAATGAGCCAAAATCAAGCAATTAGACTTCACACTTTTTTGGGTATTCGATAAAAGCTAACTTAAGTCAATAAAATGCATTATTTAACCGTTATTTATGCCAACACATGCTCCAAAAATATGATTAGTTCAAAACCCGACCATAAATAGAAATAAACCATCACCAATTGACAATCATACAATTTATCCTTCCAAAATGTCTCATACCCCAATAGTACACATTTTTCGAGTGATATTTTTAGATCAATGCTCGAAAAATGCATTAACATAAAAAATGTCCTTATATGCAATAAATCATCGAAACCACACATTTCATGATTTTTTATTTAACAAAATGTCTAAATATCCGAAATGCAACTATTGTACAAGATCTTGTAGAGTCAATTGTACCAAAGATGCAAATCTAATCAAATAAACAACACATTTGATAAATATCAAGGAACACTTAAAGGCTCCAAAATAGACATTTTCAACATGTACAACGTTTTATTACAACCACTTGAAGCTCACCTTGCGAGGTTAGATCTTCTTAGCCTTTTTGATTTGGTTCTTTTAAACTCTTGCATTATGAACATGGTGCTTCTAAGTCATTTGTGACTAGTGTTCAACCTTATCGCCGAGGTTGTAACTGTTGTTCAATTACCAAATATTCGTCTATGTGCCTCTGACAGTCGATATTTATTTTATATATGGAAATGTGAAATCAAGTTGTAAATACGTAACAAATGAAATTTGTGATAACCATGAATAGCAAGGATGAATCATTGTATGAAGAAAATGATTATAAACGATAGTGATTATCCGGTTTGTATACCATACCCTTAAAAACTTTTGATATCAAACAATATGTTAGGAATCTATATGGCACCAAGAGAATATGGTATAATCGAAAAGAAAGTTGGCATATGTAGATGGATTTGAAAGTCAAAAAGAATGATCATCTAAATTTGTCTAGAACAAGTTTTGTATGGTGGAGCATTGTATTGTTAATTTTTCAAATTAGGGAAACGTAATCTATTAATTTTACATCAGGACAAGGATGAAAAATGTAATTTACATTAATATGTACTTAAAAATATGTTTATCATTGTATATTTTAAGATTAGTTTTGAAAATATGTACCTAAAATAGAAAATATCAAACTACAAACACTTAAAATATTAAACCACATATTGAGGGAGGTTCAACAATAACTAAATAAAAGAACACATAACACACAAGTTACGTGCAAAATAGCATGTAATGTTAAAGTAACGGTTAAAACAAGAGTGCACGGGCGACGTTGTGAGAATCACATGTCGTGAGAATCACATGTGATTTTACACGTCATTATAGTTTAAAATAACAAGTGAATCACCTGTTTTATTATTCTTTTTTTAGATATAGTTCTCGTCTGAACCTGAATTTATGCGCAAATAAATATTAGTACATTTAAAAACTCTGTATGTTATAAACGTCCTCGCACTAGCGTTTTAAATGTAATAAAACACCAAATAAATATGAGAACTTATTATGGAAGAATATAAACTGACATAAATATAAATGACTGTGCATAAATACCCATATCCCTCAACAAAAGAGACTTGAAATTAGTTCCATTGCAAATGGCAATCTTCCTTTTGTTTTTGATTTTCTCTTCAGGTTGATTACTCTTCTATTTGTTATGTTCATGTGTTTTTAATATTTTGTTGTGGACTAGTGTTTCATATCTTTATTGTTGCAGTGACGAACTTCCCACAACGATCGTATGCGTGTACTTGTAAAAAGAACGCTGATTGCGCCGATCTTATTTGCCCGCCATTTGGTGTTCCAGTGTGTTTGCTTTGTACTTGTCTTTGTGTTGGTAAAGAAGAACGGAAAAATCAGACCTCTCTTGGTGCAAATAAAGCCACCATAACTAGCACCGGAAAAACACACCAAGAACTCGATGTCAAACCCTAGTAGGCATGTTAAGTTTTGTACATGGAATATATTCCAAACTTAAGATTGAATAAAAATTATGGTTTGGTCTATTAATAAACGTTTTTAAAATTTTCATTTCAGACAAAGTATTGTTTTTGGTAAAACGAAAAAAATAACACTACTTTGGAAAAATTGTTGAAACACGCTTCTTTTTTAGGATACAATACATTTTTGATATCTATGATTTTCACTCGCTATCAAGTTTGCTATTTACCTTAAACTAAGTACAACTTTAGATAGTGTAGCTGTAATTTTGTTTCAATTTTCGTCCCTGTTACTAAAGGTAGTTAAGAAAGTAAGTTAAGGGTATATTCGTCCTTTTATTGTTTCTCTTACCTTTTCCTTTTTTTATTTTTATTAGATTATATAACACAACATACATATATATAGATACATGTGCGTATTCCATTAGGCCTTTATATAGTTTATTTAATTGGTATGGGTGTATAAAGATAAATTGGTATATTTATCAATATTGATAAATTGGTATATTTCATATTATGAATAACAAATTAAATAGATGAGATTTATAAATATATATATTTGAAATGACTTTTGGGTAATTTAAATTGAAAATCACACACACACACATATATGTTCCTTATGCACCCTTTGCTAAAGCCACTCTTGTAACACACCAATGCATTATAGTACTAATTACATGACTCCAACCGAATGATGAACACACTCAAAAATTTAATTCTCATTTAAATATTCAATGAACAAAAATGATGCCAAAGATCAGCGTTGAGTAATTTAAAACGCAAAACGTCCCTAAAACTCAAATGAGCCAAAATCAAGCAATTAGACTTCACACTTTTTTGGGTATTTGATAAAAACCAACTTAAGTCAATAAAATGCATTATTTAACCGTTATTTATGCCAACACATGCTCCAAAAATATGATTAGTTCAAAACCCGACCATAAATAGAAATAAACCATCACCAATTGACAATCATACAATTTATCTTTCCAAAATGTCTCATACCCCAATAGTACACATTTTCGACTGACATTTTTAGATCAATCCTCGAAAAATGCATTAAGATAAAAAAATGTCCTTATATGCAATAAATCATCGAAACCACACATTTCATGATTTTATTTAACAAAATGTCTAAATATCCGAAATGTAACTATTGTACAAGATCTTATCGCCAAGTGGTTGTAACTGTTGTTCAATTACCAAATAATCGTCTATGTGCCTCTGACAGTCGATATTTCTTTTAAATATGGAAATGTGAAATCTAGTTGTAAATACGTAACAAATGAAATTTGTGATAACCATGAATAGCAAGGATGAATCATTGTATGAAGAAAATGATTATAAACGATAGTGATTATCCGGCTTGTATACCATACCCTTAAAAACTGGTATATTTATCAATATTGATAAATTGGTATATTTCATATTATGAATAACAAATTAAATAGATGAGATTTATAAATATATATTTGAAATGACCTTTGGGTAATTTAAATTGAAAATCACACACACACACACACATATATGTTCCTTATGCAGCCTTTCCTAAAGCCACTCTTATAACACTCCAATGCATTATAGTACGAATTACATGACTCCAACCGAATGATGAACACACTCAAAACTTTAATTTCCATTTAAATATTCAATGAACAAAAATGATGCCAAAGATCAGCGTTGAGTAATTTAAAACGCAAAATGTCCCTAAAACTCAAATGAGCCAAAATCAAGCAATTAGACTTCACACTTTTTTGGGTATTCGATAAAAGCTAACTTAAGTCAATAAAATGCATTATTTAACCGTTATTTATGCCAACACATGCTCCAAAAATATGATTAGTTCAAAACCCGACCATAAATAGAAATAAACCATCACCAATTGACAATCATACAATTTATCCTTCCAAAATGTCTCATACCCCAATAGTACACATTTTTCGAGTGATATTTTTAGATCAATGCTCGAAAAATGCATTAACATAAAAAATGTCCTTATATGCAATAAATCATCGAAACCAAACATTTCATGATTTTTTATTTAGCAAAATGTCTAAATATCCGAAATGCAACAATTGTACAAGATCTTGTAGAGTCAATTGTACCAAAGATGCAAATCTAATCAAATAAACAACACATTTGATAAATATCAAGGAACACTTAAAGGCTCCAAAATAGACATTTTCAACATGTACAACGTTTTATTACAACCACTTGAAGCTCACCTTGCGAGGTTAGATCTTCTTAGCCTTTTTGATTTGGTTCTTTTAAACTCTTGCATTATGAACATGGTGCTTCTAAGTCATTTGTGACTAGTGTTCAACCTTATCGCCGAGGTTGTAACTGTTGTTCAATTACCAAATATTCGTCTATGTGCCTCTGACAGTCGATATTTATTTTATATATGGAAATGTGAAATCAAGTTGTAAATACGTAACAAATGAAATTTGTGATAACCATGAATAGCAAGGATGAATCATTGTATGAAGAAAATGATTATAAACGATAGTGATTATCCGGTTTGTATACCATACCCTTAAAAACTTTTGATATCAAACAATATGTTAGGAATCTATATGGCACCAAGAGAATATGGTATAATCGAAAAGAAAGTTGGCATATGTAGATGGATTTGAAAGTCAAAAAGAATGATCATCTAAATTTGTCTAGAACAAGTTTTGTATGGTGGAGCATTGTATTGTTAATTTTTCAAATTAGGGAAACGTAATCTATTAATTTTACATCAGGACAAGGATGAAAAATGTAATTTACATTAATATGTACTTAAAAATATGTTTATCATTGTATATTTTAAGATTAGTTTTGAAAATATGTACCTAAAATAGAAAATATCAAACTACAAACACTTAAAATATTAAACCACATATTGAGGGAGGTTCAACAATAACTAAATAAAAGAACACATAACACACAAGTTACGTGCAAAATAGCATGTAATGTTAAAGTAACGGTTAAAACAAGAGTGCACGGGCGACGTTGTGAGAATCACATGTCGTGAGAATCACATGTGATTTTACACGTCATTATAGTTTAAAATAACAAGTGAATCACCTGTTTTATTATTCCTTTTTTAGATATAGTTCTCGTCTGAACCTGAATTTATGCGCAAATAAATATTAGTACATTTAAAAACTCTGTATGTTATAAACGTCCTCGCACTAGCGTTTTAAATGTAATAAAACACCAAATAAATATGAGAACTTATTATGGAAGAATATAAACTGACATAAATATAAATGACTGTGCATAAATACCCATATCCATCAACAAAAGAGACTTGAAATTAGTTCCATTGCAAATGGCAATCTTCCTCTTGTTTTTGATTTTCTCTTCAGGTTGATTACTCTTCTATTTGTTATGTTCATGTGTTTTTAATATTTTGTTGTGGACTAGTGTTTCATATCTTTATTGTTGCAGTGACGAACTTCCCACAACGATCGTATGCGTGTACTTGTAAAAAGAACGCTGATTGCGCCGATCTTATTTGCCCGCCATTTGGTGTTCCAGTGTGTTTGCTTTGTACTTGTCTTTGTGTTGGTAAAGAAGAGCGGAAAAATCAGACCTCTCTTGGTGCAAATAAAGCCACCATAACTAGCACCGGAAAAACACACCAAGAACTCGATGTCAAACCCTAGTAGGCATGTTAAGTTTTGAACATGGAATATATTCCAAACTTAAGATTGAATAAAAATTATGGTTTGGTCTATTAATAAACGTTTTTAAAATTTTCATTTCAGACAAAGTATTGTTTTTGGTAAAACGAAAAAAAATAACACTACCGGAAAAATTGTTGAAACACGCTTCTTTTTTTTAGGATAAAATACATTTTTGATATCTATGATTTTCACTCGCTATCAAGTTTGCTATTTACCTTAAACTAAGTACAACTTTAGATAGTGTAGTTGTAATTTTGTTTCAATTTTCGTCTGTGTTACTAAAGGTAGTTAAGAAAGTAAGTTAAGGGTATATTCGTCCTTTTATTGTTTCTCTTACCTTTTCCTTTTTTTATTTTTATTAGATTATATAACACAACATACATATATATAGATACATGTGCGTATTCCATTAGGCCTTTATATAGTTTATTTAATTGGTATGGGTGTATAAAGATAAATTGGTATATTTATCAATATTGATAAATTGGTATATTTCATATTATGAATAACAAATTAAATAGATGAGATTTATAAATATATATATTTGAAATGACTTTTGGGTAATTTAAATTGAAAATCACACACACACACATATATGTTCCTTATGCACCCTTTGCTAAAGCCACTCTTGTAACACACCAATGCATTATAGTACTAATTACATGACTCCAACCGAATGATGAACACACTCAAAAATTTAATTCTCATTTAAATATTCAATGAACAAAAATGATGCCAAAGATCAGCGTTGAGTAATTTAAAACGCAAAACGTCCCTAAAACTCAAATGAGCCAAAATCAAGCAATTAGACTTCACACTTTTTTGGGTATTTGATAAAAACCAACTTAAGTCAATAAAATGCATTATTTAACCGTTATTTATGCCAACACATGCTCCAAAAATATGATTAGTTCAAAACCCGACCATAAATAGAAATAAACCATCACCAATTGACAATCATACAATTTATCTTTCCAAAATGTCTCATACCCCAATAGTACACATTTTCGACTGACATTTTTAGATCAATCCTCGAAAAATGCATTAAGATAAAAAAATGTCCTTATATGCAATAAATCATCGAAACCACACATTTCATAATTTTATTTAACAAAATGTCTAAATATCCGAAATGTAACTATTGTACAAGATCTTATCGCCAAGTGGTTGTAAGCATTGTTCAATTACCAAATAATCGTCTATGTGCCTCTGACAGTCGATATTTCTTTTAAATATGGAAATGTGAAATCTAGTTGTAAATACGTAACAAATGAAATTTGTGATAACCATGAATAGCAAGGATGAATCATTGTATGAAGAAAATGATTATAAACGATAGTGATTATCCGGCTTGTATACCATACCCTTAAAAACTGGTATATTTATCAATATTGATAAATTGGTATATTTCATATTATGAATAACAAATTAAATAGATGAGATTTATAAATATATATTTGAAATGACCTTTGGGTAATTTAAATTGAAAATCACACACACACACACATATATGTTCCTTATGCAGCCTTTGCTAAAGCCACTCTTATAACACTCCAATGCATTATAGTACGAATTACATGACTCCAACCGAATGATGAACACACTCAAAACTTTAATTTCCATTTAAATATTCAATGAACAAAAATGATGCCAAAGATCAGCGTTGAGTAATTTAAAACGCAAAATGTCCCTAAAACTCAAATGAGCCAAAATCAAGCAATTAGACTTCACACTTTTTTGGGTATTCGATAAAAGCTAACTTAAGTCAATAAAATGCATTATTTAACCGTTATTTATGCCAACACATGCTCCAAAAATATGATTAGTTCAAAACCCGACCATAAATAGAAATAAACCATCACCAATTGACAATCATACAATTTATCCTTCCAAAATGTCTCATACCCCAATAGTACACATTTTTCGAGTGATATTTTTAGATCAATGCTCGAAAAATGCATTAACATAAAAAATGTCCTTATATGCAATAAATCATCGAAACCACACATTTCATGATTTTTTATTTAGCAAAATGTCTAAATATCCGAAATGCAACAATTGTACAAGATCTTGTAGAGTCAATTGTACCAAAGATGCAAATCTAATCAAATAAACAACACATTTGATAAATATCAAGGAACACTTAAAGGCTCCAAAATAGACATTTTCAACATGTACAACGTTTTATTACAACCACTTGAAGCTCACCTTGCGAGGTTAGATCTTCTTAGCCTTTTTGATTTGGTTCTTTTAAACTCTTGCATTATGAACATGGTGCTTCTAAGTCATTTGTGACTAGTGTTCAACCTTATCGCCGAGGTTGTAACTGTTGTTCAATTACCAAATATTCGTCTATGTGCCTCTGACAGTCGATATTTATTTTATATATGGAAATGTGAAATCAAGTTGTAAATACGTAACAAATGAAATTTGTGATAACCATGAATAGCAAGGATGAATCATTGTATGAAGAAAATGATTATAAACGATAGTGATTATCCGGTTTGTATACCATACCCTTAAAAACTTTTGATATCAAACAATATGTTAGGAATCTATATGGCACCAAGAGAATATGGTATAATCGAAAAGAAAGTTGGCATATGTAGATGGATTTGAAAGTCAAAAAGAATGATCATCTAAATTTGTCTAGAACAAGTTTTGTATGGTGGAGCATTGTATTGTTAATTTTTCAAATTAGGGAAACGTAATCTATTAATTTTACATCAGGACAAGGATGAAAAATGTAATTTACATTAATATGTACTTAAAAATATGTTTATCATTGTATATTTTAAGATTAGTTTTGAAAATATGTACCTAAAATAGAAAATATCAAACTACAAACACTTAAAATATTAAACCACATATTGAGGGAGGTTCAACAATAACTAAATAACAAAACACATAACACACAAATTACGTGCAAAATAGCATGTAATGTTAAAGTGACGGTTAAAACAAGAGTGCACGGGCGACGTCGTGAGAATCATATGTGATTTTACATGTCATTATAGTTTAAAATAACAAGTGAATCGCCTGTTTTATTATTCTCTTTTTAGATATAGTTCTCGTCTGAACCTGAATCTATGCGCAAATAAATATTAGTACATTTAAAAACTCTGTATGTTATAAACGTCCTCGCACTAGCGTTTTAAATGTAATAAAACACCAAATAAATATGAGAACTTATTATGGAAGAATATAAACTGACATAAATATAAAAGAGACTTGAAATTAGTTCCATTGCAAATGGCAATCTTCCTTTTGTTTTTGATTTTTGCTTCAGGTTGATTACTCTTCTATTAGTTATGTTCATATGTTTTTAATATTTTGTTGTGGACTAGTGTTTCATATTTTTATTGTTGCAGGTATGACGAACTTCCCACAAGGATCGTATGTGTTTAGTTGTAAAAAGAACGCTGATTGCGCCGATCTTATTTGCCCGCCATTTGGTGTTTCAGTGTGTTTGCTTTGTACTTGTCTTTGTGTTGGTAAAGAAGAAGGGAAACATTATACCACTCTTGGTGCAAATAAAGCCACCATAACTAGCACCAAAAAAACACACCAAGAACTCGATGTCAAACCCGAGTAGGCATGTGAAGGTTTGTACATGGAATATATTAGAAACTTAGGATTGAATAAAAATTATGGTTTGGTCTATTAATAAACGTTTTTAAAATTTTCATTTCAAACAAAGTATTGTTCTTGGTAAAACGAAAAAAAAATAACACTACTAGAAAAATTGTTGAAACACGCTTCCTTTTTTTAGGGTAAAATACATTTTTGATCTGTATGGTTGTCACTCGCTATCAAGTTTGCTATTTACCTTAAACTAAGTACAACTTTAGATAGAGTAGCTGTAATTTTGTTTCAATTTTCGTCCCTGTTACTAAAGGTAGTTAAGAAAGTAAGTTAAGGGTATATTCGTCCTTTTACTGTTTTTCTTACCTTTTCCTTTTTTTATTTTTATTAGATTATGTAACACAACATACATATATATATAGATACATGTGCGTATTCCATTAGGCCTTTATATAGTTTATTTAATTGGTATGGGTGTATAAAGATAAATTGGTTTATTTATCAATATTGATAAATTGGTATATTTCATATTATGAATAACAAATTAAATAGATGAGATTTATAAATATATATTTGAAATGACCTTTGGTTAATTTAAATTGAAAATTACACACACACACACATATATGTTCCTTTTGCACCCTTTGCTAATACCACTCTTGTAACACTCAAATGCATTATTGTAAGAATTATATGACTCCAACCGAATGATGAACACACTCAAAAATTTAATTCCCATTTAAATATTCAATGAACAAAAATGATGCCAAAGATCAGCGTTGAGTAATTTAGAACGCAAAACGTCCCTAAAACTCAAATGAGCCAAAATCAAGCAACTAGACTTCACACTTTTTTGGGTATCCGATAAAAACCAACTTAAGTCAATAAAATGCATTATTTAACCGTTATTTATGCCAACACATGCTCCAAAAATATGATTAGTTCAAAACCCGACCATAAATAGAAATAAACCATCACCAATTGGCAATCATACAATTTATCCTTCCAAAATGTGTCATACCCCAATAGTACACATTTTTCGAGTGATATTTTTAGATCAATGCTCGAAAAATGCATTAACATAAAAAAATGTCCTTATATGCAATAAATCATCGAAACCGCACATTTCATGATTTTATTTAACAAAATGTGTAAATATCCGAAATGTAACTGTCGTACAAGATCTTGTAGAGTCAATTGTACCAAAGATGCCAATCTAATCAAATAAACAACACATTTGATAAATATCAAGGAACACATAAAGGCTCCAAAATAGACATTTTCAGCATGTACAACGTTTTATTACAACCACTTGAACCTCACCTTGCGAGGTTAGATCTTCTTAGCCTTTTAGATTTGGTTCTTTTAAACTCTTGCATTATGAAGTTGGTGCTTCTAAGTCATTTGTGACTAGTGTTCAACCTTATCGCCAAGAGGTTGTAACTGTTGATCAATTACCAAATAATCGTCTATGTGCTTCTGACAGTCGATATTTCTTTTAAATATGGAAATGTGAAATCTAGTTGTAAATATGTAACAAATGAAATTTGTGATAACCATGCATAGCAAGGATGAATCATTGTATGAAGAAAATGATTATAAACGATAGTGATTATCCGGTTTGTATACCATACCCTTAAAAACTTTCGATATCTAACAATATGTTAGGAATCTATATGGCACCAACAGAATATGGTATAATCGAAAAGAAAGTTGGCATATGTAGATGGATTTGAAAGTCAAAAAGAATGATCATCTAAATTTGTCTAGAACAAGTTTTGTATGGTGGAGCATTGTATTGTTAATTTTTCAAACTAGGGAAACGTAATCTATTAATTTTACATCAGGACAAGGATGAAAAATGTAATTTACATTAATATGTACTTAAAAATATATTTATCATTGTATATTTTAAGATAAATTTTGAAAATATGTACCTAAAATAGAAAATATCAAACTACAAACACTTAAAATATTAAACCACATATTGAGGGAGGTTCAACAATAAGTAAATAAAAGAACACATAACACACAAGTTACGTGCAAAATAGCAAGTATTGTTAAAGTAACGGTTAAAACAAGAGTGCACGGGCGACGTCGTGAGAATCACATGTGATTTTACACGTCATTATAGTTTAAAATAACAAGTGAATCGCCTGTTTTATTATTCTTTTTTTAGATATAGTTCTCGTCTGAACCGGAATCTATGCGCAAATAATATTAGTACATTTTTAAAACTCTATATGTTATAAACGTCCTCGCACTAGCATTTCTAATGTAATAAAACACCAAATAAATATGAGAACTTATTATGGAAGAATATTAACTGACATAAATATAAAAGACTATGTATAAATACCCATATCCATCAACAAAAGAGACTTGAAATTAGTTCCATTGCAAATGGCAATCTTCCTTTTGTTTTTTATTTTTGCTTCAGGTTGATTACTCTTCTATTTGTTATGTTCATGTGTTTTTAATATTTTGTTGTGGACTAGTGTTTCATATCTTTATTGTTGCATGTATGACGAACTTCCCACAACGATCGTATGCGTGTACTTGTAAAAAGAACGCTGATTGCACCGATCTTATTTGCCCGCCATTTGGTGTTCCAGTGTGTTTGCTTTGTACTTGTCTTTGTGTTGGTAAAGAAGAAGGGAAAAATCAGACCACCCTTGGTGCAAATAAAGCCACCATAACTAGCACCGGAAAAACACACCAAGAACTCGATGTCAAACCCTAGTAGGCATGTTAAGTTTTGTACATGGAATATATTCCAAACTTAGGATTGAATAAAAATTATGGTTTGGTCTATTAATAAATGTTTTTAAAATTTTCATTTCAAACAAAGTATTGTTCTTGGTAAAATGAAAAAAAAATAACACTACTGGAAAAATTGTTGAAACACGCTTCCTTTTTTTAGGGTAAAATACATTTTTGATCTCTATGGTTGTCACTCGCTATCAAGTTTGCTATTTACCTTAAACTAAGTACAACTTTAGATAGTGTAGCTGTAATTTTGCTTCAATTCGTCCCTGTTAGTAAAGGTAGTTAAGAAAGTAAGTTAAGGGTATATTCGTCCTTTTACTGTTTTTCTTACCTTTTCCTTTTTTTTTTATTAGATTATATAACACAACATACATATTTATATAGATACATGTGCGTATTCCATTAGGCCTTTATATAGTTTATTTAATTGGTATGGGTGTATAAAGATAAATTGGTTTATTTATCAATATTGATAAATTGGTATATTTCATATTATGAATAACAAATTAAATAGATGAGATTTATAAATATATATTTTAAATGACCTTTGGGTAATTTAAATTGAAAATCACACACACACACACACTTATATGTTCCTTTTGCACCCTTTGCTAAAGTCACTCTTGTAACACTCCAATGCATTATAGTACGAATTACATGACTCCAACCGAATGATGAACACACTCAAAAATTTAATTCCCATTTAAATATTCAATGAACAAAAATGATGCCAAAGATCAGCGTTGAATAATTTAAAACGCAAAACGTCCCTAAAACTCAAATGAGCCAAAATCAAGCAATTAGACTTCACACTTTTTTGGGTATTCGATAAAAACCAACTTAAGTCAATAAAATGCATTATTTAACCGTTATTTATGCCAAAACATGCTCCAAAAATATGATTAGTTCAAAACCCGACCATAAATAGAAATAAACCATCACCAATTGACAATCATACAATTTATCCTTCCAAAATGTCTCATACCCCAATAGTACACATTTTTCGAGTGATATTTTTAGATCAATGCTTGAAAAATGCATTAACATAAAAAAATGTCCTTATATGCAATAAATCATCAAAACCACACATTTCATGTTTCTTATATAACAAAATGTCTAAATATCCGAAATGTGACTATTGTACAACGTATTTGATAAATATCCAAAACCCCAATTATACCAAAGATGCAAATCTAATCAAATAAACAACACATTTGATAAATATCAAGGAACACTTAAAGGCTCCATAATAGACATTTTCAGCATGTACAATGTTTTATTACAACGACTTGAAGCTCACCTTGCGAGGTTAGATCTTCTTAGCCTTTTAAATTTGGTTCTTTTTAACTCTTGCATTATGAACTTGGTGCTTCTAAGTCATTTGTGACTAGTGTTCAACCTTATCGCCAAGAGGTTGAAATTGTTGTTCAATTACCAAATACTCGTCTATGTGCCTCTGACTGTCGATATTTCTTTTAAATATGGAAATGTGAAATCTAGTTGTAAATACGTAACAAATCAAATTTGTGATAACCATGAATAGCAAGGATGAATCATTGTATGAAGAAAATGGTTATAAACGATAGTGATTATCCGGTTTGTATACCATATCCTTAAACACTTTTGATATCCAACAATATGTTAGGAATCTATATGGGACCAAGAGAATATGGTATAATCGAAAAGAAAGTTGGCATATGTAGATGGATTTGAAAGTCAAAAAGAATGATCATCTAAATTTGTCTAGAACAAGTTTTGTATGGTGGAGCATTGTATTGTTAATTTTTCAAATTAGGGAAACGTAATCTATTAATTTTACATCATGACAAGGATGAAAAATGTAATTTACATTAATATGTACTTAAAAATATATTTATCATTGTATTTTTTAAGATAAGTTTTGAAAATATGTACCTAAAATAGAAAATATCAAACTACAAACACTTAAAATATTAAACCACATATTGAGGGAGGTTCAACAATAACTAAATAAAAGAACACACAACACACAAGTTACGTGCAAAATAGCATGTAATGTTCAAGTAACGGTTAAAACAAGAGTGCACGTGCGACGTCGTGAGAATCACATGTGATTTAAAACGTCATTATAGTTTAAAATAACAAGTGAATCGCCTGTTTTATTATTCTTTTTTTAGATATAGTTCTCGTCTGAACCTGAATCTATGCGCAAATAAATAATAGTACATTTAAAAACTCTGTATGTTACAAACGTCCTCGCACTAGCGTTTTAAATGTAATAAAACACCAAATAAATATGAGAACTTATTATGGAAGAATATAAACTGACATAAATATAAAAGACTATGTATAGATACCCATATCCATCAACAAAAGAGACTTGAAATTAGTTCCATTGCAAATGGCAATCTTCCTTTTGTTTTTGATTTTTGCTTCAGGTTGATTACTCTTCTATTTGTTATGTTCATGTGTTTTTAATGTTTTGTTGTGAACTAGTGTTTCATATCTCTATTGTTGCAGGTATGACGAAATTCCCACAACGATCGTATGCGTGTACTTGTAAAAAAACGATGATTGCGCCGATCTTATTTGCCCGCCATTTGGTGTTCCAGTGTGTTTGCTTTGTACTTGTCTTTGTGTTGGTAAAGAAGAAGGGAAAAATCAGACCACTCTTGGTGCAAATAAATCCACCATAACTAGCACCGGAAAAACACACCAAGAACTCGATGTCAAACCCTAGTAGGCATGTTAAGTTTTGTACATGGAATTTATTCCAAACTTAGGATTGAATAAAAATTATGGTTTGGTCTATTAATAAACGTTTTTAAAATTTTCATTTCAAAACAAACTATTGTTCTTGGTAAAACGAAAAAAAATAACACTATTGGAAAAATTGTTGAAACACGCTTCCTTTTTTTAGGGTAAAATACATTTTTGATCTCTATGGTTGTCACTCGCTATCAAGTTGTCTATTTACCTTAAACTAAGTACAACTTTAGATAGTGTAGCTGTAATTTTGTTTCAATTTTTGTCCCTGTTACTAAAGGTAGTTAAGAAAGTAAGTTAAGGGTATATTCGTCCTTTTACTGTTTTTCTTACCTTTTCCTTTTTTTTTATTATTATTAGATTATATAACACAACATACATATATATATATATAGATACATGTGCGCATTCCATTAGGCCTTTATTGTCACACCCCGCTAAAGCGGAAACACAGGGTAAGACAGTTCAAGTTCACAGCAGTAGGAATATAAACACCAACCATACATTCATAAATAGAACATCAACGTTTACAGTTTAAAAGTTTATAATTCGACAACTTTGTCTTAACAAACAAATTACATCAAACTAAAAAGATACATATAAAATCTTGATTGGTGTTCCACAAAAATAAACTAAGCTGGATCGGTTACCTTCTTATCTTCCTGTAAAGCATGTTAAAACAAAGTGTCAACTACAAAGAGTTGGTCAGTTCACAGGTTTTTCATATGCACAAAACATTTTATATGCAAGGTATAGAAATAGCGAAGCAGAAGTCGCATCAATATTAAACATTTCAATTTTTATGAGCAAATATGCAAATTACTTTTACACATGATATTTAACTATTGAGCCACTACTAAGCCTAAACGAGATTCTACGCCCCACGAACTACCTCAGCGGTGGAACTAAAGTCCACATGTGTAGAGCATTCTTAATTGATAAAGTGCACCCCTACTTGCTACTTAGGTGGGTATGTCAACCAAATAGCGCTATCCACAAATATCATCGGATCAAATAAACAGAGTTAAATAGTAGTGTAACACAGGGACTTCACATAACTCAACATATCATTTGTAAATTATCAATTTACTCATCATAACAATTTATATAATTTTCATTCAATCATATAAATCAATTCACTTTCTTTTAAATCGACATGCTTTACACCCCAAAACGCAATAAACATTTAAAAGAGGGGCTGTGAATACTCACCTTTGTGCAAAGCTCCGCTACTCCGAAGCACGATATGATCCTCACCCAAAGGCCTACCGATTCCCTAACAAAGAGAAATTCCCAAAAACCATCACTTATGGATCTAAAACTACTTATGGAGGTGAATAAGTCTTAAGTTTATAAATGTCCACATGCATCCAACTCGATTGTCTATAGTCCAATTATACATAATGCACCTATGCTCGTTAATATAGTAATTTATACCGTAAATTGTGTTATAAACCATCAAATGATCAATAATTGTTAAAATCAAGAAATTCCAGAATTTCACTTCTGGACAGAAACTTTTAGTACTCAAAATGTTCAAAATGTAGAGACTTCCAAAATGACATACTTTCCCATATTTAATATGTGATATGGTAATGGGTTATGGTCATTGTGACCAAATTTAAGGCATTTTGGAAATGTAAAAATGATTCAAATAATTTATGCAATGCAAAGGGTCACAACTGGTATGGCAGATTATACCATGTTAGCAAATCACTCATTTGAGGAGTTCTACTCAATGTTTTATAGAATTTCCAGTTGGATTGGAATCATAACTCATAAGGGAAACTTTTGAGATAAGAATCACTGATTTTGAAGAAGTTATGAAGGAGATATGGCACTACAAAGTTGCATGCACAATTCTGTCATTAGCTGACAAATTGCACACTTAACTTTAATAAACTAGTTAATGCCTCAAAACTTCATACTTTTGTATGAAACTGGATTCATACGAATCCTAACTCATAAAATAAAGTTTTAGAAGAAGAATCATGCATTAAAGACAAATAACAAAGGAGATACTAACATACAAAGTAGAGTTTAGCTGCTGGTGGTTTCACAGATTGCACACCTAAAGTATTTTAGGTGTTTGAAGGGTCAAAACTCCATATTTTTAAGTGATTCAACTTGCAAACTGAATATAACTCATAAAAATAGCTCTCAAAAGAAAAATCATCCTTTTTTAATGAGTTTTGAAAGAAATATGGCCATTTGAACAAGCATGCACAAATCTGTCATTGGTTGACAGTTTGCACACTCATTTTGTTTCAATTAGTTGGAATCTCAAATCACCATTTTTTTAATGAAATCAGTGGCATTTGAAAGGTAACTCATTAAATTAACTTTCCAGAAGAAAAATCAAGTAATTTGGATGAGTATTCAAAATGTTATGGTCGTTCAAAGTAGGGTTTGCCTACCGTTGAACTTCCATATGCACATGCATCTTGATATGAGCATTTGGGGGGTCAAAACTCAATATTTTTGAGTGAGACCACTTGGATTAGAACCCAAACTCACTAAATAAACTTGTAGAAAGAAGATTCATGACATTTGAACATGTTTATTGCAAGAAATGGACGATTTTTGCACATGCAATAAATCTGTCAGCACCAAAAATCTCCATTGTTGTTCAAAAACACATAAAATCATGATTTTTAACCATTTTCTTGAGTTTTATTGTTTGGTCATAGATTAACACCATTATATGAACATTTTTACATGTTTTTGGTGTGTAATCTCTCCATAAACTCAGAAATGGTGGAGGTTTAGAAGAAGAAGGTTCAAAATACAAGAAATAATGGGGTTTTCACCCAGAAATGGTAAGAAAAAGAATGAAAGGATGTTTGTACTTACTTGGATGATGATATGTGTTGATTGTCTTCAAAAATACTTGCTCTTAGGTGGATTTTAGATGGAAACTATGGCTGGAACTCTTTTGAGAGAAAGAAAAGAAAGAGACGGAGAAGAGAGAAGTAAATAAGTCTCTTTGTTTCTAGAGAGAGAGAGATTTGAATTTTTGAGTTTGAAAATGAGCAAAATGAAGAAAAACTGGTTTTTATATGTGAATTTTAAGGGGGGGGGGGTCCGGCCATAGGATGGGCCCTACCCAAACCAAATTTTTAAAAAAAAAATCATCTTAAGCCCAAAATGATAAAATTAAAAGTCCATTTCTCAATTTTTGGCCTTTTTCCTTCAAGTATGAGTTCAAAATGGTTAAATTCAATTAAAAATAAAAAGTTTTATTTTTGAAACTTTAAAAGTTCATATTTTATAATAATTGGGTATAAAATAGAGCATTTGGCACTATATAGGACGTTTTAGACAGTTACAGGTCGGAACCAGACATTTTAAGCGACTACCGGAAATGATAAGGATTTTTCGGCCATTCTAAACCAACTAACTTCTATTCTTAAAATTAAACTATATAAACACTAATAAACTTAATAGAAGCTAACCTGAAAGCTCAAATTTTGACAGTTGTCACATTTATATAGTTTATTTAATTGGTATGGGTGTATAAAGATAAATTGGTATATTTATCAATATTGATAAATTTGTATATTTCATATTATGAATAACAAATTAAATAGATGAGATTTATAAATATATATTTGAAATGCACTTTGGGTAATTTAAATTGAAAATCACAAACACACACACACACACATATGTTCCTTATGCACCCTTTGCTAAAGCCACTCTTGTAACACTCTAATGCATTATAGTACGAATTACATGACTCCAACCCAATGATGAACACACTAAAAAATTTAATTCCCATTTAAATATTCAATGAACAAAAATGATGCCAAAGATCAGCGTTGAGTAATTTAAAACGCAAAACGTCCCTAAAACTCAAATGTGCCAAAATCAGCAATTAGACTTCACACTTTTTTCGGTATTCGATAAAAACCAACTTAAGTCAATAAAATGCATTATTTAACCGTTATTTATGCCAACACATGCGCCAGAAATATGATTAGTTCAAAACCCGACCATAAATAGAAATAAACCATACCAATTGACAATCATACAATTTATCCTTCCAAAATGTCTCATACGCCAATAGTACACATTTTTCGGGTGATATTTTTAGATCAATGCTCGAAAAATGCATTAACATAAAAAAATGTCCTTATATGCAATAAATCATCAAAACCACACATTTCATGATTTTATTTAACAAAATGTCTAGATATCCGAAATGTAACTATTGTACAAGATCTTCTAGAGTCAATTGTACCAAAGATGCAAATCTAATCAAATAAACAACACATTTGATAAATATCAAGGAACACTTAAAGGCTCCAAAATAGACATTTTCAACATGTACAACGTTTTATTACAACCACTTGAACCTCACCTTGCAAGGTTAGATCTTCTTAGCCTTTTAGATTTGGTTCTTTTTAACTCTTGCATTATGAACTTGGTGTTTCTAAGTCATTTGTGACTAGTGTTCAACCTTATCGCCAAGAGGTTGAAAATGTTGTTCAATTACCAAATAATCGTCTATGTGCCTCTGACAGTCGATATTTCTTTTAAATATGGAAATGTGAAATCTCGTTGTAAAAACGTAACAAATGAAATTTGTGATAACCATGAATAACAAGGATGAATCATTGTATGAAGAAAATTATTATAAACGATAGTGATTATCCGGTTTGTATACCATACCCTTAAAAAATTTTAATATCTAACAATATGTTAGGAATCTATATGCTACCAACAGAATATGGTATAATCGAAAAGAAAGTTGGCATATGTAGATGGATTTGAAAAGTCAAAAAGAATGATCATCTAAATTTGTCTAGAACAAGTTTTGTATGGTGGAGCATTGTATTGTTAATTTTTCAAAATAGGGAAACGTAATCTATTAATTTTACATCAGGACAAGGATGAAAAATGTAATTTACATTAATATGCACCTAAAAATATATTTATCATTGTATATTTTAAGCTAAGTTTTGAAAATATGTACCTAAAATAGAAAATATCAAACTACAAACACTTAAAATATTAAACCACATATTGAGGGAGATACAACAATAACTAAATAAAAGAACACATAACACACAAGTTACGTGCAAAATAGCAAGTATTGTTAAAACAAGAGTGCACCGGCGACGTCGTGAGAAGCACATGTGATTTTACACGTCATTATAGTTTAAAATAACAAGTGAATCGCCTGTTTTATTATTCTTTTTTTAGATATAGTTCTCGTCTGAACCTGAATCTATGCGCAAATAAATATTAGTACATTTAAAAACTCGGTATGTTATAAACGTCCTCGCACTAGCGTTTTAAATGTAATAAAACACCAAATAAATATGAGAACTTATTATGGAAGAATATAAACTGACATAGATATAAAAGACTATGTATAAATATCCATAGCCATCAACAAAAGAGATTTGAAATTAGTTCCATTGCAAATGGCAATATTCCTTTTGTTTTTTATTTTTGCTTCAGGTTGATTACTCTTCTATTTGTTATGTGCTTGTGTTTTTAATATTTTGTTGTGGACTAGTGTTTCATACCAAGAACTCGATGTCAAACCTTTGTAGGCATGTTCAGTTTTGTACAAGGAATATATTCCAAATATAAGATTGAATAAAAATTATGGTATGGTCTATTAATAAACGTTTTCAAAATTTTCATTTCAAACAAAGTATTGTTCTTGGTAAAGCGAAAGAAATAACACTACTGAAAAAATTGTCGAAACACGCTTCCTTTTTTGAGGGTAAAATACATTTTTGATCTCTGTGGTTGTCACTCCATATCAAGTTTGCTCTCTACTTTAAACTAAGTATAACTTTAGATGGTATAGCCGTAATTTTGTTTCAATTTTCGTCCCTGTTACTAAAGGTAGTTAAGAGAGTAAGTTAAGGGTATATTCGTTCTTTTACTGTTTTTCTTACTTGTTCCTCTTTTTTCTTTTTATTAGATTATATAACACAACATACATATATATAGATACATGTGTGTATTGCAATAGGTCTTTATATAGTTTATTTAATTGGTAATTTAAAACGTAAAACGTCCCTAAAAGTCAAATGAGCCAAAATCAAACCATTAGACTTCACACTTCTTTGTGTATTCGATAAAAACCAACATAAGTAAATAAAATGCATTATTTAACCGTTGTTTATGCCAACACATGCTCCAAAAGTATGATTAATTCAAAACCCGACCAGAAATAGAAATAAACCATCACCAATTGAATATCATACAATTTATCCTTTCAAAATGTCTCAAACCCCAATAGTACACATTTTTCGAGTGATTTATACGATCAATGCTCGAAAAATGCATTAACATAAAAAATGTCCTTATATGCAATAAATCATCAAAACCACACATTTCATGTTTTTATTTAACAAAATGTCTAAATATCCGAAATGTAACTATTGTACAAGATCTTATAGAGTCAATTGTACCAAAGATGCAAATCTAATCAAATAAACAACACATTTGATAAATATCAAGGCACACTTAAAGGCTTCAAAATAGACATTTTCAGCATGCACAACGTTTTATTACAACCACTTGAAGCTCACCTTTCGAGGTTAGATCTTCTTAGCCTTTTAGATTTGGTTCTTTTAAACTCTTGCATTATGAACTTGGTGCTTCTAAGTCATTTGTGACTACTGTCCAACCTTATCGCCAAGATGTTGTAACTGTTGTTCAATTACCAAATAATCGTTTATGTGCCTCTCACTGTCGATATTTCTTTTAAATATGGAAATGTGAAATCTCGTTATAAATACGTAACAAATGAAATTTTTGAAAACCATTTATAACAAGGATGAATCATTGTATGAAGAAAATGATTTTAAACGTTAGTGATTATCCGGTTTGTATACCATACCCAAGTGAATATGTTATAATCGAAAACAAAGTTGGTATATGTATATGGATTTGAAAGTCAAAAAGAATGATCATCTAAATTTTTCTAGAACAAGTTTTGTATGGTGGAGCATTGTATTGTTAATTTTTCAAATTACGGAAACGTAATCTATTAATTTTACATAAGGACAAGGATGAAAAATGTAATTTACATTAATATCTACTTAAAAATATATTTATCATTGTATATTTGAAGATAGGTTTTGAAAATATGTACCTAAAATAGAAAATATCAAACTACAAACACTTAAAATATTAAACCACATACTGAGGGAGGTTTAACAATAGCTAAATAAAAGAACACATAACACACAAGTTAGGTGCAAAGTAGCATGTAATGTTAAAGTAACGGTTAAAACAAGAGTGCACGGGTGACGTCGTGAGAATCACATGTGATTTTACACGTCATTATAGTTTAAAATAACAAGTGAATCGCCTGTTTTATTTTTTTTTTTTAGATATAGTTCTCGTCTGAACCTGAATATATGCGCAAATAAATATTAGTACATTTAAAAACTCTGTATGTTATAAACGTCCTCGCACTAGCGTTTTAAATGTAATAAAACACCAAATAAATACGAGAACTTATTAAGGAAGAATATAAACTGACATAAATATAAAAGACTATGCATAAATACCCATATCCATGAACATAAGAGATTTGAAATTAGTTCCATTGCAAATGGCAATCTGCCTTTTGTTTTTGATTTTTGCTTCAGGTTGATTACTCATCTATTTGTTATGTGCATGTGTTTTTAATATTTTGTAGTGGACTAGTCTTTCATATCTCTATTGTTGCAGGTATGACGAACTTCCCACAAGGATCGTATGCATGTACTTGTAAAAAGAACGCTGATTGCGCCGATCTTGTTTGCCCGCCATTTGGTGTTCCAGTGTGTTTGCTTTGTACTTGTCTTTGTGTTGGTAAAGAAGAAGGGAAAAATCAGACCACTCTTGGTGCAAATAAAGCCACCATAACTAGCACCGGAAAAACACACCAAGAACTCGATGTCAAACCCTAGTAGGCATGTTCAGTTTTGTACATGGAATATATTCCAAACATAAGATTGAATAAAAATTATGGTATGGTTTATTAATAAACGTTTTTAAAATTTTCATTTCAAACAAAGTATTGTTCTTGGTAATACGAAAGAAATAACACAACTGGAAAAATTGTTGAAAAACGCTTCCTTTTTTGAGGGTAAAATACATTTTTGATCTCTGTGGTTGTCACTCGATATCAAGTTTGCTCTTTACCTTAAACTAAGTACAACTTTAGATAGTGTAGCTGTAATTTTGTTTCAATTTTTGTCCCTGTTACTAAAGGTAGTTAAGAAAGTAAGTTAAGGGTATATTCGTCCTTTTACTGTTTTTCTTACCTTTTCCTTTTTGTTCTTTTTATTAGATTAAATAACACAACATACATATATATAGATACATTTGTGTATTGCAATAGGTCTTTATATAGTTTATATAATTGGTATGGGTGTATATAGTTAAATTGGTATATTTATCAATATTGATAAATTGGTATATTTCATATTATGAATAATAAATTAGATAGATGAGATTTATAGATATATATTTGAAATGACCTTTGGGTAATTTAAATTGAAAATCACACACACACATATATATGTTCCTTATGCACCCTTTGCTAAAACCACTTTTGTAACACTCCAATGCTTTATAGTATGTATTACATGACCCGACCGAATGATGCACAGACTCAAAAATTTAATTCCCAATTAAATATTCAATGAACACAAATGATGCCAAATATTATTATTGAGTAATTTAAAATGTAAACCGTCCCTAAAACTCAAATGAGCCAAAATCTCACCATTAGACTTCACACTTCTTTGTGTAATCGATAAAAACCAACATAAGTCAATAAAATGCATTATTTAACCGTTGTTTGTGCCAACACATGATCCAAAAGTATGATTAGTTCAAAACCCGTCCATAAATAGAAATAAACCATCACCAATTGAAAATCATACAATTTATCCTTTCAAAATGTCTCAAACCCCAATAGTACACATTTTTCGAGTGATTTATAAGATCAATGCTCGAAAAATGCATTAACATAAAAAAATGTCCTTATATGCAATAAATCATCAAAACCACACATTTCATGATTTTATTTAACAAAATGTCTAAATATCCGAAAAGTAACTATTGTACTAGATCTTATAGAGTCAATTGTACCAAAGATGCAAATCTAATCAAATAAACAACACATTTGAAAAATATCAAGGCACACTTAAAGGCTTCAAAATAGACATTTTCAGCATGTACAACGTTTTATTACAACCACTTGAAGCTCACCTTTCGAGGTTAGATCTTCTTAGCCATTTAGATTTGGTTCTTTTAAACTCTTGCATTATGAACTTGGTGTTTCTAAGTCATTTGTGACTACTGTTCAACCTCATCGCCAAGATGTTGTGACTGTTGTTCAATTACCAAATAATCATCTATGTGCCTCTCACTGTCGATATTTCTTTTAAATATGGAAATGTGAAATCTCGTTATAAATACGTAACAAATGAAATTTTTGAAAACCATTATTAACAGGGATGAATCATTGCATAAAGAAAATGATTATAAACGATAGTGATTATCCGGTTTGTATACCATAGCTGTAAAAAAAATTGATATCTAACAATATGTTAAGAATGTATATGACACCAAGCGAATATGGTATAGTCGAAAACAAAGTTTGTATATGTAAGATGGATTTGAAGGTCAAAAAGAATGATCATCTAAATTTGTCTAAAACAAGTTTTGTATGGTGGAGCATTGTATTGTTAATTTTTCAAATTACGGAAACGTAATCTATTAATTTTACATCAGGACAAGGATGAAAAATGTAATTTACATTAATATCTACTTAAAAATATATTTATCATTGTATATTTTAAGATAAGTTTTGAAAATATGTACCTAAAATAGAAAATATCAAACTACAAACACTTAAAATATTAAACCACATATTGAAGGAGGTTCAACAATAACTAAATAAAAGAACACATAACACACAAGTTACGTGCAAAGTAGCATGTAATGTTAAAGTAACGGTTAAAAGAAGAGTGCACGGGCGACGTCGTGAGAATCACATGTGATTTTACACGTCATTATAGTTTAAAATAACAAGTAATCGCCTATTTTATTATTCTTTTTTTAGATATAGTTCTCGTCTGAACCTGAATCTATGCGCAAATAAATATTAGTACATTTAAAAACTCTGTATGTTATAAACGTCCTCGCACTAGCGTTTTAAATGTAATAAAACACCGAATAAATACGAGAACTTATTAAGGAAGGATATAAAATGACATAAATATAAAAGACTATGCATAAATACCCATATCCATGAACAAAAGAGATTTGAAATTAGTTCTATTGCAAATGGCAATCTTCCTTTTGTTTTCTATTTTTGCTTCAGGTTGATTACTCTTCTATTTGTTATGTGCATGTGTTTTTAATATTTTGTTGTGGACTAGTCTTTCATATCTCTATTGTTGCAGGTATGACGAACTTCCCACAAGGATCGTATGCGTGTACTTGTAAAAAGAACGCTGATTGCGCCGATCTTGTTTGCCCGCCATTTGGTGTTCCAGTGTGTTTGCTTTGTACTTGTCTTTGTGTTGGTAAAGAAGAAGGGAAAAATCAGACCACTCTTGGTGCAAATCAAGCCACCATAACTAGCACCAGAAAAACACACCAAGAACTCGATGTCAAACCCTAGTAGGGATGTTCAGTTTTGTACATGGAATATATTCCAAACATAAGATTGAATAAAAATTATGGTATGGTCTATTAATAAACGTTTTTAAAATTTTCATTTCAAACAAAGTATTGTTCTTGGTAATACGAAAGAAATAACACAACTGGAAAAATTGTCGAAACACGCTTCCTTTTTTGAGGGTAAAATACATTTTTGATCTCTGTGGTTGTCACTCGATATCAAAGTTTGCTCTTTACCTTAAACTAAGTACAACTTTAGATAGTGTAGCTGTAATTTTGTTTCAATTTCCGTCCCTGTTACTAAAGGTAGTTAAGAAAGTAAGTTAAGGGTATATTCGTCCTTTTACTGTTTTTCTTACCTTTTTCTTTTTGTTCTTTTTATTAGATTATATAACACAACATACATATATATATAGATACATTTGTGTATTGCAATAGGTCTTTATATAGTTTATATAATTGGTATGGGTGTATATAGTTAAATTGGTATATTTATCAATATTGATAAATTGGTATATTTCATATTATGAATAATAAATTAGATAGATGAGATTTATAGATATATATTTGAAATGACCTTTGGGTAATTTAAATTGAAAATCACACACACACACATATATATGTTCCCTATGCACCCTTTGCTAAAACCACTCTTGTAACACTCCGATGCATTATAATACGAATTACATGACCCCGACCGAATGATGAACAGACTCAAAAATTTAATTCCCAATTAAATATTCAATGAACACAAATGATGCCAAATATCAGCATTGAGTAATTTAAAATGTAAACCGTCCCTAAAACTCAAATGAGCCAAAATCTCACCATTAAACTTCACACTTCTTTGTGTTATCGATAAAAACCAACATAAGTCAATAAAATGCATTATTTAACCGTTGTTTGTGCCAACACATGATCCAAAAGTATGATTAGTTCAAAACCTGTTAGAAATTAAAGTATGAGTCAAAGAAGAGATGTCTACAAAAGTTAACACACTCTTCTTGTTATAACTAATTGTTGTTAGACGCTCCCTTTTAGACACATGGCACTTTGTAATTGGCTAGCATTTTGACTTTCTGTTTTTGTATCTGTATAAATAGCATTATATTGTGTTTGTAAAAGGAGTCGATCAATACATTTACATTTTGAAGAATACTGTGCGTAATTCATAACTTTGTCTACTTTGATTCAAAGTTACTATTTCATAATCTTTGTTCTTCATTCTGTTTACTGTTCTATTGATTTAAATTGTTAATTGATCTGCTTCCGCATTTCACTTTGATTCAATACTCTCAATTAACAATCGGTTTAAAGGAATCTGGAACCAACAATTGGTATCAGAGCCTTCTAATCAATCTATTGATTATTAGATCTCTTCCATTGAAGAAATTCCTTTCGATAGAACAGTATTTTCTCAGATTCAAAATTTGTTTATTAATCCACTCTGTTTTACGAGATTTTGTTAAATCGTTAACAATCTTCTCTTAAATTGAGTCATTCATTTTGTAATCTGAAGAAACAGTGATATTATCGACCTGTTCTTCTATCAAATTGAGATTTAATTGTTCTAAATTTCTTTCAAATCTTCAAATTTTCTCTTCTATCCTACTCAAATGGCAAATTCGAGCTTGAATGCTGTTTATACGTCTGGGTCCCTAACTAAACCTCCAACTCTTGTACGTGATGAATACCCACAATGGAAGATTCGAATGGTTAACTTCTATGAGGGATTGGATGCTGAGTTATATCCAATTATTCAAAACGGTCCGTTTGTTCCCACCACTACTATTCCCAGAATTCCAGCCACTGCAAATACAGATGAGGTACCAGCAAGACTGGTTCAGAAGTCAAGGAATAACTTGACTGATGAAGAAAAGGCTAAGGTGGAATTAGCTAAGAAAGCTAAGTCTCTGTTGATAATGGCCATTCCAAATGAGATTTTTCAATCTCTGGACTCATGTGACACAGCAAAAGATTTATGGGATCAACTGGAGAATCTCTTAGAAGGTGGTGCGAAAATGAAAAAGAACAGAAGAGCCCAAGCTCTAAATGAATATAATAGTTTTCAAGCGGCCGATGAATCTGCGGAACAAACATTTCATCGATTCAACAATCCGATTAATCTCTCGCAAGAGATGTGACATTGTTAGATCAAAGGAAGACAACAATGTTCTATTTCTCAAAAGGTTAAACCCTGAATGGTCAAATCTATCCATGTCACTACAAGCCAATCAGGACCTTGAACAATGGTCGCTGCATGATGTATTCGGTACACTGCAAGCTCATGAAAAAGAAGTTGTTCAGAAAAGAACAAACATCGGAGGTCCTCGATTTGATCTCGAAACAAAAGGAATCGAGAAGACGAAGTGATGACGGAAGAAATCGAAGGCCTTCATATCGTAGACTGCTCCGGAAGATGACTCGAATCGGATGATGAAATTAAAGCGTTTGCGACTCTCGGCTTTAATAACCAAGCAATTTACTAATCGTTTTGGAAATAGGTCTTTGAAAGGAAATAAACGATTTGATCGTCCCTATGTTCCTAAACAAGAAGTACGAGAGAGTAGAGAAAACGAAGAAGAAGAAGAAAGAAGAAGAATTAAAAAGGAAGAAAGATGTACGCTACGGATGTGGCAAGCCCGGACATTACTCGAGAGATTGCGGAGGGAGCTGCGGAAAAGGATAAGACTTATTACAAAAACAAATATAAGTACAATATCCTTTGAAAAGAGCACACTTTGCGTAAAAGAAAAGCTGGGTGCAAGATGAATCCGGCGGTGATGAAGCCATGTTCGTGGAATGGCAAACACAAACGAATCGAGAGGATCAACCCTGCGAGTCACCGGTTAGTAATTTCTCTGGATCATCGAGCTTGAACAAACGATTGTGATGTTATCAAACAATTTTGAGGAACTAAAGCTGAAACTCACAATCGAAAAGAAATTACGAAAAAGTACCGAGAAAACTCTTTCTACAATCAAAAGGGAAAGAGATATTTTCAAAAGAGAAATGGATTTACTTACGGAAGAAAAACTCGAATTAAATACGCAAAGGAAACGATTTCCATGAGTTTAAAACTTTACGAAGAAAAACTTAAAAAGGAAATTTTGAATCTCAATAAACTTCGGAAGGAAAAGAGAAAGAAATCGAGGAGACAAAGAGAGTGATAGACTCAACTCTGTAGCACTTAAAAACTATTTTCGAGAAGAGAGAGAATTTTTACACATTGAACTTCAACGAGAAAAAGCTACGATTATAACATATCTGGATGCACGAAGGTTCATGACAAAATTAACACACAAGTAGGAAGATCCTGGACTTGGTTTCGAGGACCTAGATCCCTACACGTGTAAGAAAAGGTCGGATACGAAATCAATTTTACGTGTTGGACAAATACGAAGCCAAAGTTTCCAATTTTGTATGAAAAATCTATTTTTAAAAAATCTAGATATGAAAACCATCATAAAAAAAGCAAACTTAAATTCGAAAATATTGAATATTGTTGTAAAACAAATGTTGATCTAAATAAAGTTCAGAAGAAAGATGATATTTTCAATTTTGGTTCAAATAAA
Source organism: Silybum marianum (assembly GCA_036898165.1). Classification (NCBI taxonomy): domain Eukaryota; kingdom Viridiplantae; phylum Streptophyta; class Magnoliopsida; order Asterales; family Asteraceae; genus Silybum; species Silybum marianum. Next base: position 10,243,304 of record CM072541.1, read on the forward strand.
CATACAATTTTGAATCCAGAGGCAGATATTTTTGTTCCAAGTCAGGCAGAGGAAGATCTACGACTTATGTTTGAAAACGATATTCTCTCTACTCTGGATAAGTGTTTTAGAAATGAAACTCTTTGTGAGAATCATCCAGAGATCTCTCCCTGTTCATTTGAAGATTTACATCTTTCTGAAACTCAAGAAAGCTTGGTAGATTACGTATCCATGGGAGAATGACAATAATGATGAAGAATTTTTTGATAACTCTGAAAATTACCTTTCAAATTTAGAAATTAATTCTTTTAAATCATCAAAAGTTATAACAAATAATTCAGAAATTATTGATAAAAAGGATGATTATTTGTATACTGATAAATCTCAAGAAATCAGAGCTTCTGATAGAGATTGTGCTAAACTTTCAAGTGGTATACCTATTCTTCCTGTTTCTCGTTCCGGACCGAGAAAATCGATATCTATACATCCGGACTTCTTAGATATGTGTCTCAAAGCCAAAACATGTCTTGAACTTGAGAAAGAGGCAGAACTCAAAAACAAAGTGCAAAATCAAAAGATTTTAAACTCTACTCTTCCGAAGTTTACTAATATTCAAAAAGGCAAATGGAAATCCTCTAATTCTTATGTTCCTTTTTCAGTAAATAACGAGCTTCTGCAAAAATAGATCAGAGGAAGAACACAGAGAAGAAAAATCCAGAACTAAAACAAAAGTCTAGTCTAGATAGGTTCTCTAGAACAACTGATACTAGAAAAGACTTTAGAAAGAATAATTGTAATTACCATTCTCGCAATGAAAATTCAATTCAATCTTCTATGTTTCAGTCTTCTGAATGTTTTTCACTGTTCTTAAAGTTAAAACAATTTTTCTCGCAAACCTCTGATCATTCCAATTCACAGTATGTTTGTCACAAAAAGAATAAAACTCAAAAAAACCAAAAACCAAAAATAAAGTCTTTACCTTCTGTTAAATCAAAAAACGAGCATACTCCAAAAGCTAACATAAAAGGACCCATTATGCGATGGGTACCTAAGAAATTCTGATTTTTGATTGTAGAAACAGCGTGTGCATATCTGGTATCTTGACTCTGGATGCTCGAGGCACATGACTGGATCCCAAAATTTACTATCCCAATTCAAGGACAAATCAGGTGGAGTAGTAACTTTTGGTGATAATGGTAAGGGTCAAATAAAAGGCTACGGTACTCTACAAGAAGGTAATATCACCTTATCAAAGGTAGCTCATGTTTCTGGCTTGAAACATAACCTCCTTAGTGTAAGTCAACTTTATGATTCTAAAATACTAGTAGTATTTGATGAAAAACATTGTTATTTATTCTCTAAGGCAGGTGAAGAACTTTGGAGAGCAGACAGGAAAGGTAACTTGTATATGATGAATTTTATCTCTAAGGATGGTAAGGAAACTTTATGTCTCATCTCCAAAAAGAGTGAAGTTGCGTGGCTCTGGCATCATAAAATGTCTCACTTAAATTTTAATAATCTTGAGATGCTTGTTAAAAACAAACTGGTATCTGGACTTCCAGATATTCATTTTCAAAAAGATCACCTCTGCCCTGCATGTGAAATGGGCAAAATTAAACGAGCATCTCATAAAACAAAAAGTGATCATTCTTGTACTAGACCTCTGCAATTATTACATGTGGATCTCTGTGGTCCAATTGCAATTCAGAGTCTATCTGGTAAAAAGTATATCTGGTACTAATTGATGAATTTTCCAGATATACTTGGCTTGCTTTCGTTCGTCAAAAGTCAGAAGTCCCAGTGGTACTACAGAATATGATGACCGTAATTCAAGTTCTTCTACATCGGAAGATTCGGCGGCTTCGAAGTGATAATGGTACGAGAATTCAAGAACGCCAAGCTTGAATCGTATCTTGTTGAACAAGGAATTACTCAAAACTTCTCTGCTTGTTCGCACTCCGCAACAAAACGGTGTAGTTGAACGTCGCAACGAGAACCTTGGTTGAAGCGACGAACGATGCTCGCGGCCTTCGGTCTCCCAATTCACTTCGGGCCGAAGGCTGTTGCTCTTGCTTGTTTCACTCAAAACCGTTCAATTATTGTCAAGAGGCATCTCAAAACCTCTTATGAGCCGATTAATAAAAGAAAACCATCGTAAAAAATTTTCATATCTTTGGTTGCGGATGTTTTATCTTAAACGACGAGAGATAATCTTGGCAAATTTGATCCGAAGTCCGATGAAGCTAAATTTTTAGGCTACTCGTTAAATTCAAGAGTTTTCCGAGTTTTTAACTTACGAACAAAAACTGTTATGGAAAGCATCAACATTGACTTCGATGATAACACCCAACTGACTTCCGAACACTCTACTTCGAACTCAAGCTTAATACCGTTACTTCGACTATCTTTCGGGTTCCGGAGAATCCGAGATTGATGCTATTTTTCAAGATTTTACGGGCGACGAAGTTGTGTCGAAGCTATGTCACCTCCACATTTGCGGATACCGGATATTCTCCAAGCCTCGGGCATTACTCTCTCTCGGTCCTCGCTTCTTCGTTTCATCCGTCACGTCTATTTGTCCGAAGTTCCCACTACTCCTACATACGCGCTCAAGAAGCTACTTCGTTCCATCATCCGAGGGGGAGACACAAGGACGGGTGACAAAACGGATACCGAAGGACATACGAGAAGAAAATAAAGAAGATTTTGTGTTTCCAGATGAAATCATTTCGTCAAATAAAACAACCCAATCAATTTCTCAACCCAGAATGACGAAATGGACTAAATCTCACACACCAGATCTTATAATTGGTAGTCCTTCTGAGGGGGTCAGAACACGATCTGCTACTGCAAATGAAGCATTCTTTGTTAATTTTCTTAGTATGATCGAACCTAAACGTGTACATGAAGCCTTAGTTGAACCAAGGTTTGGGTGGATGCTATGCGGAAGAACTACTTCAATTCGAAAGAAATAAAGTTTGGCGTCTTGTTCCTTTACCAAAAGGCAAAGTTGCTATTGGCACAAAATGGGTATTTAGGAACAAAAAGGATGAAGATGGAATTGTTGTCAGAAATAAAGCTCGTTTGGTGGCTAAAGGTTACTGTCAAGAGGAAGGTATCGATTATGATGAAACCTTTGCTCCTGTTGCAAGACTAGAAGCAATAAGATTATTCTTGGCTTTCTCTGCATACAAAAACTTCAAAGTCTACCAAATGGATGTTAAATGTGCATTTCTTAATGGATGTCTAAAAGAAGAAGTGTATGTTGAACAACCTGATGGTTTCAAAGATGCAAGATATCCAGAATATGTTTATCTTCTTGACAAAGCTTTGTATGGTCTAAAGCAAGCCCCAAGAGCCTGGTATGAACGACTATCGAAATTTCTGATCAGCAAAAGATATGAAAAAGGTAAAATCGATACAACTCTGTTCATCAAAAGAGGCAAAGGTATGTTAACTATAGTTCAAATTTACGTGGATGACATAATATTTGGTTCTACTCATCAAACAGAAGTTGATTTGTTTTCTAAGTTGATGGAAACTGAATTTGAAATGAGTATGATGGGAGAATTAACTTTCTTCCTAGGACTTCAAGTTAAACAAAGCACCTCTGGTATCTTTATAAATCAGGCAAAATATGTTTCTGACATGCTTAAAAAGTTTCATCTTCAAAACTCATCATCCATGAAAACACCTATCTCTCCTGGTATGAAATTAGGACCTGACTCCTCTGGTAAATCTGTTGATATTACCAGCTACAGAGGAATGATTGGTTCTCTTTTATATTTAACAGCAAGTAGACCTGATATTATGTTTGCCACTTGTCTTTGTGCTCGTTATCAAGCCAATCCTAAAGAGTCTCATTTGGCTGTAAAAAGAATTTTTAGGTACTTAAAAGGTTCACCATCGTTGGGCCTTTGGTATCCTAAAAATTGGATTTGATTTAATGGCGTATACAGATTCTGATCATGCAGGTTGTAAGCTTGACAGAAAAAGTACATCAGGTAGCTGTCAACTTCTGGGAAATCGACTTATAAGTTGGACATCCAAGAAACAAAACTGCGTATCCACATCTACAGCAGAAGCTGAATATGTTGCTGCTGCTAGTTGTTGTTCACAAGTTATTTGGATGAAGACCCAACTCAGAGATTATGGTCTGATATACGATAAGATTCACATCCTCTGTGATTCTGAAAGTGCTATCGCCATTACAGAAAATCCAGTTCAGCATTCCAAAACAAAGCATATCGATGTCAGGTATCATTTCATCAAGGATCATGTCGAAAAGGGTACAATCGAAATGTATTTTGTTTCTACTGATTATCAACTTGCTGATATTTTCACAAAAGCTCTTGATGAGAGACGTTTTAACTTCTTAATTAGCAAGTTGGGAATGCTTAATATGTAACAATGATTTCTTCAGAAGCATCCAGAAGCCTCTGAACTATTCTGACGATACTTCAGAAGTCATCAGAAGTCTATGATGCTTTGTGAACTCTTCGTAACACTTCGAAGCCTACGAGTTACTCGATTTTTGTTTCATAATAATATTTTTCTTTCAAGAGAAATCATAAAGTGCAGATTGAGAAACGAGGTAAAGAAGCTACTACAGGGGGAGTTCACCATTCAAGGGGGAGTTTCACAATGCAGAAGATATTCGTCTAAGTCTAACTGCGGTTAGTTTGTCTTCGATTTACTATTTCACTTAAATTTTATTTGAATCTATACGCTCCGAGTTTCTCTTGCCGCCAAGGTCTCTTAGACTTTTGATTCATTTCAAATTTTTTTAAATATAAATCAAGTCGACATGTTTTTCAACTAAATTTTCTATAAATTGATATTTCTTATAATTTCCATTAAATATATAAATTCAATCAACTCTTGCCTCCAAGGTTTTTTAAATCTATATGTTTAATGCAAATTCTTCTTTATTATTCTTTTATAGAAACTAAACTCTCATGTGATTTTTGTTTTCACTTGATCGATTTTTAAACTTAAATAAATAAAATTAAGATTAAAATCTGTGTTTATTCAATTAATTCAAAATTAATTGATTAGTTAAACAGATTTTTTTATTACTTTTGTTTATTTCTGCTTTTAAGAAAAACAGCCTCTGCTACTAAATCATAATCATACATGTGTCTCGTCGTACACGTGTCCCCAATCGAAACACTGCATGTGTATACCCGCGTGCTTACATCGGCTCAAATGAACCGTTTTTTTCTCCCCAAACTTAATAACCCCTTCCCATTCTACGGTTTCTCTCTCACATAAAACCCCCAATTTCAACCTTCATCTTCTTCCTCGCAAAAATTCCCTAAATCAGTGTTCATTCTCTTTGCAAAGACAAAGTTTTCTATTGTCAAGCATTCAAAATTTCAAAATGGCTTCCAAGTGTGCCCGTCCTTCCAACAATGATGAAGAAAGAATCATCGATTCAACTCGGATAGTACTCCCATTGTGAAAGCGCCATTGAAGGCGAACAATGTGCGAGTGCTTGCTCAACCCTAACACTTATCAACCAGAATTTCGCATCATGATCGAGTTTCTACAACAACACCAGTTGAATCGAGCCCTAACCCTAACCAACCCAAACATCCCTGAAATCTATGTCCAAGAACTGTGGCTAACAATGATCATCGAAACTGATGAAACACTCGCCGGTTCTTTCACCCATCCTGAACAAGTGGAAATTGCTGTTCAAATCCCCATCACCAAAAGAAAACTTGCCAAATATTTCCATCTTCCCCTTTCTGTGATCGAAGTGCATGGGCAAACCATTCCCAATCCTGCCCTAGAAAAAAACCCTTCCACAGAAGCCCTCCTAGCCTTCATAAATCTTCTGGGTTACAATGAACCTCTTACAAGGCTGTCCGAATTCAAGAGGAAGAAGTTGCCCCCAATGTGGAATCTACTCGTCTCCATTCTCAACAAGAGCCTAACCTGCAAAATAGGTTCTCTGGATCAGGCTAGCCGAAACATTCTGACTATAATGTATGGGATGTTCTTCAATCGACCCTTGGACTATGCAAGTCTCATCTTCCAAGAGATCAAAGCAGCTGTGCACACTAAGGTGATCCATCAGAGTCAGGGAAAGCCACTACCAGCACTCATGTTCCCAAGATTTCTATCTCTCATCACTCATCCTGCAATTGGGGCAATCGAAGCTCCCCTGATTCAGCCATTCTGCAAAATTGCATCAATGAGCTCCCATAGATCAACCATCGACAGCATCGGCTACTCTGCACCCAGAGAATTATCCAGGTACATGCTAAACCTAATCCCATCTAGCTCTTCTAATCTCCAAATCTATAGAAGCTCTATGGTTTTCTCAGAACAGAGAATTCCTACCCCAGAGCACTTAGAGCCAGGTGTAGGTGGTCGGGGGTGCAGTGAGCATGAGCTTGAGAAAAATAGGAGTGAACATCCGAGTGCTTCTACCCATGCCGACCTTCTATTAAATGAAGGTACATAAGATGTCCTCAGAGACACATATGAGTGTTCCTCTCCTATTCCCCAAAGGGCAACCACAACTTCTGAGGTTGATGTCACCACGTCTCCACTCATTGACTTAGAACAGCCCAGTTCAAACCACCAAGAAACCAGCCGTTCAGAGGATACTTCTTCTTCTGAATCAAATTCATCTGGGGAAAGCACCTCCACTTCATCATCCTCCCAAAAGGATGATGATGATAATATAAGAGTTCATTCGCCCCAGAACTCGCCACTTCCTTCACCACATGTTCATGTCTCCGTGACTGACATACCAATACGCACAGAGGATGAGTCCACATCCTCTCCTAGGATAGATGCTAATGAATTCCCATCAGAGGGGTTACAGCCTAGGAATGCACCTCTTACCGGAGTGTTTACACTTCACCAAGGTAAGCATACTGTCTTCAGCACCTCATTCTCTGATGATGAGGATAATGTTGAAACAGTCAGAACAACCGAAGAGGAGCCTGTGAATAACAGCCCTCAAGGACTGGTTGGAAGTCCTTCTACACTCAACGTCAAAACAGGTGTAGAAGGCCCCTCTGAACGCGAGGGTAAAGGGGCTCCATGTGTTGGAGATGCACCGGTTACATCTTTTGATTTCGTCACAAATGCAGCGTTCTTGGCATTTGCTGATCAAATTCAGAGATCTGTGGAAGATCTAAAATTATCCGTGACCACTAACAACTCTCTTCTTCTGAGCCTTCAATTTAAAATTGAAAGTCAGAACTCTCTCTTAGCAGATCTTCAGCGCCAAATGAGTACCTCTCAAGAAGATCAGAAGGCCTATTTTGCTGAACAATTTTTGCTATTGAATAATGGTCTTCAATCTCTGGTGGCCGATATACAGAAGATTATCAAGACCATCATTCCTTCTGATGATCCCTCTGGGTCTACGCTCGTCAAGAAATCTGATCTCGCCTCTTTCCAGAAGATTATTCTTGAGCGAATGTCTTCCATCGCTTCAAAGTACTCTTCCAAGCCCTCCACATCCTCAACAGACCAGAAAATTGCTGCCATCGAATCTACTCTATCTCAACTCGTGCCTCTGGTTTCTTCTATTGCTGAGGCGTTTAATGCCAAGAAGAAAGCCAAGGAAGAAAGGGCTTGCAAAAAGGCAGAGCTGAAAAGAAAACATTCTGAGGATCAGGATCCTGATTCTCAGAAGGGGGAGAAAGGTCCTGAGCCTAAGCAAGCCAAACAAACACCACCAGAACCAAACACGACCACCGCTGACTCTTCAACTCCAAAACCATCACAGCAACCTTCTTCTTCAAAACAAGTGCCAATCACTCCAACACCTCTGGCTACGCATTCTGGGCCTCTACCCAGAGATCCAGATCTAGCTAAGTTCATTCTGGATGTTATGGGAAAAAGCAGAATCCCGAGCTCTCCGGCTGAAAGGGCTGAAATAGTTAGAGCTCACGAAGAACGAGAACGAGCTAAAGCTGCAAAGGAAAGAGCTAAAGCTGAAAAAGAAGAAAGGGCCAGAGAGGAGGATGAGGAAGTGTTCGGAGCCGAAAAGAAAAAGAAGAAGAGATAATACGCCAGAGGCTAATTGTTGAAGAACAAATAGAGATAGAGGGGGCTGAAAGAGAGAATCTGGAAAGAGAGAAGGCTAGACTTGAAGAAGAACTACAGAGACAAAATTTTGAAGCTGAAGAAAGAGCAAGAGTCAGAGCAGAGGCTGCTCAGAAGCAGAAAGAGATCAGAAGAGGAGAATTTGAAGAAAAATTAAACAAAGTTGGAAACATTGAACTTCCAACACTTGAAGTTGAGAAAAGGCACATGTATGCTCCAACAGATCAGAAGATTTATCTCATGATGCCTAACTTCGCAAACCAATACAATGTAAGCAATGAAGTTAAAGATAACTTCATGGCTCATAAACAAGACGAAGACGGTTTTCACTACTGCTCCAATTACAAAGATCACAGCCATGAAACATAAGCAGTTTCAAGATACACCCATTTGGTACACAATCTACGAGGTAGTCAGATCAAACAACAAGAGTTATTACATATGTGATAATGATCTGTTGTCCATCCATCCGATCTCATTTTTACGGAAGAATTTATGAAGACTCGGCTTTACGAACGCAAAGATCCACAAGACCATGTTGCCTACACTAGAATTATTCTATGTATGAAATCATACATTAGATACAAAAGGCGAGGTCGACTTCCAGATTGGCTTAAATTTCAAAATGGATAATCGGCTATCTACTACGCACCAAATGAGGAACTTGAAGGGATAAGCAAATTCGAGTGGGTAGACTTCTTCGAACCGAGAAGAGGGAATCATCTTCAAAAGACCAAATGGAAAGAGCTTCTTTCGCATCAAAGAAGCTCACAAATACTCTTCTGAGGTAGTCTACATCATCAAGTGCTATGCTGGCTTAGACACGACAAATCCAGATGTTGCAAAGAAAGTAGAGAAAAGACTTGATGGACTTCAGAAGAACAGAGAGCTTATCGATAATATTTCAAGTATCATTGCTGCTGTTGATCCTCTCTGAAGAAAGTTTTTTTTTGACTTCATACTTAGGGGGAGAATGTTAGAAATTAAAGTATGAGTCAAAGAAGAGATGTCTACAAAAGTTAACACACTCTTCTTGTTATAACTAATTGTTGTTAGACGCTCCCTTTTAGACACATGGCACTTTGTAATTGGCTAGCATTTTGACTTTCTGTTTTTGTATCTGTATAAATAGCATTATATTGTGTTTGTAAAAGGAGTCGATCAATACATTTACATTTTGAAGAATACTGTGCGTAATTCATAACTTTGTCTACTTTGATTCAAAGTTACTATTTCATAATCTTTGTTCTTCATTCTGTTTACTGTTCTATTGATTTAAATAGTTAATTGATCTGCTTCCGCATTTCACTTTCATTCAATACTCTCAATTAACAATCGGTTTAAAGGAATCTGGAACCAACAAAACCCGACCATAAATAGAAATAAACCATCGCCAATTGAAAATCATACAATTTATCCTTTCAAAATGTCTCAAACCCCAATAGTACACATTTTTCGAGTGATTTATAAGATCAATGCTCGAAAATTGCATTAACATAAAAAAATGTCCTTATATGCAATAAATCATCAAAACCACACATTTCATGATTTTATTTAACAAAATGTCAAAATATCCGAAAAGTAACTATTGTACAAGAACTTATAGAGTCAATTGTACCAAAGATGCAAATCTAATCAAATAAACAACACATTTGAAAAATATCAAGGCACACTTAAAGTCTTCAAAATAGACATTTTCAGCATGTACAACGTTTTATTACAACCACTTGAAGCTCACCTTTCGAGGTTAGATCTTCTTAGCCTTTTAGATTTGGTTCTTTTAAACCCTTGCATTATGAACTTGGTGCTTCTAAGTCATTTGTGACTACTGTTCAACCTCATTGCCAAGATGTTGTGACTGTTGTTCAATTACCAAATAATCATCTATGTGCCTCTCACTGTCGATATTTCTTTTAAATATGGAAATGTGTAATCTCGTTATAAATACGTAACAAATGAAATTTTTGAAAACCATTATTAACATTGATGAATCATTGCATAAAGAAAATGATTATAAACGATAGTGATTATCCGGTTTGTATACCATACCCTTAAAAACTTTTGATATCTAACAATATGTTAAGAATGTATATGACACCAAGTGAATATGGTATAGTCGAAAACAAAGTTGGTATATGTAAGATGGAATTGAAAGTCAAAAAGAATGATCATCTAAATTTGTCAAGAACAAGTTTTGTATGGTGGAGCATTGTATTGTTAATTTTTCAAATTACGGAAACGTAATCTATTAATTTTACATCAGGACAAGGATGAAAAATGTAATTTACATTAATAACTACTTAAAAATATATTTATCATTGTATATTTTAAGATAAGTTTTGAAAATATGTACCTAAAATAGAAAATATCAAACTACAAACACTTAAAATATTAAACCACATATTGAGGGAGGTTCAACAATAACTAAATAAAAGAATACATAACACACAAGTTACGTGCAAAGTAGCATGTAATGTTAAAGTAACGGTTAAAACAAGAGTGCAGGGGCGACGTTGTGATAATCACATGTGATTTTACACGTCATTATAGTTTAAAATAACAAGTGAATCGCCTGTTTTATTATTCTTTTTTTAGATATAGTTCTCGTCTGAACCTGAATCCATGCGCAAATAAATATTAGTACATTTAAAAACTCTGTATGTTATAAACGTCCTCGCACTAGCGTTTTAAATGTAATAAAACACCAAATAAATACGAGAACTTATTAAGGAAGAATATAAACTGAATTAAATAAAAAAGACTATGCATAAATACCCATATCCATGAACATAAGAGATTTGAAATTAGTTCCATTGCAAATGGCAGTCTTCCTTTTGTTTTTGATTTTTGCTTCAGGTTGATTACTCATCTATTTGTTATGTGCATGTGTTTTTAATATTTTGTAGTGGACTAGTCTTTCGTATCTCTATTGTTGCAGGTATGACGAACTTCCCACAAGGATCGTATGCATGTACTTGTAAAAAGAACGCTGAATGAGCCGATCTTGTTTGCCCGCCATTTGGTGTTCCAGTGTGTTTGCTTTGTACTTGTCTTTGTGTTGGTAAAGAATAAGGGAAAAATCAGACCACTCTTGGTGCAAATAAAGCCACCATAACTAGCAACGGAAAAACACACCAAGAACTTGATGTCAAACCCTAGTAGGCATGTTCAGTTTTGTACATGGAATATATTCCAAACATAAGATTGAATAAAAATTATGGTATGGTCTATTAATAAACGTTTTTAAAATTTTCATTTCAAACAAAGTATTGTTCTTGGTAATACGAAAGAAATAACACAACTGGAAAAATTGTTGAAACACGCTTCCTTTTTTGAGGGTAAAATACATTTTTGATCTCTGTGGTTGTCACTCGCTATCAAGTTTGCTCTTTACCTTAAACTAAGTACAACTTTGGATAGTGTAGCTGTAATTTTGTTTCAATTTTCGTCCCTGTTACTAAAGGTAGTTAAGAAAGTAAGTTAAGGGTATATTCGTCCTTTTACTGTTTTTCTTACCTTTTCCTTTTTGTTCTTTTTATTAGATTATATAACACAACATACATATATATAGATACATTTGTTTATTGCAATAGGTCTTTATATAGTTTATATAATTGGTATGGGTGTATATAGTTAAATTGGTATATTTATCAATATTGATAAATTGGTATATTTCATATTATGAATAACAAATTAAATAGATGAGGTTTATAAATAAATATTTGAAATGCACTTTGGGTAATTTAAATTGAAAATCACACACACACACATATATATGTTCCTTATGCACCCTTTGCTAAAACCACTTTTTTAACACTCCAATGCATTATAGTATGAATTACATGACCCGACCGAATGATGCACAGACTCAAAAATTTAATTCCCAATTAAATATTCAATGAACACAAATGATGCCAAATATCATTATTGAGTAATTTAAAATGTAAACCGTCCCTAAAACTCAAATGAGCCAAAATCTCACCATTAGACTTCACACTTCTTTGTGTAACCGATAAAAACCAACATAAGTCAATAAAATGCATTATTTAACCGTTGTTTGTGCCAACACATGATCCAAAAGTATGATTAGTTCCAAACCCGTCCATAAATAGAAATAAACCATCACCAATTGAAAATCATACAATTTATCCTTTCAAAATGTGTCAGACCCCAATAGTACACATTTTTCGAGTGATTTATAAGATCAATGCTCGAAAAATGCATTATCATAAAAAAATGTCCTTATATGCAATAAATCATCAAAACCACACATTTCATGATTTTATTTAACAAAATGTCTAAATATCCGAAAAGTAACTATTGTACAAGATCCTATAGAGTCAATTGTACCAAAGATGCAAATCTAATCAAATAAACAACACATTTGAAAAATATCAAGGCACACTTAAAGGCTTCAAAATAGACATTTTCAGCATGTACAACGTTTTATTACAACCACTTGAAGCTCACCTTTCGAGGTTAGATCTTCTTAGCCATTTAGATTTGGTTCTTTTAAACTCTTGCATTATGAACTTGGTGCTTCTAAGTCATTTGTGACTACTGTTCAACCTCATCGCCAAGATGTTGTGACTGTTGTTCAATTACCAAATAATCATCTATGTGCCTCTCACTATCGATATTTCTTTTAAATATGGAAATGTGAAATATCGTTATAAATACGTAACAAATGAAATTTTTGAAAACCATTATTAACAGGGATGAATCATTGCATAAAGAAAATGATTATAAACGATAGTGATTATCCGGTTTGTATACCATAGCCGTAAAAAAATTTTGATATCTAACAATATGTTAAGAATGTATATGACACCAAGTGAATATGGTATAGTCGAAAACAAAGTTGGTATATGTAAGATGGATTTGAAGGTCAAAAAGAATGATCATCTAAATTTGTCTAGAACAAGTTTTGTATGGTGGAGCATTGTATTGTTAATTTTTCAAATTACGGAAACGTAATCTATTAATTTTACATCAGGACAAGGATGAAAAATGTAATTTACATTAATATCTACTTAAAAATATATTTATCATTGTATATTTTAAGATAAGTTTTGAAAATATGTACCTAAAATAGAAAATATCAAACTACAAACACTTAAAATATTAAACCACATATTGAAGGAGGTTCAACAATAACTAAATAAAAGAACACATAACACACAAGTTACGTGCAAAGTAGCATGTAATGTTAAAGTAACGGTTAAAACAAGAGTGCACGGGCGACGTCGTGAGAATCATATGTGATTTTACACGTCATTATAGTTTAAAATAACAAGTGAACCGCCTGTTTTATTATTCTTTTTTTTAGATATAGTTCTCGTCTGAACCTGAATCTATGCGCAAATAAATATTAGTACATTTAAAAACTCTGTATGTTATAAACGTCCTTGCACTAGCGTTTTAAATGTAATAAAACACCGAATAAATACGAGAACTTATTAAGGAAGGATATAAACTGACATAAATATAAAAGACTATGCATAAATACCCATATCCATGAACAAAAGAGATTTGAAATTAGTTCTATTGCAAATGGCAATCTTCCTTTTGTTTTTTATTTTTGCTTCAGGTTGATTACTCTTCTATTTGTTATGTGCATGTGTTTTTAATATTTTGTTGTGGACTAGTCTTTCATATCTCTATTGTTGCAGGTATGACGAACTTCCCACAAGGATCGTATGCGTGTACTTGTAAAAAGAACGCTGATTGCGCCGATCTTGTTTGCCCGCCATTTGGTGTTCCAGTGTGTTTGCTTTGTACTTGTCTTTGTGTTGGTAAAGAAGAAGGGAAAACTCAGACCACTCTTGGTGCAAATCAAGCCACCATAACTAGCACCGGAAAAACACAACAAGAACTCGATGTCAAACCCTAGTAGGCATGTTCAGTTTTGTACATGGAATATATTCCAAACATAAGATTGAATAAAAATTATGGTATGGTCTATTAATAAACACTTTTAAAATTTTCATTTCAAACAAAGTATTGTTCTTGGTAATACGAAAGAAATAACACAACTGGAAAAATTGTCGAAACACGCTTCCTTTTTTGAGGGTAAAATACATTTTTGATCTCTGTGGTTGTCACTCGATATCAAGTTTGCTCTTTACCTTAAACTAAGTACAACTTTACATAGTGTAGCTGTAATTTTGTTTCAATTTTCGTCCCTGTTACTAAAGGTAGTTAAGAAAGTAAGTTAAGGGTATATTCGTCCTTTTACTGTTTTTCTTACCTTTTCCTTTTTGTTCTTTTTATTAGATTATATAACACAACATACATATATATAGATACATTTGTGTATTGCAATAGGTTTTTATATAGTTTATATAATTGGCATGGGCGTATATAGTTAAATTGGTATATTTATCAATATTGATAAATTGGTATATTTCATATTATGAATAATAAATTAGATAGATGAGATTTATAGATATATATTTGAAATGACCTTTGGGTAATTTAAATTGAAAATCACACACACACACATATATATGTTCCTTATGCACCCTTTGCTAAAACCACTCTTGTAACACTCCAATGCATTATAGTACGAATTACATGACCCCGACCGAATGATGAACAAACTAAAAAATTTAATTCCCAATTAAATATTCAATGAAGACAAATGATGCCAAATATCAGCATTGAGTAATTTAAAATGTAAATCGTCCCTAAAACTCAAATCAGCCAAAATCTCACCATTAGACTTCACACTTCTTTGTGTAATCGATAAAAACCAACATAAGTCAATAAAATGCATTATTTAACCGTTGTTTGTGCCAACACATGATCCAAAAGTATGATTAGTTCAAACCCCGACCATAAATAAAAATAAACCATCAACAATTGAAAATCATACAATTTATCCTTTCAAAATGTCTCAAACCCCAATAGTACACATTTTTCGATTGATTTATAAGATCAATGCTCGAAAAATGCATTAACATAAAAAAATGTCCTTATATGCAATAAATCATCAAAACCACACATTTCATGATTTTATTTAACAAAATGTCTAAATATCCGAAAAGTAACTATTGTACAAGATCTTATAGAGTCAATTGTACCAAAGATGCAAATCTAATCAAATAAACTACACATTTGAAAAATGTCAAGGCACACTTAAAGGCTTCAAAATAGACATTTTCAGCAGGTACAACGTTTTATTACAACCACTTGAAGCTCACCTTTCGAGGTTAGATCTTCTTAGCCTTTTAGATTTGGTTCTTTTAAACTTTTGCATTATGAACTTGGTGCTTCTAAGTCATTTGTGACTACTGTTCAACCTCATCGCCAAGATGTTGTGACTGTTGTTCAATTACCAAATAATCATCTATGTGCCTCTCACTGTTGATATTTCTTTTAAATATGGAAATGTGAAATCTCGTTATAAATACGTAACAAATGAAATTTTTGAAAACCATTATTAACAGGGATGAATCATTGCATAAAGAAAATGATTATAAATGATAGTGATTATCCGGTTTGTATACCATACCCTTAAAAACTTTTGATATCTAACAATATGTTAAGAATGTATATGACACCAAGTGAATATGGTATCGAAAACAAAGTTGGTATATGTAAGATGGATTTGAAAGTCAAAAAGAATGATCATCTAAATTTGTCTAGAACAAGTTTTGTATAGTGGAGCATTGTATTGTTTATTTTTCAAATTACGTAAACGTAATCTATTAATTTTACATAATGACAAGGTTGAAAAATGTAATTTACATTAATATCTACTTAAAAATATATTTATCAATGTATATTTGAAGATAGGTTTTGAAAATATGTACCTAAAATAGAAAATATCAAATTACAAACACTTCAAATATTAAACCACATATTGAGGGAGGATCAACATTAACTAAATAAAAGAACATATATTGAGAGTCACATGGGATTTTACACGTCATTATAGTTTAAAATAACAAGCGAATCGCTTGTTTTATTATTCTTTTTTTAGATATAGTTCTCGTCTGAACCTGAATCTATGTCCAAATAAATATTAGTACATTTAAAAACTCTGTATGTTATAAACGTCCTCGCACTAGCGTTTTTAATGTAATAAAACACCAAATAAATACGAGAACTTATTATGGAAGAATATAAACTGACATAAATATAAAAGACTATGTATAATACCCATATCCATCAACAAAAGAGATTTGAAATTAGTTCCATTGCAAATGGCAATCTTCCTTTTGTTTTTGATTTCTGCTTCAGGTTGATTACCCTTCTGTTTGTTATGTTCATGTGTTTTTAATATTTTGTTGTGGACTAGTGTTTCATATCTTTATTGTTGCAGGTATGACGAACTTCCCACAACGATCGTATGCGTGTACTTGAAAAAAGAACGCTGATTGCGCCGATCTTATTTGCCCGCCATTTGGTGTTCCAGTGTATTTGCATTGTACTTGTCTTTGTGTTGGTAAAGAAGAAGGGAACCACTCTTCGTGCAAATAAAGCCACCATAACTAGCACCGGAAAAACACACCAAGAACTCGATGTCAAACCCAAGTAGGCATGTTAAGTTTTGTACATGGAATATATTCCAAACATAAGATTGAATAAAAAATTATGGTTTGGTCTTTTAATAAAAGTTGTTAAAATTTTCATTTCAAACAAAGTGTTGTTCTTCGTAAAACGAAAAAAATAACACTACTGGAAAAATTGTCGAAACACGCTTTCTTTTTTAGGGTAAAATACATTTTTGATTTCTGTGGTTGTCACTCGCTATCAAGTTTGTTCTTTACCTTAAACTAAGTACAACCTTAGATAGTGTAGCTGTAATTTTGTTTCAATTTTGGTCCCTGTTACTAATGGTAGTTAAGAAAGTAAGTTAAGGGTATATTCGTCCTTTTACTGTTTTTCTTACCTTTTCCTTTTTTTCTTTTTATTAGATTATATAACACAACATATATATATATATATATATATATATATTTAGATACATGTGTGTATTGCATTAAGTCTTTATATAGTTTATTTAATTGGTATGGGTGTATATAGATAAATTGGTATAATTATCAATATTGATAAATTGGTATATTTCATATTATAAATAACTAATTAGATAGATGAGATTTATAAATATATATTTGAAATGACCTTTTGTGGATTCCAGATTTGATCAGGTACCGTGTGTATTTATGCAAGAACACGAAGAACACTTCTAATATTGAAGAAGATCCGATGTCGGATAACTCACTTGTATTGATTATCGGTTACAATGATATTATCTAATAAGCTCCCTCTTAATGATATGAATTAACGTGTTCTTTTTAATGTAGCCTTAACCTTCTATTTATATGATAGACTTGTATCACAACAAGGAAACTAACAAGATAGACATTATACACTTACCATAAATAAGAGCATTCCTATTTTCTAAACCTTTCATAATATAAAACCTTCCTAATTTATGACTTTGTTGACTTTTGCATTTTGGTCCTTCATGTCTTCAATAGTTGTCATCTCGGATACAATATTTTCAGACCTAACAGTCTCCACCTTTGTATTCAAGATTACACTTCAGTAAATCAGCACTTTTGAAGACGATGAAATTTTGTCAATAAATCACTATCTTGAATTCTTTTGCTCCCCGTGAGAATATGATCACTTGATAAGCTTCGTAGCTCCCCCTTAACATTGGCATAAAGTTCACAAAAAGAAAGTTGAAGGAGCCGTGATGTCGCAGGGTATCTTTCTTCGTGTAGAACTTTGTTCGTTTGATAAAAGAGGCAAAAGATGGTTGTGATATCTTGATGTTCTCGGGTTAGCATTGAGGTTGTCGGGTTAGGCAGATGCGATAACTTTGAGCTTGTCGTATGATGATCTGAACTTGTTGAACATGAGTCGACATAAACACTTGGGGAATAGATGTCGGCTCTTTGGGATACGACAAGAAAATATTTCGGTTCAAAGGGAGTCGAAGTCTTCATCTTCAAACATCTGAATCTTTTCTAACTTTATTTCTGAATCTTTTCTAACTTTATTTCTCCCCCTCATAATATGTGTCTTTGATATAACTTTTCTCCCCCTCAGAATGATAAGCAGAATCCGAATCATTATGAATAATCAAAGACAATGTGGAATATCGGGTAATGGGCTAACAGACAGAAGCACATGTAGCAACTGTTCTCACTTAATCAAAAATAAATTTAATTAAGTGACCTATATTCAGTGTTGGCAGCGGGTTGGCACTGATAGGACTTCCAGTTATCATAGAAGTAAGTTTACAAAACTAATTTCTCAAACTGTTCCGGCATTAATACGAAGTTATGCTTGGTGAATCACAAAGATTCGTGCAATGTGAAAAAAATATTAATATATATATTTTGGCTCAAAATAGACTCGATTGTGCACAGAATATGAAGTTCGAAGACCGGAGGTGTGTCTTCCTTTTTTCAATATCTTAATCTTCTGAGTGAAAAGAAGATAGCAGATATGCTCATTCTCCGTGATATATGAAACAAATATCTTTTGTGAGATACTTGAGTAGCTGGGTGTGGTGACACGAGTTATCGACATTGGGTCCATGTCTATTTCAATATTCATCTCCAAAGAATTGAGAATGAATAGATTGTGTGGCTATCCGGATAACTGTTTAGGTTTGGTAAGGACCAATTTTCTTTTAAGTCCTGTCACACGCTCACTTTTTCTTTTATCTCACTAGCACTCAATTTTATATTAATTCATACCCTTTCAAAATATCTATCCTAGGGGTGTGTTTCATGGGTAGATTCTTCCGGCTTTCGATTGACCATTGAAACGTCTAAATCCTATCACACACAAAAAGTTGAAACATGGAAGTCCGAGTTCTGAACTGATGTATTCAGAAGTCATAATGCAATGTAAAACGGGTTCTGAACTGAGATATTTAGAAGCCAAAAATTAAGAACAGGTTCATAGCTGAGATACTATGAAGCTAATATATATGAAAAAAATGTGGTACTCCCCCTAAAATGTAGCATCAATTTTTGAAAGATTGTCATGTGATGTGGATATTCGGAACTTAGTACACACATGATGTACCTACAAAACAGATTAAACGGATTTTGGTACCCAAGTTTTGTTGGGTCCTCGGAGGTTAGCTTTAGATGCAACAAATCGGGAAGTGAGGATACTGTAAGTACCATACCATTTATGTGTGTACTTTTGACTGACAAAATCATTTGTTCCACAAATAGAACAACAAAGATTTGTGGCGCTTAGACTGATTAACTGATTGATGGTTTTGATAAAATGAGGCAAATCAGTCTTGGACACAAATGATTTTGCATCAACTACAGGAGATGTATGTGGCATGTTTCTAACACTATCATCTGTAGGTGATTTCTTTTTCCAAATCATTTTAAGCTTCTTGAAAGTATAGGATTTAGCAACAAAATCATTTTGAAACTGATTAGAATTATGAGTTCGTGAATTTGAAAAACTATATGATTTGGAGCTGTTAGAATAACTATTTGATTTAGCACTTGAAGAACAGTTATTCTTACAGATAGGAGAAAGAAGAGTTTGCTTTGAACTTGAAGTAGAATCAGAATCATGAGGAAAAATCAATTTTTCAAGATCATTTAACTCCGCATTTAAATGTTCGTGAGTAAGTTGTTTGACTGATTCTGAATTCATTTGTTTTTGTTTTGAAAGCTCGTTTTCAAGTTCTTTGATTTTGCAAGATAAATCATCTCTTTCTTTTGTGACCAAATCATATTTATTTTTAAATTCAGAACTCAAATTCTTTTCTGTTACAAGAGTTGTTTCTAAAACAGATAATTTGTTTGAAAGTTTGTCAATTTTATATTCAAAAGCTTGCTTTTCTGTTTCAAAATCTGTTTCCAGATTTTTGTTTTTAGCAATGATCAAACTGCATTTCTTGATTAAAGTTGTTTTCTCAATTTTAAAACCATTTTTTTCATCTTTCAAACGTTTTTCATGATCAGAAAATTGTTTTGAAAACTCCTGAGTTTTTGTTTCAAATGATTTTATTTCTAAAATCACAATTTGTTCAAAATCTGACACTTGTTTAAAAAGTTTTTGAATGGTTAGTTCACAAGTTTTAATTTTGCTTTCAAAATCTTTTCGCTCAATCTCAAACTTGTGTTTCTTATCAGAAGTTAACATCCTTTTTTTCTCACATTCCAAAAATTCAGTTAATTTTCTTTTAAGAACCACACTATAAGTCTCTTGATCTATAAACTTTTCTAACTCGGAAATTTTGGTTTTTAGTTCAAAATTTATTTTTATCAGATTTGTCTTTTTGCAAAACTCTTCATATGTATGATATCCATTCCTAGAATACTCGGTGAGTGGTTTCTCCAAAAATTCATTTTGATTTTGCAAAATTTTTCTTGATTCTTCTGAGTTATTAAATTTAGATTTGAGAGTGACATGTTCTCTTAAAAGTTCATTCAACACTTGCATGTTGTTGTGTGTCTGGTTTCGAGTTGAGAAATTTGTGAATTTAGCTCAGAAAGTTGATTTTGAGAACTCATCGTGAAAGAACGAGTTACCTGAGAATTGATCTCGATCGGTGGGTTTTGGAAATTTTCTGAGTTTTCTTTGGAAAACAGAAGGTGTTCTTGATAGATGAAGGTTTTCTCGGGTGATGAAGGGCCGAGAAGAATTTTTCTCGGGTGACGAAGGATCGACAAAAAAAATTGTCGAGTGGTATGGGCTCGATAAGATAAGGGCTAGATAAAAATTTCTTCGATCAGAAAAGACTCGATAGCAGATGTTTATCGATTGATAAAGATTTGAGAAATTTTTTTCCTTGGAAGAAAACCGGATCGATAAAAAGTTTTATATCGATCACTGTTGACTCGATAATAAAATTTGTCGATTGAAACGGACTCGATAAAAACTCAACGATATCTAATCTCAATTTTCTTAACTGATAAACCAGAAAACAAGAACAAAAGGGTTCTTGACTAAAAAGAACAAGTCTTTTATGGACAAGAATAACTAAGTTCTCGAGTTTCTTATTTGTTCAGTCAAGAATAAAAACCAAAATTACTGTGGATCCCAGAATATGAGGTAACGATGTGTTTTATAAAGAATAATCAATAAGAACACGAAGAACGCTATGAATATGATGAAGATCCGAAGTCGGATATCTTACTTGTATTGAATAATAACATATTTATCTCTCACAGTTTAGCTCTCAATATTTCGCACTAATGTTCCTCTCCTTCTAATGCTAGCCCTAACCCTCTATTTATATGTATAGGAAATACGGTATAAGGAAAGTAAAGATTAAGGCATTATACACTTGCCTTATTTACAAAATAGAATGTTTCCTTATTAAACCTTTCCTAATTAAAGACTTTGCTAACTTTTCACTTTAGCCCTTCATGTCTTCAATAGTTGTCATCTCGGATACAATAATTCAGACCTAACAATCTCCCCCTTTGTATTCGAGATTACAATTCAGCAAATCAGCACTCTTTTGAAGACGATGAAATTTTGTCAACAAATCACTCTCTTGAATTCTTTTGCTCTCCCTACGAATATGATCACTTGATAAGCTTCGTAGCTCCCCCTTAACTTTAGCATAAAGTTCACGAAAAGAAAGTTGAAGGAGCCGTGATGTTGCAGGGTATCTTGATGTTGTTTGATGAAATTTTTTCTTTTGATGAAAGAGGCAAAAGATGGTTGTGATATCTTGATGTTGTCGGGTTAGGCATTGAGGTTGTCGGGTTAGGCAGATGCGATAACTTTGATCTTGTCTTATGATGAGTTGAACTTGTTGAACATGAGTCGACATAAACACTTAGGTATAGATGTCGGCTCTTTGGGATGCGACAAGAAAATATGTCGGTTCAAAGGAAGTCGACAAGTCTTCATCTTCATCTTCAAACATTTGAAACTTATGTCGGGTCAAGCTGAGCCGATTATCGGGTCAAGCTGAGCCGATAAAACATGTTGTCGGCTCAAAAGAAGCACTCTAAGACAAGATCTCGGGCAAAGATGAATCGACATAAGAAGATGTCGGGCCCAAGAAATTTTGTCGGGTCTTTGATATACCTTTTCTCCCTCATAATGGGCATTTGTCTTTGATACTTTTTCTCCCCTCAGAATGATAAGGAGAATCCGAAGCATTATGAACGATCAAAGACAAAAAATGGGCAAAAAATCTAACATAGGAGCACAAATAGCAACTATTATCACTTAATCAAAAATTAAATTTAATTGAGTGGCCTATATTCAGTGTTGGCAGCAGATTGACACTGATAGGACTTCCAGTTATCATAGAAGTAAGTTATAAAACTAATTTCTCAAACTGTTCCGGCATAAACACGAAGATATGCAATGTGAATCACAAAGACTCGTGCAATGTGTAGAAAGAATTTATGCATTAAATGCTAATTTTAAGGCTCAAAATGTGAAAATACATTTCACAGACTCAATGTGCATTGAATGTCAAGTTCGGAGACCGGAGGTGTGTCTTCCTTTTTCAATATCTTAATCTTCTGAGTGAAGAAAAGATAGCAGATATGCTCATTCTCTGTGATATATGAAACAAATATCTTTTGTGAGATACTTGAGTAGTTGGGTGGGGTGACACAAGTTATCGAAATTGGGTCCATGTCTATTTCAATATTCATCTCCAAAGAATCGAGAATGAATAGATTGAGTGGCTACCCGGATAACTGTTTAGGTTTGGTGAGGACCAATTTTCTTTTAAGTCCTGTCACATCCTCAATTTTCTTTTATCTCACAAGCACTCAATATATCCTTTCAAAATTTCTAACCTATGGATTTGTTTCATGGGCAGGTCCTTCCGGCTCTAGATTGACCATTGAAACTTCTATTCCTAACGCACAAAGAGTTTGAAATATTGAAGTCCGAGTTCTGAACTGATGTATTCAGAAGTCATAATGCAATGTAAAACGGGTTAAGAGCAGGTCCATAGCTGAGATACTATGAAGCTAATTAAATGGTAAAAATTTGATACTCCCCTTAAATGTAGCATAACCTTTTGAAAGATTGTCATGTGATGTGAATATTCTGAATTTGGATCACACATGACATACCTACAAAAGAGATTAAAAAGATTTTGGTACCCAAGTTTTGTTGGGTCCTCGGAGGTTAGCTTTAGATGCAATAAGTGGGGAAGTGGGGATACTGTAAGTACCATACCATTTATGATTGAAATTTTGATTGACAAAATCATTTGTTCCACATGTAGAACACCAAATCTTTGTGGCACTTAGACTAATTAGCTGATTGATTGATTTGACAAAATAAGGCAAATTAGTCTTGGAAACAAATGATCTTGTATCAACTGCACGAGATGTATGTGACATGTTTCCAACACTATCATCTGTACTTGATTTCTTCCTCCAAACCATTTTAAACTTCTTAGAATTACCGGAATTAGCAACAAAATCATTGTGAGATAAAGTAGAATTATGAGTCCGGGAAGTTGGAGAATTATATGATTTGGAGCTGTTAGAATAACTGTTTGATTTGACACTTGAAGAGGAGTTATTCTTACAGACATTTATTGTAGAAAGAGAATTCAACTGAAAAATTGAACTTGAAGAAGTTGTAGAACTTTCAAGTTTTCTAATTTTGCACAATAGATGATCTCTTTCTTCCAAAATCACTTCAAATTTTGTTTGAGATTCGGATCTCATTTTCCGTTCATTCACATAAGTTGTTTCTAAAACAGATAATTTGTTTGAAAGTTTACTGATTTTCTCTTCAAAAGTTTTTCTTTCGTTTTCAAAAACTTTTTCCGAATTTTTGCTTTTAGCAACTATCAAAACACTTTTCTTGATTAAATTCGTCTTATCAGTTTCAAATACTTTTCTTTCAGCTTTTAAAAGATTTTGAAGTTCAGAAAGTTGCTTTGATAGTTTTAAACATTTCGTTTCAGATGATTTTCTTTCTAAAATCACAATCTATTCGAAATCAGACACTTGTTTAGAAAGTAAAGTTTTTGAATGGTCAATTCACAAGTGTTAATTTTGCTTTCAAAATCTTTTCGTTCAGACTCAAATTTGTGTTTCTCGTCAGAAGTTATAATCCTTTCTTTCTCACATTCCAGAAATTCAGTTAATTTTCTTTTAAGAACCACACTATAAGTCTCATGATCTATAAACTTTTCTAACTCAGAAATTTTGTTTTTCAGATCAAAATTTATTTTTATCAGCTCAAGATTTTTCTTTTTGCAAACGTCTTCATAAAATACATGTGTATTTCTAGTATGCTCGGTGAGTTGTTCCTCCAAAAATTCATTTTGATTTTGCAAAACTTTTCTTGACTCTTCTGAGTTATTAAATTTAGATTTGAGATTGACATGTTCTCTTAAAATTTCATCCAACACTTGCATGTTGTTTGTGTGTCTAGTTTCAAGTTGAGAGATTTTTGCATTTAGCTCAGAGATTTGGTTTTGAGAACTCATCGTGAAAGCACGGGTTACCTGATAAAGTGATCTCGATCGGTGAGTTTTTGGCAATTTTCTAAGATTTCTTTGGAAAACAGAAGGTGTTCTTGATAGATGAAGGTTTTTCTCGGGTGATGAAGGGCCGAGAAGAATTTTTCTTGGGTGATGAAGGACCGAGAAGAATTTTTCTCGGGTGACGAAGGATCAACAAAAATAAATTGTCGAGTGGTATGGTCTCGATAAGAAGATTTTTCGGATGTATGAGACTCGATAACAATTATTGTCGGGTAAAGGAGACTCGATAAAACTTCGAAAAAAAACTTTGAATCGATAAAAAGAAGTTATCGATCACAAAGGACTCGATAACTAAGAGTTTCTCGATAGATTAAGATTCGACAAAAAAATTCTTTAACTCGATAAAAACCGAATCGATAAAAATTTATATCTATTCCATATGACTCGATAAAATAAATTTTGTCGATTAGGAAGGGCTCGATAAAAATTCAAAGATACTTAATCCGAATTTTCTTTAACCGATAAACCAGAAACCAAGAACAAAAGGTTCTTGTCTAAAAAGAACAAGTCTTTTTATGGACAAGAATGTCTAAGTTCTCGAGTTTCTTATTTGTTCAGTCAAGAAATAAAATTAAAATTACTAGAGTTTATGATTTTTACTAGAGATTTCTTTAGTAAGAAAAGCTGCAAGAGTGACTAGTTCCTGAGTTTTCTTATGTAAAGAATATCAAAAGTAATTAAAAGAAACTAGAATAACTTTAATTAAAACAGATTAAATAATTTTGACTAAAATCAAGAATAACTCAATATGGATCGACAAAAATTTAAGCGCATGAAGTATGAATTGAAAAAAATCAAGTTTATCAAAATAAGACTTTTTATCGAGTAAAGCTAATGAAGTATGGATCGAGAAAAACAGATAAAAAAAATTATGAGTTTTTATCGGGTAAAGCTAAAACAGAAATCGAAAATTTACCTTCTGTTTCGTGAATAACTTCAGAAAATTGAAAAAGAACTTTGATCGTCTGCTTTGATACCAATTGTGGATCCCAGAATATGAGGTAACAATGTGCTTTATAAAGAATAATCAATAAGAACACGAAGAACGCTATGAATATGATGAAGATCCGAAGTCGGATATCTTACTTGTATTGAATAATAACAGATTTATCTCTTACAGTTTAGCTCTCAATATTTCGCACTAATGTTCCTCTCCTTCTAATGCTAGCCGTAACCCTCTATTTATATATATAGGAAATACGGTATAAAGAAAGTAAAGATTAAGGCATTATACACTTGCCTTATTTACAAAATAGAATGTTGCCTTATTAAACCTTTCCTAATTAAAGATTTTGCTAACTTTTCACTTTAGCCCTTCATGTCTTCAATAGTTGTGATCTCGGATACAATAATTCAGACCTAACAATACTAAACTTTATGATTTTTACTTATGAATTCTTTAGTAAGAAAAGCTGCAAGAGTCACTAGTCCTGAGTTTTCTTATGGAAAGAATTTCAAAAGTAACCAAAATAAACTAGAATAATTTTAATAAAAACAAATTAAATTATCCTAATTAAAATCAAGTTTTTTTTAATACGGATCGACAAAACTTCAAGCAAAAGCACGTTTTAAGTTTTATCGGGTAAAGAGACTAGACAAACATTCAGATCTGGTTTTTTTTAAGAAAAAAGACAATTTTTCGATTCCGAGTTATGATGATTAATCGAGTACACTGAATCGAGAAAACAAATAAGTAGATCTGGGTTTGAAGATTAGAAAGTTTTGTCGGGTCAAACTATGGAAGTTTGAGTCGACAAAAATTCAAGTGCAAAAGTCAAGATTTTACGTTCTTTTTGCGTTGATCACTTCAGAAAACAGCAAAAACTCAGATCGCAGGCTCTGATACCAATTGTGGATCCCATTTTTGATCAGGTAACGTATGTATGTATGCAAGAACACGAAGAACACTTCTAATATTGATGAAGATCCGATGTCGGAAATCTCACTTGTATTGAATATCAGTTACAATGATATTATCTAATAATCTCCCTCTTAATGATATGAATTAACGTGTTCTTTTTAATGTAGCCTTAACCTTCTATTTATATGATAGACTTATATCACAACAAGGAAACTAACAAAATAGACATTATACACTTACCATAAATAAGAGCATTCCAATTTTCTAAACCTTTCCTGATATAAAACCATCCTAATTTATGACTTTGTTGACTTTTGCATTTTGGTCCTTCATGTCTTCAATAGTTGTCATCTCGGATACAATATTTTCAGACCTAACAGTCTCCACCTTTGTATTAACATCCTAATACATTAACATAAAAAAATGTCCTTATATGAAATAAATCATCGAAACCACACATTTCATGATTTTATTTAACAAATGTCTAAATATCCGAGATGTAACTATTGTACAAGATCTTATAGAGTCAATTGTACCAAAGATGCAAATCTAATGAAATAAACAACACATTTGATAAATATCAAGGAACACTTAAAGGCTCCAAAATAGACATTTTCAGCATGTACAACGTTTTATTACAACCACTTGAAATTCACCTTGCGAGGTTAGATCTTCTTAGCCTTTTAGATTTGGTTCTTTTAAACTCTTGCATTATGAACTTGGTGCTTCTAAGTCATTTGTGACTAGTGTTCAACCTTATCGCCAAGAGGTTGTAATTGTTGTTCAATTACCAAATAATCGTCTATGTGCCTTTGACTGTCGATATTTAAATATGGAAATGTGAAATCTCGTTGTAAATACGTAACAAATAAAATTTGTGATAACCATGAATAACAAGGATGAATCAATGTATGAAGAAAATGACTATAAACGATAGTGATATTCCGGTTTGTATACCATACCCTTAAACACTTTTGATATCTAACAATATGTTAGGAATCTATATGACACCAAAAGAATATGTTATAATCGAAAAGAAAGTTGGTATATGTAGATGGATTTGAAAGTCAAAAAGAGTGATCATCTAAATATGTCTAGAACAAGTTTTGTATGGTGGAGAATTGTATTGTTTATTTTTCAAATTAGGGAAACATAATCTATTAATTTTACATAAGGACAAGGATGAAAAATGTAATTTACATTAATATCTACTTAAAAATATATTTATCATTGTATATTTTAAGATAAGTTTTGAAAATATGTACCTAAAATAAAAAATATCAAACTACAAACACTTAAAATATTAAACCATATATTGAGGGAGGTTCAACAATAACTAAATAAAAGAACATATAACACACAAGTTACGTGCAAAATAGCATGTAATGTTAAAGTAACGGTTAAAACAAGAGTGCACGGGCGACGTCGTGAGAATCACATGTGATTTTACACGTCATTATAGTTTAAAATAACAAGTGAATCGCCTGTTTTATTATTCTTTTTTTAGATATAGTTCTCGTCTGAACCTGAATATACGCCCAAATAAATATTAGTACATTTTAAAACTCTGTATGTTATAAACGTCCTCGCACTAGCGTTTTAAATGTAATAAAAGACCAAATAAATACGAGAACTTATTATGGAAGAATATAAACTGACATAAATATAAAAGATTATGTATAAATACCCATATCCATCAACAAAAGAGATTTGAAATTAGTTCCATTGCAAATGACAATCTTCCTTTTCTTTTTGATTTTTGTTTTAGGCTGATTACTTTTCTATTTGTTATGTTCATGTGTTTTTAATATTCTGTTGTGGAATAGTGTTTCATATCTCTATTGTTGCAGGTATGACGAACTTCCCACAAGGATCGTATGCGTGTACTTATAAAAAGAACGCTGATTGCGCCGATCTTATTTGCCCGCCATTTGGTATACCAGTGTGTTTGCTTTGTACTTGTCTTTGTGTTGGTAAAGAAGAAGGGAAAAATCAGACCACTCTTGGTGCAAATAAAGCCACCATAACTAGCACCGGAAAAACACACCAAGAACTCGATGTCAAACCCTAGTAGGCATGTTAAGTTTTGTACATGGAATATATTCCAAACATAAGATTGAATAAAAATAATGGTTTGGTCTATTAATAAACGTTTTTAAAATTTTCATTTCAAACAAAGTATTGTTCTTGGTAAAACAAAAAAAATAATACTATTGGAAAAATTGTCGAAACACGATTCCTATTTTGAGGGTAAAATACATTTTTGATTTTTATGGTTGTCACTCGTTATCAAGTTTGCTCTCTACCTTAAACTAAGTACAACTTTAGATAGTGTAGCTGTAATATTGTTTCAGTTTTGGTCCCTGTTACTAAAGGTAGTTAAGAAAGTAAGTTAAGGGTATATTCGTCCTTTTACAATTTTTCTTACCTTTTCCTTTTTTTTCTTGTAATTAGATTATATAACACAACATACATATATATAGATACATGTGTGTATTCCATTTAGGTATGGAAATTAGACCCGCCCCATTGGGGAACCCGGTGTACCTAACCCGACGACAGGGACGGGGATTCCCCACAAAATAGGGGATCAGGGATGGGGTCGGGGATCCCCAAATGTTAAAAAACGGGGATGGGGACGGGGACGGGTAACGTGGTCCCCGCCCCGCCCCGTCCCCTAATATTAAATATATTATATATTTTTATTATTAAATATATTATTTATAAAAAAATAGATTTATTATATTTTATATTTATAAATAGTATTTTGGCATTTTTTCTTATATGCATTTTTTGGAGTCGTCTTACTATTTTTTGGATAAAAAAATGTTGAAAGTCGAGAGCGTTTAATCAAACAACTACCTATAATGTTGTGATTTTGTTCACATATGAATAAATGATACTCTACACAAATAAAATTTGAAAAATGTGATAGTTAAACATGAACTATTATCGATTGAGTATGTTGTTTAACATCTTTACTTTAAAACAACTTTAAATTAACGGGGGAAAAATCCTAGATTCCCCGTTGGGGACGGGGATGGGGATGTGATCGTATTACCCGGTGGGGATGGGGACGGGGATGGGAATGAATATTGAACTCAAGGACGGGGATGGGGATTGAGGTCCCTGCCCCATACCCGTCCCATTTCCATGCCTAATGCCATTAGGTCTTTATATTGTTTATTTAATTGGTATGGGTGTATGTAGATAAATTGGTATATTTATCAATATTGATAAATTGGTATATTTCATATTATGAATAACAAATTAGATAAATGAGATTTATAAATGTATATTTGAAATGACCTTTGGGTAATTTAAATTGAAAATCACACACACACACACACACACATATATGTTTTTTTTAGCGGGAAACCCAGGCACTTCCATTAAAAATAATAAAAAGGAACAAAAACAGAACTGGTTACATCAAAGAAAAATAAGAAAACTGCCCGACTTGGAAAGACTAAACCAAGCCACCAGCAACCAGAACAAACATAGACTAATAGTAAAGACTAAGCAACAAGCAAAGACCCCGTTGCACCTCCAAACAGAACACTCAACCAGCACCTTAAATTGTAAGCACCTTAAATTGTAACTCCATGGGCAAGTCTGCACCTACTTTTCCTCTTCCAAGCCATTCTCTGGATTATCACACCTGTAGCTTCGTTGAACAGTTTCTCAATACTCCTGCTACAGTTATCAAACAACCTCTTATTCCGTTCCTGCCAAATATAATAGACAGTTGCAGAGAAAGTAACTTTTTGCACGGTTGACCAAGCAGTATATTCACCATTGTTGATACGGTCCATAGTATCAGTCCATGTCTCTGGAATATGCTGCAATGATACTTCCCTTTCATCAAGTTCCAAACCCCTTTTGAAAAGTCACACTGGAAGAATAAGTGATTATGGGTCTCCAGGCATTGGTGACACAAGAGACATTTCATGTCCGGGGGGTTTTGTTTCCAGTTTAGAATACGATCTTGAGTTGGAAGCCGCATCCTACAAGCCAACCAAGTAGATAAAGCATGTTTGGGAATATATGCTTTATTCAACACCATAT
Source organism: Silybum marianum (assembly GCA_036898165.1). Classification (NCBI taxonomy): domain Eukaryota; kingdom Viridiplantae; phylum Streptophyta; class Magnoliopsida; order Asterales; family Asteraceae; genus Silybum; species Silybum marianum. The sequence continues at coordinate 10,273,780 of CM072541.1, forward strand.
TTGGCCACAAGAGAATATCATAATCTGGAACCATAGAGGCCCAAGCATTATGAATAGAGAACTCCAAATGGACATTATTCTGGTCACTCCACATCATTTTATCCTCCCCATCCGAGAGGACAGGGACCGGAGTACTTGCCAGTTGCGGGATCCTACTAAGGAATTCATTTGGCCAGGCATTGCCAATCTTCTGAATGAGGTAATTGACAGAGTCATGAGCATGAAAACCCAGGGCATGGATGTGTCGATAGGAAATAAGAGAGCTCAAATGGCCCACAGGAAGCCATTTATCCTCCCAAGCATTAGTAGACAACCCATTACCAATTTGAACGATGAAGAAACACCTTATGTGGTCCCGAATCCTTAGCATGCTTCGGAATATCCACGACCACCCGTCCTTTTTCTTCAAGTTCCAGAAATTAATTCCCTGGATATAATGGCTACTTATCCATCTTACCCAAAGAGAATTCCTTTTCCTCACTAAATCCCAAACATGCTTCGTGACCAGACAACGATTCCATAAAGCAAGATTCTTGAGACCGAGGCCTCCATTCCTTTCCGGTTTGCAGATCTCCTCCCAAGAAACTTTGCATTTTCCACGGGAACTGTCCCCTTGTGCCCATAAGAAATCACTAAAGAGAGATTCAAGAGCATAAATGATTCCATCAGGGTGAACAAAGACCGACATCCAATAAACCTGAAGCGACTGAAGAACAAATAGAATAAGTTGCCTTCTTCCAGCATAGGATAGGTATTTGTTCTTCCAGTTATTCAACCGGCCTTTAACCCTTTCCACAAGACCATTAAAATCAGCCGTAGGCAGCCGAACAGGTGAAAGAGGCACTCCAAGGTACCGGATAGGAAACACCCCTTGCCGAAACGGCAAGGTATTGCGAATCGTCACCTTAACATCTTCTGGGACATTACCAAAAAAGATATCACTCTTTTCGAGATTGGGTGCCAGGCCAGACTTCAACTGGAATAAGTGAAGATCCCTCTTAATGACTTCTACTGACAGAAGATCACCATTTGTAAAGACAAAAATGTCATCTGCAAAGCATAAATGAGTAATTTGGAAGTCCGCACATATACCGAAAATCACCAGCCTCTTCAATACAGCGCTTAAGAATAAGAGAGAAGCCTTCCATAATGATCGTGAAGATGTATGGAGATATAGGGTCCCCTTGTCTAATTCCCCGCTTACCTGTAAAAAACCATGTGCTTCTCCTTGTAAAGCAACAGAGTAAGAGGGAGTAGCAATCATAACCTGGATCCATTTAATCAGCACCGGATGGAACCCAAGGCCTTTAAGCATGCAGATTACAAACTCCCAGTTCACCATATCATAGGCCTTCCTGATATCAATTTTAAAGGCACATCTAGGTGGACCCGAGCTTAGATGGTAACCTGCTACAAGTTCATGTGCCATTAGTATATTATCCGAAATTCTCTGCCCAGGAATGAAGGCCGACTGCGCAGGGTTTATTAAGAAGTCCAGGTTCGGCTTCATTCTATCAGAGATAATCTTACTGATGCACTTGTACAAAACCGAACAACAGGCAATTGGACGGAATTCCGAAACCCTACTAGCATTCAGAATCTTTGGGATTAAGCATAAAACCGTATGGTTTAATTCTCTGTCAAGCCGCCCAGAATAGAAAAAGTTATGGATTGCCCTCATAACCTCAGTACCAATCACAGGCCAGGCTGATTTATAAAACTTGGAAGAAAACCCATCTAACCGAGGAGCTTTATCATTCCCAATCTGTTTAAAAGCAGCAAAAATATCTCCATCTTCTATAGTCCGAATCATAAACAAGGATTCAGATAAGGTAAGCTTATGATCAAATAAATCCTCCTCCATTTAAGGCTGCAAGCTGGTATCCGCTTCCCCAAGGATTGAGGCAAAATAATCAGTGAACGTCTTTGGCACACATATATGTTCCTTATTCACCCTTTGTAAAACCACTCTTGTAACACTCCAATGCATTATAGTATGAATTACATGACTCCACCCGAATAATGAACACACAAAAAAATTTAATTCCCAATTAAATATTCAATGAACACAAATGATGCCAAGGATCAGCAATGAGTAATTTAAAACGCAAACATCCCTAAAACTCAAATGAGCCAAATGAAACCATTAGACTTCACACTTCTTTGTGTATTCGATAAAAACCAACATATAAAATGCATTATTTAACCGTTGTTTATGCCAACACATGCTCCAAAAGTATGATTAGTTCAAAACCCGAGCATAAAATTTATCCTTCCAAAATGTATCATACCCCAATAGTACACATTTTTTGAGTTATTTATAAGATCATTGCTTGAAAAATGCATTAACATAAAAAGATGTCCTTATATGCAATAAATCATCAAAACCACACAGTTCATGATTTTATTTAACAAAATGTCTAAATATCAGAAATGTATCTATTGTACAAGATCTTATAGTGTTTCAAATCTTTATTGTTGCAGGTATGACGAACTTCCCACAAGGATCGAATGCGTGTACTTGTAACCATTTGGTGTTCCAGTGTGTTTGCTTTGTACTTGTCTTTGTGTTGGTAAAGAAGAAGGGAAAAATCATACCACTCTTGGTGCAAATAAAGCCACCATAACTAGCACCGGAAAAACACACCAAGAACTCGATGTCAAACCCTAGTAGGCATGTTAAGTTTTGTACATGGAATATATTCCAAACACAAGATTGAATAAAAATTATGGTTTGGTCTATTAATAAACGTTTTTAAAATTTTCATTTCAAACAAAGTATTGTTCTTGGTAAAACGAAAGAAATAACAATACTGGAAAAATTATCGAAACACGCTTCCTTGTTTTAGAGTAAAATACATTTTTGATCTCTGTGGTTGTCACTCGCTATCAAGTTTGTTATTTACCTTAAACTAAGTACAACTTTAGATAGTGTAGCTGTAATTTTGTTTCAATTTTCATCACTGTACTAAAGGTAGTTAAGAAAGTAAGTTAAGGGTATATCCGTCCTTTTATTGTTTTTCTTATCTTTTCCTTTGTTTTCTTTTTATTAGATTATATAACACAACATACATATATAAAGATACATGTGTGTATTGCATTAAGTCTTTATATAGTTTATTTAATTGGTATGGGTGTATATAGATAAATTGGTATATTTATCAATATTGATCAATTGGTATATTTCATATTATGAATAACAAATTAGATAAATGAGATTTATAAATATATATTTGAAATGTTCTTTGGGTAATTCAAATTGAAAATCACACACACACACACACACACACACATATGTTCCTTATGCACCCTTTGCCTAAACCACTTTTGTAACACTCCAGTGCATAATAGTACAAATTACATGACTCCGATCGAATGATGAACACACTCAAAAAATTTAATTCCCAATTAAATATTCAATGAACACAAATGATGCCAAATATCAGCATTGAGTAATTTAAAACGCAAGACGTTCCTAAAACTCAAATGAGCAAAAATCAAACCATTAGACTTCACATTTCTTTGTGTATTCGATAAAAACCAACATAAGTCAATAAAATGCATTATTTAACCGTTGTTTATTCCAACACATGCTCCAAAAGTATGATTAGTTCAAAACTCGATCATAAATAGAAATAAATCATCACCAATTGAAAATCATACAATTTAGTTCAAAACCACTCTTGTAACACACCACATATTGAGGGAGGTTCAACAATAACTAAATAAAAGAACACAGAACACACAAGTTACGTGCAAAATGGCATGTGATGTTAAAGTAACGGGTAAAACAAGAGTGTACGGGTGTTAGGGTTGAATTAATTGTTTCAAAATAAGGAAACTATTCTCTATTTTAAATATGGCAAGTGTACAATGTCATTCTCCTTGTTTCCTTATATCGTTTAATCCCTTTCATATAAATAGGAGTCTAGGGTCATTGTTAATGGGTGTGCGAATTATCATAGAGAGAGTCGATATTATCTTTAAGCTTACATTGTAATCAAAATCTACAAGTGAGATATACGACTTACGTTCTTCATAAAATTCATAGTGTTCTTCGCATATTTTATTATTATTCTTGTACTTGATACTTATTCTGGGATCAACAATTGGTATCACAGCCTCACGATCTGAGTTTTGATCTAATTCTGGTTGAATTCGAAAACTATAAGGTACAAATCACGATTTTTTTTTCTGACCAAAAACTTATCGATTCAAGCTTTCATAGCCTGAATCGACAAGAATTTATATCGCACGTTCATATCTCGATAAGTATTTTTATCGCACCTTATTAAGTCGATAAGATTTTTTGTCGCATCTATTTATATCGACAAGCTTATTATACCCCACCTTTCATATCGACAAGTTTTTATTCTTCTAAATTCTTGTGTTTAACATACTCTTAATTACTTTAGTTTAATCTGTTGTACCTTTTCTTCACTTTTATTAGAAAACTCAAGGTCTCTGACTTCTACAGCTTTTCTCGTTTAAGAGTTCTCAAGTACACACCTTAAACTTTAGTAATTCCCTTTTACTTTATTTTGATTCGTTTTGAGACTCAGGTACTTACATATCCTCTTCCATAAAAAGACTTGTTCTTTTTTGTCGATGAGGGCTTCGTTCCTGCTCTTCAATATTTCAAAATAAAGATAAAACGGAAGTTTGCTATTTTTTTATTTTTTATCGAGTCCTTTAAAGACCCGATAATAAATCTTGTCGCATCCTCTTTACCCGATATAAAATCTTGTCGCCTTCATTTCTCCCGATATAAAATCTTGTCGCCTTTATTTCACCCGATAAGATTTCTTGTCGAGTTATCTTAACCCGATATAAATTCTTATCACACCCAAAATCGAGATTTTATTTTAATTTTAATAAGAACTCTTAAAAAAATTTCAAAACTCGTCGATCGAGATCACTCTGTCAAGTACAATGACTACACGCGAAGCCATGGCTATTGGTTCCGATACCAAACCGCCGATTCTTTTCAAAAGAGAATACTCTCATTGGAAAGACCATTTCCTCGACTTCATTGATAGACATGACTATGCCGAAGAGATCATGATTTCTACCAATGAAGGTGCTTCTCCAGTTCTCTATCACGAATGTCCAGCCATGCCGAATAAGAATCCTCCTATGCCGGCAAGACAAGAAGTGAAGCCGAATTCTAAATACACAACTGAAGAAACGAGAAGAGTAAAAGGTGATCAACTTGCTCGATCATACTTACTGATGGGCATCCCAAATGATATCTATATGAGCATAGATAGTCACTGTCGCACGGCTAAGGAAACCTGGGAGCAAATTGAGAAAATTATGCTTGGAACTAAGATCGGCACACAATTGAAGACCACAAATTGCATCTCACAATATGAAGTGTTTAAAGCAAAGGAAGGAGAGAATCTTACGGACACGTATGAGCGATTTGTCCAACTTCTCAATGAACTTAGCAAGAATGATATCCGCAAGACTAAAACCGAGAACAAGGTGAAACTAGTTAGCAACCTTCAACCTGAATGGCGTCGATTTACTAATCAAATCAAACATAGCAAATACCTCGCTAAACTTGATCTACATGAAGTCTATGAAACACTCAAGCAAGACGAAGATGAGGTTCTCGAAGTTATGGAGGCAAACAAAAAGCTAAAAAAGCCTTCCGATCCAATTGCTCTAGTGGCGAAAGATGAAAGTGTTACGTTTCGAAGCACACCGCACGACAAAATTTCTTAAGAAGAAGACATTGAATTTGATGATCCCGAGATAGCCCTTCTTCAACAACAATTGGCTTTTCTCACACAGTCCATCCAACGCAAATTCACTCGTCGTTCCAATCCTAATCAACAACGCTATGCTTCCGGACTAAAGAATTTTGAGCGAAAGAATGATTTCGAACAAAAGCCTAAAAAGGAAGAAACTCGCATACCGAGCAAACCGGAAGATAAATTCAAAGGTGAAAAGAGCCTACGCTACAACTATGGGAAAACCGGGCATTATGCAAGAGAATGTAGGAAACCGATTGTCAAAGATGCCAATCACTTCACGTATAAGCTCATGCTAGCTAAACAATAAGAAGCAGGCAAAGTTCTAATGGCGGAAGATGATCACTTCTTACATCACGATGATGATGAACCGGATGATGAAATTCAAGCTCACTTCAGTCTGATGGCATATAATGATCCCTTGAGTGAAGATTCTTCTTCTCACGCTTCCGATTACTCACTCGAGGTAAGTCCATCTGACCATAATACTTTTGTTGCTCAAGTGAATGATTTGATGCTACAACTGAATGCATTACAATCTAAAGTAAAACTGAAAAACAATTAGTTTCTAATTTAGAGGCAGTTTAGAAAATAATCATGATCAATTATTATTTGCCACATCCTAAATTGCCAATCACAAAAGTGACATTTGAAATTACAAACGGAAAAGACACTTTGAAAGATGAGAATTTAATTCAAAAGCAACAAATCTCCGATCTCACAACACAAGTTAATAATTTTGAATGTGAGAACGAAGATCTTTTGTTCAAATTTAATTTTTCCGCTATTCAAAGGAATGATCTTTTAGAAAAGCTCAAGGATTTAGAACATAAACTGTACAAATTGGGTCAAACTAAACAAACAATACATTTAAATGCTCCTAAAGAGTTATGTTCAAAAGTTGGCTTAGGTTTTGAAAATCCAAAATATCTAGCAAAAGCCTTATACAACACCTCAACTCTATATAAATTTGAATATCTCGACCTTGGTCCTGATTATAAAATTCAATTTATGAAATCTCCTCTCAAAGTCGAGAGGCGGGAAGATTGGAATAGGAAAAACAAAAAGTTTCAGCAAATTCCGTTTTTCTATCCCACTTATATAGAAAAGGAATCATCAAAAGGATCTCTTCCATATATTCCAACCTACACCGATAAAGAAGTTCACAATGAACCACCCACGTTCAAACCATATATTCCAACCTTATTTTTAGAGAAGAAAATTGTTCAATTAGAAAAGGTCTTGGAATCCGAACGTACTTCATCGGAAAAGGAAAAAGAAGCTTTAATCACTAAAATTCAAACATTGGAAAACAAAGCTTTAAAAAATCCCGACAATGACACAATTTCAAATATTTCATCTTGTAAAGCCTTTGTTAGCTCTTATTTGGATAGGTTGGATGAAATCCAGTTTAAGATAGATCCTAACTATTGTCCTCCTACGCACAAATATTCCCCCTCCCAATGAGATAAATGACGAGTTGGATGATTTTGAAAACATAACTGTCTCACAACGTAACTCTAATGGATGTTCAAATGTTTCTGTTGTTGACTTTGATTTCAATCCTACTCTTCCAAGTCATGAGACATGTTTAGATAAAGGCAAAAATCCCATAGAATCGGTTTACATTCCAATTGTTGAAAATGAATGTTCAACAAGTTTTTTCAAAACTTTCTTCATCTCAACAAAAGGAACAAACCAAATTTTTCGAAACAACTAAATCTCATCAAAAAGCTAATGTTCATTCGTTTCGTGTTTCAGCTTTACGCCCTCTAAAGCAAGTTTGGATTGAAAAAGGCGCAAATCCCACAAAGTCAGCATCCCGCAATAAGAGAGACAAATTTAATTTTTTAAATTTCAAAAACTACGTTTCTATGTTTAAATTTCCAGTTTCCATTAATTCTGTTAAACATTTAATTCAGTTTTCAAGAAATAAAATTTGTTGCTCAAATTGAGGTGTGAATGACTGTCAATTTAAATTACTATGGTTATGATTATACTTCTACCATGCACGATTCCTACAATAATCATCAAGTGAATTACTTTTTCAATTATCCGGTTTATAGATGGGTTCCCAAAAGGCCCTTGGCTAATGCATCTAAGTCCCACTTTAAATGGGTACCAAAGGGTGCAAAGCCAACTAACCCCGAAGGACCCATTTACAAATAGGTACCTAAATCTGCTTGATTTCTTTCAGGACGGTCATGTGTGGTACTTAGATTCTGGATGCTCCAAACACATGACTGGTAAAAGGAGCTTCTCACCAATTACATTAAAAAACATGGCGGCACTGTGCGGTTTGGGAACAAACATTTTTCTCCAATCCGAAGATTCGGCGACATAGTCAACAAAAACCTCACGATCTCACGAGTATCATATGTTCAAGGCCTTAGTTACAACCTCCTTAGTATTGGTCAATTCTGCGACAAAGAACTCGAGGTGAATTTTCGAACTTAACAGTGTCGTGTTAGAACATACCATGGTGATGAACTTTTGGCCGGATCTCGCAAGTCAAATTTATATTCTATTGATCTCTCAGAAGTTGAACCACCATCAAGTCTTTGCTTCGTTTCTCAAACTTCAAATGATAAATATTGGTTGTGGCATCGCGGACTCTCTCACTTAAACTTCAAGAATATAAGTAAACTCGCAAGTGGAGGGTTGGTCACCAGGTTACCAAAGATCAAATTTGAAAAGCCTCATTTATGTAGTGCATGCGAGATGGGTAAAATGAAGAAAGTCTCTCACAAGCCCAAAGTGGAACATAGCACTACTCGTCCTCTTCAACTCATCCACATGGACTTGTGCGGCCCCAGGCGAACTAAAAACATTCACGGAAAGACGTACGTTCTCGTCATGGTGGACGATTATTCTCGCTACACATGGGTTCGATTTCTTAGAACAAAGGATGAGGCTCCCGAGGTCATAATTGCATTTCTGAAGAATATTCAAGTCAAACTGGAACTATCTGTCCAATCAATTCGCACGGATAATGGCACTGAGTTCAAGAACCACACGCTTGATTCTTTTCTTTCTTTTGTTGGTATATCACATACTTTTTCTGCGGTTCGAACTCCTCAACAAAATGGTGTAGTCGAACGACGTAACCGTACGTTGGTCGTAGCTGCTAGCACCATGCTTGCTCTCTCTAGATTACCCCATTATCTCTAGGCCGAAGCCATCAACACCACTTGCCACACGCAAAACTGTTCCATCATCAACAAGCGCTTTACCAAAACACCGGATGAGCTGATCAACAAGGGAGTTCCTTCACTTCATCATCTCCATACGTTTGGTGGTCATTGCTTCATTCTAAACGACATGGAGGATCGCGGCAAAGTTCATTCCAAAGCTGACGAAGCATATTTTCTCGGTTATTCTCCTAACGCTTCTTCTTATCGTGTTTATGTAAGACATGCTAGGTGCATAACCGAAAGCACAAATATCCAATTTGATGTAAAGGATGAAATGGCACCCGAACTCAACAACCTCGCACATACTGGCGTATTAGCTTCCGAACAGCTCAGTTCGGAACCTGTTTAAAACCCGTCTCAGCCACTTCAAGCTTCCACTTCCAAATTCGCGAACTCAGAATTGGATGATCTATTTGAACATTTTTACACTGATTATTCCGGATCGTTCATTCCGACGACTCACACCCCAACTACGTTGGATGTTACCGAGACCTCAAATTCTTCTGGCTCATCACCTTCTACCGAAACCATCTCAATTACTGCAAATCCAAGTTCATCCCCAACACCGGAAACAACTAAAATCCCTGAAATTCCAAACCAAGTCGCTCCCACACATGCACCCCCTACGGTTCCACGTACTCAAGTTCCCGGGCTGTCACCTACAAATCCAGAACCGACATCCTCTTCCCCACCATCGAATCCCACTCAAACGGATGCTTCAAGTTCCATTCGCACTTCCGGTATGACTCCTACCTTGGAATCTGTTCAAGATCTTCCTCTCGGAACCTACATGGATAACAATCCCAATCTTGCGGCAATCCAACCACTTCCGCATACACATAAATGGATCCGATCTCATCCATTTGAACAAATCATTGGAGATCCAACCAATCTAGTCACCACTAGATCTGCATCGGCTAATGATTGTTTATTCTCATCTTTTCTAAGCAAAATTGAACCCAAGACAATACATGAAGTCATGTCTGATCCCGATTGGATTGTGGCTATGCAAGAAGAGCTAAATCAGTTTGAAAGCTTGAAAGTATGGCGTCTCGTTGCACGACCACAGAATAAGACCATCATCGGTACCAAATGGATTTTCAAGAATAAGCAAGACGAAGACGGAATTATTGTATGCAGCAAAGCACGACTTGTCGCAAAGGGTTATCGTCAACAAGAAGGCATCGATTATGACGAGACATTCGCACGGTTGCTTGAATTGAAGCCATTCGCATGTTCTTGGCGTACGTGGCTCACAAGAACTTTGTTGTTTTCCAAATGGATGTCAAGACTGCTTTTCTGATTGGTATTTTACGCGAAGAAGTATACGTCTCACAACCGGACGGATTTGTCGACCTAAATAAACCGGATCATGTCTACATCATTGATCGAGCACTTTACGGACTGAAACAAGCTCCACGTGCATGGTATGATAGTCTATCCAACTATTTAGTCAAAAACGGTTACTCCAAAGGTAAGATCGATCCTACTCTTTTAATCAAAAAGGACGGTAATGATATCATGCTTATTCAAATTTATGTAGATGACATCATTTTCGGTTCAACTAACCCAAATCAATGTAAAACATTCTCCGAACTCATGATTACCAAGTTCAATATGAGCATGATGGGTGTGATGAATTTTTTCCTCGATCTTCAAGTAAAACAATTTTTGTCGGGAATATTCATCAGCCAATCAAAATGCATCTCGAATATGTTACGTAAATATAACATGACGACTTGTACGCGATTGGAACTCCCATGTCTACGGGCTCAAAACTACACGCTGATCCCTTGGGAAAAGCGACAGATTTTAAAAACTATCAGGGAATGGTTGGTTCGTTAATGTATTTAACAGCTAGTCATCCGGACATAATGTTTGTTACATGTCTTTGTGCTAGATATCAAGCATCTTCCAAAGAATCTCACCTTAGTGCCATTAAGCGTATTTTCCGTTATTTAAAAGGTACTACTGATGTTGGCCTATGGTATCCTAAGGATACAGGTTTCGAGTTAACTGCTTTTTTAGATGCTGATCACGCCGGATGCATGGTTGATCGAAAAAGCACGACGGGCCACATTCAGTTCTTTGGAGACAAATTAGTAAGTTGATCCTCAAAGAAGCAAACTTGCGTCTCCACATCCACTCCGGAAGCCGAGTACATTACTGCCGCAAGTTTCTATTCCCAAGTCTTATGGATGCGCACACAACTCAAAGACTATGGCTTCTGGTTCGATAAAACCCCAATTTGTTGTGACTCCAAAAGTACAATCGCCATCTCAAGCAATCCAGTTCAACATACCAAGACGAAACACATCGATATCTGGTATCATTTTATTAAAGAACATGCCGAAAGAGGTACGATTGAATTATATTTTGTTAATACAAAACTTCAGTTTGCCGATCTGTTCACAAAGGCATTGGATGAAAAACGCTTCCAATTTCTAGTGTCCAAGTTGGGCATGCTCAATCTCAAAATCTGATTCACAATCAGTCTCATCTAATTACACAAAACGCCCATTCAAGTGTCAATGCACATCCACTTTTTGGAGTGAATATTCATTATTCTTGAATTCTGGTTTTGTGGATTTTGAATTTTCTTAAGTTTCTGTATTTTCAATGTATTTTTGTCTCGTACAATTTTCGTCATGTTTATGTCTTTTTTTCTGTTTTAAAAATCAACTTTGATATTTGCTTTTTACTAAACTATTCAGCATTCAAGGGGAAGCGATCTGGTACGTTTTTTCTTAACTCACTTTTGCAGGGGGAGCTTAGTTTTCTTACTTTCACAATTCGAGGGGGATCAATTATAAACTTCTTCAAAACTTCACAAACTTATCGCCCGACAAGAATTCTTGTCGAGTGCCAAAGGCCCGATAAGCATCCTCTCGTCAACTTTGGCCCGATGAAATTTTGCCACGTGTCATTTTCTGATGATTTCACTATTTAAACCACGGGCCCCACTTGCACTATTCAAAATTTCAAAATTCCTTTTCATATTTTTTCTCTCTCAAAAGCACCCGAGATTCAGCTGCTGCACGATTTTTTTTTCTCAAATCTTCGAGTTTTTCAAATCAAAGCACATCACCAGTTTTCATGGCGGCTAACTAGGATCCAAACATGTCTAATGATGGCAACCTGATGCCTTCTAAGTAATCCACTGCACCGAGTATCAACGCGGCCAATCGAGATGACATCTTACTCCCCCTAGGTGCAACACGGGAGTTAAAACCAAACAACCATCGTCTTAATTTAGACATAAAGCTGGAGCACCCCGTCATAATGGAGATAATATGAAACCAACCACTTCGGTTTGCCTTCGCCTCGAACACCGGGTTCTGGTATTTATTTACAACAGTTATGGCACACAATGGAGTATCATCCGGAGGAAGGTAACCACCATTTTTCACTGCACAAATAGATGAGTTTGTGATCAAACTCACGCCTAAGCGACTCCGTCGTATTCTACAGCCTCCAGCTGAAAACTCAGTTCCCGGCCTTCTCACAATTGAAGATCCACCCAGCGAGGAGGATATATGTCTTGACTTCCGTGCCCTAGGCTATGATGACGATCTCTACTCCCTTGGCCAATTTAAGCGAATGTATCTTCCCCAAATATATTTCACTGTGTTTTCGCTGATCAACCAATTCCTTACTAGAAAGCATACGGGATTGGATCGAGCTAGCGCGGCCGTCCTACGAATATTCCACGGGATCATCTATAGTCGTCATTACGACTACGTTACTCTCATATGGAACGATCTCGTTGCATTTGCTGCCGATAAAGCCAAAGACCGCGACCGTGATTTTATTCCTTTCCAACGATTTCTTCAGCTAGCCATCCACCGCACTATGGTTGCACGTGAGGAGATTCCAAGACGCAATGGCACATCCTTTGGACCATCCTACGTTCAAAGGTACTTTAAGCTCAACAATAGTCCTTTTCCATTTGTCATGCCTCTACCTGAAGCCCTACTATCCCTAGCTGATCAGATTGCACCAAGTGTGATAGATTATAGGGAGAGCATCGACTTAATGGCTCCCCAATAACCGGGACAGCCTGCCCAAGAGCCAATCCAAGAGGTACACCATGAGTTAGGCGAGGGTCATAGGATAGATGAGCAGGTTCAAGATCACGGGGATCCTGAACAGGGCGTTGAGAGAATAGATGTTGTGAGGGGACATGACGAGGGTGGTGCATCTGATCAGCCTACCATTAGCTCTTCTGCACCTCCTATCCAAATTCCACCGGTACATCAACGGCTTCTTCCTATCAATCTGCGCAACGTCAACCCCGAATGAAATTCCTGGTAAGTCGTCGTCGCATTCGTCCTCGACCATCTTCATCCGACTCTGAGACGAACACTGATGATCAACCACTACAATGCCGCCGACGGATCTCTGCTACCGAAGCAGCACTACAAAGAATTGGTCCTCAGCCGTCCATTCAAGATTCTTCATTCGACGCTACTACTTCCGATGACGCTGATGCCCTCCATAATTTTGATTTTGTTCCTTTCACTGAACCACAATCTGACCCATTCTTTGAGCCAGCTTTTGGAGATATAAGGAGAGAGAGGAAGGAGTCTTAGTCGAAAATGAGAATGTAAGCATGAGTGACGGGGAGCAAAATATTACTGAGCGTGAGATACCTAAACCTCTAGCCTGGTAGCCACGTCCCTTGTTGATACTCATTCGTGGACCGCCCCGTCTATGTACTCGGGGCCTCTCCGATTGCTGGAAGATGCGCGCGATACAATAAAGGCCCCTTGGGTACCAACATTGGACAAGACGTTGTGGACCCAACAATGCAAATGCACGCCCCACCTAGCCACTCTGTAGGCTCACAACAGCCTACAGTTCAGATATTCTTGTGAGTCTAGCTCTTACTCTAGTTCCCCTGCTTTCAGGAGGCATAACTATTGAACCAAGAGGTAGTATCTGACCTACTTCGACTTCAATTCTGCGCACATCTAGTCTACAGCCCTCTAGGGAACACGTGTCTTTACACACTGAGAGCCTTCGTGGCCCAGTCGGAACTTCCACAGTGATGTCCATTCCGGATATTCCACAAGGATTGGAAGGAAATCCTACTAGCGCTACATCATTGCCAATGCTGAACATAGGTCACACCATTGATTCAATTGTGATGTCAACGGGTAATCTAAGTGATCCCAGTGTTTCCTGTTCAGGTAACTTCACAGTCAATCCCGAGACTCAAGCTTACATTGATGCACAGTACAAAAGAGCTCAGGATTTTTTAAATGCTCACAAAGTTCGCATGACTGCTCAGATGAAAGATTTTGTTCAAGACGTGATTGAAGCTACTCGCTCCCATCACACAGATCAAAATCAAGCTATCTCTTCCCGTCCAAGCTCAAGTCGCTCTTCACCTCCAGAACCTCGAGACTCCAATCCGAATCCAGATCCTCATAACCTTCCTACATCTCCTCAAAGATATCAGTATAACAACGATGAGCTAATGTCTTTGTTATATGCAAATTTGCTTGCTGAAGCTACCGCTCGTGGTCTGCCTGAAGACGAACTAATGGGTCTTCTTCCCATAAATCTTGTGATTCCCCATGTCACTCACCATGAGTTTGATCTGTTTAGAGCTTATATGGAGATGAAGCTCCTTGAGATGGAGAATAAACAAAAACAATACTCTGAAGACATTCTTGGTGCCATTACTGCTCTTCGTGCTGAAATCCAACAATCTTGTCGTCCCGCTGCATCTGTCCAACCGCGTCGACTTAATTAGCACGATCCGGCGTTTGGTTATAATCGCCCTGAGGGGAGACACGCCGACAGATTACAAGAGCTCAAGCTCAATCCCGACCATCTGCTCCAACAACAACTGGTCCATCTTCTACAGCTCCGCCATCTCGATAACAATAACAATCGGCTCCATCTTCCACGCAACAACAAACTAATTAGCCAACGGTTGAAAAGCCGACGGAAGACTTTGAAACTGGGAGTGCATCGCAATCTGCTGAACTGGAAAATGAAGAAGAAGTAAATGTTCAACATTTGAGAGATTCTGTCAGAAACTGGTTCCGTGATCCGTAAGAACCCCGTGCTAAAAGAAGAAGATTATGTGAATCTAATGCACGCGGAAAAGAAATTTCTACCAACGAATAATAATCAAACGCCGTTGCTGCCGCACCAAATTCGTTGGGAAAGAATTTTTTCTAACAGCAAATTGGTAAATCCATAAGTCAGAACTCCGTATCTAGAAAAAACCATGCAAAAGATCTTTGTGGAAAAGAAGAAACCAGAGGACCAGTCTCGTATACATTTGATCATGGAAATGGATCCGCTACAAGTGACTAAATATGTGAGCATACTAAACACTAAAGCAAAGGATCCTAAAGAAGTTGTTTCAAGACACAGGATTGTAGCTATGATAGAGATCGGATGTGATAAAGCCTTTTAAGTAGAATTTCTGACACTTAAAGTAAGAAGATTTGATGGAAAGGTCTATTGTTTCTCTGAGGTAGATTTTGCGAGACTAGATGTGTTGGATATCGAAATGCTATACACATAGCTTTAACACAAAACTAGAAGATCTGAAAATGAACAAAGAGCGTTAAGAGTAGTTATAAGGCATGTTCAAAAAGAACTCAGATACAGTTACCTTCATGATTTTCAAAGAGCGATTGAAAGTAAATAAAAGAAGGTTTATCTGCCTAAACCTGATCAAAATGTCCCTGGTCAAAAGAATATGAAAGTTATGCAAGTGTTGACACGACCAGCACTTGGAGTTGTTTACATGAAGACAAACGGAGAAATGAGGTTCTTAAGATTCGGTGAAGTTGCTTCTTATTCTGATGGAACTTTATTGGCAATACGAAACAAACAATCTGCGGAAGTAAGTGTTGATCAAAGAAGAGAAAAGAAGAAGCAACTAAAGGTAAATGAAAGAAAAAATCTGCTGAATGCGATAGAGTTAATTGAGAAGCGCATTATCTACTGACAGACCTTAGACGATTTGAAGGCATGTTCGAGCTCAAGAGATGAAGATTCATTTTGTCACAAAGGGGGAGATTGTTAGGGTTGAATTAATTGTGTCAAAATAAGGAAACTATTCTTAATTGTAAATATGGCAAGTATAGAATGTCATTCTCCTTGTTTCCTTATATCGTTTAATCCCTTTCATATAAATAGGAGTCTAGGGTCATTGTTAATGGATGTGTGAAGTTATCATAGAGAGAGTCGATATTATTTTTAAGCTTACATTGTAATCAAAATCTACAAGTGAGATATACGACGTACGTTCTTCATAAAATTCATAGTGTTTTTCGCATATTTTATTATTATTCTTGTACTTGATACTTATTCTGGGATCAACAATGGGTGACATCGTGAGAATCAGATGTGATTTTACACGTGATTATAGTTTAAAATAACAAGTGAATCGCCTGTTTTATTATTCTTTTTTTTAGATATAGTTCTCGTCTGAACCTGAATCTATGCCAAAATAAATATTAGTACACTTAAAAACTATGTATGTTATAAACGTCCTCGCACTAGCGTTTTAAATGTAATAAAACACCAAATAAATACGAGAACTTATTATGGAAAAATATAAACTGACATAAATATAAAAGACTATGTATAAATACCCATATCCATCAACAACAGAGATTTGAAATTAGTTCCATTGCGAATGGCAATCTTCCTTTTGTTTTTTATTTTTGCTTCAGGTTGATTACTCTTCTATTTGTTATGTTCTTGTGTTTTTAATATTTTGTTGTGGAGTAGTGTTTCATATCTTTGTTGTTGCAGGTATGACGAACTTCCCACAAGGATCGTATGCATGTACTTGTAAAAAGAATGTTGATTGCGCCGATCTTATTTGCCAGCCATTTGGTGTTCCAGTGTGTTTGCTTTGTACTTGTCTTTGTGTTGGTAAAGAAGAAGGGAAAAATCAGACCATTCTTGGTGAAAATAAAGCCACCATAACTAGCACCGGAAAAACACACCAAGAACTCTATGTCAAACCCTAGTAGGCATGTTAAGTTTTGTACATGGAATATATTCCAAACATAAGATTGAATAAAAATTATGGTTTGGTCTATTAATAAACGTTTTTAAAATTTTCATTTCAAACAAAGTATTGTCGAAACACGCTTCCTCTTTTGAGGGTAAAATACAATTTTGATCTCTGTGGTTGTCACTTCCAATCAAGTTTGCTCTTTACCTTAAACTAAGTACAACTTTAGATAGTGTAAATAATTTTGTTTCAATTTTGGTCCCTGTTACTAAAGGTAGTTAAGAAAGTAAGTTAAGGGTATATTCGTCCTTTTACTGTTTTTCTTACCTTTTCATTTTTTTTCTTTTTATTAGATTATATAACACAACATACATATATATAGATACATCTGTGTATTGCATTAGGTCTCTATATAGTTTATTTAATTGGTATGGGTATATATAGATAAATTGGTATATTTATCAATATTGATAAATTGGTATATTTCGTATTATGAATAACAAATAAGATATATGAGATTTGTAAATATATATTTGAAATGACCTTTGGGTAATTTAAATTGAAGATCACACACACACATATATATATATGTGTGTGTCTGTGTGTGTGTGTGTGTTCCTTATGCACCCTTTGCTAAAACCACTCTTGTAACACTCCAAAAACTGGAGAGAGAAAAAATGACTAATTCACAATGATCAGTGGCGTCTGTATTTTAGCGCAACAAGTTATAACGTGAGACTCCTAGTAATCCTAGTAAATACATGGTCTCTAGATGAAGTACATCATATGAGTTGTGACCCTCGAACGCACAAAGCTCAGTTAAGTAGACTTAGCTCAGTTAAACCTACGATTTTATGAAGCGAGTGTTTTATATGCATAACTCAGTTAAGTAGACTTAGCGCAAAAATAGTAATAGTAATATGACTCAACCTCAATATGAACTTATGCTCAAAGACAATGCCTTCGAGGCGAGAAAACCCCGAGATCGCGCGCTTGTGTCTGAGCAACTCGTCCTGGCACTTCCGAACATCGTTAGTCAAGTGGCAGCGGGTCTAAATGCTAATTCAGGAAACAACTGAGGATCTGGAGCAAGTGGAGATAGGGAATGCAGATACAAAGCTTTTAGGACCTGCAACCCGAAGGATTTCTATGGAACTGAAGGAGCTGTTGGAATACTGACATGGGTTGAGAATATGGAGTCCGTTCTCCACATCAGTAGTGCACTGAAGGAAATAAAGTGGAGTTTTCCGCCTGTCTTCTACAAGGACGAGCATTGACCTGGTGGAACACCCAAGTGCAAACCCAATACCGAGAAGCAACCAACAGTCTTACTTGTGAGGAATTCAGAAAGATGCTCAAAGAGGAATACTATCGAGAAGCGAAATCCAGAAGTAGGAAGCGGAGCTATGGAATCATGAAATGAAGGGGAATGATATAGACTCTAACACTGCCCGTTTCCATAACCTGGCGAAGATGGTACCACATTTGGCAACGCCTGATGAAAATCAAGTCGACAGGTACGTCTGGGGTTTATCTCCTGAAATACGCGGGGACGTTCCTCCGGCAAACCCGAAAACCCTTCAAGATGCGGTGAACTTGGCAACCAGGCTCACAAACAATGCTAATCGTTCGGGAATATTTACAAGATACAAAGCTCAAGGTAAGAGAAAGATGGAGGAACCCTTGAAAAAGCAATTTGGAGGAAGGACGGGTAAAAATCAGAAGGTAACTAGGAACTATGGGATCCAGTCACATATAGAGGAGAAAGGAAAGAGAACATACCCTAAGTGTGATAAGTGTAATAACCATCATGGTGGAAGATGCATCATTTGCCTCAAATGAAATAAGGGAGGCCGTTTTGTTAAGGATTGTAGGAGTGGCGGAAGACGAACATGTCACGAATGTGGAAGTCTAGATCATTTTTGAAACACTTGTCCGAGACTGGATCGAAGACCAAATACTAATCAAGTACAACCAGTCAATCAAGGGAACCAAGGAGGCCAGGCAAGAGTCGAGTATTCGAAATCGGAGCAGAAGAAGCAAGACAAAATCACGATGTGGTCACAGGTACGTGTCTTCTAAACGATCATTATGCATCAGTATTGTTTGATTCTGGAGCAAATAGGATTTACATATCGCTAGAATTTAGACCAAAGATAAACTTAAGGTCCAAGAAGTTGAAAGAAACATATGCCATTCAATATGCCAACGGACAGGAAAGTACGGCCGACGACATAATAATGAATTGCACCTTAAACTTGGCCAGTAGGGATTTTGGTATAGACCTAATTCCGGTTAAGTTAGGAAGTTTCGACATAATTGTGGGTATGGATTGGTTGTCTAAATACAGAGCTGAAATTTGCTGCTCCGAAAAGATCATTCGAGTTCCACTACGCGAAGGTGATGTACTCGAAGTACATGGAGAGAAACCCAGAAGGAGTATTAAAATGGTGACGAGTATGAAGATGCGAAAATACTTGAGAAAGGACTGCATTGCATTTTTGGCTCAAGTTGAGGATAAGAAGAACAAGGAAAAGAGCATTCAAGATCTTCCGATAGTGCGGGATTATTCTGAGGTATTCCCAGATGAGTTGTCTGGATTACCCCCGCGAAGACAAGTTGAGTTTCACATAGAGTCAGTTCTAGGAGTCGCGCCTGTAGCAAAATCACCATACCGGTTAGCACCGTCGGAAATGCAAGAACTGTCAGAACAACTTCAAGAGCTACTCGATAAGGGATTCATCAGACCCAATTCTTCACCTTAGGGAACTTCAGTTTTGTTTGTTAAAAAGAAGGATGGATACTTCCGAATGTGTATCGATTATAGGGAACTCAATAAGTTAACTATCAAGAACCGATTCCCTCTTCCTCGAATTGATGACTTATTTGATCAACTTCAAGGTGCTACGTATTTCTCAAATATTGATCTTCGATCGGGATATCATCAAATGAGAGTTCGTAAAGAAGACATTCCCAAGACAGCATTTAAAACTCGTTATTGTCAATATACGTTTCTAGTTATGCCTTTTGGGCTAACAAACGCACCAACAGTCTTCATGGATTTAATGAATAGAGTATGTCGACCGTACCTAGACAAGTTCGTGATCGTGTTTATAGATTATATACTCATTTAAAGCTGATACTAGAATTGCTCATAAACGAAAAGTTGTACGCCAAATTCTCCAAATGCGAATTCTGGATTCGCGAAGTGCACTTTCTTGACCATGTAGTAAATGAAAAGAGAATTCATGTCGATCCAACTAAGATTGAGGCCATTAAGAAATGGGAAGCCCCGAAGACACCAACCGAGATCCGTCAATTTCTTGGGTTGGCAGGCTATTACCGGTGAATTATCGCGAATTTCTCCAATATCGTGCAACCACTGACGACTCTAACTCAAAAGAACAAAAAGTTTATTTGGGGAGAGAAACAAGAGGAAGCATTTCAGACACTCAAACACAAGTTATGCAATGCACCGATTCTGGCTCTACTAGAGGGAGTGGATAACTTTATAGTTTATTGTGATGCTTCGCATCAAGGATTGGGATGCGTACGGATGCAAAAAGCCAAAGGTATTGCATATGCATCAAGGCAACTTAAGGTTCAGGAGAAGAATTTCACCACCCATGATTTGGAGTTAGGAGCGGTGGTGTTCGCACTCAAAATCTGGAAACACTATTTTTACGACACTAAGTGCACCATTTTCACCGACCACAAAAGCCTTCAACACATTCTTGATCAGAAAATGCTGAATATGAGGAAAAGAAGATGGGTTGAGTTTCTTAGTGATTATGATTATGAAATAAAGTACCACCCAGGGAAGGCTAATGTAGTAGCGGATGCATTAAGCACGAAATAAAAGGTAAAGCCGACGAGAGCACGAGCTATGGGAATGATGGTTCAAACGAGTTTAAAGACTAAAATTCTTGAAACGCAAAAAGAAGCTTTAAAAGAAGAGAATTTGAAGCAAGAAACCCTGCATCGCTTAGAGAAAGAATTTGAGTTACGATCAGACGGAGTGCATTACTTTAAGAACAGAGTTTGTGTACCAAAGGTTGGTAATCTACGATCAACCATCTTGGGTGAAGCCCATCGATCAAGGTATTCGATTAACCTAGGGGAAGATAAGATGTGCAAGGATTTGAATGAATTCTATTGGCGGCCAGGAATGAAGAAAGATATTGCTGAGTATGTAAGCAAGTGCTTAACTTGTGCTCAAGTCAAGGACAAACATCAGAAACTATCTGGTCTACTTCAACAACCCGAAATTCCCCAATGGAAATGGGAGCAAATAACTATGGATTTCATAACCAAGCTACCCAGAACTGGGAAAGGACATGATTCGATATGGGTTATAGTTGATCGACTTACAAAATCAGCTAATTTCATTCCCATTCGTGAAGATTTCAGTATGGAGAAACATGCACAAATTTACGTCAACGAAATAGTTACACGTCACGGTGTGCCTATTTCCATTATTTCAGACAGAGACACACGTTTTACATCACGATTTTGGCAGTCTCTTCAAAAGGCTTTGAGTACGCATTTGGATTATAGTACTGTTTATCATCCTCAAACGGATGGTCAATCGGAAAGAACTATTCAGACATTAGAGGATATGTTGCGTGCATGCGTGATAGATTTTGGTGGGAGTTGGGATACCCACCTACCGCTTGTTGAATTCTCATATAACAACAGCTATCACACCAGCATTCAGTGCGCGCCATATGAAGCCCTATACGGACGAAAATGTAGATCACCACTTAGCTGATTAGAAATCGAAGATAGACAGCTGACTACGCCCGATATTATTCGGGAGACCACTGACAAGATCTCCATCATCAAAGAAAGACTCAAGACAACAAGAGATCGTCAGTAGAGTTATGCGGATAATCGGAGGAAGCCGTTAGAATTCCAAGTAGGTGATAAAGTGCTTTTGAAGGTATCACCATGGAAGGGACTAGTACGTTTCAGGAAGAAAGACACACTGGGTCCCAGATACGTTGGTCCATTTGAAATAACCGAAAGAATTGGGCAGGTAGCGTACAAACTAAAGTTGCCACAGAATTTAAGCGCTATCCACGACACATTCCATGTGTCGAATTTGAAGAAATGCCTAACAGATGAAACAATAGTTCTACCCCTGGAAGATGTTCAGATTAATGATCGGTTACATTTCATTGAAGAACCAGTCGAGATACTTGACCGAGAATATTCATCCAAATTACTTGATTTTTCTTCTGGAATTTCATCCAAATTACTTGATTTTTCTACTGGAATTTACTTTAAAGAGTTACCTTTCAAATGCCACTGGTTTCACTCAAATATGTGGTGATTTGGGGTTTCAATTTATGAAAACAAAATAATTGTGCAATTTGTCCAAAGGTGACAGATTTTTCCATGCATGTAAAAATGGCAATATCTCTTTTAAAACTCAATGAAAAAGGATGATTTTTTTTAGAGTTAGTTTTATGAGTTATCTTCTGTTTGCAAGTGGACTCACATGAAAATATGGAGTTTGGCCCTCCAAACACCAAAAACCTTTTAGGTGTGCAAACTGTGAAACCACCAGTAGGCAAACCCTACTTTGCATGTTATTATCTCTTTGAATATTTATCCATAATGCGTAATTCTTCTTCTAGAGTTTTCTTTTATGATTTAGGGTTCATATAAATCCGGTTTCATTAAAAAATATGAAGTTTTGAGGCATTAACCAATTTATTAAAGTTAAGTGTGCAATTTGTCAACTAATGACAGATGTGTCCATGCAACTTTGTGGTGCCATATCTTCCTCATAACTCATTCAAAATGAGTGATTCTTATCTTAAAAGTTTCCTTTATGTGTTGTGTTTATAATCCAACTGGAATTTCAGAAAAACAATTAGTAGAACTTCTCAAATGGTTGTTTTACCAACAGGGTGTAATCTGCTCTTCTTGCTGTGATACATTGTTTTGTATAAATTATTTGAACCATTATTACATGTCCAAATTGCATGAAATTTGGTCACAATGACCTTAACTCAGTAATGTATCTCATATAGAAAGATGAGAAAGTATGTCATTTTGGATGTCACTGTAATTTGATCACCTTTAGCACCATTAGTTTCTGTCCAAAAATGAACATTCTGGAATTGTTGATTTCATGAACCTTGATCACTTGAAGGATTATAACATTATTTTTCGGTATAAATTATTTCTTTAAAGAGCATATGTGCATTATGTATAACGGGACAATAGTAGACCAAGTTGGACATATAAGGACTTATAAGCACTCTCATAGTAATCATTAGACATATAAGTGACCGTTTTGGGTATTTCTCTTTGATAGGGAAACGTTAGGCCGAAGAGTAGGTTCGGATCGTGCTTTGTTAATTGGAGCTTTTGCTATAAGGTGAGTATTCACGACCCCTCTTTTTAAATGTTTATACGTTTTGGGGTGTAAAGCATGTCGTTTTAAAGGAAATTGAATTGATTTATATTGATTAATGAAAAGCATATAAATCATTATGATGAGCAAATTTATGTTACACAAAATGATATGTTGAGTTATGTTAAGTCCCCGTGGTATACTACTATTTAACTCTAAATGAGCCAATGATATTTGTGGATAGTGCTATTTGGCGGACATACCCACCTAACTGGCAAGTAGGGGTGCACTTTATCAATTAAGAATGCTCTACCCATGTGGAATTTAGGTCCACCGCTGAGGTAGTTCGTGGGGCGTAGAATGTCGAGTAGGCTTTGTAGTGGCTCAATATTTATATATCATGTGTAATGGTAATTTGTATATTTGCTCATAAAGGTAAAAATGATAAAGTTGATGCGATCATCCGATTCGCTATATTTATACCTTGCATATAAAATGTTTTGTGCATTTGAAAACCTGTGAACTCACCAACTCTTTGTAGTTGACCCTTTTATTTTAACATGCTTTACAGGAAAATAAGAAGGTAACAGATCAGGCTTAGCTTATTTTGTGAAACACCGATCAAGACTTTATATATATTTTTATGTAATTTGTTTGTTAAAGTTAAAGTAACCGGGTTGTAAACTTTTAAACTTTAAACTTTGACGCTTTAAATTTATGGATGGTTGGTGTTTATATCCCTATGGTTGTGAAACCTAGAACTGTCGTACCTTGTGTTTCCGCTTTAGCGGGGTGTGACATACTTGGTATCAGAGCCATAGGTTATAGAGAACACCGGTTTTTTTATAAAACCAAATACTATAACCAAAAGTTTTCGAAAAACTATTTTTCTAAACTAACTGTAATTCTAAAAGCTTACTACTGGTATAATTGGAATACGTGTCGACTCAGCATATTATAATTAGGCAAAGCCTGATCACCTATGTTGAATTTAATTTGTATAAGGGAGACATGGAACAATTATATTGGGAACTTCTTGCCCAAATGAAAAGCATGGTCATAAGTGTGAGTTTGCATAAGCATTTTATAAATTGTTATTTACTAAAGTACATTTAGTAATTAATTTTGTTACTATCGCAGTTCACTATGTCTCACTCATCCACTTATGCTAAGTACTCTACTGACTCCTCAGGCTATGTGACTAGTCAACATAGGAGAGAACTTTTTGACTACTTTGTTGGTTAAACTTGGAAACTTATTTTGGTGGCATGTAGCTCACTATTAAGCACTCTAAGATACTTGATGTCTTTTGGGAATTATTTCTGCTGTATATTGAAGTTATGTGCTTTTAAACCTAGGATTTTATGAAGCAAGTGTTTTATATGCATAACTCGGTTAAGTAGACTTAGCGCAAAAATAGTAATAGTAATATGACTCAAGCTCAATATGAACTTATGCTTAAAGACAATGCCTTCGAGGCGAGAAAACCCCGAGATCGCGCGCTTGTGTCTGAGCAACTCATTATGGCACTTTGGAACATCGTTAGTCAAGTGGCAGCGGGTCTAAATGCTAATTCAGGAAATAACTGAGGATCTGGAGCAAGTGGAGATAGGGAATGCACATACAAAGCTTTTAGGACCTGCAACCCGAGACTTAACTATAAAGGACCCATTATTAAATGTGGTACCTAAATCTCTCTGATCCTCGTTTCAGAAACATCGTGTGCACATCTGGTATCTTGACTCTAGATGCTCGCGGCACATGACTAGAACAAGAAACTTACTCTCGATGTTCAAAGAAGAATCTGGTGGAGTAGTAATGTTTGGAGATAATGGTAAGCGTCAAATAAAATGGTATGGTATTCTACAAGAAGGTAATGTTACCGTATCAAAAGTAGCTCGTGTTTCTGGTTTGAAACATAATCTTCTATGTGTAAGTCAACTCTACGATGCTAAAATGTTAGTTGTATTTGATGAAAAGCATTGTTACTTAATGTCTAAGGCAGAACAAGAGCTATGGAGAGCTGACGGAAAAGGTAATCTGTACATGATGAACTTCACTTCTAAATATGGTACAGAAACCATCTGTCTCATTTCCAAGAAGAGTGAATTTGCTTGGCTCTGGCATCACAAGCTCTCTCATTTAAACTTTCAAACTCTTGAATTACTTGTTAAACATAACCTGGTTGAGGGCCTCCCAGAGGTTGACTTACAGAAGGATCATCTCTACCCTGCTTGTGAAATGGGAAAAATAAAAAGAGTCTCTCATAAAACAAAGAGTGATCATTCTTGTGTAAGGCCTCTGCAAATGCTACATGTCGACATTTGTGTTCCCATTGTTGTGCAAAGTCTTTCTGGAAAAAAAGTATATACTTTTGCAAATTGACGAATTTTCCATGTATACATGGCTTGCCTTTGTTAGACAAAAGCCAGAAGTCCCAGTTGTTCTAATTAACATGATGAAGAGCATACAGGTGCTTCTGCAACGTCAAATCCAACAACTGAGAAGTGACAATGGTACTGAGTTTAAGAATGCTAAACTTGATGAGTATCTAACCAATGAAGGAATCTCTCAAAACTTCTCAGCTTCTCGTACTCCTCAACAAAATGGTGTGGTGGAACGAAGAAATCCTACTTTAGTCGAAGCAGCAAGAACCATGCTTGCAACTTCTGGTCTACCCACACACTTCTAGGCCGAGGCTGTCTCTACTACTTGCTTCAGAACAGATCTATTGTTAATCCCATATTACAACAGATCTGATATAGAATGCTCAATGAATCCTCATTTTATTAAGAACTGTAGAAAACCTTACAAGGAAACACACACTACACCTTTAGATGACTCTCATTTGTGGTGTTCAACTTCCTAACTAACAAACAGACTCTCTATATATACTACAAAAGAATAGCTAAAGCTACGTGTATTTAAATCACAACCCAATTACATTAAGACACGTCATCAAAGACTCTATTCTGAAGTTAATCAGAGCTTCTGAACTGTCTTCAACTATCTTTAGAACTTTTACTTCAGAACTTCTCTTTCTTCATAATCACTTCAGAACTTCTGTTATGAACTTCAGAACTTCTCTTCTGAAGATGACTTTATTTACCTTTTCAGCACCAGTTCAGAACTTCTGGTTCTGAACTATTCATCTTCAGATTCTTTACTTTCCTTTACAAAACATTCAAAACATAGATCAAACTTTTGTTCTAACATCTATCATTGTCAAGAGACATCTCAAAACCTCCTATGAACTTATTAATGATAGGAAGCCAACAGTTACATTTCTACATAATTTTGGCTGCATGTGCTTTATCTTGTATGATCGTGAAAAGCTTGGAAAATTTGAAAAAAAATCTGATGAAGCTAAATTCTTGGGATACTCTCTAACCTCAAAATCTTTCAGAGTATTCAATCTCAGAACATAAACAGTAATGGAGAGCATCAATGTGGACTTAGATGATCAAGCTCGAATGACTTCTGATTATTCTAATTCATAACTCAAACTTAACAATGTAACTTTTGACTATCTCTCCAGCCCCATAGAATATGAAATAGATGCCATCTTTAATGATTTTCTTGGAAAAGAAATTGCATCTGAAAATATAGTCATAAATCCTCAAGTCAAAATATCAGAAGTACTTCAAGCTTCTAGAATTACCCTCTCAGGTGCCTCTATATTCACAAGTTCAAATGCAAGTCCAGAGGAATCTCCGTCATGTCCTAATTCAATTTCCTTTGTGGCTTCATTTTAGGGGGAGAGGCTAGGATCTACTCCAGAAGTTTAAATTCCAAAAGATATTCCTCAAGAACCAAAAGTTGCGATTGAACCCCCACAAGTCTCCCAGACTCATATGAAGAGATGGACAAAGGCTCACTCAGCTGATCAAATAATTGGTGACCCTTGTGAAGGTGCCAAAACCAGATCTGCTACTGCAAATGAAGCCTTCTTTGTGACTTTTTTAAGCATGGTGGAACCAAAGAAAGTTCATGAAGCTCTGCAAGAGCCCAGCTGGATGGATGCAATGCAAGAAGAGCTTCTTCAATTCGACAAACACAAAGTGTGGAAGCTTGTACCATTACCTAAAGAAAAACAACAATCGGCAGTAAATGGGTCTTCAGAAATAAGAAAGATGAAGATGGAATTGTGATCAGAAACAAAGCAAAGCTAGTAGCTAAGGGTTATTGTCAAGAAGAAGGAATTGATTACGATGAAACCTTTGCCCCACTAGCAAGGTTAGAAGCAATTAGATTACTTTTGGCCTTCTCTGCATACAAAGACTTCAAAGTATATCAAATGGATGTCAAATGTTCCTTTCTGAGTGGCAAACTTAAAAAAGGAGTATACGTTCAACAACCCCTGGCTTTGAAAATGCAGCTCATCCAGAGCATGTTTATATTCTAGATAAGACTCGGTATGGTCTAAAGCAAGCTCTCAAAGCCTGGTATGAACGCCTATCAAAGTTTCTAATTGAATATGAGTATGAGAAAGGTAAAATCGATACCACTCTGTTCATTAAAAGGTGCAAAGGTGAGTTGACAGTATTTCAAATTTATGTGGATGACATTATTTTTAGTTCTACAAATCAAGCAAAAGTTGAATTGTTTTCAAAACTAATGGAAAGTGAATTGAAATGATAATTGATGGTAGAATTAACTTTCTTCCTAGGCCTCCAAGTCAAACAGACTTCCTCTGCCATTTTCATAAACCAAGCCAAGTATGTTTCTGACATTTTAAAGAAATATAAACTTCACAATTCCACTACTATGAAAACACCATTCTCACCAAACACCAAGCTTGATTCTGATCGCTCTGGGAATCTGGTTGATGTCAAGAACTACAGAGGTATGATTGGATCGCTTCTGTATTTAACAGCAAGTAGACCAGATATAAAGTTTGCCACATGCATTTGTGCTAGATATCAAGCAAACCCAAAAGAATCTCATCTTGCTGTTGTGAAAAGAATCTTTAGATACCTAAAAGGGACACCATCGTTGGGTATCTAGTATCCAAAGAATTCTAGTTTTGATTTAAATGCATATACTGATCACGCAGGATGTAAGTTAGACAGGAAAAGCACCTCTGGAAACTGTCAACTTCTGGGGAACAGGCTAATTAGTTGGACATCCGAGAAGCCAAACTTTGTTTCAACATCTACCGCAAAAGCATAATATGTTGTTGCTGCTAGTTGATGTTCACAAGTTATATGGATGAAGACTTAACTAAGATATTATGGCTTGTGTATGACAAAATACCCATCCTCTGTGACTCAGAAAGTGCAATAGCCATCACAGAAAATCCAGTGCAGCACTCAAAGACCAATCACATTGATATCAGGTATCATTTTATAAAGGATCATGTAGAAAAAGGTACCATTGAAATGTACTTTGTTTCCACTGATTACCAACTTGCTGACATTTTCACATAAGCTCTTGATGAAAACAGATTCAATTTTCTAAACAGTAAGTTGGGCATGCTTAATATGTGATACAAATTCAGAAGATATTCCTCAAAAGCATGTCATTCTTATTATCTATCTGTTTCTGAACTCATCTTACTGTCGCTAGCATACCAGAAGCCTCTGATTACATTAAATCTATCTCTGCATCTTAAATTGTTTACATTTCACGATTTTATGATCCAAGCACAGTTTAAGGGGGAGCAGAGATACAAAGTATGCACATATCAAGGGGGAGCAAACTTCAATGCATATCTCAAGGGGGAATTTTTTTTTAAATTTCTGTACATCTTTTCAAAATCCCAGAAGATAACCTTCCCAGAACCTCTGGTTTATTTCTTGTCCCCAACATTAACTAGAAGTCTCTGATATGGATATTTTTCCTTCTAGTGATATTATTTTCAAAGGACCTAATACAATCTCCTTCACTAATGCCTCTGGATTGTATTTGAAGCTTGTTGAATGCATCATTCTTTGAAAAAATTTGCAAGTCACTCTCTTCTAGACTAACTCTTGTTGTCAAGGTTATCCAAAAGCTTCTAATTTCGTAAGATTTCTTCTGAATCATCATTCAAACAGGTTCAAACTTTCTTTTGGTCCCAAAATACTTTTCTTCAATTGAATGATTTTAAAGCTATTTCAAGATCAAGGATCTAAATCAATAATGAAGGCAAATGGCTTCGAAGGTAGAAGTAGTCATTCAGAACCTCCGCACTATCTCTTGCCTTCAAGGCTACACAGAAGTATCTGATATTTATGCAAATCTTCTTCAAGAACATTTTTCAATGAGGACTTAAGAATTATTAAAAGGTTATTAAAAGAATTATTTCTCTTTATTTCTTTATTTCTAAAATGCCTCTTATTAAAACTCTCTAACTAGTCCTCAAATGATCTTTTCTTCAAAACCAGCTTGATTGATTTTAAATTAATTTTCTAAAATAAACGTTTGAATTGAAGAATTATGGGAAAACGTTTGGGATTTCTAAACACTACCCACGTTCATCACAAAACGGATCCCTTCTCTGCCAAAGACACGTGTCAAGTCTCAATTAGAACCTAAAACGAACCGTCAAGATACGCGTTGATTAACCATGGTTCGCATGACTAATCGATGTTCAGCCCACGTCACAAAAACTATTCCTATTCTTTTTACCACTTGAGTACAATTTTCACTCTCGATATTTAAAGTCGATTCAACGTCATTTCGGACTTTTTACCATCTCCTTGCTCTCGATTCTCTTGCTTTGTATGAATTTCGCCTGTTGAAAACCTGGAACTTCACTAAAACCCTAGCTCTCAAATGGCTGCTTCAAGTGAAATTCCTGCAAATGTGAATAATCAAGATGAACAGATGATCGATTCAACTGTTGAAAGTCGCCAACTAGTAATCCTACCCAGCAAACCCAACAATTTTCAGGTAATCCTCGATCCCTCTTCCTTCCCAAAAGATTATCGCATAATGATTGAAGTACTTCAAAACCACCCACTAAATAGAGATCTCACCATTGCAAACCCAAATGTCCCTGACATTTTTATCCAAGAACTATGGCAAACCCTCTACTTAAAAGATGAACTTACTCTCGAGGGAAGTTTTGGAATGCCAAATATTGAAGAACATGGAGTAAAAGTGCCAATTACTAGGAGAAGGACTGCGAAACTTTTCCAAATCCCTGGTTCACATATTTGGGAAAACGAGACCCTTACACCAAACCCAGCCCTCGAGCAAAACCCAACTTCTGAAGTATTGCTGAAATTTCTGGAATTCTTCGGGTACAACAAATACTTTAACAGACTCTCAGATTTCAAGACGCAGTCCTTATCTCAAATATGGAATGTCCTGGTATCCATTCTGAACAAAAATCTCACCTGCAAGATTGGATTGATGGATCAAGCTAGCACTAACATCATTTCTATAATGTAAAGAATATTCTTCAATTGCCCTCTGGACTACACAGATCTAATTTTTCAAGAAATTTTTGGGGCTGTACATAATAAAGAACACTCTCAGAAAAAAACAAAGCTCTGCCCGCCCTGATGTTTCCACGATTTTTAGCTTTTTTTATACAAGGATCTATTACAAAATTCAAAATCCCCTGTGTGCAACCTTTTGGTAAGATACGCGTGATGAAGACTCATCGTCCTACCATCTACAAGGACGGCTACACGAAAAAGCGTGAACTGTTCAGGTATATGCTAAACCTTGTACCTTCAACCTCTTCTATTCTCCAATCTTATAGGAACTCAATGGTAATCTCTGAACAGAGGTTACCCAACCCTGAGTACATAGAAGCCAGTGTAGAAAGTGAAGGGTTGAGTGATAATGAGCTTGAAAAGAATTCGAGTGACAACCCGAGTGCTTCTACCCACGCCGAGCGCTTAATAAAAGAGAGTACAAAAGATGTCCTTATAACAGCAACTGAGTGAATCCAACCGAGTCCACCCAAAGCTACCGCACCTACTAGGGTTGATGCCAACACATCTTCTCCTATTGAAATGGGACTTGAGCTCAGTCCAAACCCCAATCCTGAAACCATCCGTGCAGAAGATATTTCTTGTTCTTCTGACTCAAGCACGTCTGGGGAAACCTCCTCATCATCTTCCTCTCAAAAGGATGATGATGTAAATAAAAGAGTTCCATCGCCCCAGAACTCGCCACAACCTACACACATCAATGTCTCTGTCACCGATGATATAGACTGGATGGCTGTTTGTACGTCCATACTAACTACCAATCTAGAAGCTATTGAATTCCCATAAGAAAGGTTATGGCAACAGGGCACACAACGTACCTCCATATTCAATATTTTTAAGGGTACGCACACTGTTATTGACTCTCCACCCTCTGATGTTGGAGATCAAGTCAATACAATAAGAACATCGGAAGAGGTGCCTCTTAGGAGCCCTCTGGACGCGAGGGAAAAGAGGCTCCATGTGTTGGAGAAGCATCGGCTACCCCCCCTACCTGATTTGTAACAAATGTTGTGTTCCAAGCATTTGTTGATCAAATGAAGGATCTATGGTGGATCTAAAACAAACCATTGAAACATGTATATCTAATCTCATTTCAGAACAAACCAAAGTCAACCTTTCTTTGAATGAAATTGGAGCTACCCAGAAGGAGCATAGACAAACTTTGAAACAAATGAAGACTTTTCTAATCACTTCTCATGTTACTCAACGCAATCTCTCCATTGAGCGGTTCCAGAAGGTGAACACTTTTGTTAAATCTAATGCAGAAGCCATCTCCAAGATTTCCTCAGAGGTTCCAATTCAACAAGGCATCATTTCTACAGAGGATTTTGTTTTTTTGCTGCAGATATAAAGAAGTTAGTTGTTGCCGTCATTCCCTCTGGATCTTCCTCCTCTTCTGGTATGATGACCGAAGCCGACTTGGCAATTTTTTAGAAGGCCATTCTTGACAAGTTCAACGATGTTAATGCCAAGCTTGTGTCTAAGATAAACACAGCCGCAGCAGCTGCACTAACCAAGAATGTACCTGCTCTAGATACTTCTGTGACTTCACTCACCACAGCTGTCAACTCCATCTCTGCACACCATGAAATGAGGAAGAAAACCAAAGAAGAGAGACCTTGCAAGAAGGCAGAACTAAAAAGAAAAAGGCCCGAGGACCAGGATCCAGATGCCTCTGATCCTTACAAGGGGGAGAAAAAGCAAAATGTTGGTCCCTCCTCTTCTGAACAAGCCAAAGAACAACCAACTTCTGAACCAGTTCAAGAGCCAAGTCAACCAACAGAGAAAACAACAGAGCAAGTACAATCACAAGAACCAAATTGATGCAACACCCTTGACAATGAGCCCCTTGCCAAGTAATCCAGAAGTTGCTAATTTCATTTTGAATTTGGAAAGAACAAGAATCCAAATTCCAGGAAGACAAAGGAACACAACTACGAGAGCCAGAGCTTCTGCTTCTGAGCAACCATCATCCTCTGTACCTTAACATCAAGCATCTACCTCAAGCCTAACAATGCAAACCATTCCAGAAGCTAATGGTTCAAAAGCCTCAACGTCTGCAATCCCAGAGACCTCTCCTCCAATTCCAGAAGTGACTTCAACACAAGATGTTCCCATCTCTAAGCCTAATGCGGAAGCTTAAACCAGTCAACCAGAAATTGATCAAAGAATGAAGGCTCCAATGATTAATCAATCTGAAGATCAATCTATGGTTGAATCATCTCATCAGGTCAACCAAAGTGTAACTGAAGCATTACTGAACTCAATGGATCTAGAGCAACGTGAAAGGATGACCAGTTCTCAAGTTGTTACATCCAGAGAAACTATCTATAGACATCTTTACTAAGACAGAGAAGAAAGAGTTCGAATGATTGCTCCAAACTTTGCTGAAGGCACAGATGTACGTACAATGGTCAGATTTGAAAGATTCAGACAACCAAGAGAGAATGTGTTTGCCACTTCAGCTATCAAAAGAGAACTTTGATTCAGAACTCAATATTTTGAAGATACTTATGTTAAGTATACTGTTTAGATAGGTGAAAGGGCCAATGGAAAAGTAAATAACTTCCCTGACAATGATCTTCTGTCATTAAATCCTTCTGACTTGATGATAGATATCAGAACTAGCGTCAAAAGAAGACTAGATTATGAAGAGAAAGGTTTAGAACTCAGAAGTCAAAGAGAAGAAAAGCCTAAGGCATAACTTCTGAAGTGGCTACTTTAGAAGTTCTGAAGATTTTGAAGAAGTTCTAAAGATGGTTCTGAAGATAGTTCTGAAGAAGTTCTGAAGAAGTTCAGAAACAGTTCTGAACTTATCTATTACTTTTGTACTGTATCTTTATCATTTCCATTTGTATATAAATAGATAGTTTGTTACTCTGTTAGAACTAATGTTGATAGATACACATTTTGTAATACTGTTTGATAATCAATACAACATACAACTTCAGTAATACATTTTTTGTTCTTATTCTTTAAACTTTCTACCTTCTTGATATTTGGGATCTAACAATTGGTATGAGAGCCAATTCATCTGTTCCTGAAAATTTAGAAGAAGAATTTGTCAAATCTGACAGTTCTTGGTGTTCTTGATCGATAAATTCAAAATTCAACTTCAGGTGAATTCTCGATCTACTTCAAATCAAAGATGTAGAAAAAATCGTCTCCATCGGATCAGAAACTAAACCACCAACTTGTTTTTGGGTGAATACCATCAATGGCGAATCATAATGATTCAATTCTTGGAAAATATCGATGAAACACTAATGCAATCAATTGTAAATGGCCCTCTTGAGGTCTATGTGGAAATTCCAGCATTCCCAAGAACTGAATCCACTTCTGAGATTCCTGCATCGCGAATCACGAAAAGCCCAGGTATGTACAGTACTGCTGAGAAAGCTCAAGGTAAAGTTGACAAAAAGGCATTAACTCTTCTCACAATGGCCATTCCTAATGAGATATTCAATAGGATAGATAGTTTAACATCTGCCAAAGCTATGTGGGATGAAGTTGAAGCTCCAATGCAGGGTAGTACAAAAGCTCAAGCACAAAGATTGAATATCTGTGTGGGTAGTTATGAAAACTTCAGGTATAAAGAAAATGAATCTATTATAGAGACTTATCACAGATTCAGCAATATCCTGTATGATCTGAGAAGAAATGGTGTTCAGAAATCAAACTTTGAGATAAACAACAAATTTTTGAACAATTTTGGTAATGATTGGTCAAGCTTCTCTAATAACATGGTTACTAGAAACCTATCTAGAAAATCTATTCATGATGTCTATGGCATTTTGTTCCAACAAGAGGACAAAATCAAGACTAGACAGAATGAGCAAAAGAAGGCAAATGAAACAGTAGCCTTATTGACCAAGAAGTATAATAATTCCATGACCATTTCTGCTAAAAGCAAAGTTTGTGAAATTCCAGAGGCAACTCTGTGTGATGGGGATGAATCAGATGAAGAGTGATAGAGATACTATTATAGCTTCAAAAGGTACTGGGTTCTGAAGAGTAAGAAATATATGAAGAAAGAAAGACTCAGAACTCAGAAGACAAGTAGATAAAAGCCTAAGGCATAACTTCTGAAGTGGCAACTTCAGAAGTTCTGAAGATTCTAAAGAAGTTCTGAAGACACTTCTGAAGAAGTTCTGAAGAAGTTCAGAAGTAGTTCTGAACATGCTTATCATTTTTGTACTGTAACTTTAGCATTTCTATTTCATGTATAAATAGATAGTTTGTTAGATAGTTAAAAAAACGTTTTCATAAGCTTGTAAAGACATATTTTGTAATATAGTTCATATGATCAATACAATATACAACATTCGGTGATCTATTTCTTGTTATCTTTCTATATCTTGATTGTTTGGGATCTAACAATTGGTGTCAGAGCCAATTCATCTATTCTTGAAGGTTAGAAAAGAACTTGTCAGATCTGACAGTTCTTGTTGGGTTCTTGATCGATAAATTCAAGATTCAAATTCAGGTGAATTCTCGATCTGTTTCAAATCAAAGATGTCGAATGAAATCGTCTCCATTGGATCAGAAACAAAACCACCAACTTTGTTTTTATGGGAATACCATCAATGGCGAATCAGGATGATTCAATTCTTGGACAATATCGATGAAGCTTTAATGCAATCGATCATAAATGGCCCTTTGGAGGTCTATGTGGAAATCCCTGCAGTTCCAAGAACTGAATCAACTCCTAAGATTCCGACCTCGAGAATCAAAAAAAGTCCAGGTATGTATAGTACTGCTGAGAAGAGTCAAGCCAAAATCGACAAAAGAGCATTAACTCTACTCACAATGGCTATTCCAAATGAAGTTTTCAATAGGGTAGATAGTCTAACATCTGCCAAAGCTATGTGGGATGAGGTTGTAGCTCAAATGCAAGGAAGCACTAAAGCTCAAGCTCAAAGGTTGAATATCTGTGTTGGAACATATGAAAACTTCAAAAATAAAGAAGGTGAATCTATTACTGATACATACAACAGATTCAATAATATTCTAAATGACCTTAGAAGAAATGGTGTTCAAAAATCCAACTAAGAAATCAACAATAAAATTCATAATAACCTGGGTAATGAGTGGTCTAGTTTTTCTGATAATATGGTCACAAGAAACTTGTCTAGAAAAACTATACATGAAGTGTATGGAATTCTGTTCCAACAAGAGAACAAAATAAAGACTAGACAAACTGAGCTGAAAAAGGAAAATGATACTGTGGCCTTACTTAGCAAGAAACTAAATAATTCAATGACCATCTAAAAAAACAAGGTGAGTGAAGTTTCTGAAGTCTCCTTGTGTGATGGAGATGAATCTGATGAATAATTGAAGAGAATTTCTGAGAATATAGCCTTTATGACTAGACAGTTTAATCAAAGGTATACTCAGTGATAGAACCCAAACAATCAAGATATCAATATATGAAAAGATTATAACAGGAATGATAGTAGCCAAATGTAATTTGTATTGATTGAATGTACTGTATACAGAATATATCTTTACAAGGTATATGAAAAACATTAGATCTAACAATCTAACTAACTATCTATTTATACATACAATAGAAAGACTAAAGTGACAAGACATTCATAACAGACAAGTTCAGAATTGGTTCTGAACTCCTTCAGAACTTCTTCAAAAGTGTCTTCAGAACTTCTTCAGAACCTCTTCAGAAGTGTCTTCAGAACTTCTTCAGATCTTTTTCTCTTTTAAGAACCCAGTTCCTTTTGAAGCTATTATGATATTTCTATCAATCTCCCCCTTAGCTTCAAAAGTTCAGATCATACTTCCAGAAATTCAGAATTTCTCTTACATCCTTCAGAATTAGTCTTATGTATTCTAGTAAGGATTCAGCAACTCTAATCATTTCTTTTGCAAGTATCTTGTGCTTCTCCCAATCTTCATTGCTCAGATTCTTTGGTCTTCTATTCTGTCTTTTTACCAAATGATCTCTGATTGCCATGAGAGTTTCATTGCAACATTTGTGGAGTTCTTCAAATCTCACAAATAATAGTTCATGAAAGCATTTACAAACGAAGCCAGGAGGATGAAGTACTAAAGTTCTCTTCTTCAAATTCTGAATATCTGGTAGACTTAGATTTGGTTTGCTTAAGTGTACTTGCTTCTTGTTTAGAACATAAGCAACCTGGAAATCAGTTTTTGCAGCCCATATGAATTCTCTGTATAATCCATCTCTAAGCACTGGAAAAGATTTTCTGAACTTGGTAATTGAGTCATGGAAGGGATAAAGACTTCTGTATACTCTGAGAAGATCTCTGAGATGAACATTCTGAAAGTCAGCTTCAGAAAAGGTAGAAATCTCACCATTTTGTCGCTCAACAGTAAAGAATGCATATTTGTAATTCTGTCTTGTCTTCAAATCAGCATTAATCACTTTGATCACATGACTTTCTTTTCTTGCTTCATTGATTGGAATCCTTATTTTTCTGATGATGTCTGAGTACCATTGTTTCCAACCAAAAGACTTTTGAATTTAACAATCTATATAGTTGAATTTTTGTTCATATTCCATGAACATTTCTGGATGAAAATATTCAAGGAACATAGTGAAAGCACTTTCTCTTCAATTCTTTGCACTTGTAGTTGTTCCTCTTCAGATATTTGCTTTTCAGGAACCAACTCTTCAGAAATATTTTCACGAACTTCTTCCTTTTCTTTTTCTTTTTCCTTTTGTCTTTCTTCTGAACTTTCAACATTCAGAGTGTACTTCTGAATTTCTTCCATATCTTGTCTCTTTGTATGAATCTTGAAGTCATACGCATCACTTAGTAGATAATCTGCTCCTTTTATCTTGTTTATTTTCGTGTGACCAGCAAGATAACTCTTTCTCACAAATTCTCTAAAATGTATTCTTTCTTTGATTAGATAGACAATTTCTTCTTTGATGTCAGATTCTTCAATAAAATCTGTCATGTAGTTCAGAAACCATTTGAGTGAGGATGTAGAATACTTTGGAATATCAGATACAACAAATGTCTTAGAGACTTCTTCAACAAGATACATGAACCCAATATCTGGATTAGTAAACAATCTCTTCAGCCCAAACCTTTCAATATATATAGGTTCCAACAGATTTACTGAGTTAAGTCTGTATTCCAAAGCCAACTAAAAATCATGCTTTATGAGATTCCTTATATATATTCGCAAGATTCTTCTAATCTCTGATACTAACACAGATTCACCTGAATTAACACAAAAAGATAAGATTGCCAACTTATCTTGTAGTCTTAGCTTGTAAACATCAAACTGAGTAAATTCACACAGAGTACCATCTCTTCGCTTGTAAACATCAACTTATCTTGTAGTCTTAGCTCCAAATCTGAATATAGTCAAATCATTCTGAACTGATTTTGATATGCATCTGATCTTCTTTATTAAAGTTGAATCATGAAAATTCTGAACACCATGATTCTGAATAAAGTTCTTTACTTGAACAATATGATCTTCAGACCATTCATGAAGCAAACTTGAACAATATGATCTTCAGATCATTCAGAAAGTCTTCCAACTTTGCAAACTTCATACTTCTTTTGTACATGAAGCAATAAGTGTCTTTAGGAAATATCAGACTGCTTTCTCCAGAAATAAGTATATTTTCCTTTTCAAACACTTGATCCAATACAGGTTCTTCAAGTATTGGAAGATGTATCTTAGGAATGATAATGCAAGGACTGGTTCTAACTTCAAATTTTCCTGAGAAAGCAATTAAGATTTCATCAACAATTTCAACTCCTTCTAAATGAGCTAAATCAAATTCCAATTCAACTCTTTCATCTGGTTGTTCAAGAAAATTTCTGAAGATAGAAAATCTGTTTTCCAAAAGTCTACACTCCAGACTTCTTGGATAATTCAGAAAGACATGCACCCAACAGAATTGATTCAGAATATCCCATAATCTTTCAGAAGCACTTCTGAACTCTTCACTCAGAAGTTGTTGAGGCTTCCAAATTACTAAATCTTTTATTTCATTTGAGCTTTCTCCCATATTTACATCAATCATATTTTCTTCAAACATGATCACATCAGAAAGATCACTTGGTTCTCCAGTAACATCTTCAAAAGCAAGGTATTCCCTTAGCATTTCTTCATTAGAATCTGGAATTATATCTGTGTTATCTGAGCCCAAGTTACCTTTCAGAATCAAGAGACAACTTTTCTGTTTCATACCCTTCTTCTATCATTTCTTCAGAAGAATGATAATTTATTTCTTGTACCTCATGTTCTGCAGATAAAATATCTTCTATGGCTTCTGAGACATTATTTGATTCTTCACCAACATTCTGAGTATCTTCAGAAGTCTTCTCAGAACTGTGAACTTGATTAGTTTCTGGTTCAGATACTCTCTGTCTTTTCTCCCCCTCTTGATTATCAGGATCCTGATCATCAAGAATCCTTTTAAAAGTATCTGATTGAGATCTGCATTCCAGAGCAGATAATCTTGTGCTTAATTCTGATTGAGAACTCTGAATGGATGAAAGTTGATTGAGAATTTGAGAAATATCATCTTTAGTGACATAAGCTTGTGGAATAGAAGAAGAAGAAGGCTGTGAAGCTTTCAAAGAAGAAATAGAGGAAGCCACTTTGAGATGAAAGTCATTCAGCTTGTTAACCAAATTTTCCCCATGTTGATCCAACCTAACCTCCAACACCTTTTTGGTAGAATCCGTCAAATCTTTGATGTCCTTTTGAATCTTTGCAAATTCAGAAGTACAGAGATCTTTGAATTCTGTGAATTCAGAAGATGTGGGTAAGTTACCAAGATCAACAGATGAACTTGTTTTCAGACCTTCAGAAGAAGGTTGTCCTGTATGAGCCACAAAGGCATCATGAACCACATTTGATTCTGTGAATGGAGCTTTTGTGATGTTCACCCCACCAGGACTTCCAATTAATCCTTGATATCCAAAAATTGGAATATCTATAGTTGTTGATGCAATGTGACAAACACTTTGCTTAGGAACATCTGAAAGATGTGTGCTTGTGTGAATGGATGCCACATTAAGTGGTTCAGAAGGCTCAAAGTTGAGTGGACACTCAGACTCAATGTGCTCAAAACTGTGAAGGGGGACATATATCCTTCATTTTCAACAAAAGGAACCTCCAATTGGGGTCCTAATGGATTATAAGCGGCTTGCCCCATTTGTGTTGTTGAAACACCCTTCTGTTGAGAGATGGGTGAGTGGTTGGGGGGGTTAACCAAGGTTGCCATGGGCTTACTGGCTGTTTCAATATTATCCACCAAAGAATGTGAAATAATAGTAGATGTGGGTGCCCGGCTTGTAACAGGTGGTTCACAGGTTTGTTTTTCTTGTACCTGTGTTCTCCCCTCATCAATTCTTTTTCTGACCCTTCTACCCTGTCTCTCATTTACATTTTTCCTCTTCACTCTTTGAGGTTGTTCTCCCCCTTGAACAGCCTCCCCCTTGAACAGCCTCCCCCTCTTTCTAGTATGTCTAGACTCCCTTGCATGATCACCACTCTAGGTTGAATCAGGGGAAGGGACTACTGGTTGAGATAATTCCATAGATTGAAATGCTCACTCCCAATCCTAGTTTGTGTACTTACAAGATCAAGTAAATGAGAAGGAAGTGGAACTGCATTTGGAAATGTAATTTCTGCATTTAGAGGTCTTAAGCTATCCATAGTGAAAATAGGAACATGTACCTCATGAGCTAGAACAGGAATTTTTTAGACAGCCTTCATTGCTCCTTTGATAAGTGTCTGAAAAAATCTCTGAAATGGTATATAGTTGAATGTACACTTCTTCAAAATTGCAGATTTGAGTTCATCAAAGATGAGACTAGCATAATCATAGTGTTTGTTGAAGGAAACACCATGAAATATAATCCTCCCATTTGCTGAAGCTTGGTCTAAACTTGAGCTCTTCCCAGATAGGCAGGTATTCAGAATGGAAAACAAGCAATACCAAATTGGAGGTAAACATTTTCTTCTAAAAGAGCTCAGAGCACTAAGGTTTTCAGAGTAACCCAAGCTCATAAAATCTGAGATCATCTCTGATGAGGATGGAATTGAGTCATAACAGGTTTTCCCAAGAACCTCATCTGGTTTTGGCAAATAGTGAAGGCTTCTAATGTCATCTACAGATATACAAACTTTGTAGGCATGAACATAAGAGACAATTTCATCATCAGTTTCATCTACTTCAGCATAATGCCAGAATTGTTGAAGATAAGAAGCAGAACGCAGAATTTCTGGAAAGGAGAGTGCGCAGGGGATGTTTCTTCAGAATTTTAATCAACATTACTTGATCATCAATGAATTCTTTGGATTTGAAGTTCAGTGCACAGTTATTTCTTTTGATGTCAAGTAATTTCTCAGCAGGTACATAGAGTTTGGACAGGTCACCACTTTCAGCAGGAGTCTGAGATTCACTTTTAGCAACATTTAATTCAGAAACAACATCAATGGGTGTATTCTGTGTTTCCCCAATTTTAGTAGTTGTCGGGTTAGGGTTAGGGTTAATGATAGGGTTTGAAGGTCTGGCTTGATGAGTTGCAGTTGTGGCTGTGTCATGAAGCATTTGATCATCACTTAGTGGGATTCCCATTGATCCAACCATTAATTTTTGAGGCACAATCTTGAACGAAGCATCACTTGATGATCCAGTGTTATTATTGGAACTCGAGGAAGTAGAAATCATGGGTTTTGAAGTAGACATGATGTAGAAAGAACACGGATTGGTAACAGAAAGATGATCAATAAACACAGAAGGATTTCTCAGAGAAAAATTGCTAAAAGAATGAAGATGATAGGAATCCATTGATTTATATGATCGGATAAGCGTTGAAGGACACGTGGCCAAAAAGTAAATGTGATTAGAGTAGTAATCATCATTTATTAAGAGAAATGAACCGTTTAATGGTCGTGTTTAAGAGAAATCCAATGAAATTAAAACACGTGGCACACGCTTAAATGTAAAAATCAACGGGAAGTTTTAGTTCTGAGAACAAGTTCAAAAACTTCAGAAGTTGTTCAGAACTTCTGAGAAAAAGTTCAGAAGTCTGGAAAAAAAAAATCAGAAGAACCGCAGAATTTTTAAGTGAAGTTCAGAGCTAAACTTGGGTCATCTTAGAAGACAAAAAAACATTTAAAAATATAAACTTCTGAAAAATATAAAACATTTTGAGAATTCAGAAGTAGATTTGAACAAATAGAAAACTGTTTTATTCTAAGGAAGCTTGTTCATACTTCTTAGATATAAAGTGCAAGACTTTATTTCACCAATGCAGAGTTGTTATGTATGAAAGGGTAGATAGAAAAATTTGAATTAATAACACTCCCCCTTGAATCACTAGCAATTATGATTCTCCCCCTTGATTATTGCAATTTTATCAAAGAATCAATCAAATATTAGTGAAATGAGAAATAAATGAAAAGTATTAAAATACAATCAACCTAGTTACTGAAGAGATATACTTCTGAGTTTGAAAAGTAGCAAAAATCTGAATGATAAACTTCAGAATATACAAAGTAATTCTGAAGAGCAAAGTATTCAGAATTTGATAAAAAAAAAACTTCAGAATGTAACTTCTAGTGTATAGGTGATGTATAATACTTACATAGACATGTTCATCATGCCCAATTTACTTACCAAGAAGTTAAATCGTTTTTCATCAAGTGCTTTGGTAAATAAATCAGCTAACTAATAATCTGTCTGAACAAAAAACATTTCAATATTACCTTTTTCCACATGATCTTTGATAAAATGATATCTTACATCAATGTGCTTGGTTTTTGAATGCTGAACAGGATTGGCAGTGATGGCTATGGCACTCTTTGAATCACAATACAAAGGAATCTTTTTGAAAGTGTAACCATAGTCTTTTAGTTGAATTTGCATCCAGATCACTTGTGAGCAACATATTGCAGCTGCTACATATTCACTCGTAGAAGTAGAAACACAATTTTGTTTCTTTGAAGACCAGCTGACTAGTCTATCACCCGGAAACTGACATGATCCAGAAGTGCTTTTCCTGTCTAATTTGCAACCACCATGATCCGCATCTGTAAATGCTGTTAGTTCAAATTACTAAATCTTTTATTTCATTTGAGCTTTCTCCCATATTTACATCAATCATATCTTCTTCAAACATGATCACATCAGAAAGATCACTTGGTTCTCCAATAACATCTTCAAAAGCAAGGTATTCCCTTAGCATTTCTTCATTAGAATCTGGAATTATATCTGTGTTATCTGAGCCCAAGTTACCTTTCAGAATCAAGAGACAACTTTTCTGTTTCATACCCTTCTTCTATCATTTCTTCAGAAGAATGATCATTTATTTCTTGTACCTCATGTTCTGCAGATAAAATATCTTCTATGGCTTCTAAGACTTTATTTGATTCTTCACCAACATTCTGAGTATCTTCAGAAGTCTTCTCAGAACTGTGAACTTGATTAGTTTCTGGTTCAGATACTCTCTGTCTTTTCTCCCCCTCTTGATTATCAGGATCCTGATCATCAAGACTCCTTTTAAAAGTATCTGATTGAGATCTGCATTCCGGAAGCGTATAATCTTGTGCTTAATTCTGATTGAGAACTCTGAATGGATGAAAGTTGATTGAGAATTTGAGAAATATCATCTTTAGTGGCATAAGCTTGTGGAGCAGAAGAAGAAGAAGGCTGAGAAGCTTTCAAAGAAGAAACAGAGGAAGCCACTTCAGAAAAAGCTGACAAAAGTGCTTGTTTAAACAAATGAAGATCATTAGAAGATTTGAGATGAAAGTCATTCAGCTTGTTAACCAAATTTTCCCCATGTTGATCCAACCTAACCTCCAACACCTT
Organism: Silybum marianum; assembly: GCA_036898165.1. Classification (NCBI taxonomy): domain Eukaryota; kingdom Viridiplantae; phylum Streptophyta; class Magnoliopsida; order Asterales; family Asteraceae; genus Silybum; species Silybum marianum. The sequence continues at coordinate 10,317,361 of CM072541.1, forward strand.
TTTGGTAGAATCCGTCAAATCCTTGATGTCCTTCTGAATCTTTGCAAATTCAGAAGTACAGAGATCTTTGAATTCTGTGAATTCAGAAGATGTGGGTAAGTTGCCAAGATCAACAGATGAACTTGTTTTCAGACCTTCAGAAGAAGGTTGGCCTGTATGAGCCACAAAGGCATCATGAACCACATTTGATTCTGTGAATGGAGCTTTTGTGATGTTCACCCCACCAGGACTTCCAACTAATCCTTGATATCCAAAAATTGGAATATCTATAGTTGTTGATGCAATGTGACAAACACTTTGCTTAGGAACATCTGAAAGATGTGTGCTTGTGTGAATGGATGCCACATTAAGTGGTTCAGAAGGCTCAAAGTTGAGTGGACACTCAGACTCAATGTGCTCAAAACTGTGAAGGGGGGACATATATCCTTCATTTTCAACAAAAGGAACCTCCAATTGGGGTCCTAATGGATTATAAGCGGCTTGCCCCATTTGTGTTGTTGAAACACCCTTCTGTTGAGAGATGGGTGAGTGGTTGGGGGGGTTAACCAAGGTTGCCATGGGCTTACTGGATGTTTCAATATTATCCACCAAAGAATGTGAAATAATAGTAGATGTGGGTGCCCGGCTTGTAACAGGTGGTTCACAGGTTTGTTTTTCTTGTACCTGTGTTCTCCCCTCATCAATTCTTTTTCTGACCCTTCTACCCTGTCTCTCATTTACATTTTTCCTCTTCACTCTTTGAGGTTGTTCTCCCCCTTGAACAGCCTCCCTCTTGAACAGCCTCCCCCTCTTTCTAGTATGTCTAGACTCCCTTGCATGATCACCACTCTAGGTTGAATCAGGGGAAGGGACTACTGGTTGAGATAATCCCATAGATTGAAATGCTCACTCCCAATCCTAGTTTGTGTACTTACAAGATCAAGTAAATGAGAAGGAAGTGGAACTGCATTTGGAAATGTAATTTCTGCATTTGGAGGTCTTAAGCTATCCATAGTGAAAATAGGAACATGTACCTCATGAGCTAGAACAGGAATTTTTTAGACAGCCTTCATTGCTCCTTTGATAAGTGTCTGAAAAAATCTCTGAAATGGTATATAGTTGAATATACACTTCTTCAAAATTGCAGATTTGAGTTCATCAAAGATGAGACTAGCATAATCATAGTGTTTGTTGAAGGCAACACCATGAAATATAATCCTCCCATTTGCTGAAGCTTGGTCTAAACTTGAGCTCTTCCCAGATAGGCAGGTATTCAGAATGGAAAACAAGCAATACCAAATTGGAGGTAAACATTTTCTTCTAAAAGAGCTCAGAGCACTAAGGTTTTCAGAGTAACCCAAGCTCATAATATCTGAGATCATCTCTGATGAGGATGGAATTGAGTCATAACAGGTTTTCCCAAGAACCTCATCTGGTTTTGGCAAATAGTGAAGGCTTCTAATGTCATCTACAGATATACAAACTTTGTAGGCATGAACATAAGAGACAATTTCATCATCAGTTTCATCTACTTCAGCATAATGCCAGAATTGTTGAAGATAAGAAGCACGAACAGAGAATTTCCTGGAAAGGAGAGTGCGCAGGGGATGTTTCTTCATAATTTTAATCAACATTACTTGATCATCAATGAAGTCTTTGGATTTGAAGTTCAGTGCACAATTATTTCTTTTGATGTCAAGTAATTTCTCAGCAGGTACATAAGTTTGGACAGGTCACCACTTTCAGCAGGAGTCTGAGATTCACTTTCAGCAACATTTAATTCAGAAACAACATCAATGGGTGTACTCTGTGTTTCCCCAATTTTAGCAGTTGTCGGGTTAGGGTTAGGGTTAATCACAGGGTTTGAAGGTCCGGCTTGATGAGTTGCAGTTGTGGCTGTGTCATGAAGCATTTGATCATCACTTAGTGGGATTTCCATTGATCCAACCATTAATTTTTGAGGCACAATCTTGAACGAAGCATCACTTGATGATCCAGTGTTATTATTGGAACTCGAGGAAGTAGAAATCATGGGTTTTGAAGTAGACATGATGTAGAAAGAACACGGATTGGTAACAGAAAGATGATCAATAAACACAAAAGGATTTCTCAGAGAAAAATTGCTAAAAGAATGAAGATGATGAGGAATCCATTGATTTATATGATCGGATAAGCGTTGAAGGACACGTGGCCAAAAAGTAAATGTGATTAGAGTAGTAATCATCATTTATTAAGAGAAATGAACCGTTTAATGGTCGTGTTTAAGAGAAATCCAATGAAATTAAAACACGTGGCATACGCTTAAATGTAAAAATCCACGGGAAGTTTTAGTTCGGAGAACAAGTTCAAAAACTTCAGAAGTTGTTCAGAACTTCTGAGAATAAGTTCAGAAGTCTGAAAAAAAAAAATCAGAAGAACAGCAGAATTTTTAAGTGAAGTTCAGAACTAAACTTGGGTCATCTTAGAAGACAAAAAAACATTTAAAAATATAAACTTCTGAAAAATATAAAACATTTTGAGAATTCAGAAGTAGATTTGAACAAATAGAAAACTGTTTTATTCTAAGGAAGCTTGTTCATACGTCTTAGATATAAAGTGCAAGACTTTATTTCACCAATGCAGAGTTGTTATGTATGAAAGGGTAGATAGAGAAATTTGAAATTAATAACACTCCCCCTTGAATCACTAGCAATTATGATTCTCCCCCTTGATTATTGCAATTTTATCAAAGAATCAATCAAATATTAGTGAAATGAGAAATAAATGAAAAGTATTAAAATACAATCAACCTAGTTACTGAAGAGATATACTTCTGAGTTTGAAAAGTAGCAAAAATCTGAATGATAAACTTCAGAATATACAAAGTAATTCTGAAGAGCAAAGTATTCAGAATTTGATAAAAAAAAAACTTCAGAATGTAACTTCTAGAGTATAGGTGATGTATAATACTTACATAGTCATGTTCATCATGCCCAATTTACTTACCAAGAAGTTAAATCGTTTTTCATCAAGTGCTTTGGTAAATAAATCAGCTAACTAATAATCTGTCTGAACAAAAAACATTTCAATATTACCTTTTTCCACATGATCTTTGATAAAATGATATCTTACATCAATGTGCTTGGTTTTTGAATGCTGAACAGGATTGGCAGTGATGGCTATGGCACTCTTTGAATCACAATACAAAGGAATCTTTTTGAGAGTGTAACCATAGTCTTTTAGTTGAATTTACATCCATATCACTTGTGAGCAACATATTGCAGTTGCTACATACTCAGCGTCTACTATAGAAGTAGAAACACAATTTTGTTTCTTTGAAGACCAGCTGACTAGTCTATCACCCAGAAACTGACATGATCCAGAAGTGCTTTTCCTGTCTAATTTGCAACCACCATGATCTGCATCTGTAAATGATGTTAGTTCAAAACTAGAATCCTTAGAATACCAAAGTCCCAATGAAGGAGAACCTTTTAGGTATCTAAGTATTCTTTTTGCAGCTAGAAGGTGTGATTCCTTAGGATTAGCTTGATATCTGGCACAAATACATGTAGTAAACATTATATCTGGTCTACTAAGCAGTTAAGTAAAGCAAAGATCCAATTATGCCTCTGTACTTTTTCTGATCAACAGATTTTCCATTTAGATCAGGTTCTAGCTTAGTTGCAGTGGCCATTGGAGTTTGAATACTTGAACAATCAGTCATGTCAAACTTCTTAAGTAATTCAGAGACATACTTAGATTGATTAATGAATATGCCAGTGGGAAGTTGTTTAACTTGAAGACCAAGGAAAAATGTCAACTCTCCCATCATACTCATTTCAAATTCTGTTTGCATGATTTTCTCAAAATTTCTACAAAATTTTGGATTAGTAGAAGCAAATATAATATCATCTACATAGATTTGTATCAAAATCATATCATCACCCTCCTTTTTCAGAAATAAAGTTGTATCAACAGTACCTCTTTTGAATTTGGAATTCAGAAGAAAAGTTGTAAGAGTATCATACCATGCTCTTGGTGCTTGTTTAAGTCCATATAAGGCTTTGTCTAATATGTAAACATGATCTGGGAATTCTTTGCTTACAAAGCCTTCTGGTTGTTCAACATACACTTCTTCATGTAAAATACCATTCAGAAATGCACATTTTAATCCATTTGAAATACCTTCATGTTTTTATGAGCAGCATAGGCAAGAAAAATTCTAATAGCCTCTAATCTGGCAACAGGAGCAAAGGCTTCATCATAATCAATTCCTTCTTGTTGAAAATACCCCTTAGCTACAAGTCTTGCCTTGTTTCTTACAACAATTCCATTTTCATCCTTTTTATTTCTGAACACCCATTTTGTGCCAATCACAGATTTACCTTTTGGCGTTGGTATCAATCTACAGTCTGGATCTTGAAGTGCCTCATATGGCTATTTGGGTTCCATACTGCTTAAAAAATTAACATACAGACACTCATTTGCTGTTGCAGATCTTGTTTGAACACCTTTTGATGCATCTCCAATTATTTGATGAACTGGATGACTAGATGTCCATTTGTTCACATTTGGCAATGGTTGAACAGATGAAATATTATTCAGAGAATCATAATCATCAGTAATTGTTGGAGTTTCAGTATCATGATTGATAGCGCTGAATGTAAATCTGAAGACTCCCTCTCAAATGGAAAAATTTGAATTGGTTCAGAACTGTGAGGTTCATGGTCAGAAATAGTTTGAACTGGTTCAGAAACAACTTGAATTGGTTCAGAAACAACTTGAATTGGTTCAGAAACAACTGGAATTGGTTCAGAAGTTGCATTTTCAGAAGTTGGAAGTTCTGAATTTGAGGTAGAGAGTTGTGTTGCTGATGTATTTGAAATCTGTATTTCTGAAATGTCTTGATCATTTGAATTTCTGAGTAGAGAAGGATTTTGGTAATCTGCAGAGACATTTACAGAAATATCAAATAAGTCTTGACATAAAGTATCTAAATTGGATTTAAGTAAAGTTTGAGATGCAGATGTAGAGTTTGTGTGATTATGTTCTGAGTCCAAACTTTCAGAAGTTGGTTTATGTGCGAGTTCTGAACTGTTTTGTTCAGAATTCATTGTTGGCTCATGAAATCTGACATTTGTAGTCTCAATGATTGTTTGAGTTCCTTTAATGAGTACTCTATAAGCTTTGGATCTTTGAGAGTAGCCAACAAAGATACCAGCTACACCTTTTGGTGCAAATTTGTCAAGATGTGGAGTATCATTCTTTAGAAAACACCTGCAACCAAAGATTTTAAAATAATCAATAGAGGGTTTCTTTGTTTTAACAATTCATAAGGAGTTTTAAGAAATTTTCTGTTAAGAATGGTTCTGTTATGTGTAAAACATGCAGTAGCAATTGCTTCTGCCCAAAGAGACAGAGGAAGTTCTGAATATTCAAGCATGGTTCTTGCAGCCTCTACCAAAGTTCTATTCTTTCTTTCAACTACCCCATTTTGTTGAGGAGTTCTTGCAGCGGAAAAATTATGAGAAATACCAACAGATTCCAAAAAATTCTGAAGTGTAGAATTAGTAAATTATGTTCCATTGTCACTTCTGATCTTTTGAATTGGGAGTTGAAGAAGAACTTGAATTTTCTTCAGAAAGGGTATCAGTCTTTCAGAAGTATCAGATTTGAGTCTCAGAAATTCAATCCATGTATATCGTGTATATTCATCTACTATAACAAGAATGTATTTCTTTCCCCCCATGCTTTGAGTTTTCATTGGGCCACACAAATCCATATGTAGCATTTCAAGTGGAGCTTTGCATGAAGATATCATTTTCAGAGGATGAGAACTTCTTTTGATCTTCCCTAGTTCACATGCAGAACAAAGAGAGTTCTTTTCAAATCTGATCTTTGGTAGTCCTCTTACAGATTGATGTTTGCCTAGTTCAGAAATGGCTTTGAAGTTCAGATGTGACATTCTTCTGTGCCAAAGCCAACTATCATTTTTCATTGATGTAGACATATAACATACACCTTGTAGTTGACCAGTTGCAGTGAATGTTGCTGTGTAGATATCTCCATCTCTATAAGCAGTTAATTCATTCTTGTTTGTTGTACTCAGAACATGACAATAATCTATGTCAAAATTAACCTTCCAGTATTTGTCACAGAATTGACTAATACTGAAAATATTATGTCTTAGTCCTTCAACATAGAAAACTTTCATTACTTTCACATCTCCTTTAATGAAAGTTCCATATCCTCTTACATATCCCTTTGCATTGTTTCCAAAACTTACTGTTCCTCCATATCTTTCATGATAATCAGTTAGTAGGTCTTTGAAAGGTGTCATGTGTCTTGAACATCCAGAATCTAAGACCCACACATGACATATCTGCAAAAGAGATTATTGAGTTTTAGGTACCCATTTCAGAATGAGTCCTTTGTGATTAGTAATAAAATTTGAAGTTCTGAACTTTTTCTTCAAATGTTTCAACTCAGAAGTTTGTTCAGAAGTAATTGAATTTGTCAATGTAGCCAAATATTTCTGAAAAGATTTCATCAAATTTCTCTTGTTTGTTTTGGAGTTAAGAAGAAAATTATGATGACCACAATTAATACAGTGAATATGATTCTTTAATGTATTTACAACAGTATTAGACATATAAGAATCAATAACATTTGATTTTCAACAAAAATTCTTTTATTCACTTTCTTTGTTTTATGTACATCATTCTTCTGTAAAAATGAAAAACTCTCTAATTTGTCAATCTTTGACAGTCTTTCATCCTTCTTTCTCCATATTAAAGTGGATAGCTCTGTAAAAGATAAGAAATGAGGATTAGTATAAGAAATTCTTTTGTTCACTTTAGGTTTATCTTCAGATTTTGTGTTAATTTTCTGAACTTTAGAGAGAGAGTTTGAGGATTGGCCTTGTTCAAAAATTTTAACTCTGGTGTTAAAGTCAGAAGATGTTACTGAACATGGTGTTGAATTTGATGATATGTTTGTATTAGTAGGAGAAAAATCTGAATTCTGATATTCTGGTTTTAAAAACATAGAACCAAACAATTCTGAAGGTATCTTTGAAACTTCAGATTTTAATTTTTCTCCTTCAGTCATACATGATTGAGATTTATAAACCAAATAGCCATTTTTGTCAATGACTTGCACCATTTGATCATCATCATCTTCTGAATCAGAAGCATTTATTAGATCTGAAAACTTATTATGAGTCATACTTGTTGCAAAAATATTTGAATTTTTTGTTGTTGTATACTCATTATCAGAATTATCAAAAAAAATATATTGGAATTCTCATCAATATCTTCTGAGGATTCAATATCTGAAAATTCATCATATTTTTCTTTATGTTCTGATTTATTATCAGAAGTATCTTCTGAAATGTTTTCACAACTGGATTCAGAAGTAACTTCAGAAATAATTTCAGACTTAACAATTACTTCTGATTTTTCTTCAGAAATAATATTTGATTCAGACGATTTACAAATATTTGGAATTATATTCATTTCTTCTGTTTCAGAGATATTTTCTGGTTCACCAGTTTCTTCTGAAAACAAAGTCTCTGATTTTATAAAAGGAATTCTTTCAGGCAAAGAATGGTTTACAGGTTTGGAAATGATGCCAGTATTTGATTCATTGAAAATTTTCATTTTAGAATAGTCATACAAGTTTGCAGGTGCCTTTTTTAGAATTTGACTGTCATTATATCCTAAGCCTGCTTTTATATTGTAGAATTTTGAGTTCAGAGCCTGACTAGTTAAAATATTCAGAGTTTGTTCAGTGTGTCCTCTTTTAAAATTTAAATCTTCCAATTCCTTAATCTTTTTATAAAGATCAAGTCTCTCTTGATTCAGAAAATTCATCTTAATTAGAATTTCCTTTTCAGATTTTTCGTTTATAACTTCTTTTTGTAAACTATCCATTTTTTCTTTTAAAACAAGTTTTTCTTCAGAAATCTTTTCAAGAATCTGTTCAGCTGCTTGACGATTTTCTTTATATATTTGACTTTCAGCTCTGAATTGATTGACCAAAATTCTTTCACCTTTAATTCTGTTTCTAAGTGTTTCAAATTCAGAAAACATATTTTGAAATTGATTTGTCATTTCTGAATTTTTAGTATTAATTTCAGAATTATGTTCAGAAGATGAAGAAGATACCTCAGTGTCTTGTTTGTCCTTTTCTGGATCCATTTGACACATGTAGCAATTGGTTGCATAGTGAGCAACTTCTTCATCATCATCTCCATCACTCAAGTTTAACCAATCTTCTTTATACTTGGTTACTAGAGCAGGATTAAGCTCTTTTTTCTTTGCTAATAGATGCTTCTTCTCATAATAACCTGAATTCTTGACTTTTGGCATCTTGCATTGTCTAGCATAATGTCCGTGCTTTCCACGCTTGAAGCATCTTGCGGTTCGTATGTTTCGTATTGACCGACCTCTTGACCCTTCTTAGGTCCAATTTCAGATCTAGGTTTATTCTGATATTTTTGATTGTATCTTTGTTTGAATTGCCTTGTCATGAAAGCAATATTATCAGAAATCCTTTTAAGCTCTTCATCTGATTCATCCCCATCACACACTGTCATCTCTGGGATCTCACAAACTTTCTTGGTAGCAATGGTCAAAGAATTATTGTAGTTCTTGCTTAGAAGGACAACTGTTTCTTGTGTCTTCTTTTGTTCATATTGTCTAACTTTGATCTTGTCCTCTTGTTGGAACAAGATGCCATGGACATCATGAATTGTCTTAATAGATAAGTTCCTAGTTACCATATTATCTGAAAAACTTGACCATTCATTTCCCAGATTGTTCAGAAATTTGTTGTTTATCTCAGAATTTGATTTCTGAACACCATTTCTTCTTAGATCATTCAGAATGTTATTGAATCTATGATATGTATCAGTGATAGATTCATTTTCTTTGTATCTGACATTTTCATATGTTTCTACACAGATATTTAATCTCTGTGCTTGAGCCTTTGTACTTCCTTGCATCTGAGCTTCTACTTCATCCCACATGGCTTTTGCTGAAGTTAAACTATCAACCCTATTGAATATCTCATTGGGAATTGCCATGGTGAGTCAAGTTAATGCTCTTCTATCAACTTTCATTTGAGCCTTTTCAGCTGGATTATACATTCCAGGACTCTTCTTGATTCTTGATGAAGGGATTTCAGGGGTGGATTTAGTTCTGGGAACTGCTGGAATCTCAACAAATACCTCTAGTGGGCCATTTGTGATAGATTGCATTAAGGCTTCATCTATGTTATCCAAGAATTGAATCATTCTAATTCTCCATTGATGATATTCCCCTAAGAAGAGAGTTGGTGGTTTCGTTTCAGATCCGATTGAGACTATTTCTTTAGACATCTTTGATTGTTAGAAGATCGAGAATTCGCCTGTATTGAATTTGAATTTTGTAGATCAAGAACACCAAGAACTGTCAGATCTGACAAGTTCTTTCACAAATCTTCTTCAAGAACAGATGAATTGGCTCTGATACCAATTGATAGAACCCAAACAATCAAGATATCAATATATAAAAAGATTATAACAGGAATGATAGTAGCCAAATGTAATTTGTATTGATTGAATGTACTGAATACAGAATATATCTTTACAAGGTATATGAAAAACATTAGATCTAACAATCTAACTAACTATCTATTTATACATACAATAGAAAGACTAAAGTGACAAGACATTCATAACAGACAAGTTCAGAATTGGTTATGAACTCCTTCAGAACTTCTTCAGAAGTGTCTTCAGAACTTCTTCAGAACCTCTTCAGAAGTGTCTTCAGAACTTCTTCAGATCTTTTTCTCTTTTAAGAACCCAGTTCATTTTGAAGCTATTATGATATTTCTATCACTCAGAAATACAAAAACAAGTCCAGAACTAAAGATGGACAAAAGAAAGGTCAAGATGTTGGTCTAACTGAGTCATCTGAACCAGCAAGGTGTTTTAATTGTGGTAAGCCTGGTCGTTATGCAAGACAGTGTAAAATGCCCAAAGTCAAGAACTCAGGCTACTATGAGAAGAAGCACCTTCTTGCAAAGAAAAAGAAACAAAATCCAGCTCTAGTAACCAAGTATGAGGAAGACTGGTTAAACTGGAGTGATGGAGATGATGATGAAGAGGTAGCTCATTATCCTTCAAACAGCTACATGTGCCAAATGGATCCAAAAGACAAACATGCACATGATTCTGAGGTATCTTCTTCATCTTCTTAATTAAATTCTTTTTATGAACCAAATTCTGAACAAATTTCTGAAAATTCTGAAGTGCAAAATCAATTTCAGAATATGTTTTCTGAATTTGAAACTCCCAGAAACAGAATCAAAGGTGAAAGAATTTTGGTAAATCAATTTAAAGCTGAAAGCCAAATCTATAAACAAAACTGCCAAAAAGCTGAACAAATTCTTGAAAAAGTTTCTGAAGAAAAGTTACTGTTAGGACCCAAACAATCAAGATATCAATATATGTAAAGATTATGACAGGAATGATAATAGCCTAATGTAATATGTATTGATTGAATGTACAGTATTACAGAATATATCTTTACAAGGTTTATGAAAAACACACACACTCTAACAATCTAACTAACTACCTATTTATACATACAATAGAAAGACTAAAGTAACAAAGCATTCATAACAGACAAGTTCAGAATGGGTTCTGAACTCCTTCAGATCTTCTTCAGATGTATCTTCAGAACTTCTTCAGAACCTCGTCAAAAGTGTCTTCAAAACTTCTTCAGATCTTTTTCTCTTTTAAGAACCCAGGGCCTTTTGAAGCTATTTATGATATCTCTATCAATCTCCCCCTTAGCTTCAAAAGTTCCGATCATACTTCCAGAAATTCAGAATTTCTCTTACATCCTTCAGAATTAGTCTTCTGTATTCAAGTAAGGATTCAGCAACTCTAACCATTTCTTTTGCAAGTTTCTTGTGCTTCTCCCAATCTTCATTGCTCAGATTTTTTGGTCTTCTATTCTGTCTTTTTACCAAACGATCTCTGATTGCCATGAGAGTTCCATTGCGACATTTGTGGAGTTCTTCAAATCTCACAAATAATATTTCCTGAAAGCATTTACAAACGAAGTCAGGAGGATGAATTACTAAAGTGCTTTTCTTCAAATTCTGAATATCTGGTAGACTCAGATTTGGTTTGCTTAAGTGTACTTGTTTCTTGTTTAGAACATAAGCAACTTGGAAATCAGTCTTTGCAGCCCATATAAATTCTCTGTATAATCCATCTCTAAGCACTGGAAAAGATTTTCTGAACTTGGTGATCGAGTCATGGAAGGGATAAAGACTTCTGTACACTCTGAGAAGATCTCTGAGGTAAACATTCTGAAAATCAGCTTCAGAAAAGGTAGAAATCTCACCATTTTGTCGTTCAACAGTAAAGAATGCATATTTGTAATTCTGTCTTGTTTTTAAATCGGCATTAATCACTTTGATCACAGGACTAACTTTCCTTGCTTCATTGATTGGAATCCTTATCTTTCTGATGATATCTGAGTACCATTGTTTCCAACCAAAAGGCTTTTGAATCCAGCAATCTCTATAGTTGAATTTTTGTTCATATTCCATGAACATTTCTGGACGGAAATATTCAAGGAACATGGTGAAAGCACTTTCTTCTATTCTTTGCACTTGTAGTTGTTCCTCTTCAGATATTTGCTCTTCAGGAACCAACTTTTCATAAACTTCTTCCTTTTCTTTTTCTTTTTCTTTTTGAGTTACTTCTGAACTTTCAAGATTCAGAGTGTACTTCTGAATTTCTTCCATGTCTTGCCTCTTTGTATGGATCTTGAAGTCATAAGCATCACTTAGTAAATAATCTGCTCCTCTTATCTTGTTTACTTTCTTGTGACCAGCTAGATAACTCTTTCTCACAAATTCTCTAAAATGTATTCTTTCTTTGATCAGATAGATAATTTCTTCTTTGATGTCATATTCTTCAATAAAATCTGTCATGTAGTTCAGAAGTCATTTGAGGGAGGATGTAGAATACTTTGGAATATCATATACAACAAATGTCTTAGAGATTCCTTCAACAAGATACATGAACCCAATATCTGGATTAGTAAACAATCTTTTCAGCCCAAACCTTTCAATATATACAGGTTCCAACAGATTTACTGTGTTAAGTCTGTGTTCCAAAGCCAACTGAAAATCATGCTTTATGAGATTCCTTATATATATTCCCAAGATTCTTCTAATATCTGTGACTAACTCAGATTCACCTGAGTTAACACAAAAAGACAAGATTTCCAACTTATCTTGTAGTCTTAGCTTGTAAACATCAAACTGAGTGAATTCACACAAAGTACCATCTCTTCTTTCTGCTCCAAATCTGAATATAGTCAAATCATTCTGAATTGATTTTGATATGCATCTGATTTTCTTTATTAAAGTTGAATCATGAAAATTCTGAACACCATGATTCTGAATAAAGTTTTTCACTTGAGCAATATGATTTTCAGACCATTCATCATTCAGAAAGTCTTCCAACTTTGCAAACTTCATACTTCTTTTGTACATGGAGCAATAAGTGTCTTTAGGAAATATCAGACTGCTTTCTCCAGAAATAAGTATATTTTCCTTTTCAAACACTTGATCCAATACAGGTTCTTCAAGTATTGGAAGATGTATCTTAGGAATGATAATGCAAGGACTGGTTCTAACTTCAAATTTTCCTGAGAAAGCAATTAAGATTTCATCAACAATTTCAACTCCTTCTAAATGAGCTAAATCAAATTCCAATTCAACTCTTTCATCTGGTTGTTCAAGAAAATTTCTGATGATAGAAAATCTGTTGTCCAAAAGTCTACACTCCAGACTTCTTGGATAGTTCAGAAAGATATGCACCCAACAGAATTGATTCAGAATATTCCATAATCTTTCAGAAGCACTTCTGAACTCTTCACTCAGAAGTTGTTGAGGCTTCCAAATTACTAAATCTTTTATTTCTTCTGAGCTTTCTCCCATATTTACACCAATCATATCCTCTTCAAACATGATCACATCAGAAAGATCACTTGGTTCTCCAATGACATCTTCAAAAGCAAGGTATTCCCTTATCATTTCTTCATTAGAGTCTGGAATTATATTTGTGTTATCTGAGTCCAAGTTACCTTCAGAATCAAGAGATATACCTCTGAATTATATCCCATAGATTCTAAATGCTCACTCCCAATCCTAGATGATGTACTTACAAGACTAATTAAATGAGAAGGTAGTGGAAGTGCATTTGGAAATTGAAGTTTTGCATTTGGTGGTCTTAAACTGTCCATAGTAAAGATAGGAACATGTACCTCATGAGCTAGAACAGGAATTTTTGAGACAGCCTTCATTGCTCCTTTGATGAGTGTTTGAAAAAATCTCTGAAATGGTATGTAATTGAATGTGGACTTCTTCAAAATTGCAGATTTGAGTTCATCAAAAATGAGACTAGCATAATCACAGTGTTTGTTGAAGGCAACTCCATGAAATATAATCCTCCCATTTGCTGAAGCTTGATCTAAACTTGAGCTCTTCCCAGATAAGCAGGTATTCAGAATGGAAAATGAGAAATACCAAATTGGAGGTAAACATTTTCTTCTAAAAGAGCTCAAAGCACTAAGGTTTTCAGAATAACCTAAGCTCATAAAATCTGAGATCATTTCTGATGAAGATGGAATTGAATCATAACAGGTTTTCCCAAGAACCTCATCTGATTTTGGCAAATAGTGAAGGCTCCTAATATCATCTACAGATATACATACTTTGTAGGCATGAACATAGGAGACAATTTCATCATCAGTTTCATCTATCTCAAAGATAATGCCGTAATTGTTGAAGATAAGAAGCAGAACAGAGAATTTCCTTGAAAGTAGAGTGCGCAGGGGATGTTTCTTCAGAATTTTAATCAACATTACTTGATCATCAATGAAGTCTTTGGATTTGAAGTTCAGGGCACAGTTATTTCTTTTGATGTCAACTAATTTCTTAGCAGGTACATAGAGTTTGGACAGGTCACCACTTTCATCAGGAGTCTGGGATTCACTTTCAGCAACATTTGATTCAGAAACAACATCAATGGGTGTATTTTGTGTTTCCCCAATTTTAGCAGTTGTCAGGTTAGGGTTAGGGTTAATGATAGGGTTTGAAGGTCCGGCTTGATGAGTGGCAGTTGTGGCTGTGTCTTGAAGCATTTGATCATCATTTAGTGGGATTTCCAGTGATCCAACCATCAATTTTTGAGGCACAATCTTGAACGAACCATCACTTGATGATCCATTGTTATCATTGAAACTCGAGGAAGTAGAAATCATGGTATTTGAAGTAGACATGATGTTGGAAGAATACGGATTGGTAATAGAAAGAGGATCAATAAACACAGAAAGATTTCTCAGAGAAAAGTTGCTAAAAAATGAAGATGATAAGGAATCCATTGATTTATATGACTGGATAAGCGCTGAAGGACACGTGGCCAAAAAGTAAATGTGATTAGAGTAGTAATCATCATTTATTAGGAGAAATGAACCGTTTAATGGTCGTGTTTAAGAGAGATCCAATGAAATTAAAACACGTGGCACACGTTTAAGTGAAAAATTAACGGGAAGTTTAGTTCTGAGAACAAGTTCAAAAACTTCAGAATTAGTTCAGAACTTCTGAGAAAAAGTTCAGAAGTCTAAAAGAAGACCAAAAAATCATTTAAAAATATAAACTTCTGAAAAATATAAAACATTTTGAGAATTCAGAAGTAGATTTGAACAAATAGAAAACTGATTTTATCTAAGGAAGCTTGTTCATACTTCTTAGATATAAAGTGAAAGACTTTATTTCACCAATGCAGAGTTGTTATGTAGGAAAGAGTAGTGGAGAAATTTGAAATTAATACCACTCCCCCTTGAATCACTAGCAATTATGATTCTCCCCCTTAATCATTGCAACTTTATCAAAGAATCAATCAAATATTAGTGAAATGAGAAAAAAAAATATGAGAAGTATTAAAATACAATCAACCTAGATACAGAAGAGATATACCTCTGAGTTTGAAAAGAAGCAAAGATCTGAATGTTGAACTTCAGAATATGCAAAGTAATTCTGAAGAGCAAAGTATTCAGAATTTGATATAAAAACCTCAGAAAGTAACTTCTAGAGTATAAATGATGTATAATACTTACATAGACATGTTCATCATGCCCAATTTACTTACCAAGAAGTTAAATCGTTTTTCATCAAGTGCTTTGGTAAATAAATCAGCTAACTAATAATCTGTCTGAACAAAAAACATTTCAATATTACCTTTTTCCACATGATCTTTGATAAAATGATATCTTACATCAATGTGCTTGGTTTTTGAATGCTGAACAGGATTTGCAGTGATGGCTATGGCACTCTTTGAATCACAATACAGAGGAATCTTTTTGAAAGTGTAACCATAGTCTTTTAGTTGAATTTGCATCCAGATCACTTGTGAGCAACATATTGCAGTTGCTACATACTCAACGTCTACTGTAGAAGTAGAAACACAATTTTGTTTCTTTGAAGACCAGCTGACTAGTCTATCACCCAGAAACTGACATGATCCAGAAGTGCTTTTCCTGTCTAATTTGCAACCACCATGATCTGCATCTGTAAATGATGTTAGTTCAAAACTAGAATCCTTAGAATACCAAAGTCCTAATGAAGGAGGACCTTTTAGGTATCTAAGTATTCTTTTTGCAGCTAGAAGTTGTGATTCCTTAGGATTAGCTTGATATCTGGAACAAATACATGTAGCAAACATTATATCTGGTCTACTAGCAGTTAAGTAAAGCAAAGATCCAATTATGCCTCTGTACTTTTTCTGATCAACAGATTTTCCATTTAGATCAGGTTCTAACTTAGTGGCAGTGGCCATTGGAGTTTGAATACTTGAACCATCAGTCATGTCAAACTTCTTAAGTAAGTCAGAGACATACTTAGATTGATTAATGAATATGCCAGTGGGAAGTTGTTTAACTTGAAGACCAAGGAAAAATGTCAACTCTCCCATCATACTCATTTCAAATTCTGTTTGCATGATTTTCTCAAAATTTCTACAAAATTTTGGATTAGTAGAAGCAAATATAATATCATCTACATAGATTTGTATCAAAATCATATCATCACCCTCCTTTTTCAGAAATAAAGTTGTATCAACAGTACCTCTTTTGAATTTAGAATTCAGAAGAAAAGTTGTAAGAGTATCATACCATGCTCTTGGTGCTTGTTTAAGTCCATATAAGGCTTTGTCTAATATGTAAACATGATCTGGGAATTCTTTGCTTACAAAGTCTTCTGGTTGTTCAACATACACTTCTTCATGTAAAATACCATTCAGAAAGGCACATTTCACATCCATTTGAAATACCTTCATGTTTTTATGAGCAGCATAGGCAAGAAAAATTCTAATGGCCTCTAATCTGGTAACAGGAGCAAAGGTTTCATCATAATCAATTCCTTCTTGTTGACAATGCCCCTTAGCTACAAGTCTTGCCTTGTTTCTCACAACAATTCCATTTTCATCCTTTTTATTTCTGAACACCCATTTTGTGCCAATGACAGATTTACCTTTTGGCTTTGGTATCAATCTCCAGAATTTGTTTCTTTCAAATTGATTTAACTCATCCTGCATGGCTAAAATCCAGTCTGGATCTTGAAGTGCTTCATATTGATTTTTGGGTTCCATGCTACTTAAGAAATTTACATACAGACATTCATTTGATGTTGCAGATCTTGTTTAAACACCTTTGATGCATCTCCAATTATTTGATGAACTGGATGACTAGATGTCCATTTGTTCACATTTGGCAATGGTTGAACAGATGAAACATTATTCAGAGAATCATAATCATCAATAATTGCTTGAGTTTCAGTATCATGATTGATAGCTGAATGTAAATCTGAAGACTCCCCCTCAAATGGAAAATCTGAATTGGTTCAGAACTGTGAGGTTCATGGTCAAAAATATTTTGAACCGGTTCAGAAACAACTTGAAAAAAAGGATTTTGATAATCTGAATTTGAGGTAGAGAGTTGTGGTGCTGATGTATTTGAAATTTGTATTTCTGAAATGTCTTGATCGGTTGTGTTTCTGAGAAGAGAAGGATTTTGATAATCTGCAGAAACATTTACAGAAATATCAAATAAGTCTTGACATAAATTGTCTAAATTGGATTTAAGTAAAGTTTGAGATGCAGAAGTAGAGTTTGTCTGATTATGTTCTGAGTCCAAACTTTTAGAAGTTGGTTTATGTGCGAGTTCTGAACTGTTTTTTTCAGAAGTCATTGTTGGCTCATGAAATCTGACATTTGTAGTCTCTATGATTCTTTAAGTTACTTTAATGAGTACTCTATAAGCTTTGGATCTTTGAGAATAGCCAACAAAGATACCAGCTACACCTTTTGGTGCAAATTTGTCAAGATGTGGAGTATCATTCTTTAGAAAACACCTACAACCAAAATTTTTAAAATAATCAATAGAGGGTTTTCTTTGTTTTAACAATTCATAAGGAGTTCTAAGAAATTTTCTGTTTAGAATGGTTCTGTTCTAAGTAAAACATGCAGTAGCAATTGTTTCTGCCCAAAGAGAAAGAGGAAGTTATGAATATGCAAGCATGGTTCTTGCAGCCTCTACCAAAGTTCTATTCTTTCTTTCAACTACCCCATTTTGTTGAGGAGTTCTTGCAGCGGAAAAATTATGTGAAATACCAACAAATTCCAAAAAGTTCTGAAGTGTAGAATTAGTAAATTCTGTTCCATTGTCACTTCTGATCTTTTGAATTGGGAGTTGAAGAAGAACTTGAATTTTCTTCAGAAAGGGTATCAGTCTTTCAGAAGTATCAGATTTGAGTCTCAGAAATTCAATCCATGTATATCGTGTATATTCATCTACTATAACAAGAATGTATTCATTTCCCCCCATGCTTTGAGTTTTCATTGGGCCACACAAATCCATATGTAGCATTTCAAGTGGAGCTTTGCATGAAGATAGCATTTTCAGATGATGAGAACTTCTTTTGATCTTCCCTAGTTCACATGCAGAACAAAGAGAGTTCTTTTCAAATTTGATCTTTGGTAGTCCTCTTACAGATTGATATTTGCCTAGTTCAGAAATGGCTTTGAAGTTCAGATGTGACATTCTTCTGTGCCAAAGCCAACTATCATTTTTCATTGATGTAGACATATAACATACAACTTGTAGTTGACCAGTTGCAGTGAATGTTGCTGTGTAGATATCTCCATCTTTATAAGCAGTTAATTCATTTTTGTTTGTTGTACTCATAACATGACAATAATCTATGTCAAAATTAACCTTCCAGTATTTGTCACAGAATTGACTAATACTGAAAAGATTATGTCTTAGTCCCTCAACATAGAAAACTTTCATTACTTTCACATCTCCTTTAATGAAAGTGCCATATCCTCTTACATATCCCTTTGCATTGTTTCCAAAACTAACTGTTCCTCCATATCTTTCATGATAATCAGTTAGTAGTTCTTTGAAAGGTGTCATGAGTCTTGAACATCCAGAATCTAAGACCCACACATGACATATCTGCAAAAGAGATTATTGAGTTTTAGGTACCCATTTCAGAATGGGTCCTTTGTGATTAGTAATAAAATTTGAAGTTCTGAACTTTTTCTTCAAATGTTTCAACTCAGAAGTTTGTTCAGAACTTTGAGATTTATCTTTATTTCTATTTCTTTGTTTAATTGAATTTGTCAATGTAGCTAAACATTTCTGAATAGATTTCATCAAATTTCTCTTGTTTGTTTTGGAGTTAAGAAGAAAATTATGATGACCACAATTAATACAGTGAATATGATTCTTTAATGTATTTACAACAGTATTAAACATATAAGAATTAATAACATTTGATTTTTCAACAAAAATTCTTTTATTCATTTTCTTTGTTTTAGGTACATCATTCTTCTTTAAAAATGAAAAACTCTCTAATTTGTCATTCTTTGACAGTCTTTCATCTTTCTTTCTCCATACTAAAGTGGATAGCTCTGTAAAAGATAAGAAATGAGGATTAGTATAAGAAATTCTTTTGTTCACTTTAGGTTTATCTTCAGATTTTGTGTTAATTTTCTGAACTTCAGAGAGAGAATTTGAGGATTGGCCTTGTTCAAAAATTTTAACTCTGGTGTTAAAGTCAGAAGATGTTACTGAACATGGTGTTGAATTTGATGATATGTTTGTATTAGTAGGAGAAAAATCGGAATTCTGATATTCTGGTTTTAAAAACATAGAACCAAACAATTCTGAAGGTATCTTTGAAACTTCAGATTTTAATTTTTCTCCTTCAGTCATACATGATTGAGATTTATAAACCAAATAGCCATTTTTGTCAATGACTTGCACCATTTGATCATCATCATCTTCTGAATCAGAAGCATTTATTAGATCTGAAAATTTATTATGAGTCATACTTGTTGCAAAAATATTTGAATTTTTTGTTGTTGTAAACTCATTATCAGAATTATCAAAAAATATATTGGGATTCTCATCAATATCTTCAATATCTGAGAATTCATCATATTTTTCTTCATGTTCTGATTTATTATCAGAAGTATCTTCTGAAATGTTTTCACAATTGGATTCAGAAGTTATTACAGAAGTAACTTCAGAAACAATTTCAGACTTAAAAATTACATCTGATTTTTCTTCAGAAATAATATTTGATTCAAAAGATTTACAAATATTTGAAATTATATTCATTTCTTCTGTTTCAGAGATACTTTCTGGTTCACCAGTTTTAAGAGGTGTTTCTTCTGAAAACAAAGTCTCTGATTTTATAAAAGGAATTCTTTCAAGCAAAGAATAGTTTACAGGTTTGGAAATGATGCCAGTATTTGATTCATTGAAAATTTTCATTTTAGAATAATCATACAAGTTTGCAGGTACCTTTTTTAAAATTTGACCGTCATTATATCCTAAACCTGCTTTTATATTGTAAAATTTTGAGTTCTGAGCCTGACTAGTTAAAATATTCAGAGTTTGTTCAGTTTGTCCTCTTTTAAAATTTAAATCTTCCAATTCCTTAATCTTTTTATAAAGATCAAGTCTCTCTTGATTCAGAAAATTCATCTTAACATTTAGAATTTCCTTTTCAGATTTTTCATTTATTACTTCTTTTTGTAAACTATCCATTTTTTCTTTTAAAACAAGTTTTTCTTCAGAAATTTTTTCAAGAATCTGTTCAGCTGCTCTGAATTGATTGACCAAAATTTTTTCACCTTTAATTCTGTTTATGAGTGTCTCAAATTCAGAAAACATATTTTGAAATTGATTTGTCATTTCTGAATCGTTAGTATTAATTTTAGAATTATGTTAAGAATTTTGTTCAGAATTTTGTTCAGAAGATGAAGAAAATACCTCAGTGTCTTGTTTGTCCTTTTCTGGATCCATTTGACACATGTAGCAATTTGTTGCACAGTGAGCAACTTCTTCATCATCATCTCCATCACTCTAGTTTAACCAGTCTTCTTCATACTTGGTCACTAGAGCAGGATTAAGCTCCTTTTTCTTTGCTAATAGATGCTTCTTCTCATAATAACCTGAATTCTTGACTTTTGGCATCTTGCATTGTCTTGCATAATATCCGTGCTTTCCAGCTTGAAACATCTTGCCGGTTCGTATGTTTCGTATTGACCAGCCTCTTGACCTTTCTTAGGTCCAACTTCAGATCTAGGTTTATTCTGATATTTTTGATTGTATCTTTGTTTGAATTGCCTTGTCATGAAAGCGATATTATCAGAAATCCTTTTAAGCTCTTCATCTGATTCAACCCCATCACACACTGTTATCTCTGGGATCTCACAAACTTTCTTGGTAGCAATGGTCAGAGAATTATTGTAGTTCTTGCTCAGAAGGGCAACTGTTTCTTGTGTCTTCTTTTGTTCATATTGTCTAACTTTGATCTTGTCCTCTTGTTGGAACAAGATGCCATAGACATCATGAATTGTCTTTCTAGACAAGTTCCTAGTTACCATATTATTTGAAAAACTTGACCATTCATTTCCCAGATTGTTCAGAAATTTGTTGTTTATCTCAGAATTTGATTTCTGAACACCATTTCTTCTTAGATCATTCAGAATGTTATTGAATCTATGATATGTATCAGTGATAGATTCATTTTCTTTGTATCTGAAATTTTCATATGTTTCTACACAGATATTTAATCTCTGTGCTTGAGCCTTTGTACTTCCTTGCATCTGAGCTTCTACTTCATCCCACATGGCTTTTGATGAAGTTAAACTATCAACCCTATTGAATATCTCATTGGGAATTGCCATGGTGAGTAAAGTTAATGCTCTTCTATCAACTTTCATTTGAGCCTTTTCAGCTGGATTATACATTCCAGGACTCTTCTTGATTCTTGATGCGGATTTCGTGGGTGGATTCAGCCTCGAACTGCTGGAATCTCAACAAATACCTCTAGTGGGCCATTTGTGATAGATTGCATTAAGGCTTCATCTATGTTATCCAAGAATTGAATCATTCTAATTCTCCATTGATGATATTCTCCCAAGAAGAGAGTTGGTGGCTTCGTTTCAGATCCAATTGAGACAATTTCTTTAGACATCTTTGATTGTTAGAAGATCGAGAATTCACCTGAGTTGAATTTGAATTTTGTAGATCAAGAACACCAAGAACTGTCAGATCTGACAAGTTCTTTCCTAAATCTTCAAGAACAGATGAATTGACTCTGATACCAATTGTTAGAACCCAAACAATCAAGATATCAATATATGAAAAGATTATGACAGGAATGATAATAGCCAAATGTAATATGTATTGATTGAATGTACAGTATTACAGAATATATCTTTACAAGGTTTATGAAAAACACACACACTCTAACAATCTAACTAACTATCTATTTATACATACAATAGAAAGACTAAAGTAACAAAGCATTCATAACAGACAAGTTCAGAATGGGTTCTGAACTCCTTCAGATCTTCTTCAAATGTATCTTCAGAACTTCTTCAGAACCTCTTCAGAAGTGTCTTCAGAACTTCTTCAGATATTTTTCTCTTTTAAGAACCCAGTGCCTTTTGAAGCTATTTATGATATCTCTATCAGTTACAATTAAAAGAAAAGATGGACAGTTTAAAGAAAGATATTATTAATGAGAAATCTGAAAAAGAAGTTTTGAATGTAAAAATGAACTTTTTGAACCAAGAAAAACTTGATCTTTACAAAAAGATTAAGGAAATAGAAGATCTGAACATTAAAAGAGGACAAACTGAACAGACTCTGAACATTTTGACAAATCAGGCTCAGAATTCAAAATTTTACAATATTAAAGCAGGTTTGGAATATAATGACAGTCAAATTCTGAAAAAGGTACCTGCAAATCTTTATGACTATTCTAAAATGAAATTTTTTAATGAAACCAACACAGGTATCATAACCAAACCTGTTAACTACTCTTTGCCTGAAAGAATTCCCTTTGTCAGATCAGAAACTCTATCTTCTGAAGAAAAATCTTTTGATTCTGATAAAATTGAGATAATTTCTGAATCAGAAGTAACGAGTAATGATGTTTTAAAACCTTTTGAAATTACTTCTGAATCTAAAATTATTTCTGAAGAAAAATCTGAATCATCTGTTAAATCTGAGAAAACTTCTGAACCGATTTCTGAATCATCTTCTGAACAACCTTCCAAATCAGAAGATAGTGTTGATAATAAAACAAAACATGAAGAAAAATATGATGAATTCTCAAATATTGAATCTTTACAAAATAATAATGAGAATTCAGAAATTATCTTTGATAATTCTGATGATGAGTCTGAAAATATTTTAAATCAAATTTTTTTTGCTTCTAGCATGACTCAAAACAAGTTCTCATATTTAATGAATGCATCATATTCAGAAGATGATGATGATCATATGGTTCAAGTTATAGATAAAGATGGATATTTGGTATACAAATTACAATCATGTATGATGGATGGGGACATTTTAAAATCTAAAGAACCAAAGTTGTCTTTAGAAATTTTAAACACTGTTTTTCTGAAACAAGAGTTTCTGAAAACTGAAATTTCTTCCACATCATCAAATGATACTTCTATTTCTCCAAATACATCTTTAACTTATGAAAAATCTTCAACATCATCATCTGAGTTTATACATAGAGTCAAATTCTTTGAAAAAGGACAGTCTTCCAATTCAACTTCTGAAGTTCATAATACAGAACATAATTCCAAAAATAAATCTAAATTTGATAAACAAACTACTTATACTAATCCTCATTTCTTATCTTTTACAGAGCTGTCCTCTTTAGTTTGGAGAAAGAAAGGTGAAAGACTATCAAAGACTGACAAATTAGATAGTTTTTCATTTTCAAAGAAATATGATGTACCCAAACTTAATAAAGTGAATAAAATAAATTTTGTTGATAAATCCAATAGTGTTGATTCTTGTTCATCTACTGCTTTATTAAATATACTGAAGAATCATATTCACTGTATTAATTGTAGTAATCATAATTTTCAACTAAACTCCAAATCAACAAAGATTAATCTTAAGAAATCAATTCAGAACTTTTCAGCTAAATTGGCAAATAAAAATAAAAATAAAAATAAACATAAAAATAAAACTAAGACTGATAACTCTCAAAGTTCTGAACAAACTTCAGAACTGAAAAATCTGAAGTCAAAGTTCAGAACTTCAAAATCTTTTACTAATATCAAAGGACCCATTCTAAAATAGGTACCTAAATCTCAATAATCATTTTTGCAGATATGTCATGTATGGGTCTTAGATTCTGTATGTTCAAGACACATGACACCATTCAAAGAACTACTAACTGATTATCATGAGAGATATGGAGGAACAGTTAGCTTTGGAAATAATGCAAAAGGTTATGTGAGAGGTTATGGTACTTTTATCAAAGGAGATGTTACAGTAATGAAGGTTTTCTATGTTGAAGGTCTCAAACATAACCTCTTCAGTATTAGTCAATTATGTGACAAATACTGCTTATAGACTACTGTCATGTTCTTAGTTTAGAAAACAAAAAAAAGAGTTAACTGCTTATAGAGATGGAGATATCTACACTGGTACCTTTACAGCAACTGGTCAATTAAAAGGGGTATGTTATATTTCCAACACAATGAGGAATGATAGTTGGCTTTGGCACAGAAGATTGTCACATCTGAACTTCAAAGCCATTTCTGAACTGGAAAAACATCACTCTGTAAGAGGACTACCAAAGATCAGAGTTGATAAAAATTCCTTATGTTCTGGTTGTGAACTAGGGAAGATCAAGAGAAACTCCCATCCTCTGAAAATGCTATCTTCATGCAAAGCTCCACTTGAAATGCTTCATATGGATTTGTGTGGACCAATGAAGACTCAAAGCATGGGTGGAAAGAAGTATATTCTTGTCATTGTAGATGAATATTCAAGATATACTTTAGTTGAATTTATTAAACTCAAATCTGATACTTCTGAAAGGCTCATACCTTTTCTGAAGAAAATTCAAGTTCTTCTTCAACTACCAATCCAAAAGATCAGAAGTGATAATGGTACAGAATTTACATATTCTACACTTCAGAACTTTTTGGAATCTGTTGGTATTTCACATAACTTTTCCGCTACCAGAACTCCTCAACAAAATGGGGTGGTTGAAAGAAAGAACAGAACTTTGGTAGAAGCTGCAAGGACCATGCTAGCATATTCTGAACTTCCTTTGTCTCTTTGGGCAGAAGCTATAGCTACTGCATGTTTCACTCAGAACAGGACAATTCTTAACAGAAGACTACTTAAAACTCCTTATGAGATTATTAAACAAAGAAAACCTTCTATTGATTACATTAAAATTTTTGGTTGCAGGTGTTTTCTCAGAAATGATACACAACATTTAGATAAATTTGCACCAAAAGGTGTAGCTGGTATCTTTGTTGGCTACTCTCAAAGTTCCAAGGCTTACAGAGTATTAATCAAAGGAACTTAAATGATCATTGAGACTACTAATATTCGATTTTATGAGCTAACTTTGACTTCTAAACAAGACAGTTCAGAACTCACACTTAATCCTTTTTCTGAAAGCTTGGATTCAGAACATAGCAAGACAAATCAAACTTCTGAATCTCAAACTTTACTTAAATGAAACTTAGATATCTTATGTCAAGACTTATTTGATATTTCTGTTAATGTCTCTGCAGATTATCAGAATCCGTCTCTCCTCAGACGCACAACAGACCAAGAAGTTTCAGAAATTCAAATATCAAATATCTCAGCACCACCAGTCTCAACCTCAAATTCAGAAATTCCTATATCTGAATCTGTACACATGACTTCTGAAACAGTTCAGAATATTCCTGTTTCTGAACCTGTGCCTACAACTTCTGAACTAGTATAGAATATTCCATTTGAGGAAGAGAATTCAGATCTACATTTAGTTATCAAACATGATACTGAAACTCATGCAATTATTGATGATTATGATTCTTTCAACAATGTCTCATCTATTCAACCATTACCAAATGTGAACAAATGGACATCCAATCATCCCATTCATCAAATCATTGGTGATGCATCAAAAGGTGTTCAAACAAGATCAGCAACAGCCAATGAGTGTTTGTATGTGAATTTCTTAAGCAGCATGGAACCCAAGAAGCCAGTTGAAGCTCTTCAAGATCCAGACTGGATTCTAGATATGCAAGATGAGCTAAATCAATTTGAAAGAAACAAAGCATGGAGATTGATTCCTAAACCAAAAGGTAAATCAATAATTTGCACAAAATGGGTATTCAGAAATAAAAAGGATGAAAATGGAATTGTTGTGAGAAACAAAGCAAGGCTTGTTGCTAAGGGGTATTGTCAACAAGAAGGAATTGATTATGATGAAACTTTTGCCCCTGTTGCAAGATTTGAAGCTATCAGAATGTTTCTTAAATATGCTGCTCATAAAATATGAAGGTATTCCAAATGGATGTCAAGTGTGCATTTCTGAATGGTATTCTACATGAAGAAGTGTATGTTGAACAACCAGAAGGCTTTGTTAGCAAAGAATTTCCAGATCATGTCTATATTTTGGACAAAGACTTATATGGACTTAAACAAGCACCAACAACATGGTATGACACTCTCACAACTTTTCTTCTGAACTCCAAATTCAAAAGAGGTACTGTTGATACCACTTTATTTCTGAAAAAGGAAGGTGATGATATGATATTAATTCAAATATATGTAGATGATATTATATTTGCTTCTACTAATCCAAAATTTTGTAGAAATTTTGAGAAAATTATGCAAACTGAATTTGAAATGAGTATGATGGGAGAGTTAACATTTTTTCTTGGTCTTCAAGTTAAACAACTTCCCACTAGCATATTCATTAATCAATTTAAGTATGTCTCTGACTTACTTAAGAAGTTTGACATGTCTGACTGTTCCAGTATTCAAACTCCAATGGCCACTACAACAAAATTATCACCTGATCTGAATGGCATATCTGTTTATCAGAAAAATATAGGGGCATCATTGGATCTTTGCTTTACTTAACAGCTAGTAGACCAGATATAATGTTTGCTACATGTATTTGTGCTAGATATCAAGCTAATCCTATGGAATCTCATCTTCTTGCTGCTAAAAGAATCCTTAGATATCTCAAAGGTTCTCCTTCATTGGGACTTTGGTATCCTAAGGATTCTGGTTTTGAGCTAACAGCTTTCACAGATGCAGATCATGGTGGTTGCAAATTGGACAAGAAAAGCACATCTGGATCATGTCAATTTTTAGGTGACAGACTTGTAAGTTGGTCTTCAAAGAAACAAAACTGCGTTTCCACTTCTACTGCAGAAGCTGAGTATGTTGCAGCTGCATTCTGTTGTTGACAAGTGATCTGGATGCAAACGCAGCTCAAGGACTATGGTTACACTTTCAAAAAGATTCCTTTGTATTGTGATTCAAAGGGTGTCGTAGCTATCACTGCTAATCCTGTTCAACATTCAAAGACAAAGCATATTGATGTAAGATATCATTTTATCAAAGATCATGTGGAAAAAGGTAGTATTGAAATGTTTTTTGTTTAGACAGATTATCAATTGGCTGATTTATTTACCAAAGAACTTGATGAGAAACGCTTTAATTTTCTGGTAAGTAAATTGGGCATGATGAATATGTCTATGTAAGTATTTACAAATTATAGTCTGAGTTTAATTTTTTTAAATGCTGAATAATTTGAACTTCAGATCATCTAAAGTTCGATTTTAAGAAATTTCTTCTTTCTAAACTCAGACGTTCTAATTTCTTCTTCACAGTTGATTATCTTTCAAATACTTTCAATTTTTTTTCCCATTTCTCTAACATTTTCATTTCTCTGATAAATAGCATTGTTTAAGGGGGAGAATCATAATTGTTTAAGATTCAAGGGGGAGTGATGCTAAATTTCAAAATCATGAATACTCATTTCTATCAAACAGATCTGAGGTGCTGGTTACAAGTCTTGAATTTCAAATCTAAGTAGTATGGACAAACTACTATAGATAAAATATCTTTGTTATTGTCCAAACCTACTTCTGAACCGTTAAACCGATTTATATGTTTCAGAAGTATGTACTTTTAAATGATTTTTGTCATTTTGGAGGAATATAAGTTTGGTTCTGAACTTTCCTTGCAAGTTCTGAAGTGTTTCTGAATGTCTTCATTTAGACTTCTGAATTTTTTCTCAGAAGTTCTGAATTTCTTCTGAAGTTTTTGAACTTGTTCTTAGAACTTTACTTCCCGTTATTGATTTTAAGCGTGTGCCATGTGTTTTAATTTCATTGGAAAACTCTTAACCCACGTCGATTAAACGGTTCATTAATCCAAATAATTGATGATTACACTTTTAATCTCGTTTCATTTCTGGCCACGTGTCCATTTACGGTTATTCAGTCATATAAAATAGATGGAATCATCGTCTTCTTCATTTTCTAGTGATTTTTCCCTCCAAAACCTCTCTGTGCTTATTCATTTGCAATCTAGTGCGTATCCTTGTTCATTTCCAGTAATGTCGACTTCGAATGTGATGGTTTCTGCTTCTTCAAGTTTCAGCAACAACAATGACTCATCCAGTGATGCATCATTCAAAATTGTGCCTAAGAATATAGTGATTGGATCAATGGAGGTCCCTTTAAATGATGATCAAGTAGTACAAGACACAACCACAACTGTTATTGGAGAAGCCTGACCTTCGAATCCAATTCCTAACCCCAACCCTAACCCTAACCCTAGTTCTGCTAATATTGGGGAAGCTCAAATCAAGCCTATTGAGGTGGTCTCTGAATCAAATGCTGGTAAAAGTGAGTCTCACTCTCGTGCTGAGAGCAGTGATGGACCTGATTTGTCCAAATTGTATGTCCCTGAAGAAAAATTGCTCGATATCAACAGGAATAACTGTGCTTTAAACTTCAAATCGATAGAT
This sequence comes from Silybum marianum, assembly GCA_036898165.1. Lineage (NCBI taxonomy): Eukaryota > Viridiplantae > Streptophyta > Magnoliopsida > Asterales > Asteraceae > Silybum > Silybum marianum. Next base: position 10,345,783 of record CM072541.1, read on the forward strand.
TTTGCTGATGATCAAATGATCTTGATCGAAATTCTGAAGAAACATCCACTTCGTGCTTTGCTCTCAAGGAGATTTTCAATCCCTGCTTCTTACTTGCAGCAATGGTGGTATTATGCTGAGGTCGATGAAGCTGCAGATGACATTTCCTCATACATTCATGGCTACAAGGTATGTGTTTCTGTGGAAAATATCAGAAATATACATTTCCTTCCAAAAGAAGATGAAGTTCTTGGGAAAACTTCATAGGATCCAGTTCCATCTTCTTCTGAGATAATTTCAGATTTTATGAGCTTGGGATATTCTGAACAACTCAATGCTTAAAGTTCATTCAGAAGGAAGTGTCTACCCCCAATCTGGTTTTGTCTATTCTCTATCTTAAACACTTTCCTCTCTGGAAAAAGTTCTAGTTTAGACCAAGCATCCACAAATGGAAGGATTATATTTCTTGGAGTAGTATTCAACAAACACTATGACTATGCTTCACTAATCTTTGAAGACCTGAAGACTGCTGTTCTGAAGAAATCCACATACAACTACATTCCCTTCCAACGATTCTTTCAGACATTTATCAAAGGTGCAATGAGGTACATGTTCCTATCTTTACCATGGATAGTCTTCATCCACCAAATGAAAAATTAACATTTCCAAATGCCATTCCATTACCTGCTTACTTACTTGCACTTGTAAATTCAAAAAATAGGATTGTGAGTGAGTATTATGAATCAATGGGACTACCAAAACCAGTGTACTCTTCCCCTGATTCCCACAAGAGTGGTGAGCATGCTAAGGCGTCTAGACTATCTAGGAATAGTGGGGAGGTTGTTCAAGGGGGAGAACAACCTCAAAGTCTGAAGAGGAAAAATGTAAATGAGAGTTTGGGTAGAAAGGTGAGAAAAAGAACTGATGAGGGGAGAACACAAGTAAAAAATAAAGAAACTTGTGAACCAGATGTTACTAGCAGGGCACCCACATCATCTATTACTCCACATTCTTTGGTGGGCAATATTGAAAAGGCCAGTGAGCCCATGACAACACTTGTTAACCCCCCCAGCCACTCACCCATCTCTCAACAGAAGGGTGTTTCATTAACACAATTGGGGCAAGCAACTCATATACCATTAGGACCCCATTTGGAGGATCCTTTTGTTGAAATAGAAGGACATATGTCCCCCCTTCACTGTTTCGAGCACATAGGGTCTGAGAGTCCACTCAATGTTGAGCCTAAAGAACTAGTAAATGTGGAATTCCTTCACACCAGCACACATCTTTCAGATGTAAATAAGCAAAGTGTGTGTCACATTGCAACAACAACTATAGATACTCCTATTATTGGATATCAAGGATTAGTTGGAAGACCTAGTGGGGTGAACATCATAAAAGGCCCATTAACAGATTCTTTTGTGGATCATGATGCTGTGGCATCTACAAGCCAACCTTCTTCTGAAGGACTGCAAACAAGAGCATCTGTTGGTCTTGGATCTTTTCCCTCATCTTCTAAATTCACATAATTCAAAGATTTTTGTACTTCTGAATTTGAAAAGATTCAGGAGGAATTAAAGGAATTGACGGACAAATCAAAAAAGGTGATGGAGGATAGGTTGGACAAACAAGAGGTGTCAATGGTGAATAAATTGAATGATTTTCAAGTCTCTTCTTCAAATGATCTCAACTCCTTTAAAGATGCACTTCTGAATGCTTTCTTTGAAGTGGTTTCTTCTGTATCTTCTCTTAAAGCATCTCAGCCTTCTTCTTCTTCAAGTTTTCAGCCTCATACTTCTGAATTTGCTTCTAAGGATGATATTAATCAAATTTTGAATCAATTATCTTCTATTTAGACTTCTCAGACAGCATTGAATAACAGATTATCTGCATTGGAATGTAGACCTCAGGCAGATACCTATAAAAGAAATCTTGATGATCAGGGTTCTGATAATCAAGAGGGGGAGAAAAGATAGAACGTATCTGAAGCTGAAAATGTTGAAAATACTCAAGGTCAATCTTCTGAGAAAACTTCTGAAGAAGCTCAGAATATAGGTGAATGTTCAAACAGAGTTTCAGAAGCCATAGAAGATATTCTTGCAGAAAATGAAGGGCAAGAGGTTGATGTTGGTTCTTCTGAAGAATTTATTGATGAAGGATATGAAACAAAAAAATTGTCTTTTGATTCTGAAGGAAACTTGAGTTCAGATAAAACAGGTGTGATTCCAAATTCTAATGAAGAAATGCTAAGAGAATATCTTGCATTTGAAGATGTAATTGGTGAACCAAGTGATCTTTCAGATGTGATCATGTTTGAAGAAGATGTAAATAATGAATCTGAAGTTAATATGGAAGAAATCACAGAAGTTATGAAGTCAGAGATTTAGTGATCTGGAAGCCACAACAAATTCTGAATGAGGTTTATAGTGACATTTCTGAAGAATTATTGAGGTTGTTGAGAAATTTCTGTTGGGTTCATTTATTTCTGAACAATCCAAGAAATCTGGAGTGTAGATTTTTGGATGACAGATTGTCAATTTTTAAAGACTTTCTGAATCAACAAAATGAGAGATTTGAAATAGAGTTTGATCTATATCATATGGGAGGAATTGAAATTGCAAATGAAGTTCTTATTGTCTTCTCAGAAAAATTTGAAGTAAGGTTCAGACCTTGTATTGTTACTCCTACAATAGATCTTCCAGTACTTAAAGAACCTGTTTTGGATCAGATTTTTGAAAAAGACATTGTGTTCATTCCTGAGAAAGTAGTTTGGTATTTCCTGAAGATACTTATTACTACATGTACATAAAAAGTCTGAAGTTTGCAACTCTGGAAGATTTTCTGAATGATGAATGGTCTGAAGATCATATTTCTAAAGTGAGAAACTATATTCAGAATTATAGTGTTCAGAACTTTCATGATTCAACCTTAATAAAGAAGATCAGATGCTTATCAAAATCAATCAAAGATCAGGTTTGTAGCAGAAAGAAGGGATGGTACTTTATGTGAATTTACTCAGTTTGATATTTACAAGTTAAGACTGCAAGATAAGCTGGCAACTTTGTCTTTCTGTGTTAACAAAGGTGAATCTGAACTAGTCTAAGAGATTAGAAGAATCTTGGGAATCTATGTAAGAAATCTCATCAAGCATGATTTTCAGTTGGCTTTGGAATACAAACTAAACAAAGTAAACTTGTTAGAGCCAGTTAATATTGAAAGATCAGGGCTGACAAGAGTATTTACTAATCCAGATATTGGATTCTTGTATAATGTGGAAGGATACAGAACTTTTCTTGTCTCTGATATTCCAAAGTATTCAACATCAACTCTGAAATGGTTTCTGGGTTTTGCTACAGATTTCATTGAAGAATCAGATATAAAGGAAGAGATAGTTTATTTGATTAAGGAAAGAATCAACTTCAGAGAATTTATAAGGAAAACCTATCTTGCTGGTCCCACAAGGGTAAACAAAATCAGAGGAGCTGACTATTTGCTGAGTGATACTTATGATTTCAATATCCATACAAAGAAACAAGACATGGAAGAAATTCAGAAGTTCACTCTGAATCTTGAAAGTTCAGAAGTAAGCCCAAAGGAAAACGAAAAAGAAAAGGAGAAAATTTCTGAAAATGTTTCTGAAGAGTTGGTTCCTACAAAGCAAGTTTCTGAAGTGGAACAACTACAAGAACAAAGGATTGAAGAAAGTGCATTTACCATGTTTCTTGAATATTTCCATCCAGAAATGTTCATGGAATATGAACAGAAGTTTAATCATATTGATTGCTGGATTAACAAATCCTTTGGATGGAAGTAATGGTATTCTGATATCATTAGAAAGCTAAGGATTCCTGTTAATGAAGCAAGAAACGAAAGTCCTGTTATCAAAGTGATTAATGCAGATTTAAAGACAAGGAAAAACTATAATTGTGCATTTTTCGCTGTGGAAAGCAGAAATGGTGAGATATCTACTTTTTCAGAAGCTGACTTTCAGCATGTTCACCTAAGAGATATGCTCAGAGTATACAGGAGTCTTTATCCTTTTCATGATTCAATTACAAAGTTCAGAAAATCATTTCCAGTCCTCAGAGATGGTTTGTATAGAGAATTTATCTGGGCTGCAAAGACTGATTTCCAAGTTGCATATGTGCTGAATAAGAAACAAGTTCATCTGAGTAAACCAAACTTAAGTTTACCTGATATTCAGAATCTGAAGAAAAGTACTTTGGTGATTCAACCTCCAGGTTTTGTATGCAAATTCTTTCAAGAATTACTCTTTGTGAGATATGAAGAACTCCACAAATGTTGCAATGGAATTTTAATGGCTATCAGAGATCGTTTGGTTAAAAGACAAAAACAGAAGACTAAAGATTCTGAATGATGAAGACTGGGAGAAGTATAAAAAACTTGCAAAGGAGATGATTAGAATTGCAGAATCTCTGTTGGAATACAGAAGTCTAATTTTGAAGGATGTTAAACAAATTTTGAATTTTTGGAATTATGATATGAACTTTTGAAACTAAGGGGGAGATTGATAGAGTTACTATTATAGCTTCAAAAGGTATTGGGTTCTTAAGAGTAAGAAAGTTCTAAAGAAAGAAAGACTCAGAACTCAGAAGACAAGCAGATAAAAGCCTAAGGCATAACTTCTGAATTGGCAACTTCAGAAGTTCTGAAGATTCTTAAGATACTTCTGAAGAGGTTCTGAAGAAGGTTCTGAAGACACTTCTGAAGAAGTTGAAGAAGTTCAGAAGTAGTTCTGAACATGCTTGTCATTTTTGTACTGTAACTCTAGCATTTCTATTTCATGTATAAATAGATAGTTTGTTAGATAGTTAAAAAAAACGTTTTCATAAGCTTGTAAAGACATATTTTGTAATACAGTTCATCTGATCAATACAATATACAACATTTGGTGATCTATTTCTTGTTATCTTTCTATATCTTGATTGTTTGGGATCTAACAAAGAGCTTAAGAGAATTTATGATAATATTGCTTTTATGACAAGGCAATTCACTCAAAGATATAATAAAAAATATTAGAATAAGCCAAAATCTGAAGTTGGACTTAAGAAAAGTCAAGATGCTGGTCAAACTGAGACATCTGAACCAGCAAGATGCTTTAATTGTGGTAAGCCTGGTCATTATGCCACACAGTGCAAAATGCCCAAAGTAAAAAACTCAGGCTACTATGAGAAAAAGCATCTTCTTGCTAAAAAGAATGAACTTAATCCAGCTTTGGTGACGAAGTATGAAGAGGATTGGTTAAACTGGAGTGATGGTGAATATGATGAAGAAGTAGCTCACTATGCCTCAAATTGATATATGTGCCAAATGGATCCAAAAGATAAACATGCGCATGATTCTGAGGTAACTTCTTCATCTTCTAAAATAAATTCCTCTTCTGAACTAACTTCTAAACAAATTTCTGGAGATTCTAAAATGCAAAATCAGGTTCAGAATATGTTTTCTGAATTTGAAAATCTCAGAAATAGAATCAAAGGTGAAAGAATGTTGGTAAATCAATTCAGAGCGGAATGCCAAATCTATAAACAAAACTGCCAAGAAGATGAACAAATTCTTCAAAAAGTTTCTGTAGAAAAATCCTTATTAAAAGAAATGATGGATGGTTTACAAAAAGATATCATAAATGAAAAATATGAAAATGAAGTTCTGAATGTAAAAATGAACTTTTTGAATCAAGAAAGACTTGATCTTTACAAAAAGAGTAAGGAATTAGAAGATCTGAACTTTAAAAGAGGACAAACTGAAGAAACTCTGAATATTTTGACAAATCAAGCTCAAAATTACAAATTTTACAATATAAAGGCTGGTTTGGGATATAATGAAAGTCGAATTCTGAAAAAAGCACCTGCAAATCTTTATGATTATTAATGAAACTAACCCAGGTGTCATATCCAAACCTGTTAACCTCTCTTTGCCTGAAAGAATTCTTTTTGTAAAATCAGAGACTTTGTTTTCTGAAGAAAAACCTCTTATTTCTGGTAAAACAGAGATAGTTTCTGAAACAGAAGTCATAAATAAAAATTTTACAAACGTTTCTGAAAATCTTTCTGAATTTACTTCTGGATCAAAAACTGTTTCTGAAGAAAAATCTGAACCATCTATTAAAACTGAGATAACTTCTGAATGATCTTCTGAACTCACTAATGAATCATTTTCTGAAGTAGATAAATCTGACAATGCATCAGAAGATGAAGAAAAATATGATGAATTCTCAGATATTGAATCTTTAAAAGATAATGATGAGAATTCAGAAATTATTTTTGATAATTCTGATGATGACTTTGAAAATATTTCAAATAAAAAAAAAATTCCATCTAGCATGACTCAGGATTAGTTCTCAGATTTAATGAATGCTTCAAATTCAGAAGATGATGATGATCATATGGTTCAAGTCATTGATAAGATGGATATTTGGTATATAAATTACAATCCTGTATGACTGAAGGAGAAATTTTAAAATCTGAAGCACCAAAATTATCTTCAAAAAAGTTTAATACTGTTTTTCTGAAAACTGAAACTTCTTCTACTTCATCAAATGATACTCCTATTTCTACAAAAACATCTTTGTCTTCAGTTAATAGTTCAATATCATCATCTGATTTTGTAACCAGAGTTAAAATGTTTGAAAAAGGACAATCTTCAAGTTCAACTTCTAAAGTTCATAACTCAAAACCTAAATCTGAAGTTAAATCTGAAGTTGGTAAAAAAATTTCTTATATTAATCCTCATTTCTTATCTTTTACAGAGCTATCCACTTTAGTTTGGAGAAAGAAAGGTGAAAGACTATCAAAGACTGACAAATTAGATAGTTTTTCAATTTCAAAGAAAATTGATGTACCAAAGATTTCTGTTGACAAATCAAATATTGTTGATTCTTGTTCACCTACTCCTTTCTTAAATATTCTGAAGAATCATATTCACTGCATTAATTGTGGTCATCAAAATTTTCATCTAAACTCCAAAACAAATAAGAAAAATCTTGAAAAATCGATTCAGAACTCCTCAGCAACATTGACAAATAAATATAAAAATAAAAAGAAAAATAAAAATAATACTAAGAATGACAAATCCAAAAGTTCTGAACAAACTTCTGACTTTCAAAAGATTAAATCAAAGTTCAGAATTTCAAAATTCTTGACTAATCTCACAAGACCCATTCTTAAATGGGTACCTAATCTCAATATTCATTTTTGCAGATATGTCATGTGTGGGTCTTAGATTCTGGATGCTCAAAACACATGACACCTTTCAAAGAATTTCTAACTGATTATCATGAAAGATATGGAGGAACAGTTAGCTTTGGAAATAATGCAAAAGGTTATGTGAGAGGATATGGAACTTTCCAAAGGAGATGTCAAAGTAATGAAGGTGATAGGACCCAAACAATCAAGATATCAATATATGAAAAGATTATAACAGGAATGATAGTAGCCAAATGTAATTTTTATTGATTGAATGTACTGTGTACAGAATATATCTTTACAAAGTATATGAAAAACATTAGTTCTAACAATCTAACTAACTATCTATTTATACATACAATAGAAAGACTAAAGTGACAAGACATTCATAACAGACAAGTTCAGAATTGGTTCTGAACTCCTTCAGAACTTCTTCAGAAGTGTCTTCAGAACTTCTTCAGACCCTCTTCAGAAGTGTCTTCAGAACTTCTTCAGATCTTTTTCTCTTTTAAGAACCCAGTTCCTTTTGAAGCTATTATGATATTTCTATCAATCTCCCCCTTAGCTTCAAAAGTTCAGATCATACTTCCAGAAATTCAGAATTTCTCTTACATCCTTCAGAATTAGTCTTCTGTATTCTAGTAAGAATTCAACAACTCTAATCATTTCTTTTGCAAGTATCTTGTGCTTCTCCCAATCTTCAATGCTCAGATTCTTTGGTCTTCTATTCTGTCTTTTTACCAAACGATCTCTGATTGCCATGAGAGTTCCATTGCAACATTTGTGGAGTTCTTCAAATCTCACAAATAATAGTTCATGAAAACATTTACAAACGAAGCCAGGAGGATGAAGTACTAAAGTGCTCTTCTTCAAATTCTGAATATCTGGTAGACTTAGATTTGGTTTGCTTAAGTGTACTTGCTTCTTGTTTAGAACATAAGCAACCTGGAAATCAGTTTTTGCAGCCTATATGAATTCTCTGTATAATCCATCTCTAAGCACTGGAAAAGATTTTCTGAACTTGGTAATTGAATCATGGAAGGGATAAAGACTTCTGTATACTCAGAAGATCTCTGACATGAACATTCTGAAAGTCAGCTTCAGAAAAGGTAGAAATCTCACCATTTTGTCGCTCAACAGTAAAGAATGCATATTTGTAATTATGTCTTGTCTTCAAATAAGCCTTAATCACTTTGATCACAGGACTTTCTTTTCTTGCTTCATTGATTGGAATCTTTATCTTTCTGATGATGTTTGAGTACCATTGTTTCCAACCAAAAAACTTTTGAATCCAGCAATCTATATAGTTAAATTTTTGTTCATATTCCATGAACATTTCTGGATGAAAATATTCAAGGAACATAGTATAAGCACTTTCTTCAATTCTTTGTACTTGTAGTTGTTCCTCTTCAGATATTTGCTTTTCAGGAACCAACTCTTCTTTTCACGAACTTCTTCCTTTTCTTTTTCTTTTTCCTTTTGTCTTTCTTCTGAACTTTCAACATTCAGAGTGTACTTCTGAATTTCTTCCATATCTTGTCTCTTTGTATGAATCTTGAAATCATACGCATCACTTAGTAGATAATCTGCTCCTTTTATCTTGTTTACTTTCTTGTGACCAGCAAGATAACTCTTTCTCACAAATTCTCTAAAATGTATTCTTTATTTGATTAGATAGACAATTTCTTCTTTGATGTCAGATTCTTCAATAAAATCTGTCATGTAGTTCATAAACCATTTGAGTGAGGATGTAGAATACTTTGGAATATCAGATACAACAAATGTCTTAGAGACTTCTTCAATAAGATACATGAACCCAATATCTGGATTAGTAAACAATCTCTTCAGCCCAAACCTTTCAATATATATAGGTTCCAATAGATTTATTGAGTTAAGTCTGTATTCCAAAGCCAACTGAAAATCATGCTTTATGAGATTCCTTATATATATTTCCAAAATTCTTCTAATCTCTGAGACTAACACAGATTCACCTGAATTAACACAAAAAGATAAGATTGCCAACTTATCTTGTAGTCTTAGCTTGTAAACATCAAACTGAGTAAATTCACACAGAGTACCATCTCTTCTTTCTGCTCCAAATCTGAATATAGTCAAATCATTCTGAACTGATTTTGATATGCATCTGATCTTCTTTATTAAAGTTGAATCATGAAAATTCTGAACACCATGATTCTGAATAAAGTTCTTTACTTGAACAATATGATCTTCAGACCATTCATCATTCAGAAAGTCTTCCAACTTTGCAAACTTCATACTTCTTTTATACATGAAGCAATAAGTGTCTTTAGGAAATATCAGACTGCTTTCTCCAGAAATAAGTATATTTTCCTTTTCAAACACTTGATCCAATACAGGTTCTTCAAGTATTGGAAGATGTATCTTAGGAATGATAATGCAAGGTCTGGTTCTAACTTCAAATTTTCCCCGAGAAAGCAATTAAGATTTCATCAACAATTTCAACTCCTTCTAAATGAGCTAAATCAAATTCCAATTCAACTCTTTCATCCGGTTGTTCAAGAAAATTTCTCGAAGATAGAAAATCGTTGTCCAAAAGTCTACACTCCGTACTTCTTGGATAATTCGAGAAGACATGCACCCAAATGTAATTGATTCAGAATATCCCATAATCTTTCAGAAGCACTTCTGAACTCTTCACTCAGAAGTTGTTGAGGCTTCCAAATTACTAAATCTTTTATTTCATTTGAGCTTTCTCCCATATTTACATCAATCATATCTTCTTCAAACATGATCACATCAGAAAGATCACTTGGTTCTCCAATAACATCTTCAAAAGCAAGGTATTCCCTTAGCATTTCTTCATTAGAATCTGGAATTATATCTGTGTTATCTAAGCCCAAGTCACCTTCAGAATCAAGAGACAACTTTTCTGTTTCATACCCTTCTTCTATCATTTCTTCAGAAGAATGATCATTTATTTCTTCACCAACATTCTGAGTATCTTCAGAAGTCTTCTCAGAACTTTGAACTTGATTAGTTTCTGGTTCAGGTACTCTCTGTCTTTTCTCCCCCTCTTGATTATCAGGATCCTGATCATCAAGACTCCTTTTAAAAGTATCTGATTGAGATCTGCATTCCAGAGCAGATAATCTTGTGCTTAATTCTGATTGAGAACTCTGAATGGATGAAAGTTGGTTGAGAATTTGAGAAATATCATCTTTAGTGGCATAAGCTTGTGGAACAGAAGAAGAAGAAGGCTCGGAAGCTTTCAAAGAAGAAACAGAGGAAGCCACTTCAGAAAAAGCTGACAAAAGTGCTTGTTTAAACAAATGAAGATCATTAGAAGATTTGAGATGAAAGTCATTCAGCTTGTTAACCAAATTTTCCCCATGTTGATCCAACCTAACCTCCAACACCTTTTTGGTAGAATCCGTCAAATCCTTGATGTCCTTCTGAATCTTTGCAAATTCAGAAGTACGGAGATCTTTGAATTCTGTGAATTCAGAAGATGTGGGTAAGTTGCCAAGATCAACAGATGAACTTGTTTTCAGACCTTCAGAAGAAGGTTGGCCTGTATGAGCCACAAAGGCATCATGAACCACATTTGATTCTGTGAATGGAGCTTTTGTGATGTTCACCCCACCAGGACTTCCAACTAATCCTTGATATCCAAAAATTGGAATATCTATAGTTGTTGATGCAATGTGACAAACACTTTGCTTAGGAACATCTGAAAATGTGTGCTTGTGTGAATGGATGCCACATTAAGTGGTTCAGAAGGCTCAAAGTTGAGTGGACACTCAGACTCAATGTGCTCAAAACTGTGAAGGGGGGACATATATCCTTCATTTTCAACAAAAGGAACCTCCAATTGGGGTCCTAATGGATTATAAGTTGCTTGCCCCATTTGTGTTGTTGAAACACCCTTCTGTTGAGAGATGGGTGAGTGGCTGGGGGGGTTAACTAAGGTTTCCATGGGCTCACTGGCTATTTCAATATTATCCACCAAAGAATGTGGAATAATAGTAGATGTGGGTGCCCGGCTTGTAACAGGTGGTTCACAGGTTTGTTTTTCTTGTACCTGTGTTCTCCCCTCATCAATTCTTTTTCTGACCTTTCTACCCTATGTCTCATTTACATTTTTCCTCTTCACTCCTTTAGGTTGTTCTCCCCCTTGAACAGCCTCCCCCCTCTTTCTAGTAAGTCTAGACTGCCTTGCATGATCACCACTCTGGTTTGAATCAGGGGAAGGGACTACTAGTTGAGGTAATCCCATAGTTGGTGTACTTACAAGTTCAAGTAAATGAGAAGGAAGTGGAACTGCATTTGGAAAAGTAAGTTTTGCATTTGGAGGTCTTAAGCTATCCATAGTGAAAATAGGAACATGTACCTCATGAGCAAGAACAGGAATTTTTGAGACAGCCTTCATTGCTCCTTTGATAAGTGTTTGAAGAAATCTCTGAAATGGTATATAGTTGAATGTAGACTTCTTCAAAATTGCAGATTTGAGATCATCAAAGATGAGACTAGCATAATCATAGTGTTTGTTGAAGGCAACACCATGAAATATAATCCTCCCATTTGCTGAAGCTTGGTCTAAACTTGAGCTCTTCCCAGATAGGCAGGTATTCAGAATGGAAAACAAACAATACCAAATTGGAGGTAAACATTTTCTTCTAAAAGAGCTCAGAGCACTAAGGTTTTCAGAGTAACCTAAGCTCATAAAATCTGAGATCATCTCTGATGAGGATGGAATTGAGTCATAACAGGTTTTCCCAAGAACCTCATCTGGTTTTGGCAAATAGTGAAGGCTTCTAATGTCATCTACAGATATACAAACTTTGTAGGCATGAACGTAAGAGACAATTTCATCATCAGTTTCATCTACCTCAGCATAATGCCAGAATTGTTGAAGATAAGAAGCAGGAACAGAAAATTTCTTTGAAAGGAGAGTGCGCAGGGGATGTTTCTTCAGAATTTTAATCAACATTACTTGATCATCAATGAAGTCTTTGGATTTGAAGTTCAGGGCACAGTTATTTCTTTTGATGTCAAGTAATTTCTCAGCAGGTACATAGAGTTTGGACAGGTCACCACTTTCAGCAGGAGTCTGGGATTCACTTTCAGCAACATTTGATTCAGAAACAACATCAATGGGTGTATTCTGTGTTTCCCCAATTTTAGCAGTTGTCGGGTTAGGGTTAGGGTTAATGATAGGGTTTGAAGGTCCGGCTTGATGAGTTGCAGTTGTGGCTGTGTCATGAAGCATTTGATCATCACTTAGTGGGATTTCTATTGATCCAACCATTAATTTTTGAGGCACAATCTTGAAAGAAGCATCACTTGATGATCCAGTGTTATTATTGGAACTCGAGGAAGTAGAAATCATGGTTTTTGAAGTAGACATGATGTAGAAAGAACACAGATTGGTAACTGAAAGATGATCAATAAACACAGAAAGATTTCTCAGAGAAAATTGCCAAAAGAATGAAGATGATGAGGAATCCATTGATTTATATGATCGGATAAGCGTTGAAGGACACGTGGCCAAAAAGTAAATGTGATTAGAGTAGTAATCATCATTTATTAAGAGAAATGAACCGTTTAATGGTCGTGTTTAAGAGAAATCCAATGAAATTAAAACACGTGGCACACGCTTAAATGAAAAAATCAACGGGAAGTTTTAGTTCTGAGAACAAGTTCAAAAACTTCAGAAGTTGTTCAGAACTTCTGAGAAAAAGTTCAGAAGTCTGAAAGAAAGAATTCAGAAGAACCGCTGAATTTTTAAGTGAAGTTCAGAACTAAACTTGGGTCATCTTAGAAGACAAAAAAACATTTAAAAATATAAACTTCTGAAAAATATAAAACATTTTGAGAATTTAGAAGTAGATTTAAACAAATAGAAAACTGTTTTATTCTAAGGAAGCTTATTGATACTTCTTAGATATAAAATGCAAGACTTTATTTCACCAATGCAGAGTTGTTATGTAGGAAAGGGTAGATAGAGAAATTTGAAATTAATAACACTCCCCCTTGAATCACTAGCAATTATGATTCTCCCCCTTGATTATTGCAATTTTATCAAAGAATCAATCATATATGAGTGAAATGAAAAATAAATGAAAAGTATTAAAATACAATCAACCTAGTTACGGAAGAGATATACTTCTGAGTTTGAAAAGTAGCAAAAATCTGAATGATAAACTTTAGAATATACAAAGTAATTCTGAAGAGCAAAGTATTCAGAATTTGATAAAAAAAAAACTTCAGAATGTGACTTCTGCTGACTGATAATCAAGTGCTTTGGTAAATAAATCAGCTAACTGATAATCTGTCTGAACAAAAAACATTTCAATATTACCTTTTTCCACATGATCTTTGATAAAATGATATCTTACATCAATATGCTTGGTTTTTGAATGCTGAACAGGATTGGCAGTGATGGCTATGGCACTCTTTGAATCACAATACAAAGGAATATTTTTGAAAGTGTAACCATAGTCTTTTAGTTGAATTTGCATCCAGATCACTTGTGAGCAACATATTAAGTACTACATATTCAAACCGTAGAAGTAGAAACACAATTTTGTTTCTTTGAAGACCAAACCGACTAGTCTATCACCCGTAAACCGACATGATCCGTGTTCTTTTCCTGTCTAATTTGCAACCACCATGATCTGCATCTGTAAATGCTGTTAGTTCAAAACTAGAATCCTTAGAATACCAAAGTCCCAATGAAGGAGAACCTTTTAGGTATCTAAGTATTCTTTTTGCAGCTAGAAGGTGTGATTCCTTATGATTAGCTTGATATCTAGCACAAATACATGTAGCAAACATTATATCTGGTCTACTAGCAGTGAAGTAAAGCAAAGATCCAATTATGCCTCTGTACTTTTTCTGATCAACAGATTTTCCATTTAGATCAGGTTCTAGCTTAGTTGCAGTGGTCATTGGAGTTTGAATACTTGAACAATCAGTCATGTCAAACTTAGATTGATTAATGAATATGCCAGTGGGAAGTTGTTTTAACTTGAAGACCAAGGAAAAATGTCAACTCTCCCATCATACTCATTTCAAATTCTGTTTGCATGATTTTCTCAAAATTTCTACAAAATTTTGGATTAGTAGAAGCAAATATAATATCATTTACATAGATTTGTATCAAAATCATATCATCACCCTCCTTTTCCAGAAATAAAGTTGTATCAACAGTACCTCTTTTGAATTTGGAGTTCAGAAGAAAAGTTGTAAGAGTATCATACCATGCTCTTGGTGCTTGTTTAAGTCCATATAAGGCTTTGTCTAATATGTAAACATGATATGGGAATTCTTTGCTTACAAATCCTTCTGGTTGTTCAACATATACTTTTTCATGTAAAATACCATTCAGAAATGCACATTTTACATCCATTTGAAATACCTTCATGTTTTTATGAGCAGCATAGGCAAGAAAAATTCTAATAGCCTCTAATCTGGCAACAGGAGCAAAGGTTTCATCATAATCAATTCCTTCTTGTTGACAATACCCCTTAGCTACAAGTCTTGCCTTGTTTCTTACAACAATTCCATTTTCATCCTTTTTATTTCTGAACACCCATTTTGTGCCAATGACAGATTTACCTTTTTGCTTTGGTATCAATCTCCAGACTTTGTTTCTTTCAAATTGATTTAACTCATCCTGCATGGCTAAAATCCAGTCTGGATCTTGAAGTGCTTCATATGGCTTTTTGGGTTCCATACTGCTTAAAAAATTAACATACAGACACTCATTTGTTGTTGCAGATCTTGTTTGAACACCTTTTGATGCATCTCCAATTATTTGATGAACTGGATGACTAGATGTCCATTTGTTCACATTTGGCAATCGTTGAACAGATGAAACATTATTCAGAGAATCATAATCATCAGTAATTGCTTGAGTTTCAGTATCATGATTGATGGCTGGATGTAAATCTGAAGACTCCCTCTCAAATGGAAAAATCTGAATTGGTTCGTAATCGTGAGGTTCATGGTCAGAAATAGTTTGAACTGGTTCAGAAACAACTTGAATTGGTTCAGAAACAACTGGAATTGGTTCAGAAGTTGCATTTTCAGAAGTTGGAAGTTCTGAATTTGAGGTAGAGAGTTGTGGTGCTGATGTATTTGAAATCTGTATTTCTGAAATGTCTTGATCATTTGAATTTCTGAGTAGAGAAGGATTTTGGTAATCTGTAGAGACATTTACAGAAATATCAAATAAGTCTTGACATAAAGTATCTAAACTGGATTTAAGTAAAGTTTGAGATGCTGAAGTAGAGTTTGTGTGATTATGTTCTGAGTCCAAACTTTCAGAAGTTGGTTTATGTGCGAGTTCTGAACTGTTTTGTTCAGAAGTCATTGTTGGCTCATGAAATCTGACATTTGTAGTCTCAATGATTCTTTCAGTTCCTTTAATGAGTACTCTATAAGCTTTGGATCTTTGAGAGTAGCCAACAAAGATACCAGCTACACCTTTTGGTGCAAATTTTTCAAGATGTGGATTATCATTCTTTAGAAAACACCTGCAACCATAGATTTTAAAATAATCAATAGAGGGTTTTCTTTGTTTTAACAATTCATAAGGAGTTTTAAGAAATTTTCTGTTAAGAATGGTTCTGTTCTGAGTAAAACATGCAGTAGCAATTGCTTCTGCCCAAAGAGACAGAGGAAGTTCTGAATATGCAAGCATGGTTCTTGCAGCCTCTACCAAAGTTCTATTCTTTCTTTCAACTACCCCATTTTGTTGAGGAGTTCTTGCAGCGGAAAAATTATGAGAAATACCAACAGATTCCAAAAAATTCTGAAGTGTAGAATTAGTAAATTCTGTTCCATTGTCACTTCTGATCTTTTGAATTGGGAGTTGAAGAAGAACTTGAATTTTCTACAGAAAGGGTATCAGTCTTTCAGAAGTATCAGATTTGAGTCTCGGAAATTCAATCCATGTATATCGTGTATATTCATCTACTATAACAAGAATGTATTTCTTTCCCCCCATGCTTTGAGTTTTCATTGGGCCACACAAATCCATATGTAGCATTTCAAGTGGAGCTTTGCATGAAGATAGTATTTTTAGAGGATGAGAACTTCTTTTGATCTTCCCTAGTTCACATGCAGAACAAAGAGAGTTCTTTTCAAATCGATCTTTGGTAGTCCTCTTACGTATTGATGTTTGCCTAGTTCGAAATGGCTTTGAAGTTCGGATGTGACATTCTTCGTGCCAAAGCCAACTATCATTTTTCATTGATGTAGACATATAACATACACCTTGTAGTTGACCGGTATGTGAATGTTGCTGTGTAGAAATCTCCATCTCTATAAGCAGTTAATTCATTCTTGTTTGTTGTACTCAGAACATGACAATAATCTATGTCAAAATTAACCTTCCAGTATTTGTCACAGAATTGACTAATACTGAAAAGATTATGTCTTAGTCACTCAACATAGAAAACTTTCATTACTTTCACATCTCCTTTAATGAAAGTGCCATATCCTCTTACATATCCCTTTGCATTGTTTCCAAAACTAACTGTTCCTTCATATCTTTCATGATAATCAGTTAGTAGTTCTTTGAAAGGTGACATGTGTCTTGAACATCCAGAATCTAAGACCCACACATGACATATCTGCAAAAGAGATTATTGAGTTTTAGGTACCCATTTCAGAATGGGTCCTTTGTGATTAGTAATAAAATTTGAAGTTCTGAACTTTTTCTTTGTTAGATATTAAAGTATGAGTCAAAGAAGAGATGTCTACAAATGTCAACACACACTTCTTGTTATAACTAATTGTTGTTAGACGCTCCCTTTATGACACATGGCACTTTGTAATTGGCTAGCATTTTGACTTTCTGTCTTTGTATCTGTATAAATAGCATTGTATTGTGTTTGTAAAAATAGTCGATTAATACATTTACATATTGAAGAATACTGTGCGTAAGTCATTTCATAATCTTTGTTCTTCATTCTGTTTACTGTTCTATTGATTTAAATTGTTAATTGATCTGCTTCCGCAATTCACTCAGATTCAATACTCTCAATTAACAATCGGTTTAAAGGAATCTGGAACCAACAATTGGTATCAGAGCCTTCTAATCAATCTATTGATTATTAGATCTCTTCCATTGAAAGAATTCCTTTCAATCGAACAGTATTTTCTCAGATTCAAAATTTGTTTATCAATCCACTCTGTTTTACGAAATTTTGTTGAATCGTTAACAATCTTCTCTTAAATTGAGTCATTCATTTTGTAATGCAAGAAACAAAGTGATATTATCGACCGTTCTTCTTGAGATTTAATTGTTCTAAATTTCTTTCAAATCTTCAAATTTTCTCTTCTATCATACTCAAATGACAAATTCGAGCTTGAATGCTGTTTATACGTCTGGGTCCCTGACTAAACCTCCAACTCTTGTACGTGATGAATACCCACAATGGAAGATTCGAATGGTTAACTTCTATGAGGGATTGGATGCTGAGTTATATCCAATTATTCAAAACGGTCCGTTTTCCCACCACTACTATTCCCAGAATTCCAGCCACTGCAAATTCGGATGAGGTACCAAAGAAGATCGGTTCGAAGTCAAGGAATAACCGGACCGATGAAGAAAAAGCTAAGGTGGAATTAGCTAAGAAAGCTAAGTCTCGTTGATAATGGCCATTCCAAATGAGATTTTTCAATCTCTCGGACTCATGTGACACAGCAAAAGATTTATGGGATCAACCGGAGAATCTCTTAGAAGGTGGTGCGAAAATGAAAAAGAACGAAGAGCTCGAAGCTCTAAATGAATATAATAGTTTTCAAGCACTGACTGATGAATCTCTGGAACAAACATTTCATCGATTCAACAGTCTGATTAATCTCCGCAAGAGATGTGACATTGTTAGATCAAAGGAAGATAACAATGTTCTATTTCTCAAAAGGTTAAACCCTGAATGGTCAAATCTATCCATGTCACTACAAGCCAATCAGGATCTTGAACAATGGTCGCTGCATGATGTATTCGGTACACTGCAAGCTCATGAAAAAGAAGTTGTTCAGAAAAGAACAAACATCGGAGGTCCTCTGGCTTTGATCTCAGAAACAAAAGGAATCAGAAGACGAAGTGATGACAGGAAGAAATCGAAGGCCTTCATATCAGAGACTGCTCCAGAAGATGACTCTGAATCAGATGATGAAATTAAAGCGTTTGCTGACTCTCTGGCTTTAATAACCAAGCAATTTACTAATCGTTTTGGAAATAGGTCTTTGAAAGGAAATAAACGATTTGATCGTCCCTATGTTCCTAAACAAGAAGTACAGAGAGTAGAGAAAACAGAAGAAGAAAAGAAAGAAGAAGAATTAAAAAGGAAGAAAGATGTCTGCTACAGATGTGGCAAACCCGGACATTACTCAAGAGATTGCAGAGGAGCTCTGGAAAAGGATAAAACTTATTACAAAAACAAATATAAGTACAATGTCACTGAAAGAGCACACTTTGCAGAAAAAGAAAACTGGGTGCAAGATGAATCCAGCGGTGATGAAGCCATGTTCTGTGGAATGGCAAACACAAACGAATCAGAGGATCAACCCTCTGAGTCACCGGTTAGTAATTTCTCTGGATCATCTGAGCTTGAACAAACGATTGTGATGTTATCAAACAATTTTGAGGAACTAAAACTGAAACTCACAATCGAAAAGAAATTACGAAAAAGTACTGAGAAAACTCTTTCTACAATCAAAAGGGAAAGAGATATTTTCAAAAGAGAAATGGATTTACTTACAGAAGAAAAACTCGAATTAAATACTGCAAAGGAAACAATTTCCATGAGTTTAAAACTTTCTGAAGAAAAATTTAAAAAGGAAATTTTGAATCTCAATAAACTTCTGGAAGAAAAAAGGAAAGAAATCAGAGACAAAGAGAGTGATAGACTCAACTCTGTAGCACTTAAAAACTATTTTCAGAAAGAGAGAGAGTTTTTACACATTGAACTTCAACAGAAAAAGCTACAGATTATAACATATCTGGATGCACAGAAGGTTCATGACAAAATTAACACACAAGTAGGAAGATCTGGACTTGGTTTCGAGGACCTAGATCCCTACACGTGTAAGAAAAGGTCAGATCTGAAATCTGTTTTTTGTGTTGGACAAATACAGAAGCCAAAGTTTCCAATTTTGTATGAAAAATCTATTTTTAAAAAATCTAGATATGAAAATCATCATAAAACAAGCAAACTTCAATTCGAAAATATTGAATATTGTTGTAAAACAAATGTTGATCTAAATAAAGTTCAGAAGAAAGATGATATTTTCAATTTTGGTTCAAATAAACATACAATTTTGAATCCGTAGGTCGATATTTTTGTTCCAAGTCGTGCGTAAGAAGATCTACGACTTATGTTTGAAAACGATATTCTCTCTACTCTGGATAAGTGTTTTAGAAATGAAACTCTTTGTGAGAATCATCCAGAGATCACTCCCTGTTCATTTGAAGATTTACATCTTCCTGAAACACAAGAAAGCTTTGCTGAGATTACGTATCCATGGGAAAATGACAATAATGATGAAGAATTTTTTGATAACTCTGAAAATTACCTTTCAAATTTAGAAATTAATTCTTTTAAATCATCAAAAGTTATCCACAAATAATTCAGAAATTATTGATAAAAAGGATGATTATTTGTATACTGATAAATCTCAAGAAATCAGAGCTTCTGATAGAGATTGTGCTAAACTTTCAAATGGTATACCTATTCTTCCTGTTTCTGTTCCAGAACCGAGAAAATCAGTATCTATTCATCCAGACTTCCTCGATATGTGTCTCAAAGCCAAAACATGTCTTGAACTTGAGAAAGAGGCAGAACTCAAAACCAAAGTGCAAAATCAAAAGATTTTAAACTCTACTCTTCCGAAGTTTACTAATATTCAAAAAGGCAAATGGAAATCCTCTAATACTTATGTTCCTTTTTCAGTAAATAACAGAGCTTCTGCAAAAGTAGATCAGAGGAAGAACACAAAGAAGAAAAAGCCAGAACTAAAACAAAAGTCTAGTCTAGATAGGTTCTCTAGAACAACTGATACTAGAAAAGACTTTAGAAAGAATAATTGTAATTACCATTCTCGCAATGACAATTCAATTCAATCTTCTATGTTTCAAGATATTCGAATGTTTTTCACCGTTCTTAAAGTTAAAACAATTTTTCTCGCAAACCTCTGATCATTCCAATTCACAGTATGTTTATCACAAAAAGAATAAAACTCAAAAACACCAAAAACCAAAAATAAAGTCTTTACCTTCTGTTAAATCAAAAAACGAGCATACTCCAAAAGCTAACATAAAAGGACCCATTATGCGATGGGTACCTAAGAAAATCTGATTTTTGATTGCAGAAACAGCATGTGCATATCTGGTATCTTGACTCTGGATGCTCGAGGCACATGACTGGATCCCAAAATTTACTATCCAAATTCAAGGACAAATCAGGTGGAATAGTAACTTTTGGTGATAATGGTAAGGGTCAAATAAAAGGCTACGGTACTCTACAAGAAGGTAATATCACCTTATCAAAGGTAGCTCATGTTTCTGGCTTGAAACATAACCTCCTCAGTGTAAGTCAACTTTGTGATTCTAAAATACTAGTAGTATTTGATGAAAAACATTGTTATTTATTCTCTAAGGCAGGTGAAGAACTTTGGAGAGCAGACAGGAAAGGTAACTTGTATATGATGAATTTTACCTCTAAGGATGGTAAGGAAACTTTATGTCTCATCTCCAAAAAGAGTGAAGTTGCGTGGCTCTGGCATCATAAAATGTCTCACTTAAATTTTAATAATCTTGAGATGCTTGTTAAAAACAAACTGGTATCTGGACTTCCAGATATTCATTTTCAAAAAGATCACCTCTGCCCTGCATGTGAAATGGGCAAAATTAAACGAGCATCTCATAAAACAAAAAGTGATCATTCTTGTACTAGACCTCTGCAATTATTACATGTGGATCTCTGTGGTCCAATTGCAATTCAGAGTCTATCTGGTAAAAAGTATATTCTGGTACTAATTGATGAATTTTCCAGATATACTTGGCTTGCTTTTGTTCGTCAAAAGTCAGAAGTCCCAGTGGTACTACGTAATATGATGACCGTAATTCGAGTTCTTCTACATCGTAAAATTCAGCAACTTCGAAGTGATAATGGTACGTAATTCAAGAACGCCAAGCTTGAATCGTATCTTGTTGAACAAGGAATTACTCAAAACTTCTCTCGTTCGCACTCCACAACAAAACGGTGTAGTTGAACGTCGCAACGTAACCTTGGTTGAAGCACGTAACGATGCTCGCAGCCTTCGGTCTCCCAATTCACTTACGGGCCGAAGCCCCATTTGCTCTTTGCTTGTTTCACTCAAAACCGTTCAATTATTGTCAAGAGGCATCTCAAACCCTCTTATGAGCTGATTAATAAAAGAAAACCATCTGTAAAAATTTTTCATATCTTTGGTCGCGTATGTTTTATCTTAAACGACAGAGATAATCTTGGCAAATTTGATCCGAAGTCCGATGAAGCTAAATTTTTAGGCTACTCGTTAAATTCAAGAGCTTTCCGAGTTTTTAACTTACGAACAAAAACTGTTATGGAAAGCATAAACATTGACTTCGATGATAACACTCAACTGACTTCTGAACACTCTACTTCAGAACTCAAGCTTAATACTGTTACTTCTGACTATCTTTCAGGTTCCAGAGAATCCGAGATTGATGCTATTTTTCATGATTTTACGGGCGACGAAGTTGTGTCGAAGCTATGTCACCTCCACATTTGCGGATACCGGATATTCTCCAAGCCTCGGGCATTACTCTCTCGGTCCTACTTCTTTGTTTCCTCGACACGTCTATTTTTCCGAAGTTCCCACTACTACATCCGCCGCCAGACGCTACTTCGTTCCATCATCCGAGGGAGACACAAGGACCGGTGACACAACAGATACCAGAAGGACATACAGAAGAAAATAAAGAAGATTTTGTGTTTTCAGATGAAATCATTTCGTCAAATGAAACAACCCATTCAATTTCTCTACCTAGAATGACGAAATGGACTAAATCTCACACACCAGATCTTATAATTGGTAGTCCTTCTGAGGGGGTCGTAACACGATGCGCTATCGCAAATGAAGCATTCTTTGTTAATTTTCTTAGTATGATCGAACCTAAACGTGTACATGAAGCCTTAGTTGAACCAAGCTGGGTGGATGCTATGCAGGAAGAACTACTTCAATTCGAAAGAAATAAAGTTTGGCGTCTTGTTCCTTTACCAAAAGGCAAAGTTGCTATTGGCACAAAATGGGTATTTAGGAACAAAAAGGATGAAGATGGAATTGTTGTCAGAAATAAAGCTCGTTTGGTGGCTAAAGGCTACTGTCAAGAGGAAGGTATCGATTATGATGAAACCTTTGCTCCTGTTGCAAGACTAGAAGCAATAAGATTATTCTTGGCTTTCTCTGCATACAAAAACTTCAAAGTCTACCAAATGGATGTTAAATGTGCATTTCTTAATGGATGTCTAAAAGAAGAAGTGTATGTCGAACAACCTGATGGTTTCAAAGATGCAAAATATCCGTAATATGTTTATCTTCTTGACAAAGCTTTGTATGGTCTAAAGCAAGCCCCAAGAGCCTGGTATGAACGACTATCTAAGTTTCTGATCAGCAAAGGATATGAAAAAGGTAAAATCGATACAACTCTGTTCATCAAAAGAGGCAAAGGTATGTTAACTATCGTTCAAATTTACGTGGATGACATAATATTTGGTTCTACTCATCAAACAGAAGTTGATTTGTTTTCTAAGTTGATGGAAACTGAATTTGAAATGAGTATGATGGGAGAATTAACTTTCTTCCTAGGACTTCAAGTTAAACAAAGTACCTCTGGTATCTTTATAAATCAGGCAAAATATGTTTCTGACATGCTTAAAAAGTTTCATCTTCAAAACTCATCATCCATGAAAACACCCATCTCCCCTGGTATGAAATTAGGACTCGACTCCTCCGGTAAATACGTTGATATTACCACTACGGAGGAATGATTGGTTCTCTTTTATATTTAACACAAGTAGACTCGATATTATGTTTGCCACTTGTCTTTGTGCTCGTTATCAAGCCAATCCTAAAGAGTCTCATTTGGCTTTGTAAAAAGAATTTTTAGGTACTTAAAAGGTTCACCATCGTTGGGCCTTTGGTATCCTAAAAATTCGGATTTGATTTAATGGCGTATACGTATTCGATCATGCGGGTTGTAAGCTTGACGGAAAAAGTACATCGTGTAGCCGTCAACTTCGGGAAATCGACTTATAAGTTGGACATCCAAGAAACAAAATCGCGTATCCACATCTACGGCGAAGCCGAATATGTTGCCGCCGCTAGTTGTTGTTCACAAGTTATTTGGATGAAGACCCAACTCGTAGATTATGGTCCGATATACGATAAGATTCCCATCCTATGTGATTCTAAAAGTGCTATCGCCATTACGGAAAATCCGATTCAAAGATTCCAAAACAAAGCATATCGATGTCGTATCATTTCATCAAGGATCATGTCGAAAAGGGTACAATCGAAATGTATTTTGTTTCTACCGATTATCAACTTGCCGATATTTTCACAAAAGCTCTTGATGAGAGTCGTTTTAACTTCTTAATTAGCAAGTTGGGAATGCTTAATATGTAACAATGATTTCTTCGTAAGCATCCGAAGCCTCGAACTATTCTCGACGATACTTCGAAGTCATCGAAGTCTCGATGTCGTCTCGAACTCTTCAGAATACTTCAGAAGCCTCTGAATTCCTCTGATTTTCTGTTTCATAATAATATTCTTCTTTCAAGAAATATCATAAAGTACAGATTGAGAAACGAGGTACGAAGCTACTACGGGGAGTTCATCATTCAAGGGGAGTTTACCATTCAAGGGGAGTTTACCATTCACGGGGAGTTTCACAATGAAGAAGATATTCGTCTAAGTCTAACTACGGTTAGTCGTCTTCGATTTACTATTTTACTTAAATTTTATTTGAATCTATACGCTTCCGAGTTTCTCTTGCCGCCAAGGTCTCTTAGACTTTTGATTCATTTCAAAATTTTTTTAAAAATATAAATCAAGTCGACATGTTTTTCAACTTAATTTTCTATAAATTGATAATTCTTATAATTTCCATTAAATATATAAATTCATTCAACTCTTGCCTCCAAGGTTGTTTAAATCTATATGTTTAATACAAATTCTTCTTTATTATTCTTTTATAGAAACTAAACTCTCATGTGATTTTTGTTCTCACTTGACTGATTTTTAAACTTAAATAAATAAAATTAAGATTAAATTCTGTGTTTATTCAATTAATTCAACATTAATTGATTAATTAAACAGATTTTTTTTTACTTTTGTTTATTTCTGCTTTTAAGAAAAATCGCATCTGCTACTAAATCATCATCACACATGTGTTTCGTCGTACACGTGTCTCCAATCGACACCCTGCATGTGTATACCCGCGTGCTTACCTCAGCTTAAATGAACCGTTTTTTGTTTCTCCCCAAACTGAATAACCCCTTCCCATTCTACAGTTTCTCTCTCACATAAAACCCCCAATTTCAACCTTCATCTTCTTCCTCGCAAATATTCCCCAAATTAGTGTTTATTCTCAGTGCAAAGACAAAGTGTTCTACTGTCAAGCATTCAACAGTTCAAAATGGCTTCCAACTGTGCCCATCCTACCAACAATGATGAAGACAGAATCATCGATTCCACTGCTGATAGTACTCCCATTGTCAAACTGCCATTGAAGGCGAACAATGTGCAGGTACTGCTCAACCCTAACACTTATCAACCGGAATTTCGCATCATGATCGAGTTTCTACAACAACACCAGTTGAATCGCGCCCTAACCCTAACCAACCCAAACATCCCTGAAATCTATGTCCAAGAACTGTGGCAAACAATGATCATCAAAAATGATGAAACACTCGCCGGTTCTGTCACTCATCCTGAACAAGTGGAAATTGTTGTTCAAATCCCAATCACCAAAAGAAAACTCGCCAAATATTTTCATCTTCCCTTATCAGTGATCGAAGTCGACGGGCAAACCATTCCCAATCCTGCCCTAGAAGAAAACCCTTCCACAGAAGCCCTCCTAGCCTTCATCAATCTTCTGGGTTACAATGAACCTCTTACCAGTACGTCCGAATTCGAAGAAAGAAGTTACCCCAATGTGGAATCTACTCGTCTCCATACTCAACAAGAGCCTAACCTGCAAAATAGGTTCCTTGGATCAAGCTAGCCGAAACATTCTGACGATTATGTATGGGATGTTCTACAATCGCCCCTTGGACTATGCGAGTCTCATCTTCCAAGAGATTAAAGCAGCTGTGCATACTAAGGTGCTACATCAAAGTCGTGGAAGCCACTACCCTCTCATGTTCCCACGCTTTCTCTCCCTCATCACTCATCCCGCTATTGGGGCAATCGAAGCTCCCCGTTCACCCATTCTCGCAAAATTGCATCAATGAGCTCCCATCGATCAACCATTGACAAAGATCGGCTACTTCCGCACCCAGAGAACTATCCAGGTACATGCTAAACCTAATCCCATCTAGCTCTTCTAATCTCCAAAGCTATAGAAGCTCTATGGTTTTCTCGTAACGAGAGAATTCCTACCCCGCAGCACTTAGAGCCGAGGTGTAGGTGGTCGTGGGTCCGGTGAGCATGAGATTGAAAAAACTAGGAGTGAACATCCGAGTGCTTCTACCCATGCCGACCTTCTATTAAAGGAAGGTACGAGAAGATGTCCACGAGAGACACATATGAGTGTTCCTCTCCAATTCCCCAAAGGGCAACCACAACTTCCGAGGTTGACGTCACCACGTCTCCACTCATTGACTTAGAACGGCCGAGTTCAAACCACCCGTAAACCACCGTTCGTAGGATACTTCTTCTTCTTCTCGAATCAAATTCAACCGGGGAAAGCACCGCCACTTCATCATCCTCCCAACAGGATGATGATGATAATATAAGAGTTCATTCGCCCCAGAACTCGCCACTTCCTTCACCACATGTTCATGTCTCCGTGACTGACATACCAGTAGGCACAGAGGATGCGTCCACATCCTCTCCTAGGATAGATGCTGATGAATTCCCATCAGAGGGGTTACAGCCTAGGAATGCACCTCTTACCGGAGTGTTTACACTTCATCAAGGTAAGCATATCGTCTTCGCACCTCATCCTCTCGATGATGAGGATACCGTTGAAACGGTCGGAACAACCGAAGAGGAGCACGTGCATAATGCCCTCAAGGACGAGTTGGAAGTCCTTCTACACTCAACGTCAAAACAGGTGTAGAAGGCCCCTCTGAACGCGAGGGTAAAGGGGCTCCATGTGTTGGAGATACACCGGTTACATCTTCTGATTTTGTCACTAATGCAGCGTTCTTGGCATTTGCTGATCAAATTCAGAGATCTGTGGAAGATCTAAAATTATCCGCCACAACTAATAATTCTATTCTTCTGAGCCTTCAATTTCAAATTGAAAGGCAAAACTCTCTTTTAGCAGATCT
Organism: Silybum marianum; assembly: GCA_036898165.1. Taxonomy (NCBI): domain Eukaryota; kingdom Viridiplantae; phylum Streptophyta; class Magnoliopsida; order Asterales; family Asteraceae; genus Silybum; species Silybum marianum. The sequence continues at coordinate 10,372,526 of CM072541.1, forward strand.
TCAGCGACAAATGAGTTCCTCTCAAGAAGATCAGAAGGCTTATCTTGCTGAACAACTTCTGCTCTTGAATAATGGTCTTCAAGCAAATACAGAGGCAATATCTCAACTTCCAGAATCTTTACGTGCCTCTGTAGACTACAGCTCTCTGGTGGCCGACATACAGAAGCTTGTCAAGACCATCATCACTTCTGATGATCCCTCTGTGTCTACGCTTGTCAAGAAGTCTGACCTCGCCTCTTTCCAGAAGATTATTCTTGAACGAATGTCGACCATCGCTTCAAAGTACTCTTCTAGGCCCTCCACATCGTCAACTGACCAGAAACTTGCCGCTCTCGAAACTACTATCTCTCAACTTGTGCCTCTGGTTTCTTCTCTAGCTGAGGCGTTTACTTCCAAGAAGAAAGCCAAGGAAGAAAGGGCTTGCAGAAAGGCCGAACTGAAAAGGAAACGTTCTGAGGATCAGGATCCTGATTCTCAGAAGGGGGAGAAAGGTTCTAAGCCTAAGCAAGCCAAACAAACACCATCAGACACAAACACGAACACTGCTGACTCTTCAACGCCAACACCATCACAGCAACCCTCTTCTTCAAAACAAGTGCCACTCACTCCAACACCTCTGGCTACGCATTCTGGTCCTCTACCCAGAGATCCAGAGCTAGCTAAGTTTATTCTGGATCTTATGGGAAAAAGCAGAATCCCAAGCTCTTCTACCGAAAGGGTCAAGTAGTCGAGCTCACGAAGAACGAGAACGAGCTAAAGCCGCAAAGGAAAGAGCTAAAAGGGCCGCAGAGGAGGATGAGGAAGTGTTCGTAGCCGAAAAAGAGAGAGCGAGAAGAGATAATACGCCGTAGGCTAATAGTTGAAGAACAAATAGAGATAAAGAGGGCTGAAAAAGAGAACCTGGAAAGAGAAAAGGCTAGACTTAAAGAAGAACTACAGAGACAAGATTTTGAAGCTGAAGAAAGAGCAAGAGTCAGAGCAGAGGCCGCTCAGAAGCAGAAGGAGATCAGAAGAGAAGAATTTGAAGAAAAATTAAATAAAGTTGGAAACATTGTTGGAAACATTGAACTTCCAACAATTGAAGTTGAGAAAAGGCACATGTATGCTCCAACAGATCAGAAGATTTATCTCATGATGCCTAACTTCGCCAACCAATACAATGTTAGCAGTGAAGTTAAAGATAACTTCATGGCACATAAACAAGACAGAAAGACAGTTTTCACTACTGTTCCAATTACAAAGATAACAGCCATGAAACATAAACAGTTTCAAGATACACCCATTTGGTACACAATCTACGAGATAGTCAGATCAAACAACAAAAGTTATTACATATGTGATAATGATCTTTTGTCCATCCATCCACCGATCTCATTTTTCCGGGAAGAATTTATGAAGACTCAGCTTTCTGAACGCAAAGATCCACAAGACCAGGTTTTGCCTACACTAGAATTATTCTGTGTATGAAATCATACATTAGATACAAAAGGCAGGTCGACTTCCAGATTGGATTAAATTTCAAAATGGATAATCTGGCTATCTCTGCACCAAATGAGGAACTTGAAGGGATAAGCAAACTCAGAGTGGGTAGACTTCTTCGAACCTAAGAGGGAATCATCTTCAAAAGACCAAATAGAAAGAGCTTCTTTCGCATCAAAGAAGCTCACAAATACTCTTCTGAGGTAGTCTACATCATCAAGAGCTTTGCTGGCTTAGACACGACAAATCCAGAAGTTGCAAAGAAAATAGAGAAAAGACTTGATGGACTTCAGAAGAACAGAGAGCTTATCAATAATATTTCAAGTATCATCGCTGCTGTTGATCCACTCTGAAGAAAATTATTTTTTTTTGACTTCATACTTAGGGGGAGAATGTTAGATATTAAAGTATGAGTCAAAGAAGAGATGTCTACAAATGTCAACACACACTTCTTGTTATAACTAATTGTTGTTAGACGCTCCCTTTATGACACATGGCACTTTGTAATTGGCTAGCATTTTGACTTTCTGTCTTTGTATCTGTATAAATAGCATTGTATTGTGTTTGTAAAAATAGTCGATTAATACATTTACATATTGAAGAATACTGTGCGTAAGTCATTTCATAATCTTTGTTCTTCATTCTGTTTACTGTTCTATTGATTTAAATTGTTAATTGATCTGCTTCCGCAATTCACTCAGATTCAATACTCTCAATTAACAATCGGTTTAAAGGAATCTGGAACCAACATTCTTCAAATGTTTCAACTCAGAAGTTTGTTCAGAAGTGATTGAATTTGTCAATGTAGCCAAACATTTCTGAAAAGATTTCATCAAATTTCTTTTGTTTGTTTTGGAGTTAAGAAGAAAATTATGATTACCACAATTAATACAGTGAATATGATTCTTTAATGTATTTACAACAGTATTAGACATATAAGAATCAATAACATTTGATTTTTCAACAAAAATTCTTTTATTCACTTTATTTGTTTTAAGTACATCATTCTTCTGTAAAAATGAAAAACTCTCTAATTTGTCAATCTTTGACGGTCTTTCATCTTTCTTTCTCCATACTAAAGTGGATAGCTCTGTAAAAGATAAGAAATGAGGATTAGTATAAGAAATTCTTTTGTTCACTTTAGGTTTATCTTCAGATTTTGTGTTAATTTTCTGAACTTCAGAGAGAGAGTTTGAGGATTGGCCGTGTTCAAAATTTTTAACTCTGGTGTTAAAGTCAGAAGATGTTACTGAACATGGTGTTGAATTTGATGATATGTTTGTATTAGTAGGAGAAAAATCCGAATTATGATATTCTGGTTTTAAAAACACAGAACCAAACAATTCTGAAGGTATCTTTGAAACTTCAGATTTTAATTTTTCTCCTTCAGTCATATATGATTGAGATGTATAAACCAAATAGCCATTTTTGTCAATGACTTGCACCATTTGATCATCATCATCTTCTGAATCAGAAGCATTTATTAGATCTGAAAACTTATTATGAGTCATACTTGTTGCAAAAATATTTGAATTTTTTGTTGTTGTATACTCATTATCAGAATTATCAAAAAATATATTGGAATTCTCATCAATATCTTCTGAGGATTCAATATCTGAGAATTCATCATATTTTTCTTTATGTTCTGATTTATTATCAGATGTATCTTCTGAAATGTTTTCACAATTGGATTCAGAAGTAACTTCAGAAATAATTTCAGACTTAACAATTACTTCTGATTTTTCTTCAGAAATAATATTTGATTCAGAAGATTTACAAATATTTGGAATTATATTCATTTCTTCTGTTTCAGAGATATTTTCTGGTTCACCAGTTTCTTCAGAAAACAAAGTCTCTGATTTTATAAAAGGAATTCTTTCAGGCAAAGAATGGTTTACAGGTTTGGAAATGATGCCAGTATTTGATTCACTGAAAATTTTCATTTTAGAATAGTCATACAAGTTTGCAGGTGCCTTTTTTAGAATTTGACTGTCATTATATCCTAAGCCTGCTTTTATATTGTAGAATTTTGAGTTCTGAGCCTGACTAGTTAAAATATTCAGAGTTTGTTCAGTTTGTCCTCTTTTAAAATTTAAATCTTCCAATTCCTTAATCTTTTTATAAAGATCAAGTCTCTCTTGATTCAAAAAATTCATCTTAACATTTAGAATTTCCTTTTTCAGATTTTTCATTTATAACTTCTTTTTGTAAACTATCCATTTTTTCTTTTAAAACAAGTTTTTCTTCAGAAATTTTTTCAACAATCTGTTCAGCTGCTTGACAATTTTCTTTTTATATTTGACTTTCAGCTCTGAATTGATTGACCAAAATTCTTTCACCTTTAATTCTGTTTCTGAGTGTTTCAAATTCAGAAAACATATTTTGAAATTGATTTGTCATTTCTGAATCTTTAGTATTAATTTCAGAATTATGTTCAGAAAATGAAGAAGATACCTCAGTGTTTTGTTTGTTCTTTTCTGGATCCATTTGACACATATAGCAATTGGTTGCATAGTGAGCAACTTCTTCATCATCATCTCCATCACTCCAGTTTAACCAGTCTTCTTCATACTTGGTTACTAGAGCAGGATTAAGCTCTTTTTTCTTTGCTAATAGATGCTTCTTCTCATAATAACCTGAATTCTTGACTTTTGGCATCTTGCATTGTCTAGCATAATGTCCAGGCTTTCCACAGTTGAAGCATCTTGCTGGTTCAGATGTTTCAGATTGACCAGCCTCTTGACCCTTCTTAGGTCCAATTTCAGATCTAGGTTTATTCTGATATTTTTGATTGTATCTTTGTTTGAATTGCCTTGTCATGAAAGCAATATTATCAGAAATCCTTTTAAGCTCTTCATCTGATTCATCCCCATCACACACTGTCATCTCTGGGATCTCACAAACTTTCTTGGTAGCAATGGTCAAAGAATTATTGTAGTTCTTGCTCAGAAGGGCAACTGTTTCTTGTGTCTTCTTTTGTTCATATTGTCTAACTTTGATCTTGTCCTCTTGTTGGAACAAGATGCCATAGACATCACGAATTGTCTTTCTAGATAAGTTCCTAGTTACCATATTATCTGAATAACTTGACCATTCATTTCCCAGATTGTTCAGAAATTTGTTGTTTATCTCAGAATTTGATTTCTGAACACCATTTCTTCTTAGATCATTCAGAATGTTATTGAATCTATGATATGTATCAGTGATAGATTCATTTTCTTTGTATCTGAAATTTTCATATGTTCCTACACAGATATTTAATCTCTGTGCTTGAGCCTTTGTACTTCCTTGCATCTGAGCTTCTACTTCATCCCACATGGCTTTTGCTGAAGTTAAACTATCAACCCTATTGAATATCTCATTGGGATTTCAGGGGTGGATTCAGTTCTGGGAACTGCTGGAATCTCAACAAATACCTCTAGTGGGCCATTTGTGATAGATTGCATTAAGACTTCATCTATGTTATCCAAGAATTGAATCATTCTAATTCTCCATTGATGATATTCCCCTAAGAAGAGAGTTGGTGGTTTCGTTTCAGATCCGATTGAGACTATTTCTTTAGACATCTTTGATTGTTAGAAGATCGAGAATTCACCTGTATTGAATTTGAATTTTGTAGATCAAGAACACCAAGAACTGTCAGATCTGACAAGTTCTTTCACAAATCTTCTTTAAGAACAGATGAATTGGCTCTGATACCAATTGATAGGACCCAAACAATCAAGATATCAATATATGAAAAGATTATAACAGGAATGATAGTAGCCAAATGTAATTTTTATTGATTGAATGTACTGTATACAGAATATATCTTTACAAGGTATATGAAAAACATTAGTTCTAACTAACTATCTATTTATACATACAATAGAAAGACTAAAGTGACAAGACATTCATAACAGACAAGTTCAGAATTGGTTCTGAAATCCTTCAGAACTTCTTCAAAAGTGTCTTCAGAACTTCTTCAGAACTTCTTCAGAACCTCTTCAGAAGTGTCTTCAGAACTTCTTTAGATCTTTTTCTCTTTTATGAACCCAGTTCCTTTTAAAGCTATTATGATATTTCTATCAGAAGGTTTTCTATGTGGAAGGTCTAAAACATAATCTCTTCAGTATAAGTCAATTTTGTGACAAGTATTGGAAGGTCAATTTTGTTGTAGACTACTGTCATGTTCTGAGTTCAGCAAACAAAAATGAGTTAACTGCTTATAGAGATGGAGATATCTACACTGCAACTTTCACTGCAGATGGTCAATTACAAGGAGTTTGTTATATTTCTATAATTATGAGAAATGATAGTTGTCTTTGGCATAGAAGAATGTCACATCTGAATTTCAAAGCTATTTCTGAACTGGAAAGACACAACTCTGTAAGAGGACTACCAAAGATCAGATTTGAAAAGAATTCCTTATGTTCTGCTTGTGAACTGCGGAAGATCAAAAGAAGCTCCCATCCTCTGAAAATGTTATCTTCATGCAAAGCTCCACTTGAAATGCTACATATGGATTTGTGTGGACCAATGAAAACTCAAAGCATGGGTGGAAAGAAGTATATTCTTGTTATTGTTGATGAATTTTCAAGATATACTTGGGTTGAATTTCTAAGACTCAAATCTGATACTTCTGAAAGGCTTATCCCTTTTCTGAAGAAAATACAAGTTCTTCTTCAATTACCAGTCCAAAAGATCAGAAGTGATAATGGCACAAAATTTACAAATTCTACACTTCAGAACTTTTTGGAATCTGTTGGTATATCCCATAACCTTTCCGCTGCCAGAACTCCTCAACATAATGGTGTTGTTGAAAGGAAAAATCAAACTTTGGTAGAAGCTGCAAGGACCATGCTGGCATATACTGAACTACCTTTATCTCTGTGGACAGAAGCAATTGCAACTACATGTTTTACTCAGAACAGGACAATTCTGAATAGAAAACTACTTAAAACTCCTTATGAAATTATTAAACAAAGAAAACCCTCTATTGATTATTTTAAAAATTTTGGTTGTAGGTGTTTTCTTCTAAATGATACACAGCATCTAGATAAATTTTCACCTAAGGGTACAGCTGGTATCGTTATTGGCTATTCTCAAAGATCCAAAGCATACAGAGTACTCATCAAAGGAACTCAAAGAATCATTGAGACTTCAAATATTATATTTCATGAGCCAACTGTGACTTCTGAACAAGACAGTTCAGAACTCAAGCTTAAGCAAGTTTCTGAAATTTTGGATTCATAAAATAGCAAGACAAATCACACTTCTGAATCTCCAACTTTACTTAAATCAAATTTAGATACTTTATGCCAAGAATTATTTGATATTTCTGTGAATGTTTCTGCAGATTATCAAAATCCTTCTTTACTCAGAAGTATTCCAGAACAAGAATCTACAAAACCTACAATATCAAATATTTCTGTGAATGTTTCAGAAACAGTTCAAGTCATTTCTGAATCCGTTGTCCCCGTTTCTGACCATATACATACTTCTGAGACAGCACAGAATATTCAATTTGAGGGGGAGACTTCAGATCTACATTCAGCTATCAATCATGATATTGAAACTCACGCAATCATTGATGATTATGATTCTTTCAACAATGTTTCGTCTGTTCAACCATTACCAAATGTGAACAAATGGACATCAAATCATCCAATTCACCAGATTATTTGTGATGCATCCAAAGGTGTACAAACAAGATCAGCCACAACAACTAAATGTCTGTATGTGAATTTTTTAAGCAATATGGAACCCAAAAAGCCAGATGAAGCTCTTCAAGATCCAGACTGGGTTTTAGCTTTGCAAGATGAGCTAAATCAATTTGAAAGAAATAAAGTCTGGAGATCGATTCCAAATCCAAAATGTAAATCAATCATTGGCACCCAATGGGTTTTCAGAAATAAAAAGGATGAACATGGGATTGTTGTGAGAAACAAAGCAAGACTTGTAGCTAAGGTGTATTGTCAACAAGAGGGAATTGATTATGATGAAACCTTTGATCCAGTTGCAAGACTAGAAGCTATCAGAATCTTTCTTGCATATGCTGCTCACAAAAACATGAAAGTGTTTCAAATGGATGTTAAATGTGCATTTCTGAATGGAATTCTTCATGAAGAAGCGTATGTTGAACAACCAGGAGGCTTTGTAAGAAAAGAATTTCCAGATCATGTTTACATCTTAGAAAAAGCCTTATATGGACTTAAACAAGCATCAAGAGCATGGTATGACACTCTCACAACTTTTCTTCTGAATTCCAAGTTCAAAAGAGGTATTGTTGATACAACTTTATTTCTGAAAAAGGAAGGTGATGATATGATCTTAATACAAATATATATAGATGATATTATATTTGCTTCTACTAATCCAAAATTTTACAGAAATTTTGAGAAAATCATGCAAACTGAATTTGAAATGAGTATGATGGGAGAGTTAACATTTTTTCTTGGCCTTCAAGTTAAACAACTTCCCACTGGCATATTCATTAATCAATCTAAGTATGTTTCTGACTTACTTAAAAAGTTTGACATGTCTGACTTTTCTAGTATTCAAACTCCAATGGCTACTGCAACTAAATTAGAACCTGATTTAAATGGAAAATCTGTTGATCAGAAAAAGTATAGGGGCATTATTGGATCTTTGCTTTACTTAACAGCTAGTAGACCAGATATAATGTTTGCTACATGTATTTGTGCTAGATATCAAGCTAATCCTAAGGAATCTCATCTTCTTGCTGCTAAAAGAATTCTTAGATATCTCAAAGGTTCTCCTTCATTGGGACTTTGGTATCCAAAGGATTCTGTCTTTGAGCTAACAGCTTTCACAGATGCAGATCATGGTGGTTGCAAACTTGACATAATAAGTACATCTGGATCATGTCAATTTTTAGGTGATAGACTTGTGAGTTGGTCTTCAAAGAAGCAGAATTGTGTTTCAAATTCTACTGCAGAGGCTGAATATGTTGCGGCTGCATTTTGTTGCTCACAAGTTATTTGGATGCAAACACAACTAAAAGACTATGGCTACACATTCAAAACGATTCCTCTATATTGTGATTCAAAAAGTGTCATAGCAATTACTGCAAATCCTGTTCAACACAACATAGTATAAATTAAAAGTTTCTCATTACTAAGATACACAATCATACAATTGATGGAAGTAACGTCTGAGCGGGTTATATAAAGTATCCTTGATGGTGGAGTTTCATGGTGAACAATTGTGGATGAGCAACTGTTGATGAATATTAACAAAAGATCATGTTGAAAAAGGTAATATTGAAATGTTTTTTGTTCAGACTGATTATCAATTGGCTGATTTATTTACCAGAGCACTTGATGAAAAACGTTTTAATTTTTTGGTAAGTAAATTGGGCATGATGAATATGTCTGTGTAAGTATTAAGCATCAATTCAGAATTCAATAAAATTATGTTCTGAATCTATTTCATCAAATTTCTGAGAATTCTTAACTTTAGAATTTCTGTAGTTATGTTTTCAGAACATTACATTTCATGATTCAGCGACATAATTCCTTCTTAAATTTCAAAAATTGATTGTCTTACAATACTTGCAATTTTTTTTCATTTCTATATCTTTTATCTATAACAACTTTGATGTCTAGCATTTTTTAAGGGGGAGAATCATAATTCTTCTTGATTCAAGGAGGAGTCATACTCACATCCTATAACACTCAAAGATCTAAACTAGTGGGTAACACATCAAACCTTACAAATGTGAGGAATATGGACATACTTCTGAAGATAATTTTTTTGTTGTTCAAACCTACTTCTGAATGATTCAAATGCTTTATATTTTTCAGAAGTTTGTAGATTTAAATGATTTTCGTGGAGTTAAAGTATTATAATTCAAGTTCTGAAATTATTTCGAAAGTTCTGAAGCATCTCTGAATCAATTCATTCAAACTTCTGAACTCGTTCTTAGAAGTTCTGCCCTTCTTCTGAAGTTTTTGAACTTGTTCTCATAATTTTTCTTCCCGTTGTAAAGACTAATTCGTGCGCCACGTGTTTTAATTTCATTGGTCAATCCTTAAACACGTCGATTAAACGGTTCCTTTATCATAATAAATGATGATTACTACTCTAATCACCATTACTTTCGCCCGCGTGTCCCTCCACGATTATTCAGACATTTATAATCCATGGATTCATCTTCGTCTTCATTTTTTAGCGATCTTTCCCTCCAAAATCTCTCTGTGTTCATTGATCTTCATTCAAACTCAACTTTTTCCTCATTTTCAACTATGTCGACTTTGAATGTTCAATCTGCTAAGTCCGGTTTCAATGATAGTACTGGATCTTCAAGTGATGATTCATTCAAAATCGTACCTAAGAATGGTTGGATCAATGGAAATCAATCTAGAAGATGAACAAATCCTGAAAGACACTGCTACTACTGTGATTTCTGAAGCTGGTCCTTCGAACCCTAACCCTAACCTGCGCACTGATAAAATTGGGGAAACTCAAATTGAGCCTGTTGAAGTGGCTTTTAAGTTGAATGTTGGTGTTGCTGATTCATCATCTCGTCCACAAAGCAGTGATGGCCCTGATTTGTCCAAAATCTATGTTCCTGAAGTAAAATTACTTGACATCAAAAAGAACAACTGCGCCCTGAACCTATGATCTACTGATTTCAATGAAGATCAAATGATCTTAACTGAAATTTTGAAGAAACATCCTCTCTGAGGCTTGCTATCCAGAAAATTCTTGGTCCCTTCTTCATATCTGCAACAATGGTGGTTTCATGCTGAAGTTAACGAAGAGACAGATGATATTTCCTCATATGTACACGGCTACAAAGTCTGTATCTCTGTTGAAGATATTAGAAGTATTCATTTTCTTCTTAAGGAGGATGAAGTTGTTGGGAAAACTTCATTTGATCCTATTCCATCCTCTTCTGAGATGATCTCAGATTTTATGAAGTTAAGATATTCTGAACAATTGAATGCTTTAAGCTCATTCAGAAGGAAGTGTTTACCCCCTATCTGGTACTGTCTATTCACAATTCTGAACACTTGTCTGTCTGGTAAAAGTTCAAGTCTGGATCAAGCATCAACAAATAATAAGATCATTGTGACAACTGTCGAAATTCGAGCTTTCAGGTTAGCTTCTGTTAAGTTTATTAGAGTTATTGTAGATAATTAGAAGAATAGGAGATAGATAGATTAGATTAGCCGAAAAATCCCTAGCATTTCTGTTAGTCGCTTAAAATGTCCGGTTCCGACCCGTAACTGTCTGAAACGTCCAATATAGTGCCAAATGCTCTAATTTATACCCAATTTATATAAAATATATAGTTTTAGTATTTTAATTATAAAACTTTTATTTTTATTAGAAATTAACCAAAATGGGCTAACAATTTTGAGAAAAAGGCCAAAAATTGAGAAAGTGGACTTCCAATTTAGCATTTGGGGTCTTACACTTAGTTTAAAAAAAATATATATATAAATTGAAGGGAGTGGGCCCCCATTGCCGCCCCCTCCCCCCCTCCTACCATATATAAACTAATTTTTTTCTAAATCCCTCATTTTCAACTCAAATTCAAATCACCTCTCTCTCTCTCTCTCTAAAAACAAAGAGACACATTCATCTCTTTCTTCTTCTTTCTAAAAACTCAGCCACATTTCATCATCAAAATCATATTTTGAGCAAGGAATATTGAAGAAAAGGGTTTCCTTAATCATCCAAGTAAGTACAAACATCATTTCCTTCATTTTTCTTAAATTTTTCGGGAAAAACCTACTTTTTCATGCATTTTAAGTGTTTTTCTTCTAACTTCTGTAAATTTTGAGTTTTATGGAAAGATTATACACCTAAAAACATATAATTTTTTTTACATAATGGTGATAATCAATGACCCAAACAATAAAACTCAAGAAATAGGTGAAAAATCATTATTTTATGTGTTTTAATTTTGAGTAAAAATGGTGATTTTTGGTGCTGTCAGATTTATTGCATGTGCATAAATCGTCAATTTCTTGCAAATATTATGTTAAAATATCATGAATATTCTTCTGAAAGTTTATTTAATGAGTTGGGGTTTTAATCGAAGTGGCTTCATTAAAAAACATTGAGTTTTGACCCCCCAATTGCTCATAACAAGATGCATGTGCATCTGGAAATTCAACAGTAGGTAACACCTACTTTACCATAACTCTGTGAATATTCATCCAAAACACTTGATTGTTCTTCTGGAATTTAATTTAATGAGTTATCTTTCAAATTCCACTGGTTTCATTAAAAAATATGGGGATTTGAGGTTTCAATTAATCAAAACAAAAGAAGTATGCAATCTGTCCAAAACTGGCAGATTAGTACATGCATGTTCTAATGACCATATCTCTTTCAAAACTCAATGAAAGAGGATGATTCTTCCTTTGAGAATTAACAACATGAGTTATCTTCTGCATGCAAGTGGAATCACATGAAAATATGGAGATTTGATCTCCAAACACCTAAAACACTTTAGGTGTGCAATCTGTGAAACCACCAACAGCTAAACTCTACTTTGTGTGTTAATATCTCCTTTGTTATTTGTCTTTAATGCATGATTCTTCTTCTAAAAATTTCTTAATTGAGTTAGGGTTCATATGAATCCGGTTTCACTCAAAAATATGAAGGTATGAGGCATTAACCAATTTATTCAAATTTGGTGTGTAATCTATCAAGAAATGACATAATAGTACATACCACTTGGAAGTGTCTTATATTCTTCATAACTTCTTCAAAATCAGTGATTCTTATCTCAAAAGTTTTCTTTATGAGTTATGATTCCAATCCAACTGCAAATTCTAGAAAACACTGAGTAGAACTCCTCAAATGAGTGATTTACTAACATGGTGTAATCTGCCATACCAGTTATGACCCTTTGCATTGCATAAATTATTTGAATCATTTTTACATGTCCAAAATGCATTAAATTTGGTCACAATAACCATCACCCAGTACTATATCACATATAAAAATATGGGAAGCTATGTCATTTGGGAAGTCTCTACATTTTGATCATTTTGAGTTCTACAAGTTTCTGTCCAGAAGTGAAATTCTGGAATTTCTTAATTTTAACAATTATTGATCATTTGATGGTTTATAAAACAGCTTACGGTATAAATTACTATATTATCGAGCATATGTGCATTATGTATAATTGGACTATAGACAATCAAGTTGGATGTATGTGGACATTTATAAGCTTAAGACTTATTCACCTCCATAAGTAGTTTTAGACCCATAAGTGATGGTTTTGAGCATTTCTCTTTGTTAGGGAATCGTTAGGCCTTTGGGTGGGGATCGAATCGTGCTTTTGAGTAGCGGAGCTTGCAAATGTGAGTATTCACGGCCCCTCTTTTTAAATTTTTATACGTTTGGGGTGTAAAGCATGTTGTTTTTATGGAAATTGAATTGATTTATATTGATTTAACGAAAAGTAAATAAATCATTGTGATGAGCAACTTTTTATTACACAAAATGATATGTTGAGTAATGTAAAGTCCCCGTGGTACACTACTATTTAACTCTAAATGAGCCGATGATATTTGTGGATAGCGCTATTTGGTTGACATACCCACCTAACTGGCAAGTAGGGGTGCAATTCATCAGTTAAGAATGCTCTACACATGTGGACTTTAGGTCCACCGTGGAGGTAGTTCGTGGGGCGTAGAATGTCGAGTAGGCTTAGTTGTGGCTCAATATTTATATATCATGTGTAATGGTAAATTTGTATTTTTGCTCATGAAATTTTAAAACATTAAAGTTGATGCGAACTTCTGCTTCGCTATTTCTATATCTTGCATATAAAATGTTTTGTGAATATGAAAAACCTGTGAACTCACCAACTCTTTGTAGTTGACACTTTGTTTTAACATGCTTTACAGGAATATAAGAAGGTAACCGATCAAGCTTAGTTTATTTTTAACATGCTTTATTGCACCTAAAGCTAACCTCCTAGGACCCAACAAAGCTTGGGTACCAAAATCTTTCTAATCTGTTTTGTAGGTATGTCATGTGTGTTCCAAATTCATAATATTCACATCACATGACATAATCATTCAAAAGGTTATGTAGTTTTTTAGGGGGAGTACCATACTTCTAATTTTTATTGATTAGCTTCATAGTATTTCAGCTATGAACCTGCTCTTAACATTATGACTTCTGAATACAACAGTTCAGAACTCGGACTTTAATGTTTTAACTCTTTGTTTGTTAGGAATTAGAAGTTTCAATGGTCAATCCAGAGCCGGAAGGACCTACCCATGAAACAAATCCCTGGGTTAGAAATTTATATTGAGTGCTTGTGATATAAAAGAAAATTGAGGGTGTCACAGGACTTAAAAAAATATTTGGTCCTTACCAAACCTAAACAGTTATCCGGGTAGCCACATAATCTATTTATTTTCGATTCTTTGGAGATGAATATTGAACTAGACATGTACCCAATGTCGATAACTTGTGTCACCCCACCCAACTCCTCAAGTATCTCACAAAAGATATTTGTTTCATATATCACGGAGAATGCACATATCTGCTATCTTATCTTCACTCGGAAGATTAAGATATTGAAAAAGGAAGACACACCTCCGGTCTCCGAACTTCACATTCAATGCACATTGAGTCTGTGAAATATATTTTCACATTTTGAGCCTTAAAATTAGCTTTAATGCATAAATATTTTTCTACACATTGCACGAGTCTTTGTGATTCCAAAAGCATATCTTCGTGTGTATGCCGGAACAGTTTGAGAAGTTAGTTTTATAACTTACTTCTGTGATAACTGGAAGTCCTATCAGTGCCAACCCGCTGCCAACACTGAATATAGGTCACTTAATTAAATTTACTTTGATTAAGTGATAACAGTTGCTTCACGTGCTTCTGTATGTTAGTTTTACACGCTTCATTAATTAAATATATTTTTTGTCTTTGGTTATTCATAATGATTTGGATTCTCCTTATCATTCTGAGGGGGAGAGATTGTATATCAAAGACACAACATGAGAAAAGGAAGATGACAAATGCTGATTTGTCGAAGATAAAGTTGAAGACTTATAGAGTGCTTAAGACCTGACATAAATTGCTTAAATTTTCATCGACTCATCTTTGGCCCGACATCAATTCTTGTCGAATCTACTTGGCCCGAGATTTTTTTTTCATCACCATCACCTAACCTGACATACTTTTTGACCCGACAAATTTTATACCCTATGACATCGCGGCTCCTTCGATTTTCCCAATCATGCTAATGTTAAGGGGGAGCTACGGAGCTTACAAGAGATCATTTTCGTAGGGCGAGCAAAAGAATCAAGAAGAAAGATTTGTTGACAAAAGTTTCACCGTCTTCAAAAGAGTGCTGATTTGCTGAATTGTAATCTCGAATACAAAGGGGGAGATTGTTAGGTCTGAAAATATTGTATCCGAGATGACAACTATTGAAGACGTGAAGGGCTAAAGTGAAAAGTTAGCAAAGTCTTTAATTAGGAAAGATTTAATATTTAAAATAAGCAAAGTCTTTACTTTCCTTATACCGTATTTCCTATACATATAAATAGAGGGTTAGGGCTAGCTTTAGAAACATAGTTGAGTAGAACACGTTAATTCATATCATTCTAGAGAGAGCTTATTAGAGATATCATTGTAATCACGATTCATCAAGTTAGATATATGACATAAGGTTTTCTTCATATTATTCTTGATATTACTCGGTTACCTGATCAAACTAGGATCCACAGTTTCCGCTTTAGCGGGGTGTGACAGACTTGGTATCAGAGACTTAGGTTATAGAGAACACCGATTTTCTAACAAAAACCATGCACTATAACCAAAATTTTCAAAAATCAATTCTTTAGATAAATTTAAAAATTCTAAAAACTTAATACTAGTATAATTAGAATAGGCATCGTTCTAACATATCATAATTAGGCAATGCCTGATCACCAATGTCTAAACATGGTATGAATAAGAAAGGATCTGCCTTAAGTTATACTAAAAGTAAGCATAGATCGGAAACCTCTTATTTCAAATTGAAAATATGATTTTTTTATGTGAGTTCACATGTGTATTATAAAATTTTTCTGACATATGTTAATTTTTTTTTCTTTTATATATCACAGCATTATGTCGTCATTCGACCTTGACCCAGATGAGTCCGGTTACGTTACCGGCCGAGTTAGGAGTGACGACCAAAATCACGACGATTATGACCCATCCGAGCATAGCTATGAGGAGGATATTGTTGACTCCTCCACTCGATCACTTACTCCTATGCATGTACCTTCACCCGCCGACGAGGGTACATATCGAGGACCGAGGACGATAAGAACCGCTCGAAAGCGTGTTCTCCCTCGTCGGAGTGTGACTTTTATAGTTCCTTCCTCGTAACTTCGGGGGAACCGTCATAGTCACGATCCTGGTCACGAAGTATTACTCCTCCTCCCCCGGCTATAGGAGTCACTGTACCACAGCCGCAGGGTATGACCGCGTTGGAGCGCGCGTGGACCTCAGGGATGGCTAATGAAGTAGAGCTCCACAGGCATATGTTGGACCATTATCGGCAATCCATAGACGACATCATAACGGTCTTGCACACACATGACGAGTTTACAAATAGAGTCTTGGAGGTTGCCCTTGATGCTAGGGTGGCGGTTCGGAGGATGCACACTTACCTAGAGTGGGTGATAGGAGCTTTGGTGATCCTATTAGGAATATTGATTTGGTTGGTGATGCATTAGCAAACCTTTTTAGGCAAAGCTTTTGGATTAAAAACACTTTTATTTTGGTCTTGTTTATTTTAAGTTGTAAACAATTTGCTATCTTTTGGGATTTGTATTTTGAAACTTGTGATGAATGTTATGTGTTATGCTTATGAAAGATATCCATGTTTCATTGTATATTTCTTGATTTTACGACTAGTTGATTGATATTAGACGTACAATATATTATAAGCTTAAGCTTAGTAAGTAGAATTAGATCGGAAATAGTAATAGAAATCTGATCGAAACTCAATTTGAAAAATTGTGTTTTAGATCAATGCCTCCAAGAAGACAAAATCCCGATGTTGCACCATTGGTACCCGAACAGCTCATGGCAGCACTACCAGGTATTGTTAGCCAAGTAGCAGCAGGTTTAAACGCTAATCGAAATAACAACCAGGGATCTGGAGAAAGGGGATGTACGTATAAATCCTTTAGGATTTGTAATCCTAAAGAATTCCACGGAACTGAAGGAGCCGTCGATTTATTAGCCTGGATTGAGGGCATGGAGTCCGTCCTCCACATCAGCAAATGCAGAGAAGGAAACAAAGTAGAGTTTGCTACTTGTTTATTGCGAGGGCGAGCATTAACTTGGTGGAACACACAAGTGCAAACTAGAGGTCAGGAAGCAGCAAACAGTCTTACATGGGAAGATTTCAAAAGAATGCTAAAGGAAGAATATTGCCCAAGGAGTGAAATTCAGAAACTGGAAGAAGAGTTGTGGTATCACGAGATGAAAGGGAATGATATAGACTCTTATACTGCCCGTTTTCATGAGCTGGTGAAAATGGTACCACATTTGGTAACACCTGAAGAAAACATAATCGATAGATATGTTTGGGGTTTATCTCCTGTAATACGAGGAGATGTTACTTCGGCAGACCCGAAAACCCTACAGCAAGCAGTGAGTTCGGCAACCAGACTCACCAATAACACTACTCGTTCTGGATTGTTTAGAACAGACAAGGCATTAGGAAAAAGGAAGATGGATGAACCTGCAAGGAGACAGTTTGGAAAGAGGACGGGCAAGGAGTAAAGAACGTCAGGAAATTATGGAATTCAGGCATTGGCAACAGATAAAGGAAAAGGGACGTACCCGAGGTGTGAAAAATGTAATAATCATCATCAAGAGAAATGCATTACTTGTCTCAAGTGCAACAGGAGAGGCCATGTTGCGAAGGATTGCACGGTTGGTGAGAAGAAAGCATCTTATGAATGTGGGAGCACAGATCATTTCAGGAACACGTGCCCAAGATGGAATTGGAGGCCAGACTCTAGGCAACCGCAACTAGCAAATCAAGGGAACCAAGGAAATCAAGCACGAGGTCGGGTATTTGAAATTGGAGCGGAAGAAGCAAGACAGAACCCAGATGTAGTTACAGGTACGTTTCTTCTAAACAATCATTATGCATCCGTACTATTTGATTCTGGAGCAGATAGGAGTTTTGTGTGATTAGATTTTAAAGCATAGATAAATCTAAGACCTCAAAAGTTGAAGGAAATATATGTCATTAGATTTTAAAGCAAAATATAGGAGTTTTGTGCCAACGGTCAAGAAAGTAGGACTAAAGACGTAATAATGAATTGCACCTTAAACTTGGCTAACAGAGATTTTCGTATAGATCTAATTCCGATTCAGTTAGAAAGTTTTGACATAATTGTGGAAATGGATTGGTTATCCAAAAACCAAGCTGAAATATGTTGTTCCAAGAAGATTGTTCGAATTCCACTATTCGAAGGAGGAATGCTAGAAGTACACGGAGAGAAGCCAAGAAGGAATATTAAAATGGTGACATGTATGAAGATGCGTAAATATTTGAGAAAGGACGGCGTTGCATTTTGGGTCATGTCGTAGATAAAAAGAACAAAGAGAAGAGCATTCAAAATCTTCCGATAGTACGAAATCTTCCTAAAGTATTCCCAGATGAATTACCCGGGTTACCCCTGCAAAGACAAGTTGAGTTTCACATAGAGTTAGTTCCAGGAGCCGCACCTGTAGCAAAATCACCTTACCGGTTAGCGCCGTAAGAAATGCAGGAATTATTGGAACAAGTTCAAGAATTACTCGATAGGGGATTCATCAGACCCAGTTCTTCACCTTGGGGAGCTCCAGTTTTATTTGTCAAAATGAAGGATGGATCTTTTCGAATGTGCATTGACTACAGCGAACTCAACAAGTTGACAATCAAGAACTAATACCCTCTTCCTTGAATCGATGACTTATTCGACCAACTTCAAGGTGCTACATACTTCTCAAAGATCGATCTTAGGTCTGGATATCACCAAATGAGAGTCCGAGAAGGGGATATTCCCAAAACAGCGTTTAGGACTCGTTAAGGTCATTACGAGTTCCTAGTTATGCCCTTCGGGCTAACAAACGCACCGGCAGTCTTCATGGATTTGATGAATAAAGTATGTCGACCATGCCTACACAAATTCGTGATCGTGTTTATAGATGATATACTCATTTATTCTCGGGACAAGAAGGAGCATGAACAACATTTAAGGTTGATACTAGAATTGCTCAAGAACGAAAAGTTGTACGCCAAGTTCTCCAAATGCGAATTTTGGATTCGAGAAGTACATTTTCTTGGCCATGAAGTAAATGAAAAGGGAATTCATGTTGATCCAGCAAAAATCGAGGCCATTAAGAAATGGGAAGCCCCGAAGACACCAACCAAGATCCGTCAATTTCTTGGATTAGCAGGCTATTACAGACGATTCATCGAGAATTTCTCCAGAATCGCACAACCACTAACAACGCTAACCCAAAAGGATAAGAAGTTTATTTGGGAGGAGAAACAAGAGGAAGCATTTCAGACACTCAAACACAAGTTATGCAACGCACCGACTTTGGCGTTACCAGAAGGAGTGGATAACTTTGTAGTCTACTGTGATGCGTCACATCAAGGGATGGGATGCGTACTGATGCAAAAAGACAAAGTTATTGCATACGCATCTAGACAACTAAAGATTCACGAGAAGAATTACACCACTCATGATTTGGAGTTAGGGACAATGGTGTTCGCACTCAAAATCTGGAGACACTATCTATACGGCACCAAGTGCACCATTTTCACTGATCACAAAAGCCTCCGGCACATCCTTGACCAGAAAATGCTCAACATGAGACAAAGAAGATGGGTTGAGCTACTTAGTGACTACGATTGTGAAATAAAGTACCATCCAGGCAAGGCTAACGTAGTAGCCGACGCATTAAGCCGAAAGGAAAGAATAAAACCAACAAGAGCACGTGCTATGGGAATGATGGTTCTGACGAGTTTAAAGACTCAAATTCTGGAAGCACAAGGAGAAGCTTTGAAAGAATAAAACATTAAGAATGAAGCCTTGCAACACTTAGAGAAAGAATTTGAAATGCAAGCAGACGGGGTGCATTACTTTAAGAATAAAGTATGGGTACCGAAGGTCGTTAATCTACGATCCACCATTTTGGACGAAGCCCATCGATCCAGATATTCGATTCACCCAGGAACAGATAAAATGTATAAGGATTTGAAAGAATATTATTGGTGGCCAGGGATGAAGAAAGATATTGCTTTGTACGTAAGTAAGTGCTTAACATGTGCTCAAGTCAAGGCCGAACATCAGAAACCATCTGGTCTACTTCAACAACCCGAAATATCACGATGGAAATGGGAGCAAAAAACAATGGATTTCGTGACTAAGCTACCCAGAACTGGAAAGAGGCACGATACTATATGGGTTATAGTAGATCGACTTACCAAATCGGCTCATTTCATTCCCATTCGCGAAGATTTCGGCATGGAAAAGCGTGCACAAATCTACATTAATGAAATAGTTACATGTCATGGTGTGCCTATTTCCATTATTTCGGACAGAGATACACGATTTACATCGCGATTTTGGCAATCTCTTCAAAAGACTTTGGGTACACGTTTGGATTATAGCACTGCCTATCATCCTCAAACAGATGGTCAATCGGAAAGAACTATTCAAACGTTAGAGGAAATGCTGCGTGCATGTGCAATAGATTTCGGTGGGAGTTGGGATACCCACCTGCCACTAGTTGAATTCTCTTATAACAACAGCTATCACACCAGCATACAATATGCACCATACGAAGCTCTATACGGACGTAAGTGCAGATCAGCGCTTAGCTGGATAGAAATCGGAGATAGACAGTTGACAACGCTCGATATTATTCAGAAAACCACTGATAAGATCTCGACCATCAAAGAAAGACTCAAGACAGCAAGAGATTGTCATAAGAGTTATGCGGATAATCGGAGAAAGCCGTTGGAGTTTCAAGTGGGAGATAAAGTGATATTAAAAGTGTCCCCATGGAAGGGACTGGTACGCTTCAGGAGGAGAGGCAAGCTGGGTCCAAGATACATTGGTCCATTCAAAATACTTGAAAGAATCGGACCAGTGGCGTACAAGTTGAAGTTACCACCGAATCTAAGCGCCATCCACGACACGTTTCATGTGTCGAATCTAAAGAAATGCCTAGCAGATGAAACGTTGATGTTAGCCCTAGACGACGTTCAAATTAGCGATCGGTTACACTTCGTCGAGGAACCAATCGAGATTCTGGACCGAGAAGTTAAACGGTTGAGGCGTAGTAAAATCCCTATTATAAAGGTCCGCTGGAATGCGAAACATGGTCCAGAGTATACTTGGGAGCGAGAAGATTTAATGAAGCATAAGTATCCTCACCTGTTCGTGGATACCCCAGGGCAAGCTAATTCTTAAATTTCGGGACGAAATTTCTCTAACAGGGGGAGGCTGTGACAACTGTCGAAATTCGAGCTTTTATGTTAGCTTCTGTTAAGTTTATTAGAGTTATTGTAGATAATTAGAAGAATAAGAGATAGATAGTTTAGATTAGCCGAAAAATTCCTAGCATTTCCGGTAGTCGCTTAAAATGTCCGGTTCCGACCCAAAACTGTCTGAAACGTCCAATACAGTGCCAAATGCTCTAATTTATACCCAATTTATATAAAATATATAATTTTAGTATTTTAATTATAAAAATTTTATTTGTATTAGAAATTAACCAAAATGGGCTAACAATTTTGAGAAAAAGACCAGAAATTGAGAAAGTGGACTTCCAATTTAGCATTTTGGGCCTTACACTTAATTTTAAAAAAAATATATATATAAATTGAAGGAAGTGGGCCCCCATGGCCGCCCCCCCCCCCTCCTACCATATATAAACTAAATTTTTTCTAAATCCCTCATTTTTCAACTCAAATTCAAATCACCTCTCTCTCTCTCTAAAAACAAAGAGACACATTCATCTCTTTCTTCTTCTCTCTAAAAACTCAGCCACATTTCATCATCAAAATCATATTTTGAGCAAGGAATATTGAAGAAAAAGGTTTCCTTAATCATCCAAGTAAGTACAAACATCATTTCCTTCATTTTTCTTAACATTTTTCGGGAAAAACCCACTTTTTCATGCATTTTTAAGTGTTTTTCTTCTAACTTCTGTAAATTTTGAGTTTTATGGAAAGATTATACACCCAAAAGCATATAAAAATCTTTACATAATGGTGATAATCAATGACCCAAACAATAAAACTCAAGAAATAGGTGAAAAATCATGATTTTATGTGTTCTAATTTTGAGTAAAAATGGTGATTTTTGGTGCTGTCAGATTTATTGCATGTGCATAAATCGTCAATTTCTTGCAAATATTATGTTAAAATATCATGAATATTCTTCTGAAAGTTTATTTAATGAGTTGGGGTTCTATTCGAAGTGGTTTCACTAAAAAACATTGAGTTTTGACCCCCCAATTGCTTATAACAAGATGCATGTGCATCTGGAAATTCAACAGTAGGTAAAACCTACTTTACCATAACTCTGTGAATATTCATCCAAAACACTTGATTGTTCTTCTGGAATTTAATTTAATGAGTTATCTTTCAAATTCCACTGGTTTCATTAAAAAATATGGGGATTTGAGGTTTCAATTAATCAAAACAAAAGAAGTATGCAATCTATCCAAAACTGGCAGATTAGTACATGCATGTTCTAATGACCATATCTCTTTCAAAACTCAATGAAAAAGGATGATTCTTCCTTTGAGAATTAACAACATGAGTTATCTTCTGCAGGCAAGTTGAATCACATGAAAATATGGAGATTTAATCTCCAAACACCTAAAACACTTTAGGTGTGCAATCTGTGAAACCACCAACAGCTAAACTCTACTTTGTGTGTTAATATCTCCTTTATTATTTGTCTTTAATGCATGATTCTTCTTCTAAAAATTTCTTAATTGAGTTAGGGTTCATATGAATCTGGTTTCACTCAAAAATATGAAGGTATGAGGCATTAACCAATTTATTCAAATTTGGTGTGTAATCTATCAAGAAATGACAGAATAGTACATACCACTTGGAAGTGTCTTATATTCTTCATAACTTCTTCAAAATCAGTGATTCTTATCTCAAAAGTTTCCTTTATGAGTTATGATTCCAATCCAACTGCAAATTCTAGAAAACACTGAGTAGAACTCCTCAAATGAGTGATTTACTAACATGGTGTAATCTGCCATACCAGTAATGACCCTTTGCATTGCATAAATTATTTGAATCATTTTTACATGTCCAAAATGCATTAAATTTGGTCACAATCACCATCACCCAGTACTATATCACATATAAAAATATGGGAAGCTATGTCATTTGGGAAGTCTCTACATTTTGATCATTTTGAGTTCTACAAGTTTCTGTCCAGAAGTGAAATTCTGGAATTTCTTAATTTTAACAATTATTGATCATTTGATGGTTTATAAAACAGCTTACGGTATAAATTACTATATTATCGAGCATATGTGCATTATGTATAATTGGACTGTAGACAATCAAGTTGGATGTATGTGGACATTTATAAGCTTAAGGCTTATTCACCTCCATAAGTAGTTTTAGACCCATAAGTGATGGTTTTGAGCATTTCTCTTTGTTAGGGAATCGTTAGGCCTTTGGGTGGGGATCGGATGAGTGCTTTTGAGTAGCGGAGCTTGCAAAGGTGAGTATTCACGGCCCCTCTTTTTAAATGTTTATACGTTTGGGGTGTAAAGCATGTTGTTATAATGGAAATTGAATTGATTTATATTGATTTAACGAAAAGTAAATAAATCATTGTGATGAGCAACTTTTTATTACACAAAATGATATGTTGAGTTATGTAAAGTCCCCGTGGTACACTACTATTTAATTCTAAATGGCCGATGATATTTGTGGATAGGGCTATTTGGTTGACATACCCACCTAACTGGCAAGTAGGGGTGCACTTTATCAATTTAGAATGCTCTACACATGTGGACTTTAGGTCCACCATTGAGGTAGTTCGTGGGGCGTAGAATGTCGAGTAGGCTTAGTAATGGCTGAATATTTATGTATCATGTGTAATGGTAAATTTGTATTTTTGCTCATGAAATTTTAAAACATTAAAGTTGATGCGAACTTCTGCTTCGCTATTTCTATACCTTGCATACAAAATGTTTTGTGCATATGAAAAACCTGTGAACTCACCAACTCGTTGTAGTTGACACTTTGTTTTAACATGCTTTACAGGAAGATAAGAAGGTAACCGATCAAGCTTAGTTTATTTTTGTGGAACACCAATCAAGATATTTTATGTATTCAAATTGATGTAATTTGTTGTAAAAGTGCAAGTAGGCAGGTTGTAAACTTTTAAACTTTAAACTTCTACGTTTTAATTATATATGTGTGGTTGGTGTTTATATTCCTATTGTTGTGAAACCTAGAACTGTCGTACCTTGTGTTTCCGCTTTAGCGGGGTGTGACAATCATCTTTCATGGAGTGGCGTTCAACAAGCATTATAATTATGCTTCTCTTATTTTGAAGAACTCAAATCTGCAGTTTTGAAGAAATCTACTTACAACTACATACCGTTTCAGAGATTTTTTTCAAACCTTTATCAAAGGAGCCATGAAAGTTGTTCCTGCAATTCCTGTTTTAACTCATGAGGTACATGTTCCCCTTTTCTCAATGGATAATCTCAGGCCACCAAGTGCTAAATTACAATTTCCAAATGCTTTACCACTACCAGGTTACTTACATGCATATGTAAAATCATCAAATAGGTTTTTGAATGAGTATTGTGAATCAATGGGACTACCTAAACCAGTAGTCTCTTCCCCTGATTCTAACAAGAGTGGTAAGCATCGTGAGGTGTCTAGAATTCCTAGGCAGAGTGGGGAGGCTGTTCATGGGGGAGAAAAACCTCATGGTGTGAAGAGGAAAAATGAAAATGAGAGGTTGGGTAGAAGAGTAAGAAAAAGAACTGAAGAGGGGAGAACACAAGTAAAATATAATGAAACTTGTGAACCAACTGTTCTAAGCCGGGCACCCACATCATCTATTACTCCACATTCTTTGGTGGGTAATATTGAAAAAGCCAGTGAGCCCATGGCAAAACTTGTTAACCCCTCCAGCCACTCACCCATCTCTCAACAGAAGGGTGTTTCACTAACACATGTGGGGTAAGCAGCTAATTCCCATTTGGAAGAACCTATTGTTGAAAAAGAAGGATATATGTCCCCCCTTCACAGTTTTGAGCAATTGAGTCTGAGAGTCCACTCAACATTGGGCCTTCTGAACCACTAAATGTGGATTTTCTTCACACCAGCACACATCTTGCAGATATAAACAAGCAAAGTGTTAGTCACATTGCCAAAACAACCATAGATATACCCATTTCAGGTTATCAAGGATTGGTTGGAAGTCCTGATGGTGTGAACATTACTAAAGCTCCATTTACAGAATCTCATGTGGTTCATGATGTTGTGGCATCTATAGGCCAGCCTTCTTCTAAAGGACTGCAAACAAGACAATTTGTTGGTCTTGGACCTTTACCCACATCTTCTAAATTCTCAGAATTCAAGGATTTCTGTACTTCTGAATTTGCAAAGATTCAGAAGGACATAAAGTATTTGACGGATAAAACTTCTGAGGTGTTGGAGGATAGGTTGGAAAAGCAGGAGGTAACAGTGGTCAATAAGTTGAATGATTTTCAGCTATCAACTTCAAATGATATACAATCTTTCAAGCAGGCAATTCTGAATGCTTTTTCGGAAGTTGTTTCTATAGTTGCTTCTCTAAAAACTTCTATGCCTTCTACTTCTTCTACTCAGCCAGACTCTTCCCAGTTTGCTACAAAAGCAGATATCTCTCAGATTCTGAATCAACTGTCTTCAATTCAGAATTCTCAATCATCTTTGAATAATAGACTTTCAGTCTTAGAGTGTAGGCCTCAAGCAGATACTTCCAAAAGAAGTCTTGATGATCAGGATCCTGATAATCAAGAGGGGGAGAAGAGACAGAAAGTATCTGAAGATGTTGAGATACCACAAAATCAATCTTTTGAAGAAACTCATAATGTTGTTGGTGAAGATGTTAATAGAATTTCTGAAGCTATTGATGACATTTTACATGTTGAAACAGAAGGTCAAGAGGCTGAACATATTACTTCTGAAGAATTTGTTGAAGAAGGGTATGAGACTGAAAAAGTGTCTCGTGAATCTGAAAAGAATGTAAGCTCAGAAGACACAGACATTATTCCAGATTCTAATGAAGAGATGCTAAATGAATATTTAGCCTTCGAAGAAACACTTGGAGAACCTAGTGATCTTTCAGATGTAATAATGTTTGAAAATGATGAAGAGATGGAGGAGGGTATTGATAAAGAAGCAAATATACATAGAGAAGTGGTAATTTGGAAACCACAAATTCTTAACAGATTGGATAGTGATGAAGTTTCTGAAAATCTTTCGAGGTTAACATGTCAATTTGTTGGGTATATTTAATTCTGAATAGGTCAAGGAATCTGAAGTATAGATTCTTGGATGACAAACTGGCTACTTTTAAAGAGTTTATAAATCAACCATCTGAATATTTTGACATAGAAATAGATTTATGTCATATGCATGATGTGGAAGTTTCAGATGAGATCTTGATGGCATTTTCTGAGAAGTTGGAAGTAAGATTCAGACCTTGCATTAGTATACCTTTGATCAACTTGCCTTTACTTGAAGAACCTGTCATTGATCAAGTGTATGAAAAGGAAAATCTGTATGATTATTCAGAGCCGGCCAACTTATCTTTCCAGAAGAAGTTTGAAGCATGCAACTCTTGAAGATTTTGTTAATGATGAATGGTCTGAAGATTATATTTCAAAAGTGAAGGAGTTTGTTCAAAAGTATGGAATTCAAGACCTACATGATTCTACTTTGATTAAGAAGATTAGAAGCCTTTCAAAAACTTTTATAGATGATCTTTATATTGTGAAGTTTGGAGCAGAAAGAAGAGATGGCACCCTAACTGAGTTTTCTCTATTTGACTTTTATAAGTTGAGATTACAAGATAAACATGCAGTTCTGGCTTTCTGTGTTAAAAGAGAAGATTCTGGACTTGTTTCAGAAATTAGAAGAATCTTGGGAATTTATATCAGAAATCTGATCAAGCATGATTTTCAGCTAGCCTTGGAATTCAGATTACATAAAGTGAATCTTTTAGAGTCAGTTAGTATTAAAAGAACTGGGCTTACTAAAATATTTACAGAACCAGATATAGGTTTCAGGTTTGAAGTAGAAGGAACCTATAGAACTTTTATTGTATCTGATATTCCAAAGTACTCTACTTCTACTCTGAATTGGCTTTTTGAAATATGCTGAATGGTTTGTTCCTGCATCTGACATAAAAGAAGAGATTTTCTATTTGATCAAGGAAAGAATAAATTTCAGAGAATTTATCAGAAAAAGTTATCTTGTTGGGCACAGAAAAGTAAATCAAATCAAAGGAGCTGACTGTCTTTTGAGCAATGTATATGATTTCCAGATTCACACCAATAAACAAGATATAGAAGAAATCTTGAAGATTCAAAAGTTGTAAGTTCAGAAGAAAGCCTTAAAGAGAAGGAGAAAGGAAAAGAAAAAGTTTTTGAACATTTATCTGAAGAAATAGCTCCTGTTACACAAATTTCTGAATCTGAACACATGCAAGAACAAAGAATTGAAGAAAGTGCTTTCACTATGTTTCTTGAGTACTTTCATCCAGAGATGTTCATATAATATGAACAGAAATTCTATTATATTGATTGTTGGGTTAAGAAATCTTTTGGATGGAAGCAATGATACTCAAATATTATAAGGAAGATCAGAATTCCTGTAAATGAAGCCAGAAAAGAAAGTCCAATTGTGAAAATATGCTTTCTTGTGGAAATATTATAAGGAAGATCAGAAATCTTTTACAAATATGCTTTCTTGTGGAAAGAAAGAATGGTGAAATTTCCACATTCTCAGAAGCTGATTTTCAGAATGTTCATCTTAGAGACTTACTCAGAGTATACAGAAGTCTCTACCCTTTTCATGACTCCATTGCCAAATTCAGAAAATCTTTTCCAGTTCTCAGAGATGGCCTCTACAGAGAATTTATTTGGGTAGCAAAGATTGATTTCCAAGTTGCTTATGTTCTAAATCAAGAGAAAGTTCATCTAAGCAGGCCAAATTTCAAGTTGCCAAACATAGATAATCTCAAAAGAAGTACACTGGTTATTCAGCCTCCAGGATTTGTTTGCAAATGTTTTGAAGAGTTGCTGTTCATAAGGTTTGAAGAACTTCATAAGTGTTGTAATGGAACTTTAATGGCCATAAGAGACAGGTTGGTAAAGAAACAAAACAAAAGACAGAAGAAATTAAGTGATGAAGAATGGGAGAAATACAGAAAGCTTGCTCAGGAGATGATCAGAATCATTGAATCCTTACTTGAATACAGAAGTCTTATTCTAAAGGATGTCAGACAAATCTTAAACTTCTGGAGTTATGATTTGAATTTTTGAAGCTAAGGGGGAGATTGATAGATATCAGAAGTAGCTTCAAAAGAAGACTGGGTTCTGAAGAGAAAGGTTCAGAACTCAGAAGTCAAAAAGAAGAAAAGCCTAAGGCATAGCTTCTGAAGTGGCTACTTCAGAAGTTTTGAAGATTCTGAAGAAGTTCTGAAGATGGTTCTGAAGACACTTCTAAAGAAGTTCTGAAGAAGTTCAGAAACAGTTCTGAACTTGTCTGTTACTTTTTTACTGTATCTTTAGCATTTCCATTTGTATATAAATAGATAGTTTGTTACTCTTTTAAAACTAATGTTGATAGATACACATTTTGTAATATTGTTTTATAATCAATACAACATACAACTTCAGTAATACAGTTTTTGTTCTTATTCTTTAAACTTTCTACATTCTTGATATTTGGGATCTAACACCTGATTTCTCTTGGAAGATACATGAAACGATTTAGAGACAGAAGTCCAGATGATCACATTGCATAACTTAGAATTCTAACAAGTATGGAAGTGTTTGTTGACTTCAGAACTAAGGTGGATTTTCAGATAGGTCTTGAGGGACTAGTGGAGAAAGTATTTATAATTGTTCCAAATGAAGAACTGGAAGGAATTAGTTCAAATAGAGTTGGTGATCTACTGCTTGAACCTGAAAGAGGAATTGTGTTTCATAGACCTACGGGCAAGAAGTTTTTCAGGCTCACTGAATCATTCAAGTATTCCGATGAAACATTATTGATGATTAGTGGATTGATAGATCTGAAAAAGGGTGATGTGAATAGAGCTATCAAAATAGCAGCATTTGACATGGAGAAGCATCTTGAAGGGGTTTTCAAGATAAGAGAGATTACCAGACCGTATCTTAGAGTTCTTAGTGGGCATCCAGAAGCTCCTTTCTAGTTAATCTCTGTATTACTTCTGTAATTTCAAATTTCTTGTAATGAAGTATTTTAATCTTGTTTCTTTTCTAATTTGTATGTTATGATTCTGACTTCACACTTAAGGGGAGATTGTTAGAACTTAAAAGTGTGAATCAGAACTTGATCAAGAGGAAACAAGATACTCTCCAGAAGCAAGCACTTTAGAAGTTCAACTCTTCAGAGATGATAGTCTAGAAGTTACATCGTCAATCCAGAAGATTGGGCATCTTCTGGATTTCAATTTATGGACTACACTTGCTTCAATGACGTGACATGTCATGTCCACCAATAATAAGCTTGCTTGTTGACTTTTCCTATATAATTGTATAAATAGGGATAGCCTTCACTGTGTAAAATATTGATAAAATTGGAGAGAAATGGAGAGAGTAATTTATGTACTGTAATCATCGACATATCGAGTGAAATACAAATTACTGTTGTTCTTCATATTGTTCTTCATTGATTACTTATAACTCCATGTTACTGTTGATTGAATTGTTTCCGCTTTTTACTCTTATCATTCGTATTCTAATCAACTGTATTTGAGTATTTGGGGATCTGGGTTTCAACAATAAAACACCCAATAAATACGAGAATTTATTATGGAAGAATATAATATTGACACAAACACAAAAGACTTTGTATAAATACCCATATCCATCAACAAAAGAGATTTGAAATTAGTTCCATTGCAAATGGCAATCTTCCTTTTGTTTTTGATTTTTGCTTCAGGTTGATTACTCTTCTATTTGTTATGTTCATATGTTTTTAATACTTTTTTGTGGAGTAGTGTTTCATATCTTTATTGTTGTAGGTATGACGAACTTCCCCCAAGGATCGTATGCATGTACTTGTAAAAAGAACGCTGATTGTGCCGATCTTATTTGTCCGCCATTTGGTGTTCTAGTGTGTTTGCTTTGTACTTGGCTTTGTGTTGGTCAACAAGAAAGGAAAAATCAGGCCACTCTTGGTGCGAATATAGCCACCATAACTAGCACCGGAAAAGCACACCAAGAACTCGATGTCAAACCCTAATAGGCATGTTAAGTTTTGTACATGGGATCTATTCCAAACATTATATTGAATAAAAAATTATGGTTTGGTCGATTAATAAACGTTTTTAAAATTTTCATTTCAAACAAACTATTTTAGGTAATAAACATACTATTTATACCTGTTTGCATTTAATGCAAAACAAAAGGTATATGCTAAGTGTCAAACATGTGAGGAATGTTTGTCCTTTTTTTAATAGGATGGCCATATTTTTAGCCAACTACGAACAGTACCAAATCAGATTTGATGGGGACATAAGAGACAATTTGTATGTCCTTTTCTGACAAGCTATTGAGGTTTTGACTTTTTTGCATCGAGGATAAGATCAAGAATAATCTTGCTGAAGGTTTCACTTGATCGTTGAACCAGTGACTTCAAGGATGAAGTCACTAATGTATCGCTGAGTCATTGCAAGATAGCACACTTCAAATTAGACGAGCTTTGCTATCACTCAACCGCTTCATATCACTAGTTGTTCATCTCTATCTTCAAGGTGGTCTTCGACTGTTACTGACTGGACTTGGGGTATAACTGTTGTTCTTCACATCTTCAGAGATGAAGTCAATGTTCCTGATCTTCAGCGATCGTTGAGTTACTATCAGCGTATGTTATCGCTGAATATGAATAGTGACATATCAATGGAATTTTCACTAAGTATAAAACATAATCATATTTAATTCACTGTAAGAATTTTGGATCAACAATCTCCCCCTATTTGATTATGATTAAGCAACATAGGAAAATTGTTTGAAGGGATTAGTAAGGACTTAGAAAATTTATAAGATAAAGAAATCTAATTACTAATCTATGAGATCTTTTTCAGCTAGTCTACTGTCTGAAATGAGTTTCATTTATAAGGATATGAAATAACAATTTTACAAGTATAAAAGCTATAAAGTACATTCACTGATTTAATTACAGAGTGTAATGTCAGTGAGTATAGTTTGTTTTAAAGAAAATATAATTCTTACGTACATTATCCCTATTACTGTTTTCAGGGAACTTTTCAGTACACAGATGGAGTAGAGTACTTCATTGAATTTCATTAAAGGATAATCTGAAGAATTACATGAAAATGAAATTACAATAGTAGAGTAAAGTACAATACACTGAAAAATGTTACAAAGGAAAAGAAACTAAAGACTAGTCAGAGAGTTTCTCTTTTCTTCTTCATAGCTCATTCTCATAGATCTTCTTCTAAATTTGTACAGGGTCATTAGTAGACCAGCAACTGTAGTACATGATCTTGATAAGTTTTTTTTTTTGAACGGCAAGTTAGTAGTTAGTGATTCAGACCTACAGTGACATCCATATGGGCAATATGCGGGACCCGAATGGAGCCTTTCTGACCTCTTTGTTTCTGAGAAACCTTAATAATCCTTGATTATCAAGAAAGACCATGCCTTCTTCAGAAAGCATAATGATTTCATGCTCTATAAATTCTCTGGCTTCAGGAAGGGAGGTGTTGAGCATTGGTCTCATGGTCGTTTCTTGACGATGGGCCTTCTTCAACATCTGATTTTGACTTTCTTCTTTTGATCTGATCAGGGATATGAGGAGCATCAACGTGTTGTGACATCCTTTGCAATAGCTGATCAATAGATCTTTCTACGATACTCTTGAATTTTGACTTTGATTTCTGAATGGCATCTCTGATTTTCAGCCATTCAGAGTATCCATAGAACTTTAGAAACTTGGGTTCTTCTCGTTCACTCCTTTAGTGCCTGTACATCGTTACAGGTATCTTCAGACCCTTCTTTTTGGAAGTGTATCCTCGATAGTAGCACGAGTTATAGTTGCATCAGAGACCCGGTGTTTGAACGTTTTGGTACACCATTCTAGTTCAGCGTTCCATGATTCTTGATTTTCTTTATTCCGAGCATCTAGAATTTTTTCTTGAGTTACTATCGGATCTACTTTCAGATCGTCCCTTGTAAGTTTCTTTTGTGCTAGAGCCTTAGCGACCTTTAAACTTTGTTCATTTTGCTGCTTGGTCGCTTTGTCTCTTAGCTTGTCCTCTATGATCATCTGACGTGCGATCCTTAGGTCTTCTTCAGTTTGCTTCATATTCTCATCTCTTCGTCTCTGAGGTTCAAGGGCCTCTGCTCTTTCTGCTTTGGAGAGAAAAGAGAATTCATCAATACCGTGATTAGTACTGGGGCTTCTAGCTCAGAGGTATGAGGAATTTTTATTCTGGTTGCTTCTATATCTCTGATGAAGTTTATTCTTCTTTCTTCTTCTTCAGGCTCCCTTATTACTTGTTTATTTACACGCCTTTGGACAAGGCCTTCTTCTTCTTCAGATTTAGTATCAGATATATACAAGAACTGATCTTTAGAAGAGGGTTCAATCAGGATCGGAGAACCCTTTGGGGAACAGGGATCACTAAGAGGAGAAGAGGATATATGTTCATCAGCAACGGAATATTGTGGAGGAGTTTGATCTTCAGGAGGAAGGGTATAAGAGACGAGAGGAAGGCATAACTCAGTGATGAGCTCCCCTCTGAATTTAAAGGAGTGACATCAAGATTTACTACTTCTTTATTTTTCTCTGAGGGGCCAGCTTGATCCTTTTCAGGATTTTCCATATCCCCCCAAGAGCTTCTAAAAGCGACTCCATCTGATGATGTCACTCCTGGTCTGTGAACAGTCCAGAAGTCATCATCATCATCATCATCATCATCATTATCCTTGAGGGAATAATGAGCAACGTTTTCGTGTTCTTCGTCATTGTCTTTATCTTCATCTTCTTCATCATCATTAACATCACCTGCTTCAGCTTCAGGGATGGGTGGGTGTTTATGAAGTTGTTGTCGTTGATGAGGATGTTGAGGTGGTTGGTTTCCATGAGCTGATCAGCTAGCCCTTGGGCGAATTTCTCCCGCTCTTTGTTATTTACAGGTAGAGTGTGCACTAAGAGAGTGTGCACATTTGAGTCGAGAGAGGAGGGGGTTGTAGCCTGAGAGGTTTGACTCTGAGCAATCAAGCTCAATTGAGATCTGTCCGCATTAGAGAATTAAGGAGCATTTGCTGAGAGATCTTGAATAAGGCGCATAATTTCAGCTTGATTCTTCTTGAATAAGGCGCATAATTTCAGCTTGATTCTTCTGCATTTCCGCTGCATATTTATTTTAAGGAGCATTTGCTGAGAGATCTTGAATAAGGCGCATAGCGAGAGGTTAGACTAGTCTCTCAATGGCAGCGTTGTGATCTCTCATCGTTGCCAGATTAGTGGAGATATTGTTGATAGTAGCCTTCATGCCAGGGATTCCTACAACCTGCTTGAAGATCTTCTTTGAGGCGAACCACAGAGAGTCTACCGGTGCCTTGTGAGTGCACATTCATTCACCGGGTAATCAATCGCTGGGAATGAGGGAGGACGTAGAGAGATCTGGGGCACATCCATAGGCAATGAAGGAAAGATGGGAAGAGATTTCTCCTTCTTTATCTCCTTGGGATCAGCAGCTTTATGTATCTTAGAGAAGTGGGTGTGCTGATCCGAGTGGTGGTGGTAGTGGAGGTGACTACGGTTCCTGAAGTGAAGTGAGGTGTAGTTACACCTGTAGATAACAAAGAATAACGAGCCAAAAAGAGATCAGGGTAACTAGAAGGATATGGGTAGGTAAAGTGTTTACACACGGGTGCCTTGAGAGTATCAAAAGGATTACTCTCAGGGATGTTACATGCTATGGTAGTGTCCTGAGGATCATTGACCTGTCTCTAAGAATGCTTAAGAGAAGCATTTTTAGGTCCTCTGCACGCTGCTTTCCAGAGATTAGATTATCAAAACAAAACTGATGTCTGAATAGCACGCTGCTCAATCTCATTAGGGATGGGGACAACTATTCTTGAATCATAGATTGATGTGAGGACCAAAGAAGAAGAGATAGAAGAGGATAAGAAGCCAGTGCAAGTGATACCTGATACAGCCTCAACATGGCTGACTATTACAATTTCAGGGACCAAGGCATTTGAAAAAGGAGGTAGAGCGGATGAAGCGGCAACAGAACCAGAAGCTATTGTCGTAGCTGTAGGGATGTCTGAAGTTGTATAAGAGGTAGGGAAGATGCCAAAGTCAGATAGAGTGCTGGTCTGAGTGGCCCTTTTCTTCAATTTCTTCGGGGCCGTTTTATGGGCGATGAACTTTTTATGTCCATCAGTTGGTTGCTTTTGTTTGCTTGGGGAGGAGGTTCCTTGGTTAGTCACTGATGGGATTTTCGTGACGTGGGTGTAGGGTTTTACATGCTGGATTAAAATAAATATGCAGCGGAAAAACAATAACCGGTAAAACCCTATTAGCCCTGATCTGTTACTAACAACTTTAAGGATTAAACACAATCATAGAGGGTTTAGAATTATACCTCAATGGTTTGAATTGGTTGATCACGCACAAGTGTTACAGAGATCAAAGCAGATCCCCTGTAGCGTTATCCATGCGAATGTGATACCAATCACGAACAGTTGATACCAATCGATTTCTCCTTCGGGTCGTGTGTGATTACCGGTTTCAAGAGAGAGGAGAGGAAGAGAGCAATTTTCAAATTTCTCAATTGTGTTATGTTTTCAATAAGGCAACATGCCTTTATATAGTTTTCCCTCTAATCTCGGACCGGGCTCAATAAAGTCCTCAAGGCTTTGTTGACATAATTAAACATTTCCATATATTAATTAATTAATTAATTATTAACTTAATAATTAATTAACCAATTGGACTTTTGGGCTTAAGTAACTTTACTTAACCCTTTGGGCTTTTAAATAAAAATTATTTTAAACTCGATGGAATTTTAATTATAATTATTAACATAATAATTATTCCAATTTAATCATTAACTTCATACTTAAATTATATAATTAACTTAATTATATTTCACACACATTAATTATTATTCTACTAGAATAATAATTCCACACTTTACAACTTGTAACTATACTTGGTTATAACCAACTAGGTTAATTCGTGATCTACACACTCTTATGCGTGTGACCCTCTAGGTTCATGTGACGTCAGTTGTGTTTTTCATATGACATTGGCACATAAGATCTTTCATCTCCCACTTGCACACGCCACATATAACACAGACAATGGTTATGTGTCTAGCAACGCGGCACTGCCCCCAAAGTCAAATGAAAGAACGCCCTTCAGCTTCATGTTCTATTGACAACAATCAATGTGATGATCAGAGTATCCTTTATCCCTTTGCTTCACGATATCCCTATTGAACTCAAGGCATAAATCTAGCTCATCCTTGGTTGTTCAATTATTATGTTTCTCGATCCCGACATTGAGTGAGAGAACAAGTACTTGATTCAATCAATCCACTTGTGTACGACCATACATTTCTCACTTTAATATCATCGAGGGGCCCAAAGATTTCTCTCTCAACTTGAGAGGAGCAAATTCCATATTTCATGTATACGACTCTTACATTGATCGTATTGCACCCAACATAGCCCTTATAATCACCCGGTCAAAGGTGGTTAGACATATATCAAAGTACAACACTCCTTTTGCTCAAGGTCCCAATATACATCTCAGGTCAAAGGATAAATAAATAATTTATCATCTTCAAGACTCACTTTATGACGCCGATCTATAAAGTGATCTTGAAAGCGGATCTTCCAACACTTGAAGCTACAAGTGCAAGTGACTTTGGTCGAAACTTGCTGGCCCAACTTGACTGTAACCAAACTTCACTATGATCTTAGTTCATCAGCAGTCCCCTAGTGACAACCGACCATGGACAAATTCAAACTATATCATATAGCTTTGGATTTGAACATGTTAATATAGAGCACAACGAAATTAATATAATCGCTCATACCTAGTATGCCAAAACAGATAAAATTTCATTTCATAATGTTCCAAAGGTCATACTAAATTTACAGATCATTTCAAACACTTAAAAAACCTCAAACCTATCAAGATAGTGTGGCAATCATGCCTACTTTGACTCATAGGTTTAGTGAATGGATCTACCGGAGTATCTTCCGAATGAACTTTTCAAATCTTCACATCTTTCCGATTGATCATCTCCCAGATAATGTGAAATTTCCTTAGAATATTCTTAGAACGTTGGTGTGACCTAGGTTCCTTTGCTTTTGCTATGGAACCCTCGTTATCGCAATAGATCTCGATGGGTCATTCCATGCTAGGAACTATCCCTAGGTCCGTTATGAATTTCTTCATCCAAACGGCTTCCTTCCCGGCATCTGAAGCTGCTAGGTATTCTGACTCTGTAGTCGAGTCTGCTATAGTGCTTAGCTTGAAGCTCTTCTAACTCACAGCACCACCATAGAGTGTAAATACAAAACCCGATTGTGACCTGGTGTCATCACGGTCGGTTTGGAAGATAGCATCTGAGTATCCTCGGACACACAGATCTCCTTCTTCACCACCGTATAGCAGGAACATATCCTTAGTTCTTCTCAAGTACTTGAGGATTTTCTTTACTACTACCTAGTGAGCATCACCAGGGTTCAACTGGTATCTACTAGTCATGCTCATAGCGTAAGATACGTCAGGTCGAGTACATATAATGGTGTACATTATAGATCTAATAGATGAAGAATAGGAAACACCCTTCATGCGATCTATATCTTCCTTCCCCGAAGAACATTGAGACTTGCTCAGTTGTACCCCATGTACCATTGGCAAGTCCCCCCTCTTAGAACTCTCCATCTTCAAGCGTTTTAAGACCTTGTCAATATATGTACTCTGGCTTAATCCAATTATGCGCCTCGATCTATCCCGATAGATCTTAATTCCAAGGAAAAAGGCACCTTCTCCTAAGTCCTTCATTGAGAAACACTTCCCTAGCCGACTTTCACACCTTTTAGTGTCGAGATGTCGTTTCCAATTATTAGTATGTCATCCATATACAGGACTAGGAAGACAACAATGCTCCCACTAGCTTTTTTGTATACACAAGGTTCATCTTCTTTTTTGACAAAAACAAATTCTTTGATTTTCTCGTCAAAACGAAGATTCCAACTCCTAGACGCTTGCTTCAGTCCATAAATGGATCTAAGCAACTTGCACACTCTATTAGGATGTTTAGGATCTTTAAAACCTTCTGGTTATACCATGTACACGTCCTCGCTTAGCGTTCCTTTAAGAAATGCGGTTTTGACATCCATCTTCCATATCTCATAATCGTGATATGCAACTATAGGAAGCAATATCCTAATGGATTTAATCATGGGTACCGGAGAAAAGGTTTTATCATAGTCTACACCATGAGTTTGTGTGAAACCCTTTGCTACCAACCTAGCCTTATATTTGTGCACTATCCCATCCATGTTAGTCTTCAACTTGAAAACCCATTTGCTCCCTATGACTTTGCAGCCATTGGGTGCATCAACTAGATCCCAGACCTGGTTATCAGCCATGGATTGAAGCTCGGCTTTCATGGCATCATGCGATTTGTCAGATTCCGCACCTGACATAGCATGTCGGTAGTTTAATGGTTCATCATCAACCGTATCGTCACGGTCAATAAGAAACCCCAGGTATCTATTTGGCTCTTGATGAATCCTCCCCGACCTTCAGATCGTTTGTCTCTCGTTGGTACTCTCAACATCTTGCTGCAGTTCAATATTTTGTTGAGTATCAACATCTTGTTGAGAGTTAGTGTCAACCTGCGCGTCAGGTGTTTCCCGAACTTCTTCAAGTTCTACCCTATCCCCATCGCTTGGCTTAGTTGGAAAATCATTTTCTAGGAACTCGGCATTGCGTGAAAAGAACACCTTGTTCTCACTGGGGTTGTAGAAATAATACCCAATTGTCTCCTTGGGATATCCTACAAAGATGCCCTTATCAGATCTGGGTTCTAGCTTCCTAGAAGCGTCTCGCTTAACATAAGCATCAAAACCCTTGACTCTCATGTAAGATAGATTTGGGATCTTCCCAGTCCATATCTCATATGGAGTCTTGTCGACCTTCTTGGTTGGTACATTGTTTAGTATTTTGGTAGCTGCATGCAAAGCATATCCCCAAAAACTCTTAGGCAACTTGGCATGACTCATCATAGGTCTAACCATATCTAACAAGGTACGGTTCCTCCTTTCAGACACACCATTATGTTGTGGTGCTCTTGGTGGAGTAAGTTGAGATACTATCCTACACTTGCTAAGAGGCTCAGTGAATTTGATGGCTCAGATATTCACAACCTCGGTCTGATCGAAGGGCTTTTATCTTCTTGCCCAGTTGGTTCTCTACCTCATTCTAAAACTCTTTGAAAACCTCAAAGCTTTTAGACTTGTGCTTCATTTGGTAAAGATATCCATATCTACTGAAATCATCAGTAAATGTAATGAAGTAGTAGCAACCATCTCTTGTGGCTGGGTTGAAGGGTCCACACACATCAGTATGTATCACTCCCAACAACTCGTTCGCTCTTTCATGCTTTCCTTTAAAGGCGCCTTAGTCATCTTCCCTAATAAACAAGCTTCGCATTTATCAAAAGAATCATCAGTTGATTCCAAGATCCCGTTCACTTGGAGCTTGGCAATGGCGCTTTTTGTTTATATGGCCAAGACGACAATGCCACAAATATGTTTGACTTAAGTCTTGGTTAAGTGTTTTAGCATTCACATAATGTATCGATTTAGAGTTGAGATCCCCATGAATCTCTATTTCATAAATGCCATTAACTGGCCTGGCAATAAAATATAATATGTCATGCAAACATGCAGAAATAGACCCTGCGGAGTGGCACAATTATGAGCTCCACACCTGGTATCCAATACCAGGAATCATAATCAG
Organism: Silybum marianum; assembly: GCA_036898165.1. NCBI lineage: Eukaryota > Viridiplantae > Streptophyta > Magnoliopsida > Asterales > Asteraceae > Silybum > Silybum marianum. Next base: position 10,411,338 of record CM072541.1, read on the forward strand.
AAGTGAATAAATGATAGTAAACATACTTGAAGGTCCAACTATCATAGCCTTCTCCTTCTTTGCCTTAAGAACTGGATCATTTCTTTTGGATGAAATTGAGTCTAGGGGAAACTTTCCCTCATTCTTCTTGGTCCGATTGGAACATCCAATCTTTGCCTTCCCTTTTTCAGTCATAACTGAGTCTAGCGGTTTTGGCTTCCACCAACTTGTAGTAATTATCTTTTTCAAAAGATTTTAGCATGTCAAGCAATTTAAAGAGAGAAACATTTAGCCCTTTCTTATAGTATGTTGGAACCTAAATCCCATTCTATCAATGAATCAATAGATCACACAGTGAAATACGAGCGGAAGCAGATGTAGATCTTTGATTTAATACTAATCAATAATCATCAACAGTAAGAACAGTAATGAAGAATAATTGATAACTTGTATTGATAACCAAGAAGTTGATTACAATACGTTGAATGAAATACCCAGTTAGCTCTCTTAAATATCGTTTAGATCGTCAACTATTACATTTAAGAATAGAGCTATTTATACTATTACAATGATAAAAGTCAACAGTTTAGCCTATAGGAAATTGACACGTTAGCTAAGCTTGTAACAAATTCATTTACACAACTAGTTACACGGAAATTGTGCAGGCCACGTCATCAGGAGCGTGTATGTTGTTGCACTTAAACAATTATGGTTCATACTTCACGGTGAATGAGGTCTAACAATCTCCCCCTAAGTATGAATTCCAGAATATTGAAATGATAACTTCGTTTGACTCCAAGTCCGTTTGTTTCCTTAGGCTACAACATTGTTTGTTCATTCAGCACGTATTGTAATCGATCAGAAGGGGGCTTTTGTTTGTGAAACAACAATCTTGAAGATCAGGTCTGTAATCTCTTTGATTTTCATGATTGTTTCAAGTTGCTTCACCATCATATTTGTTGCGTCTTTGTACCTTATTTCTTTGTCTTGGTCATCAACCTGAACGAAGGCATAACACTTGACAATGTACACGACCTCTGATGAGTACTTGTGCGCCACTTTAATTCCGAAGAAACTTCTTCTACAACTCCTTCTTCTGGTTGAGTCAGTACCTTTCCAGTTCTCAGATTATTGAGACCCTCTAAATCTTCATTTGGAGCAGAGATGTTTAGGTTATCTACTTTGTGATCTAGACCAGTTTGGAAGTCTACCTGTCTTCTGTATCGGACGAAGGCGTTCATACATTCGATGATCCGGAAGTAGGCAACTTTATCTTGAATATCCCTCCTTCGATTCATTTGATTTTTCATGAACTTCTCTAGAGTTATGAGATCAGAAGGATTAATTGATAATAGATAATTGTCACAAAAGTAGTAGGTCTTGTTATCTTCTCTGACAACGTCATAAATAGTGTACCTTATCTCTGTTTTTTCGAATTGGGTGTGTTTAACCCCAGAGATGACTTTGGTTGGTACTATTGAGTAGGCCTCCTTTCTTGCTTGCCTATGACTCATAAATCTGTCTTTGATTGCATCACTTACATGATAGTCATTTGGAAAATTTGGCAGCATAAGAAATATTTTCTGATCAGCAGGAGCATACATATGTTTATTTTTTATCTCCAGAGTTGGAAATTCAGACCTCCCCAACTTCAGTTTTCTTTCTTCAAAAACAGCTCTTATCTTTATCGACTCCTCTCTCTCTTAGCCTTTTCAAAGTTTGCTCGAGCTTTTTCAGCTTCAGCCTTAGCTCCAACAGCTGCAACTTTAGCTTTTTCAGCTTTAGCTCTATCTTTTTCAGCTTCTGCCTTGGCTCTTTCAGCTTCAGCCTTGGCCTTATCTGCTTCAGCCTTAGCTTTATCAGCTTCAATTTTAGCTCTAAGTTCAGCTCCATGATCAATAGAGGGTTGAGTAGTAGGTACAGAGGGTTTTGGAGAGGGTTGTGGTTTTGGAGAAGGTTTAGATTGTGGCTTTAATGTTTTTCCCATAAGAACCAGGCTAAATTTTGCAAGTTCTGGATCTTTGGGAAGTGGAACAGAAAATACGTTCAGAGGATTGGGTGTCAAGGGAGTTTGTTTTGATGGTGGTTTATCAGAGGGAGTAGAGGAAGAAGCAGGTGCTTTACCTCTATCCATGGATTGTGACGATTCAACTCTTTCAACGTTGGCCTTCTTCGCTGGATTCTCCCCCTTCTGGGAATCAGGATCCTGATCCTCAGATCTTTTACGTTTTAGCTATGCTTTCTTGCAAGCCCTAGCCTCTCTTGCTTTCTTCTTCTCTTCAAAAGTAGCAGACAAAGAGTTGACCATAGATGATAGATTAGAAACAGAGGTTTCCAGGGTTGTTACCTTTTGATCCATATGCGAGGTACTGGAGTTAGTCTTGGAAACATATTTAGCTATTAAAGCATTCACTCTGTCCATCATGACCTTCTGAAAAGCAGTCATATCAGATTTACGAACCAAAGAAGAGGATTCAGAAGCATCGTCAGAGGGAATCACGACCTTGAAAATTTTCCGAATGTCAGTAACAAAGGAACCGTATTCATCAATAGAAATTGTGACTTCTAGAATAGGAAGCTCTTCTGGAAGATAAAAAATGGCTTCTGAATTAGCCTCGATGCCAGCGTCCAAAGTGTTGAAATGTTCAGAAGCAGAATTCTTCTGAGATTCTGCATTTTCAGATATAAGCTTTTTGATGTCCTCCAGAGCTTGAGTCTGAGCAAGTTGTTCATTACGAATATCTTTGAGCATGTCTTGCTGAGGCTGAAGAAATTGTTTTAGATCTTCCATGGATCTCTGAATTTTATCACCAATTGCCAGAAATGCTGCATTGGTGACAAAATTAGAAGTGGTAACCGGTGTATCTCCAACACATGAAGCCTTGTCTCTAGCGTTCAGAGAGGCCCTCATTCACACCTGTTTGTTCTTTGAGTGTGGAGGGACTTCCATCCTGTCGTCGAGGGCTGTTATTGACAGTCACCTCCTCGGTTGTTCTGATTGTCTCAACGTGTTCCTCATCATCAGAGGATAAGGAGCTGAAAACAATGTGCTTACCCTTGGGAAGTAAAAATACTCCAGTAAGTTGTGTATCCTTGTGCTGTAACTCTTCTGATGGGAATTCTTCAGCCACTACACTATCAGAGGGTATGGACTTACCCTCTGTTTTCCCTAAGACATCGTTGGTCACAGAGACTTCAACGATTGGTGTTGGTGGTGCCGAGTTCTGGGCCAAAGGAACTCTTATATTTTCATCATCACCCGTTTGAGAGGATGATGAAGAAGAGGTGGTTTCCTCTATTGTGCTTGATTCAGAGGAATGAAGAATATCCTCTGATCGGTTGGCTTCTGGGTGGTTTGGACTGGGTAGTCCTTGTTCATGAGAGTAGATGTGTTGGCATCTACCTCAGCAATTGTGGTTACCCTTGGGGAACTTGGTGAGATTCTCACATATGTGTCTTTGTGGACATCTTCAGTACCTGCTTGCATTAAGCGGTCAGGGTGGGACGAAGCACTCAGTTGTTCACTCAAATTCTTTTCAAGCACATTCTCACTTGACCCCTCACTGTCTAATCTAGGCTATAAGTGCTCGGGGGTAGGTATTCTCGGTTCTGAGTATATCACAGAGCGTCTATAAGAATTGAGAATAAGAGAGGTTGAAGGTATAAGGTTTAGCATGTACCTGGAGAGTTCCCTTGGAGAATAATAACCATCACTGTCGATTGTAGGCTTGTGAGAGCTCATAGAGGCAATTTTACATAATGGCTGAATCAGTGGAGCATTCAGAGCCCCTATAGCTGGATAGGTGAGCAGAGATAGAAACCTTGGAAACATTAGTGCAGATAGAGGCTTGCTCTAGCTTTGATGTTGAACCTTCGTGTGTACAACAACTTTTATTTCTTGAAAAATCAAACTCGCATAGTCCAGGGGTCTATTAAAATATATTCCATACATGATTGTAAGGATGTTCTTGCTTGCCTTGTCTAAGGAACCGATTTTACTGGTAAGACTTTTATTCAGAATTGACACCAGAATGTTCCACATTGGGGCAATTTCTTCCTCTTGAACTCAGATAGCCTCGTGAGTTGTTCATTATATCCCAACAAATTTATGAAGGCGAGTAGGGCTTCTGAGATAGGGTTTTGTTCAAGGTCAGGATTTGGCACTTTTTGACCTTCAACTTCGAGAGTAGGTTGGGGCAAATGAAAATACCTTGCGATTTTCTTCTTAGTGATGGGTATTTCCACAGCATTTTCAGGTTCATTGGGGTGGCTAAAGTTCCCAAGAAGAGTTTTTTCATCTGCGACATACATGGATTGCCAAACTTCTTGGACATAAATTTAAGGAACATTGGGGCTGGTTAAAGTTAGGGTTCGGTTGAGCAGATGGTTTTGAAGAAACTCGATCATTACTCTGTAATCGGCCAGATAAGTGTTTGGATCTAGAAGAACTTGAATGTTGTTAGCTTTCAATGGCAGTTTAAGGATCGGGGCACTATCTGCCGTTGAGTCGATTAACCTTCCTTCTTCGTCTTGGACATTCACACTAGTAGTTGAATTTGCCATTGATGAGATTGGGGTATTTTGGAAAGCTTTGAAAGAACAGGAATGCAATGTTGGTTAATAGCTTGAGGAAGAAGACGAAGGGCAGTAGTCGTGAATTTCTATTTTTCGAATTTATATAGCGAGAGAAAATAGAACTCGAGTGGTTTATGGGATTGAAGGGTTTTTAATTTGGGGAAAATAAAAAACGGTTTGCAAATGCTGATGTAAGCACGCAGGCGTTCAGTCATGCAAACACATGATTAGTGACACGTGGATAGCTAGGTAGCGTGTATATGATGACTGGCGCGTGTGATGATGAGTCACTGAAAGGTTTATCGCTTTAAAACTTTGAGCATTCCCCCAAAATTTTAAAAATTAATTAATAAGAAAAATCATTAATTAATCAACATGGAATTTGTTGATTAAAATAATTTTTGAGATTAATTCATTTTTAAAGAAAATTTAAAAGCAGACATTTGGATAAATAAATCAGTTTTGAACCAAATGAAAGTTTTATATTCCATAATAAGTATTTCTTAAAAAATTTAATAAAAATAAAATAAAAATTAATTAACCTTGAAGGCAAGAGTTAAATAAAATTATCTTATTAAAAAGAAAATATCAGAAGAATCTGGTCATAGAACATATTTTCAGAAATGTTTTAGTTGAATATGACAATTCTTAGTTCTAACATCCTATTTTAAGAGATTAGATAAAAATATGTGAATATATGAAAGTATGGGGTAGAGTTATTTTATAGTAAAATCCAAGGGGTTTATTGTGTCATTCTCTTAATCTAGTAATAATATAAATTGAGGTTTTATAAGAAAAGAAGAAGAAATCAGAAAAAGTTGTGAAGAGAGAAGTCGGGAGAAGAAGATGAAGGCGATGGAATGCTTCTAGGGCTCAATATCTTGATTTCTTACCATCAAATCGACAAATTAAGGTGAGTTATTTATCTTTTAGTTTAATTTTGTGTTCTATTTGATGTTTAGGTTGGTGTTGGGTTTGATTTTTGGGATTCTAGGGCTCAAAATTGGGTATATATGGTTGTCCTATGTGAAAGTATGTGATAAACCATCTTTTATAATGTATATTTATCCCCAATTGAGTCACAATGTGTTATATCGTCATATTGATGCTTAGAACCTAAAATTCTTCAAGGATTGGAACAAAGTTAAGTATTATACATATTGTTAGATAAGTTTTTTTTTTCATGTTTAGTATGATATTGAACTCATTTAAGATGTTCCCTTTTGAGTTGAAGAAAAGTGTAATCTTTGACAATCTTTTAAAGTCAAAGTTTAGTGATGAACTTTAAGACATTGAAATCATCATGTTTATGTTAAGATGTTTGATATAGTTGTTTCTTGGTACCATTAGGATGATATTAGATGGAACGAAGAAGAAAATTTCCACCCAAGCATGTTGATGATGGTAGAATAAGGGTCATGTTCAAAACAGTTGACTTTTTCTAAAAAGTCAAACTGTTTTACATAATCTTAAAATTTAGTCGTTTTATGCGAAATTAAGAATTGAAATTCGGTGGATATAGTTATTATAAGTATATAAAGGTGTTACAATGATTATATCAATGTTTCTTATGGGTTTTAATGGATTTTCAAAGTTAAAGAATGTTTTGGTTCGGTTTGAACTAAAATATGAAAGTCTATGCATTAGTTAGGATTTAAGTGATTAACCAACGTGTGAATTTTCTAATCGTATTTCAACGCATATAGTAATCATGTTTTTAAGGTTGTTATGTAAGCAATGATCCTCATTAGAAATATGAATATGTGACCGGATTAAAGTTAGTTTGGTGCTGGAAATTGTAAAAATTGTATACGAGTAATACCAATCTGGAACCGTTGAAAAGTCTTGTACAATCCATATGTTTTGAGAATAAAGTAGTTCGGACTCTAAATAGGTCAAATAAATGGGTTTCTATAGAGCTGTCCGTTTTAGACGCAAATAAAAGATTTATTTCTTTAAAACCCATATATGAAAAGATTCAAAGTCCATTTTTTTAGTGGTTTTTTATGTTATATTAAGATAAGAAAGTTCTCTAAATAATTTGTTTAGGATACTTGTATTAATATGAGAACTATATGTGGATTGTTTAGGTAGCACGACGGATAAGCAAGTTGGACGCCGGCGGGATCTCAACTAAATAGGCTAAGGTGAGTTTCAAGTAGATTTTCATGGGGTGCACGTTAAAATGTAATTTCTTTTACATGCTTGTCTTTGTTGGACGTGTTTTGATACTTAAAGTGGTAAATGCATGATTTTAAATGATGTTGTGAAATATATTAATATTTTATACAGAGTAACTTCATACATATTAAACATGTCTTGTTTCTTGATAAGTATGTGGAAAATACTTTAGTGGATTGAAAATGTGATATTTTAAACAAGCATACTTTCCTGCGTTTGTATCGGGGTCGCTCCCTTTACAGTTAAATGGGTTGTTCCCATCGGTGATGTATTAGAGTACCGTGCATGAATATATGTACCAGATATTCGGCTAATACATATAGTGTCAGGTGGACACGTTGCGCAATGGTGATTATACCGAAATTAGCCTAACGGATAAGTGGATTGCTAGGTAGTGCTCCTCCACTGATTCTGGTTGTTATGGGTCATCCCCATACTATGTGATAATTGCAGAACTTTGTAAATATAATTAATTGCAAACTTACATTGTTTCTGATGAATTTAATATAAGTTTGACATATCACATCAATCAAATGTAAATCGTGCATTTTTGTTTGAAAGTATAACATTTCTTGAAATATTTTTATTATAAAAACTCTTAAACTCAAGTAGCCTGATTTGTTTTGTTTGTCAACGTGCATCCCAGAGACTGATTCAAGTGGTCGTGCTAGCAAACATTTTGGTTATTATAGAACTAGCAGGTAAGTTCGATGGATGATACGATGCTTGGGACTTTTAGAAGATTAATCTAGTCTTGGTGAATGTATATTTTTTTGGTGATTATGAATTTAGCATCATACCTTGTAGTTTGTAAATAGTCGTCTTTATGAAGACCGGTTAGTAAATGTGGCTTTTGTAAAGCCATTTATTCTACAATTTTTTTTTTATTTTAGCAAAATGTTTACAGGTTATAAAATGGCAAAACATGACTTTACGAATGGGTCATGCCGAATTTTTGCCAGAAATTATAACCCAAGTTTAGGGTGTTACATTAGTAACCTTGACGGCAAGAGTTATTCAGAAGAAACACATTCGCAAAAACCTTTTAATAAAGAGAGGTTCAGAAGACAGCTAACTTCTGTTAGACTTTGTATGCTCCCCCTCAAGGGTTGCTCTTTGTGCTCCCCCTAAAAAACTGCATCTTACTTCCCCTTGCTCTTTCAAGTAAAGCTCCCTTGCTGTCATCACTTGGTTCAGAAGTGTAAGATTTATTTTTGAAGAACAGAGGTGTCCAAAGGCTTCTGAGCGTCTTTGGATTAAACCATCAGAAGTGACCAGAGGCTTCTAGACAGTTATGTTTTATTTGAAAGAAGAAAAATAATATTTACAAAAATAAGTCATTATACTTAATCCTATGAAGATCATAGAAATAAAGATAACTACATATTTAACATTCCCAACTTGCTGACTAAGAAATTAAAACGTTTCTCATCCAGAGCTTTTGTGAAAATATCAGCAAGTTGATAATAAGTAGAGACAAAATACATTTCTATGGTGCCCTTCTCTACATGATCTTTGATAAAATGATACTTGACATCAATGTGTTTTGTTTTTGAGTGCTGAACTGGATTTTCAGTGATGACAATAGCACTTTCTGAGTCACATAGGATGGGGATTTTGTCGTATACTAGTCCATAGTCTCTGAGCTGAGTCTTCATCCATATTACTTGGGAACAACAACTGGCAGCAGCAACATATTCAGCTTCTGCTGTAGATGTTGAAACACAGTTCTGTTTTTTGGATGTCCAACTAATAAGTCTGTTTCCCAGAAGTTGACAGCTACCAGAGGTACTTTTTCTATCCAACTTACATCCTGCATGATCAGAATCTGTATATGCCATTAAATCAACTCCAGAATTTTTAGGATACCTGAGACCCAGTGATGAAGTTCCCTTTAGGTATCAAAAAATTCTTTTAACAACAGCCAAATGTGATTCTTTTGGTTTGGCCTGATATCTAGCACAAAGATAAGTGGCAAATATAACATCTGGCCTACTAGCTGTCAGATACAGAAGTGATCCTATCATACCTCTATAGCCCGTAACATCCACTGATTTCCCAGAAGGATCAGGGCCAAGTATCGTGCTAGGTGAGATAGGAGTTTTCATAGTTGAGGAATTTTGAAGATGAAATTTCTTTAACATGTCAGACACATACTTGGCTTGATTTATAAAAATGCCAGAGGTATTTTGTTTGACTTGGAGTCCTAGGAAGAACGTTAGTTCTCCCATCATACTCATTTCAAATTCTTGTTCCATCAATTTTGAAAACAGATCAACTTCTGTCTGATGAGTAGAACCAAAGATCATATCATCCACACAGATTTGGACAATAGTTAACATACCTTTGCCTCTTTTGATGAAGAAGGTTGTATCAATTTTACCTTTTTCGTAATTGTGGCTGATCATAAACATAGATAAGCGTTCATACCAGGCTCTTGGTGCTTGCTTCAGACCATATAAAGCTTTGTCGAGAAGATAGACGTACTCTGGATGTCTAGCATCTTTAAAACCAGCAGGTTGTTCAATGTATACTTCTTCTTTGAGATATCCATTTAGAAATGCACATTTCACATCCATCTGATACACTTTGAAGTTTTTGTATGCAGAGAATGCCAGAAATAGTCGAATCGCCTCAAGTCTTGCTACAGGGGAAAAGTTCTCGTCGTAATCTATTCCTTCTTCTTGACAATACCCCATAGCCACCAGTTGAGCCTTCTTTCTGATTACTATGTCGTCTTCGTCTTTCTTGTTTCTAAAGACCCACTTAGTACCAATGGCGATTTTGTATTTTGGCAAAGGTACTAAGTTCCAAACTTTATTTCGTTCAAACTTCTTGCATAGATTCCACCCAGCTAGGTTCTTGCAAGGCTTCATGAACTTGCTTTGGTTCGATCATGTTAAGAAAATTTACATAGAAAGCCTCATTTGCAGTAGCAGATCTTGTTTTAATGCCTTCAGATGGACTTCCAATAATAAGATCTGGAGTGTGTGACTTGGTCCATCTCTTCATCCTTGTTTGACGGACATGTTGAGCTCGAACTTCTGTTTCAGAAGATTGAATAACCTCATCTGGAATTGATTCTGAATCTTGAGCTGCATCTAAAGTCTCCCCCTCAAATGAAGGCACAGGAGTGGCTTCTGGACAATCACTTGATGGAATGGGAAGGACAGAAGTTACTGGTGGACTCTCATCAGATAATGCAGGACCAGAAAGAGTAATTCCAGAAGCTTGGAGAACTTCAGGAATACTCAAGGATGGATTCTTTGGTATTTGCTCTGAAAAATATTTCTTCGCCCAAAAAACCTTGAAAAATTGCATCGATTTTGGATTCTCTGGAACCTGAAAGATAATCAGAGGTAACTGTATTAAGTTTGAGTTCAGAAGTAGAATACTCAGAAGTCAATTGAGTTTGATCATCAAAATCGACGTTAATGCTTTCCATAACAGTCATAGTACGTAAATTAAAAACTCTAAAAGCTCTTGAATTTAACGAATATCCTAAGAATTTAGCTTAATCTGATTTCTTATCAAACTTGCCAAATTTTCCTCTGTCATTTAAAATAAAACACCTGCAGCAAAAAATATGAAAGAATTTGACTGAGGGTTTTCTTTTATTTATAATCTCATAAGAGGTTTTCAGATGCCTCTTGACGATAATGGAGCCGTTCTGAGTGAAACAAGTAGTGGCTACAGCTTCTACCCAAAAATGGATAGGGAGTCCAGAAGCTGCAAGCATCGTTCTGGCTGCTTCCACCAAGGTTCTGTTGCGTCTTTCTACGACACCATTTTGTTGAGCAGTGCGTACAGCATAGAGGTTGTGTAATTCCATTTTCAACAATGTATGCTTCAAGCTTGGCATTCTTGAACTCAGTACCGTTATCACTTCTAAGCTGCTAAATCTTCTGATGTAGAAGAACTTGGATTTTGGTCATCATATTCTGCAAGACGATAGGCACTTCTGATTTTTGTCTTACAAACGCGAGCAATGTATACCTGGAAAATTCATCAATTAGTACCAGTATATAATTTTTACCAGACAGACTCTGAATAACAATTGGACCACAGAGGTCGACATGTAACTATTGCAGAGGTCTAGTGCATGAATGATCACTTTTTGTTTTATGAGATGTTCGTATTATTTTTCCCATTTCACATGCAGGGCAGAGGTGATCTTTTTAGAAATGGACTTCTAGAAGACCAGTTACCAAATTGTGTTTAACTAGCATCTCAAGGTTATCAAAATTTAAGTGAGACATTTTGTGGTGCCATATCCACGCAACTTCACTCTTTTTGGAGATAAGACAGAGGGTTTCTTTATCGTCCTTTGATGTGAAGTTCATCATATATAGATTACCTTTTCTGTCAGCTCTCCAGAGTTCTTCGCCAGCCTTAGAAAATAAATAACAATGCTTTTCATCAAATATGACAAATATTTTAGAATCACAAAGTTGACTTACACACAACAGGTTATGTTTCAAGCCAGAAACATGAGCTACATTAGATAAGGTAATATTGCCTTCTTGTAGAGTACCGTAGACTTTTATTTGACCCTTACCGTTGTCCCCAAACATTACTACTCCACCACATTTGTCTTTGAATTGGGAGAGTAAGTTTTTCAATCCAGTCATGTGCCTCGAGCATCCAGAGTCAAGATACTAGACGTGCACACGCTGCTTCTACAACCAAAATCAGAGTGATTTAGGTACCCATTTCATAATGGGTCCTTTAACGTTAGTTTTAGACTTTTCATTCTTTTTATCTTGCACCTGATTTGATTTTGCAGAGTTTATAGGTTTGCTCTTTTTATTTTCAATATTTTTGCTTTTCTTTGGTTTAGTCTTGAAGTTTGAAAAGTTATCATATGAACGATCAGAGGGCCTCGAGAAAAATTGCTTTAGTTTTAAGAATAAAGAAAAACCTTCAGAATTCTGAGACATAAAAGATTGCATAATGATAATTACAATTCTTCTTATTACTGTCTATTCTAGTATCAGTAGTTTTATTGAACTTCCTAGCTAGACTAGACTTATGTTTAGAACTATAAGTGTTCTTCTGCTGAGGCTTCCTCTGATAAACCTTCTCAAGAGCTTTGAGAGTTACTGAAACAGGATCAGAAAGATTAGATTTCCATTTTCCTTTTTGAGCAGAAGTAAACTTGGGAGGACTTGATTTCAGAGATTGTTGCTGAGTATTTAATTTCTTTTTAAAGCTCTCTTCTTTTTCAAGTTCAGGACAAGATTTGGCCTTAAGACACATCTCAATGAAGTCTGGATGAATGGAAATGGGTTTTCTCTGTCTTGTTGGAGGAACAAAGAGTATTGGTATTCCACTCGAATGTTTTTCAACATTCAGACTAGAGGCTCTGATCTCCAGAGGTTCATTAGTATATAAGAAGAGTGCTTCCTCATTCTTAAATACCTCTGGAACCTTTTTGTAAACATGAGGTAATTGATTCTCTAAATATGAAAAATATTTCTCTGAGTTATCAAAGAAATCATCACCTTGATCATCATTCTCCCAGGGATATGTGATTATTTCCAAATAGTCTTGAGTTTCTGAAAGATTTAAATCGGCAAAAGAACAAGGAAATATCTCTGGATGGTTTTCTGAAGAAATTTGGTGAACATTTTCAGGTTCAAGTTTAAAGCATTCATCCAGAGTTGAGAGAATTTCATTTTCAAAACTTAGCATTATCTCTTCTTCTGCTTGTGTAGGAATAAATACATCAGCCTCTGGATTCAAAGTTATATGAGCATTTGAGCCAAATCTGAAAATGTCACTTTCCTTCTGAATTTTATTCAGACCGACAATTGTTTTTCCAGACGAATACTCGATATTTTTAAACTTGAGTTTTCTTGCATGATGACCATTTTCATATTTTGATTTTTTTAAAATAGATTGCTCATATAAAATTGGAAACACATGCTTTTGTTCTTGTCCTAGACACAAAACATATTTCAGAGTGGACCTCTTTTCACACGTGTAGGGATCCAAGTCCTCGAAACCAAGTCCGGATCTCCCCACTTGTGTATTTATTTTATCATGAACTTTTTGAGCGTCCAGGTATGTTTTGATCTGTAGCGTTTTGTTATGATGTTCAACGTGTAAAAACTCTCTTTCCTTTTGAAAATAGTTTTTAAGTGCTACAGAGTTCAATCTGTCACTTTCCTTAGCCTTAATCTCCTTTTCTTTGCCTTCCAAAAGTTTAATGAAGTGCAGTTTCTCTTCCTTGAACTTCACTTCTGTATTTTTTAAAACTTTGGAAGTCTTCTCATTTTCAGCACTTAGTTCCAGTTTTTCTTCTATTAAAAGATCCGTCTCTCTTTTGTAAATTTCTCTTTCCCTTTGAGTTATTGAAAGAGTTTGTTTAATATTTTTTCTCAATTCCTTTTCAACTGTAAGCTTTTGCTTAAGTTTTTCAAAATCATTTGACAAAAGCAGAATGGTGTTTTCGAGTTCAGATGATTCAGAGAGAGTAATAACCGGTGTTTCTGAAGGCTGATCTTCTGATTCATTAGTTGTGGCCATTCCGTAGAACATGGCTTCATCTTCGCTAGACTCATCTCCTAGCCAGTTCTCTTTTTCAGCATAGTGAGCTCTTTCAACGACATTGTACTTATATTTATTCTTGTAGTACGGTTTGTCTTTTTTCAGAGCTCCCCTGCAATCCTTTGAATAGTGCCCTGGCTTACCACATTTGTAGCACACATCCTTCTTTTTCTTTAGTTCTTTTTCTTCAGTTCTTCTTCCTTCTTCTCTGCTTCTGTCATTTCAGCTCTTTGGATCTCTTGTCTAGGAGCGTAAGTGGGAGAAGAGCGATAAAATCTTTTGTTTCCTTGGAAAGATCTATTCCCAAACTTCTTAGTGAATTGTTTGGTGATAAGTGCTAGTGAATCGGCAAAATCTTTGATCTCATCATCAGAGTCAGAAGCATCTTCTGAGATTGCTTCTGATATGAAAGCCTTACTCTTTCCTCTCCTCTCGATTTCTTTACTCCTTCTAACCGATCCTCTACATTCAGAAATTAGAGCCAGAGGTCCACCAATTGTTGTTTTCTTCTGAACGACCTCTTTCTCATGAGCTTGAAGTGTACTGAATACATCATGCTGAGACCATTGTTCGAGATCCTGATTAGCTTGTAGAGACATTGAGAGATTTGACCATTCTGGATTCAATCGTTTGAGAAATAAGACATTGTTGTCTTCCTTAGATCTGACGATATCACACATTTTGCATAGATTCATCAGAGTATTAAATCTATGAAAGGTCTGCTCCAGAGTTTCTTTAGGAATAGCTTGGTAGCTATTTTATTCATTCAGAGCTTGAGCTCTTCTGTTTTCCTTCATTTTAGCTCCTCCTTCTAGAATATTTTCCAACTGATCCCATAGCTCTTTAGCAATAACACACGAATCCAGATACTGGAAAATCTCATTTGGAATTGCCATGATTAAGAGACTCTCTGCCTTTTTGGCAAATTCCACTTTTGCCTTTTCTTCATCAGACCTGTTATTCCTCAACTTTGGAACTTGTCTAGCAGGGATTTCATCGTTATTGGCAGTAGCAGGAATCCTCGGAATAGTTGGCATTGGAATAAACGGACCATTTTGAACAATAGGGTAAAGTTCTACATCCAATCCCTCATAAAAATTGATCATACGGATCTTCCATTGCGGATATTCATCACAGATTAAAGTAGGAGGTTTGGTCAAGGATCCGGAAGTGTACACGGCATTCAAATTCGAATTTGCCATTTTTTAGAAACAGGGATTTGAGAGAATTACTGAATAATTGTTGAAATTTGGAACAAATAAATTTCAAATGAATTGAAACAGAATGATATTCTTACTGATCTTCAGATTTAAACCAAAATTACCACCGATTTAGAGAAAATTGCTATGAAATTAACAAAATCTCGTAAAGCAGGGTAGAATTAAGAACAGTGGCTTAAAACTGAAAATTATTGCAAATAGAAAAGGGATTTCTCCAAAAGGAAGAGATCTAATAATCAAATGCCCAATTAGCTCTCTTAAATATCTTTTAGATCGTCAACTATTACATTTAAGAATAAGGCTATTTATACTATTACAATGATAAAAGTCAACATTTTAGCCTATAAGAAATTGACTCGTAAGCTAAGCTTGTAACAAATTTAGTTACACAACTAGTTACACGGAAATTGTGCAGGCCACGTCATCAGGAGCGTGTATGTTACTGCATTTAAACAATTTTGGTTCATACTTCTCTGTAAATGAGGTCTAACATAGTAGTTGAGCACAAATCTACCAAAAGATTTAGACAGAGAGTTTAGAACCATATCGACCCCTAGCTCTTGTCCAAGAGGGAATCCTAACTGAGCCAATCGGTCAATATGTCTTTTAATTCTTTTGAAATGGACATTGTACGGCGTTCCCTCCTGCATCATACAAGCATGTAATGATCGCGAAGTTTCAAACTTTTCTTGTCTCAGCTATTGACCAAACATGGTCTTCAGACTGTTCATGATCTTCCAGGCTGTCAACTCCTCATGCTCCCGTGGAAGTTCAGGAGTCATTGAGGCTAACATTAGATAGGCTACACTAATAGAGTCTCTTTGGTATTTATCATAAGCAACCTGAGCACTTTCAGATGCGTCCCTTTCTGGAAGATTTGAGGGGAAAACTCGAGTATGTAGGATTTCTTTTCGAATCTTAGGACAAGCCTTAACAGTTGGAACCATTCCAAGAAGTTTTGTCCATTCAGAATTCCAACATTAATAACGGGTTGAAAAATGTACTGAGACAGGTTCAAGTTTGTGTTTTCTTGATTAGTAGACATCTACAGAAAATAAAGTTCGATTTTAGTTAGTTTAAAGTTTTGAACAACCCTTAAAATTCAAACATTTTAGCTAAGATCCATATTTCATTATTTTTCACGATTGGGCAATACTCAAATGGTGAAAACTAATTATTTAGTTTGACAACTTCCAATTGTGATCATTACAACTCTTAGATCCTTCGTGAGATCCTTTTAAAATTGAAGACATGTTTAATCTCACTTCTTCACCTTGAGATCATTTGTAGACGGGCTGTGACAACTGTCAAATTTGAGCTTCCAGGTTAGTTCTTATTAAGTTTATTAGTGTTATTTTAGATAAGTTGTAAGAGTGGGAGTTTTCTTTTAAGAGTTAGGGTTCATATGAATCCGGTTTCATTCAAAATATGAAGTTTTGAGACATTAACCAATTTATTTAAGTTGAGTGTGCAAACTGTCAACCAATGATAGATCTGTGCATGCAATTTGAGGTGCCATATCTTCCTCATAACTCACTCAAAATGAGTGATTCTTATCTTAAAAGTTTCCTTTATGAGTTATGCTTACAATCCAACTGGAATTTCTGAAAAACATTTAGTAAAACTTCTCAAATGGTTGTTTTACTAACAGGGTGTAATCTGACACACTTGTTGTGACACCTTGTTTTGTATAAATTATTTGAACTATTTTTATATGTCCAAAATGCATGAAATGTGGTCACAATGAACTTAACACAACAATGTATCACATTTAAAATATGGTAGATTTTGTCATTTTGGATATCACAGTAATTGGATCATTTTTAGCACTTATAGTTTCTGTCCGGAAGTGAAATTCTGGAATTGTTTGAATCCATGAATTTTGATCACTTGAAGGATTATAACATTACTTTTCGGTATAAATTACCATATTAAAGAGCATATGTGCATTATGTATAACGGGAGTATAGATAATCAAGTTGGACATTAAGGACTTATAAGTATTCTCTTGGTAACCATTGGACCTATAGTAATCGTTTGAGTACTTTGCCTTGATAGGAAAGCGCTAGGCCGGTAAACGAGTGTCTCGGGTATCTATTTTGAAGTTTTTGCGATAAGGTGAGTATTCATTGCCCCATTTTTAAAGTATTTTATACGTTTTGGGGTGAAAAGCATGATTAAATGTAATATTTGAGCTATTTGCATTTCCGAATGTCAAACATTATGAAACTGTTGTTATGGGCACTAAGGCATGTATACTAATAGATTGTATTGAGTAAAATGTTCCATAAAAGTTTGTACACTACTATTAACTCAACTGAGGAGCTGAGGGTATTTGGGGATAGCGCTATTGGACGGACAATCCCACCTAAAAACCGACAAGTAGGGGTGCGGTGCAGATAGCAATTCCACCTAAAAACTACAGGTAGGGGTGAACTATACTTAAAATAAAGGTTCTACATATGTGGGATTTTAGTCCCACCACTAAGGTAGAATTAAAAAGAGTTTTGTGGTCGAAAGGTTTAGTGGGCTCATTACTTACTATTAATTAGGGTTCAAAATGCCTTGAACATCTTAAGATTTAAGGATTTACCAACTGCCATAAAAGTTATTTTGCTCAATATTCATTTGTGCAAAAGATGTTTATAACAGAAAACCTGTGAACTCACCAACTCTTTGTAGTTGACCTTGTTTTATTCATGTTTTTCAGGGGTAAGAAAGATGAACTGAAATGCTTATTAATTGGACGCGTCAACATCAATCATATTTTACAATTTAAATCGTTTTGTTTGAACATTTGTTTCCTTTTATTTTGTTTAAAACTATGGACTTGTGTGATGTAATTTTCGGGATTAAGTTGTTATGTATTTGAATGGACGATTGGTGTTATTTTTGCCCATTGCTATGAAATCTTGAACTATCACGCCTCGTGTTTCCGCTTTAGCGGGGTGTGACACAGGCAATACAAAATGTACAAATATCTCAAGTGAGCTTAACCATACTAAAACGTCACAATTTCTATTTTGAGTAACAACTCAGAAATTGGTCATCCGGGTCACGACTATCATTACAGGCTGACAATACACAACGTGTAATAATCTCGTGATTCGGTACTTTCTCTCACCACATACTTTTCCGACCCGGATTCGCCAATGATCTCCCGAAATCGACTAGTTATGCGCTCGATAACCGTTTTATATGGGTGGTGAAAAACTCACATTTTAATTGTAAAAGGTTTTACCGATCTCATTCCAATTTTACAAATTAATTAATTGTAAAATTATTTTGGACTCGGTACCAATTTATTTAAAGTACATTATTTGATAACTTATAAAATTTATTTGTAAAAATATTTACAATTTATCCAATCGGTATTAGTTTGATACCTTATCAAATTAATTTGTAAAAACATTTACAATTTACCGATATTAGGGGTTGTAAAATAATTTTGCAATTTTAAAATCCATTGCAATAATTATAACATATAATTAAACGCAATAAAATACGAAAAATAAAAAACCACAAACATGCAAACACAACATGGATTCGATTAGGCCCAACTATGAGGTTTTTGTGAGCCCACACGAAAACCCCGGTCCAAACCCTACTCCCACTAGTTCCGCCAATCATGGTTAAAACCCTATTAGGCTCAAACGGGCTCAAACCGTGGAACCCTAAAATCCCAATTAACAAAATGGGAAGCCATCAAACAAACTGTAAACGCTCCACCCGAAGGTGGCCATCAACGGTGGAGGAGCACCGCTCCGGCAGCACAACCCGCGGCGCACATGGCGGCGCAAGGCGGCGGCGGCGATTGGGGTGGTTTTACCGGGTTCATGTGTTTAACCAATTTTCTATTGATTCTAACCCTAAAGTCATTGTAACGGGGCTCTGATACCACTGTAGGGTTTTACAGGCCGGATTAAAATTAATATGCAGTGGAAAAACAATAATCGGTAAAACCCTATAAGCCCGGATCCGTAACTAACAACTTTAAGGATTAAACACAACCATAGGGGGTTTAAAATTATATTTCAATGGTTTGAATTGGTTGATCACGTACAAGCGTTATAGAGATCAAAGCAGATCCCCTCTAGTGGTATCCACGCGAATTGGATACCAATCACGAACGGATGCTAGCACAAACCCGAACACAAGGAGAAATAGTTTTCTCCTTGTGGTTGTGTGTGATCGCCAGTTTCAAGAGAGAGGAGAGGAAGAGAGAAATTTTCAGGTTTCTCAATTGTGTTATGTTTTCAATAAGATAACATGCCTTTATATAGTATTCTCTCTAATCTCGGACCGGGCTCAATAAAGCCCGTAAGGCTTTGTTGACATAATTAAACCTTTCTATATCTTAATTAATTAACTAATTAATAACTTAATAATTAATTAACCAATTTGGCTTTTGACTTAAGTAAACTTTACTTAACCATTTGGGCTTTTAAATAAAACATTATTTTAAACCCGATGGACTTTTAATTAAAATTATTAACATAATAATTATTCCAATTTTAATTATTAACTTAATAATTAAATTATATAATTAACTTAATTATATTTCACATACTTTAATTGTTATTCTACTAGAATAATAATTCCACACTTTACAACTTGTAACTTGTAACTATATTGGGTTATAACCAACTTGGTTAATTCGTGATCTACACACTCTTATGCATGTTACCCTCTAGGTTCATTTGACGTTAGTTGTGTTTTCATATGACGTGGGCACATAAGATCTTTCAGTGGGCACAACATCTACCTGAGAGGTAGGGGTTGCAGATTCAGCAGCATCATTTTGAATTAACTGCACCATGTATGGAGTGTAAGGAGCATCACCCTCTTTCTCATCTATTTTGAGGGCTTTCTTCCCAATATGAGAGAAAGATTGATTTCCCTCAAAGGGGTACCCATCATAGATATTTTCAAGAAGAATGGCAACAAATCTTGGAAAAGCAATAGATTTGTCCCTTTTCTGGGCCTTAACCCTGTTGTACATTTCTCTGAATATATATTCAGCGAAGTTAAGCTTTCTGCCAGTGTAGAGAGCGACCGCAATCTCTTAAGAAGGCATGTTGGCCTGATCCTGCAAGCCGAACTTGGAGCTTAAGCACTGAATAATGTGCATCCAAATGTATTGCCATCTTGCTGGTATTAACTTCTTTTCCACCTTTGTGATGGACTTGGTGATTTGCTTCGTCTCCTTATAAACTGGCCATACGTAGCAGTGGCATCTAAGAATGCCTGAATTTCCTCAGTGGTTGGAGGAGCATCCCATTGCTCATTCTTCTTCTTTGTTGGAAGTCAGAGAGCATTCCTTATTATTCCAAGAGCAGTGGTAAACTGAATGGCATTAAGCTTCCTACCCTTATCAGTGGTGAGAGTAGTGCAGTGGACGGGTGCCAGAATTGCTGAAGATGTGCAGTGATCCTAGCAGCATGTGGATGAAAGCATACTTCAGTAGGCATGTCTTGATAAAGAAAGCACCATCCCTCCTTAAGTAGGCGCGTTTAGAAAGGATGTCAGTCAGAGCCACATAGTTGCTTGGTTTGACCAGAGCTTGTTCAGGAGGAAAGCTGGCTTCCGGTGCAGCGACGAAGGTTGTGACCGGGATGACTTCAGTGTCAGATAGAGAAACATTTCTTGGAGTTGCCATTTCTATTTCAAAAATGGCACACCAAATAGATAATTTATGGCTTAATACAAAAATGTATAAACCAGAGTGATTTTGGTACAAAGGATACCAAATAAGAATGTAAAGTAAACAAGTGTTTTGATGAACAAAATCAAAATACTTGTTATTTGGCTGAGTTTTGTTTAATTTTTTTTAAGAAAAATAAACTAGCAGACCAAGTTTTCGTGATTTTGGTAAAGAAAATATACCAAAAACAAGTATTAGAAGTCCTTAGAAATTTTTTTTGAATTAAACTAGCCAAAAAAGGTCTTCTGTTCTAAGAAGAAAAATGCTTAGAACAAGTATTAGTTTTGGGTTTTAATCCAGAATTAAGGATGAAATCTTTATAACGAAATGTTATAGAAGATTTTAGGATGTAGTAAACATCATGCTAATTGTTTTTAGAAACGAAAAAGGGTTAGATAAAACCTTGAGAGTGAGGGTTTCGAGAAAAATGCACAAGTGCGTGTTCTTGGTGTTCTTTGTGTTTTTGAGAAACTTTGAAGACTCGATGGCTTTTTTTGCTTTGAAAAAGTTTTGAGCGCGTAAAAAGTAAAATGAAATAGATTTCACTTCATATAGGAATGGATGAGACGGAAGAGAGAAAGACAAAATGACGGTTTTAGCTTTTTGAGAAAAAGGTAATAATGACATGCGACACGTTCCTAGGGTTTGATTGGATAAGAGACGTTGAGGCTGTCGTGTGTCAGAAAAAGTTCTGACGTGTCCTTTTTAAAAAATAAAATGATTATCATTAAAATAATGTTAATCATTATCTTTAAATTCTTCTATTCATTAAGAATGAACGTATTCTCAGTGATGGGTTTTCCTTTTAAGATTCATTCCCTGAATAGGAAGTCATTCAAAGAGTGTAAGATATTAGAGATCATACCTGAGTGATATCCGTTTTAGAGTTCAATGAATGACTAGGGAATAAAATGAAGTTCAATTTCACTATTCATAATGTGATCTCTGATAAAATGATATATGATTTCTATATGTTTGGTCTTAGAGTGAATTACAGGGTTGTTTGCAATTGCAATAGTATTAGTGCTGTCAAAATATATAGGAATATTTGATAGCTGAATGTCATAATCAGCGAGTTGATTTCTCATTCAAAGAATTTGAGCATAACAACTTTCTGTTGCGACATATTCAACTTCAGCAGTTGACGTGGATACTGAATTTTGCTTTTTACTAGTCCAACTTACCAACTTTCCACCAATGAGCTGACACCCACTAGTGGTGCTTTTCCTATGAATTTTGAATCCTGCAAAATCATTATCTAAAGTCAGAGGAGGGGCCATAGGGGTTTTTAGTAAAGAGCTTTGAGTGAAATCAAATTTCTTCAACATATCTTTAACATATTTACTTTGACAAATGAAGATGCCTTTTTCAGATTGTTATACTTGAAGACCAAGAAAATATGTTAATTCACCCATCATGCTCATTTTATATTTTTTATCATATGTTTGGCAAAATGAGTGCAAAGTATAGGATTCGTGGAACCAAAAATAATGTCATCTACATATATCTGCGCAAGAATGATATGTCCCTTATGTATTCTTAGAAAAAGAGTTTGATCAATCTTACCACGAACAAAACTTTTAGCGAGAAGATATTTAGAGAGAGTGTCATACCATGCACGCAGAGCTTGTTTCAACCCCTAATGTCCCTTATCTAGTTTATAGATGTATTTTGGATGTCTTACATCAGCGAAGCTAGGAGGTTGTTCAACATAGACTTCTTCCTTCAACTTTCCGTTCAGTAAGGCACTCTTGACGTCCATCTGATAGACTTTGAATTTTTTGTGGGCAGCGAAGGCTAGGAACCATCTGATCGCTTCTAACTTTGCTACAGGGGCAAAAGTTTCATCATAGTCTATCCCTTCCTCTTGTCTATATCACTGAGCAACAAGTCGAGCCTTATTGCGAGTTACAGTCCCGTTTTCGTCTAACTTGTTACGAAACACCCATTTGGTGCCTACAACGGTGTTGTCAGAGGGTCTAGGAACAAGTTTCCAAACTTTGTTTCTTTTAAACCTAGAGAGTTCTTCTTGCATGGCAATAATCCAATCTTGATCAAGGATAGCTTTATCAATCTTCTTGGGTTCTATAATAGAAATAAAGGTTACATAAAGACATATGTTAGCCATACTTCTTCTCATCTGAACACCTACACAAGGATCACCAATTATTTGATCGATGGGATGATTTTGAGTCTATCTTTGAGCTGGTAGTTGAGGATTTGGATCAAATGAAGATTCAGCAGCCTTTTCAGGATTTAAGGAGGGTAGTTTAGTGTGTCGTTCTTCATTTCCTCTAATAGTTTCAGGAGGTGGTCCTGAAGGAATTTCATTTCCTATAGAGGAAGATGCTTGGTTATTCACTGAAGAATTACCAATTGAAGGACTGGATGGAGGAATCTGATTTAATGGAGTAACATTCATCCCTGATACTAAATTGTTGCTATTCAGCGATGTGGGGATAAGAACAGGACCATCTCATCATCATCATCATCATCAGTATTTTCAGTGATAGAAGGTGTACTGAAATAAGATTCAGGTTCTCCATAATGAGATTTCATCTAGCTATTCAGTTCTTCTTCTTCTTCAGGGATGGGAATAGAACTTGAAGGACGAGATTCATCAAAGTTGACGTTGAAAGTTTCTTCTACATGTTGTCTTCATTTATTGAAGACTCTGAATACCTTGGAATAGAGGAGTACCCAAGAAATATGCCATCATCAGCCTTGGGATCGAATTTTCCTAAATGATCTCTGTCATTCAGGATGTACAATTGCATCCGAAGATATGAAAATGTTTTATTGATGGGGTTTTCTCATGAAATAATTCATAAGCAGTTTTCTTGAGTCTTTTCACAATCAGAGATAGATTCTGAGTGTAGCAGGCAATATTAACTGCTTCAGCCCAGAATTGAGTTGCAAGATGAGATTCATTAAGCATTGAGCGAGCGACTTCGATAATAGTTCGGTTTCTTCTTTCAGTAGCACCATTTTCCAGAGGGGTCCTTACTGAAGAAAAATTATGAGGAATGCCTTTTTCTTAAAAGAAATTTACCAGTCTATTGTTCTTGAATTCAGTACCATGATCACTTCTTATTGAACGAACTGGAACATTGTTCAGCAACTCAATCTTCTTAATGAGGGAGATTATTTCATCAGGGGTGTCATTCATAGATCGTAGGAAGAACACCCATGTATATCTAGAATATTCATCTACAATTACAAGAGTATACTTCTTTCCTGATATGGATTAAACGTTGACTGGTCCAAAGAGATCCATATAGAGTAGATGAAAAGGAGTTGTTATTGAGGATACTTGCTTAGATCTGAAAGTGGCCCTTGTTAGCTTACCATTTTCACACGTTGAGCAAAGAGATTCCTTTGCAAAGCCATGTTTAGGTAGACCTATGACAAGTTCCTTTCTTCATAAGTCGTTTATCATTTTGCAGTTAAGGTGAGAGAGTCTCTTATGCCAAATCCAGTTGACATTAGAGGAGGCTATTGGTAGAAAGCATACACTGTCAAAGTGCGTGCCGTCCATATTAATGACATATACATTTTCTTATCTTTTTCCTTTTAAAGCAAGCATTTCAGTTTTTGTCAGTGACCGCATACCTGTTATTTGTGAACAAAACGTTAAAGTCTTTATCACAAAGTTGACTAACGCTAAATAAATTGTGCTTTAGCACTTCAACATATGCAACTCGAGAGAAGGAAGATGCTCCATTGGATAGAATGCCATAACCTCTGGTGTAACCTTTGCCATTTCCACCAAAAGTCACTGATGGACCATTTTCCTCTTTATATTCAGTGAGTAGAGATTTTCTGCCAGTAATGTGCCTTGAGCATCCGCTATCTAGATACCAGATTCCTTTAGCACTCTACAAAAAATAAGAGGATCAATTTTTCATAGGTACCCATATCACTATGGGTCCTGCATTGTTAGTAGATCTATCAGAAGAAATATATGAGGTACTAGCTGAAACTTTATCCTTTATGGTATGTTCTAACTTAGTTGTTTTACCAACTTTGATAGTTTTACCCTTCACTGATTTCGCAGCTTGAGCTATTTTCTTTCCATGGGATAATTTTTCAGCATTACTAGCATTTGGAAAGTTACTAGCAATGTGGGTAGTCTCACCACAGTGATAGCACTTCCTATATTTAAAAATAGGTTTAGAAATGGAAGCATGCTGAGTGAAAGTCATATTTTCAGGATAGGGTCCAATAATACCTTTTTCCATAGATTTGGGAGGACCCACTGGTTTCTCAGGCTTAGATGGAGTCAAGTCAATCTTAATCCGAGGAGTTGGTCTCTGAGAGAAATCAACGACCTTCTTCTTGGATTTAGATGGTTGACTTGCTGAAGGGAAGGAAGAGTTTTTCTTCAGCGAAAGGAGTTTCTTGTTCTTGGGAACTTGATTAATGAACTTATCTTTAGTTACTTTCTCTGAGTTTTAATGAATGGGTTCAGAAGGTCTTGTCTCTGAGGTAGAGTCATTCTGAGACGAAGGGTCAGGGATAAAAGAAACAAACATTCCAAGTTTCCGCATGGAACGGTCAGTGTCAGTTTCTTCTTGGTCATAAGAGTATCCAAGACCACTCTTGACCTTGGCAGGGATCTGAGCATTTATGATCTCATTTATCTTATCAGAAGATTTACACCGTCCTTCAATGGTAGTTTTCTCAGCTTTAAGATCAGCGATGGCTTTTTCGCGCTCAGTGATAGCTTGTTGTGTTTCAATACTTATTGTCTGATTTACAAAGATTTGGTCCTTAAGATCTTCTTCGATCTTAGTAAGTTGTTTGATTTTCAGATGGCAATTCATTAGTTGTTCAGATAGATCAGTGTTAATTTGTTCAGCTTTAATCTTGCCATATTAGAGTCGAGAGCCGACACGCTATCAATTTCAGGTATTGAGGAGTTAGTGGGAATGAATACCTGTGTTGATAGAGATTCTGAAGAAGATGTGTCAGATGCCTCTTCAACTTCTCCAATTCTGGCCATGAGACATATGAAGGTTACGTCTTCTTCATCTGATTCAGATTCATCAGTGGTATTTGCCCATTCGTCTTCCTGATCCCAATCTACCTCTTCAGCAACAAGGCCTTTACTTTTTTGCTGGTTATTTCTCAGATACTGATATTTCTCTTTTAACTTAGAATTTTTTTTAGATTTATCAAAGATTTGAGAGGTTGTTGGTGCAACAACTTTCTTGGATCTACACTCACTTGCAAAGTGACCTTTGCGTTGACAATTAAAACAGATTGCTGAGGCTTTTTCAACAGGAAGAGTCTTTGAATTATCAGATTCAGTGATAGCCTTTGTTTTTCTAAAATTACTTTTTCTAGCGAATCTTCTAAAGTTATTTGTGAGAAGGGCCAGAGAGTCATCAAACTCAGAGATGTCAGCATCAGTGAGTTCTTCTTAGTCAGCATGATCTAACTCAGTGATAGAGGAGATAGTAGAAGAAATATGTTTTGAAGGTTGTACCTCTGAAATCACGAGTGCCAAAGAAGTACTTTTGGTACCTTTGATGTCCTTTAAGAGGTTTCTTTTTAAAGCATGAGATTGCTCTTCATTAAGCAGCATCCCATACAAAGAACTTAAGGACAAAGTTTCAAGGTTCCTTGACAATGTAAGGCATGTAGTATACACTGGACATTGTTCAGGTAGTGCCTCCATGAATTTTGTCAGTATTTCATCATTTGAGTACTCTTTGTCAACAATTTATATGTCAATCAAGAGATAGTTAAATCTTTGGTGAATTTGAGAGAGTGTTTCATTTTTCCGAAACGTAAAGCTTTCATATTGTCTTACCAAATTAATGCTACAAGTTATCTAAACTTCATCTGTTCCTTCATATTGAATATAGAGAGTATCCCACATGGTTTTAGACGTTCTCATTTTCATCACAGAGTGATAAACTTCATTTGGAAGAGACATGGCAATTATAGATCTAGCCTGTGCATCAATAACTAGTTCTCTTTTGTGTTCATCACTCCATTGAATTGGAGTTTTGACAATTCGTCTTTCAGGAATAGCTGGAGAGGTAGCAGTGGCAGGTACTGCATGAGCCAGGACTGTAGGAACAAATGGTCCATTCTCTAGATAACAGGGGATCTTAGGATCTGACTCTTCTAGGAATAGAGTCATTCTATCTTTCCATAGAGGGAAATTATCATAGCTAAATCTCGGAGGTTTAGCTAAAGATCCATTATCTATGTAGTTGGTGTTTGTGTTAGCCATTTTAAAATAACTTGATAAAAAGTTTTTTAAAGATTAGTAAGCAATAGACACTGATATGATACCACTTGTTTGTAGAAAGGGGGGGGGGGTTGAATACAAACACACCTTTATAGTTACAAGCGGAATAAGAATAAGTTACTAAATTATTCTATTGTTACTTAAGAAAACACTAAGTTGATGCACAAGGAAAGAAAGAAATGCAATAAAGGTTTTGAGAGAGGAAGTAGCGTACATACAGATGGAAACAGGTTTTCCATCTATTTATACCCGTTTGCATTTAATGCAAAACAAAAGGTATATGCTAAGTGTCAAACATGTGAGGAATGTTTGTCCTTTGGTTATTAGGATGGCCATACTTTTAGCCACCTATGAACAGTACCAAATCAGATTTGATGGGGACATAAGGGACAATCCGTACGTCCTTTTCTCACAAGGTCTTGAGGTTTTGACTTTTGTGCATCGAGGATAAGATCAACAATAATCTTGCCGAAGGTCTCACTTGATCTCTGAACCAGTGACTTCAAGGATGAAGTCACCAACGTATCCCTGAGTCCTTGCAAGATTTCACACTTCAAATTAGATGAGCTTTGCTATCACTGAACCGCTTCAGATCACTAGCTGTTCATCTCTATCTTCAGCTTGGTCTTCGACTGTTACTGAATGGACTTGTGGTGTGAGTGTTATTCTTCAGATCTTTAGAGATGAAGTCAATGTTCTTGATCTTCAGCGATCGCCGAGTTAGTATCAGCGTATGCTATCGCTGAATATGAATAGTGACTTATCCATGGAACTTTCACTAAGTATAAACCAGAATCATATTCAAATCATTATAAAGATTTTGGATCAACAATGGGGACCTCTGTTCTTTAGGAGGAACAAAGATAAGAGGTTTTCCATCTGTTCATTAGGAGGAACAAAGAGAAGGGGTATTCCATTTGGAAGTCGTTTAACTTCTGGTCCTGTTGCCCGTACTTCATATGGTTCATTTGTGTGTAAGAAGGAAGCATTGTTATTCTTGATACATGATTTAATCAAAACATAAGTAGTAGACATACGATTCTCAAATTTACTGAGTAATTTATTTGACATGTCAAAGAAATCATCATAAAGTTGACCATCGTTTTCCAGAGGATAGACATCAATCTGATCATTGTCTTTTTCTTGAATTAGATTTAAATCAACAAATGAACAGGGAGTTATCTCTGGATAGTTTTCAGAAGGTAAAGTTTTTCGTTTTGTTCCTTTTGTAAATAGAGGGATTTTTGTTCTGCACTTGCAGACTCATCCAGAGTTTGAAGAATATCATGTTGAAATTTAAGTCTTAGTTCGTCTTCTGCATTTTTGGGTATGAACTCATCAGCATCTGGATTTAAAGTTATTTGAGTGATTGAAACAAATGAAAAATGTCGTTCTTCTTCTGAATTTGAGTAAGATTCATTTGGCTCATTTTTTCAGAAGAGTACTTGATACTTTTATATTTGAGTTTCGAACTTGATGTCCATTCTCATATTTTGATCTTTTAAACAGTGATTGTTCATATAGGATAGGAAATACAGGGTTTTGTTCTTTGCCCACACAAAATACAGAATCTAAAGTAGATCTTTTCTTACAAGTATAAGGGTCCAGATCCTCAAACACAAGGCCTGTTTTCCCGACTTGTGTATTTATTTGTTCATGCACCTTCTGAGCGTCTTGATAAAATTTAATCAAGAGCTCCTTCCTCTGAAGATCAATGTGCAGAAATTCCCTTTCCTTTTGAAAATAGTTTTTGAGTGCTATAGAATTTAATTTGTCACTTTCTTTAGCCTTAATTTCTTTGTCCTTGACCATCAAAAGCTTTTTAAGCTCATTTATTTGTTCTTTTAAATTACTTTCTGTGGAATCTTCGAGTTTTGACATCTTTTGATTTTCTTCAGAAATTTCTTGTGTTTTTTCTATGAGAATGTCCATTTCTCGTTTAAAAATATTTCTCTCCCTATGTATCAAAGTAAAGGTTTTTTCAAGATCTCTTCGTATATTTTTCTCATGCAGAAGCTTTTGTTTCATATTTTCAAAATCAAAAGTTAAGTTTAAAATAGTTTTCTCAAGTTCAGAAGATTCAGAGGATTCAGAGGTAGTGCAAACAGGGGTTTCAGATGGTTGATCATCTGTATCGCTTGTCATGGCCATTCCACAGAACATGGCCTCCGCATCGCTTGATTGATCAGAGAGCGGTTTTCATGTTCAACATATTTTGCTCTCTCATCTTTGTTTTACTTATACTTGTTCTTGTAGTAAGCTTTATCTTTGATGAGAGTGTTCTTGCATTCCTTTGAGTAATGACCAGATTTGCGACACCTGTAGCATACATCCTTCTTCTTCTTCTTCTTCATCATCTCTTCCTCCTTCTTCTCAGCTTCTGTCTTTTCAACTTTCAGAGCTTCCTGTCTTTGTGTGTAGACTGGAGTAGGGCGCTCACTTTTGTTGTCATATCGTCTGTTGTTCTGCAAGGAACGATTACCAAACTATCTGGTGAATTGTCTGGTAATAAGAACCAAGGACTCAGCAAAAGAATTAATTTCATCATCTTCTGATCCTGAAAGACCAACTTCTGTATTAGCTTCTGAGATTAATACCTTGTTCTTTCCTTTCTTCTCAGCATCTTTAGTTTTCCTCATTGACCCTCTGGATTCAGAGATCAAGGCCATTACTTCCTTTCTTCAACGCTACTTCCTTCTCATGAGTTTGTAGAGTAAAAAAGACATCATGTCAAGACCACTGTTTTAGATCTTCGTTAGCTTGTAATGACATGGACAAATTTGACCATTCAGGGTTCAGAAGTTTGAGGAGCAACACATTGTTATCTTGTTGTGACCTAAAGATGTCACATATTTTACATTGATTGATCAATGTGTTGAATCTATGGAATGTCTTCTGGAAAGGGCCTGAAAACTGTTGTATTTATTCAGCGCCTGAGCTCTTTTGTTTTTCTTCATCTTGGATCGTCCCTTAAGTTGGTTGATGAACTGATCCCATAGATCTTTAGCTGAAGCACACTGATCCAGAGATTGATAGATATCACTAGGAAGTGCCACAATGAGAAGTGTATTTGCCTTTTTGTCAACCTCAGTCTTCTTTTTGTCATCATCAGTCCAATTCCCTCTTTCTTTAGGAACCTGCCTTGCTGGAATTTTAGTAGTGGCACTTGCAGGTATCCTGGGAATAATGGAAACTGGAATAAAAGGACCATTCAGTATAGAGGCATATAGATTTAGATCTAGACCTTCAAGGAAGTTGATCATGCGAATTTTCCATTGAGAATATTCTTCCCTTATTAGAGTGGGAGGTTTTGTGAGAGAGCCGGAGCTATACATGGTATTCAGGTTAGGATTTGCCATGTTTCAGAAAAACAGAGTAGATGGATTTTAAAAGACAATAAAGGTTGAAGAATGATTTCTTTTAACTTGAACTTGGATGTATATGTCGATGAATACTGAAACTCAGATTTTGGCTAGAAGTACCACTGATTGTGAGAAAAATTGTGTAGAAACAACAAAAACTCGTAAAACAGGGTAGAATTGACCACAATAGCTTAAAATCGAGACACTTCTAATTGAGTGGGGATTTCTCCATACTGGATTAGATCAAATAATCAATAGATTGATTACATGGCTCTGATACCAACTATTGGAACCCAGATCCCCAAATACTCAAATACAGTTAATTAGAATACGAATGATAAGAGTATAAAGCGGAAGCAATTAATCAACAGTAAGAGAATTATAAGAGAATACGGAACAATACGAAGACCTATATGAAGAACACCAGTAATTTATATATCACTAAATATATCAATGATTACAATGATAAAATTACTCTCTCGTGTTCTCATTTCATCAATCGACGCTTACAACAGAGAATACTAGCTCTCTATATACTATTACATAGAGAAAGTCAACAAGCAAGCGTATTGTAAGTTGACCAGTCAGTTGTACTAGTAACAGATTCAGTTACCCACAGGAAGCATTACATGCCATGCCATTTAATCACATACTTGTCCATAAAGTAGAATCTAGAGGATGTCGAATCTTCTAGATTGACAATGTGGCTTCTGGACTATCATCTCTGAAGCGTTAATCTGCTGAAGTGCTTGCTTCTGGAGAGTTTAACTTGTTCCTTCTTAACAAGTTCTGATTCACACTTCTAAGTTCTAACATCGAGAAAATCATTGGCTTCATTACTTGTCGGTGGTACATTCTTGGTGTCTTATTTCTTCGTTTTGAAGATTGGAGCTTCCATATAGTGCCTGAGACAACACTGATCTTTACGGTTTATAATAAGACAAGTGGGTGCTTAATAGTTTATACTCAATACATCCTCAAGTTACATATTGTATGTTAGTTCCCAATATTCAAAATATAGAAAGAATACATGAATATAGAAACAATATAGGAGAAATAAAGTCGGATGTAGTATTGATAACAACAGAATTACAAGTATATGTCTTTCAAGTACAGCGTGATCTTAGAATATTAGTTATTACAAACTAACAAACCTTCTATTTATATACAAGTAGAGATGCTAAACTAACTGAGGATTATATCACAGACAAATAGTATCTTTACAAGTGTGAAGGGCAAGTTGAGAGATACTTCTGAACTTCTTCAGAAGTTTTTCAGAACTTCTTCAGAATAACTTCAGAATCTTCAGAACTTCTAAAGTAGCCACTTCAGAAGTTATGCCTTATGCTTTCCTTTGCTTTTCTACTTCTGAGAACATTACTTCTGACTTTGATCTTCTGAGCTTTCCTTTATCTTTTCAGAACCAGTTCAAATGACCTGAACTGTATAGCTTCAGACCCCAGTCTCTTTTGAAGCAATTCTTGTATGCTTTGACAATCTCCCCTTTTTCTTTAAAATAACAAGTTATAGCCCCAGAAGTTGAGAATTTGTCTTACATCGTCCAAAACTAGCTTTCTGTACTTTAAAAGCTTTTCTATCCTGTTATGCATATCTTTTGCCAGCTTTTTGTATTCAGCCCATTCTTCATCATTGAGTTTATTTGATCTCCTCTTCATTCTTTTTACAAGTCTGTCTCTTATTGGCAGAAGAGTTCCATTACAACACTTGTGAATTTCTTCAAATCTGACAAAGATCATTCTTTCCTCTATCTTGCAAACAAACCCAGGGGGATGTACAATCAATGTTCCCTTTTTTAACTTTTCAATGTCTTGAAGTTAAAAATTAGGCTTGCTTAAATTTACTTTTATTTTATCAAGAACATAAGCCGCCTGAAAATCAGTCTTTGCAGCCCAGATGAACTCTCTGTAAATTCCTCCTTTCAAAATAGGAAACACTTTTCTGAACATGGAAATTAGATCATGAAAATGGTTCAATCAGCTTCTGTGAATGTACATATTTCTCCATTTGCTCTTTCCACAGTGAAGAAGGAATACTTGTATTTCATCTTGGACTTCATATCAGCATTAGTTACTTTCACAATTAGACTGTCTTTTCTTACCTCAGAAACAGGTAGCTTCAGTTTATACATGATATTGCAGTCTATATAGTTAAACCTTTGTTCATGCTCCATGAACATCTCTGGATGATAGTATTCAAGAAAAAGAATATAAGCATGTTCTTCAATCCTTTGTAATTGCAATCTCTCCAATTCAGAAATTTGACTTTCTTGGCCTTGTTCTTCTACAACAACACTTTCCTTTTTATTTGTTCCTTTCAGAATTGCTTTCAATGTTTTCAGAAATAGCAACTTCTGAAGGCTGAAAGACTTCAAACTCAATTACTTGTTCTTTTGCATGAATATGAAAGTCATAACAGTTACTCAACAGATAATCTGCATCTCTCATTGAATTTATCTGTTGATGCCCAGCAGGTATGCTTCTTCTTATAAGTTCTCTGAAATTTATCCTTTCTTTGATCAGATACAAAATTTCATCTTTCAGTTCTTTAGGACCAACAGTCCATTCTATACGTTTATTTCAGCATTTCAAAGTTGCAAATGAATACTTTGGGATGTCAAAAACAATAAATGTTCTTTTGCTTAAACCCTCTGCTTCGTAAAGAAAACCAAGTTCAGGTTTAGCAAAAACTGAAGAGATCCCTTCAAGACTCACTATAACTGGTTCCAATAAGTTCACTTTCTTTAAATCATGTTCCAAAGCAAGTTCGAAATCATGTTTTATGAGATTTCTGATATAGATTCCCAGTACTCTTCTTATTTCTTGTACTAATTCTGAATCTTCCCTTTTGACACAGAAGTTTAGAAGTGAAAGTTTGTCTCGCAGACTCAAGTTATAAAGATCAAATTGAGTAAACTCGGTTAAAGTACCATCTCTTCTTTCATCACCAAACCTGATGACACTTATATCTTCTTCAACTGATCTCTTGATACTTCTGAAATGCTTAACAATAGCAGAGTCATGCATATCTTGAATTCAATGCCTTTGATAAAAGGATCTAACTTCAGAAGCATATTCTTTATCCCATTTATCACTTATAAAGCTCTCTAGAGTTGCAAACTTCAAACTCTTCTTATACAAATAAACATCTGTGTCTTCAGGAAAAATAGTGACAACATGTTCAAGTTCATCAAAGATTGTGTCTTTTGTAAACACTTGATCAATGATTGGTTCTTCAAAAAGTGGTAAAGTGAATCTGGGAATCTGAATGCACTCTTTGTATTTAACTTCAATTTCACCAACATAAGTCATTAAAATTTCATCAGAAAATCCATCACTCATATGACATAGATCAACTATTACATATGCATAATCGCTTTGTTGATTATAAAAATCTCTGAATATAGACAGCCTTTCATCCAAAAATCTACACTCCAGATTCCTTGGTAAATTCAGAAATACATACTTCATAAGCATTTGTCTTACAAACCACCACATAATATTTAGAAGTTCTTCATATTCTCTTCTATCAATCACAAGAGGTCTCCACACAACTATATCCCTTATTTCATTCACTTCTTCTTCATCATCAAACATAATGACATTTGATATGTCACCTGGTTCTCCAATGTCTTCTTCAAAAGCTAAGTACTCATTAAGCATTTCTTCATTTGAATCAGGAATGATGTCTGTATCATCTGTATCAGCATTATCTTTTGAATTAATAGATAATTTTTCAGTTTCATACCCTTCATCTAATTCTTCAGAAATTGTCTTATCTACACCAGTCTCTTCAGAAATCACTGTTAGAACCCAGATATCAAAGATGAACGATGAATTGAATAAAGAACACAAAATTTGGAGCACTTAAGTCGGATGTAGTATTGATATTCAAAGATTACAGATATGTCAATTACAGTACAAGTTTATATCTAAAACTTCTAACTTTACAAAGGTTTAACTAACTTATATTTATACACATAATAGAAAGACTAAAGTAACTACAATAACATGACACACACAGTTCATAAAAGGTTATGAACTGTCTTCAGAAACAAACTTCAGAAGTTCTTCTGAGCTCCTTCAGAACTTCTTCAGAACTTTAGTCAAACCTTCAGAACTTATGAAGTACCCATTTTAGATGTCTTTTGTCTTCAAGCTAAGTGTTTTGAGGCTATTTTCTGTGCTCTTTCAATCTCCCCCCTAGCTTCAAAAATTTAAATCATAACTCAGAAGTTCAAGATCTTTCTGACATCATTCAGAATAAGATTTATGTATTCCAGTAGTGACTCAATCCTTCTAAGCATGTCTTTGACAAGCTTTCTGTATGTTTGCCATTCTTCATCAATCAAGCTTCTTTGTCTTTTATTCTTCCTCCTTTCCAATCTATCTCTTATTGCCATTAGAGTTCCATTGCAACACTTATGCATCTCTTCAAATCTAATAAACAGTAGCTGCTCAAAGCATTTGCACACAAAACCTGGAGGCTTAACTACAAGAGTACTATGCTTCAGATTTTCAATATTAGGTAAGCTAAAGTTGGGACTGCTGAAGTGCACCTTTCCTTTATCAAGCACATAAGCTACTTGAAAATCTGTTTTCGCAGCCCATATGAACTCTCTGTATAATCCATCTCTTAGAATTGGAAAAGACTTTCTGAACTTTGCAATTGTATCATGAAATGGATACAAACTCTTATAAACTCTTATCAGATCTCTAAGATAGACATTCTGAAAATCAGCTTCTGAGAAAGTAGAGATCTTACCATTCTTTCTTTCTACTGTGAAATAGGCATAGCTGTAATTTTTTCTTGTCTTTATGTCAGCTGTGACAACTTTTACAATTGGACTTTCTCTTCTTGCTTCACTTACAGTGATCTTGATCTTTCTGATTATGTCTGAATACCACTGCTTCCACCCATGAGACTTTTTAATCCAACAATCAATGTAATTTAATCTTTATTCGTATTCCATGAACATTTCTGGATGAAAATATTCAAGGATCAGAGTAAAAGCATTTTCTTCAATCCTTTGATCTTGTAATTGTTCAGCTTCAGAAACTTGAGCAACAGGAGCATTTCCTTCTGGATCATTCTCAGAAACTTTTTCTTTTCCCTTTTCTGTTTCATTTAAACTAGCTTCTGGACTTCCTATCTTCTGAGAAAGCTTTAAAATATCTTCAATATCTTGCTTCTTAGTATGAATGTGAAAATCATACACATTGCTCAAAATATAATCAGCTCCTCTGATAGTATTCACTATTGTGTGCCCAACTAGATAACTCTTTCTTATGCAGTCTCTAAAATTAATTCTTTCTTTGATCAAATACATTATTTCTTCTTTTATATTAGAAGAAACAATGAACCATTCAGCATACTTCATCAACCAATTCAAAGTAGAAGTTGAATACTTTGGTATGTCAGACACAATGAAAGATCTTTTATTTAATCCCCCTGTTTCATACAGGAAACCAATTTCTGGATTTGTAAACACTTTTGTTAGCCCAGTCTTTCAATGTTCACTGGTCCCAAAAGATTTACTTTAGGCAGTCTGTATTCCAAAGCAAGTTGAAAATCATGCTTGATGAGATTTCTGATATATAAACCCAAAATTCTTCTAACATCTGAGACAAGTTCTGATTCTTCTTTCTTTACACAATAACTCAGAATAGCAAGTTTATCCTGTAGTCTTAACTTGTAAAAAATAAATAGAGTGAACTCTGTTAAAGTATCATCTCTTCATTCAGCTCCGAACTTTACAATGAATATAACATTCTCAATTGTTTTAGTCAGGCACCTGATCTTTTTAATCAAAGTGGAATCATGCATTTCTTGAATTCCATGCTCTTGCACAAAAAATCTTACCTTTGAGATATGATCTTCAGATCATTCATCATTTACAAAGTCTTCTAAAGTTGCAAACTTCAAACTCTTCATGTAAATCCCATTATAAGCATCTTCTGGAAAAATGATCTGACTTCCTCCAGAACTGTCAAACAAAGTTTCTGCTTCATACACTTTATCAACAACTGGTTCTTCAAGAGCTGGAAAACTAATTGCAGGAATAGGAATGCACTTTCTGAATCTGACTTCTATCTGTTCTGAACAAGTCATCAGGATTTCATCTGAAATTTCAACACTATGCATATGACACATATCTATTTCTATATAGAAATATTCACTCTTTTGATTCGGAAAATCTTTAAAAATAAGCAATCTTTCATCCAAGAATCTACACTCCAGATTCTTTGGACTCTTCAGAAATATATGCACCCAACAAAACTTACTTATCAAACTCCATAAAATTTCAATTATTTCATCATCATTCACTCTATCCATAACTTGAGGATTCTAGATCACTAAATCTCGAATTTCATTAACTTATTATTCCTCTTCAAACAAAATTCCATCTGAAAAATCACCAGGTTCACCAAAAACTTCTTCTATGGCAAAATATTCATATAGCATTTCTTCATTTGAATCTGGCAATATATCTGTATTGTCTATACCAAAATTGTCTTCAGAATGCATAGAAAGCTTATTTGTTTCATAACCTTCATCTTCAGAAGTAACTACACGTTCAGAAATATCTCAGAAACACCTTGATCACTAACTGGATTACCTTCAGACATAGGCGATTCTTTAATAACTTCAGAAGTATCATCTTTCTGAGTAGCTTCCAAGACTTCTTGAGGTTCAGAAGTAGAGTCTTTTAACATCATTAGAGTTTCATTCTGTGACTCAGATACTTTCCTCCTTTTCTCCCCCTCATGAGGATCAAAAACCTGATCATCATGTTTTCTTTTTAAAGTATCTGCCTGTGGTCTTGACTCCAAAGTAGTAATCCTTTGATCTAAATGAGATTGAGCAGTCTGAATATCTGTCAACTTCTGCATGAGCTGCTGAATGTCATCTTAAGTGGCCAGATTAGAGAGATATGGTTGAGGTGAAACCATAGATTTACTCATTTCAGAAACAGGAGAAATAACGTCTGAAAAAGATTCCTTGATTACAGTTTGGAAGCTTTTGAAGTCATTTGAAGTGGATTGTTTAAGAGCAGCCAATTTCTCCTGTTTTTCCATCCTATCCTCCATCTCCTTGTTGGAAGATTCAGATAAGTCCTTTATATGCTTATGAATCTTTTCAAATTCACAAGTACAAAAAGTCTTAAACTCTGAAAAAAGATGTGTGCTGGTGTGAAAAAATTCCACATCTAGTGGTTCATTTGGCTCAAAGTTGAGTGGACTCTCAGACTCAATGTGCACATGACAGTTGAGGAGGACATATATCCTTCTTTTTCAACAATGGGTTTCTCCAAGTGGGGACCCATTGGTAGATAAACTGCTTGCCCCATATGTGTTGATGAAACACCCTTCTGTTGAGAGATGAGTGAGTGGTCAGGGGGTTAACAAGAGTTACCATGGGCTCACTGGATTTTTCAATATTGCCCACCAAAGATTGTGAGGCAATAGATTGTGTGGCTGCCTGGCTAGTAACAGGTGATTCACAGGTTTGCTTTTCTTTTACATGTGTT
The DNA here is from genome assembly GCA_036898165.1 of Silybum marianum. Lineage (NCBI taxonomy): Eukaryota > Viridiplantae > Streptophyta > Magnoliopsida > Asterales > Asteraceae > Silybum > Silybum marianum. The sequence goes on from CM072541.1 coordinate 10,448,725, forward strand.
CTCCTCTCTTTATTTCTTTTACTCACATAACTAACCAAGCTCTCATTTACATTTTGCCTCACTTCACGTTGTGGTTGTTCCCCACCATGAACTCCCTCCCCTCTCTCTTGAACTGATCTAGACCCCTCACTTTGCACACCTCTTGGATTACAATCAGGGGAAGGAATTACAAGTTTAGGTAATCCTATTGATTCACAATACTCATTCAACCATTGGTTCCTAAGATTGATATAAGCTAGTAACTCTGGGAACAGAGGAACTGCAGTAGGAAAGGGTTCCTTAGCAAGAGATGGCCTCAAGCAATCCATGGTGAACAATGGTAGAAATAAATCATTTTCTAGTCTGGGAATGGATTCAACTGACCTCATAGCTCCTTTGATGAAGATTTGAAAGAACCTATGATATGGGATGTAAGGATATTTTCTCTTCTTTGAAATAGCAGCCTGAATGTCTTAAAAAATTAAAGTTGCATAGTCATACCTTTTATTGAAAGCTATACCATGAAATATGATCCTCATATTCGCAGAAGTTTGATCCAAACTTGAATGCTTTCCAGAGACACAGGTATTAAGAAATGTGAATAAAACATACCAAATTGTAGGTAAGGACTTTCTTCTGAAAGAACTTAAGGCAGTCAGATTTTGAGAATAACCCAACTTCAAGAAATCAGCACATAGTTCAGAATTGTAAGGAATATCATCAAATGTGTCTTGGTCATTAACCACGATTGGTTTTGGAAGATTCAAAATACTTCTGAGATTTGAAACCACTATATTGAAGCAATAACCATGTACAAAAGAAGTAATGCTATTGGATTCTGTGTCAACTACAGCATAATACCACCATTGTTGTAGATATTCTTCTAGAACCTGAAAATGCCTAGTCATGGTTGTTTTAAAAGGATGCTTTTTTAATAACTCTATGAGTATTTGTTGATCATTGGTGAACTATTCAGACCTCAAGTTCAGAGCAGCATTGTTTTTATAAATCGCCTTACGAGCATTAATAGGAATGGATTGTTTGGAAAGATCAGGACGATAATCAGCAGAATCAGAAGCAGCAGCAACAGCGTTCGAACTTTCCGTTCGAGAAGAAGACTCAGAATTAAGTTCAATCGGCTCCATTTGATTTCCCCTAATAGCAGGACTAGGGTTAGGGTTTGGATTTGAAGGTCCAACGGCATCAATCGCAGTTGTGACAGTGCCTTCTATCACTGAAGTTGTGTTCAAAGGAACTTCAATCGATCCAACAGTCATAGTGTGATGCACAACTTTGAATGATCGTGTGATTGATGAATCAGCAGAGTTGCTAAACGAAGAATTAGCAGAAACAATGGGTTGATCAGTGTTGGATTGAGACATGATGGACAAAATATCAGCTTCTGAGATTTGCGGATTTTCAAAAATTGTAGAAATTAAGTTTCGGAGGGAAAAATCTGAGAAAAGTTATCAAGACGATGAAGTCATGGAGTTGATACGAGTGATTAGGATGTGGCAGATAGATGTAGGACATGTGGCGAAGAAGTAGGTTAAAAGTAATGACCATTAGACATGTAATATGGATTAATGAACCGTTTAGTAAGTAGCCAATGAGAAAATAACACGTGTGCTACGCGCGAAGTCTAAAAGCCTTCTGAATTGAGAGTTCAGAACTTCTGAAAAAAAAAATCAGAAGTTAAGTTCAGAAGTTCAAAAGTTCTGAGAAACAATTCAGAATTAATGAAATGAAGTACAAAAGTTCAGAAATGTCCTTAGAATATGAATGAAAATCATTTAGAACTACATATTTCTGAAATCTGAAAACATTTTGAAGATTCATAAATAGTTTGAAGAAGTGAAAGTGAGTATCAAGAAAAGTTTGTCCATACTTTTAATGATTATCTCTTCAGAAATATTTCAAAGAAGAAACATATATCAAAAAAAATTAAAATGCATAATTTGGATTTTATCCAAGCTTTCAGAAGTGCAATCCAGAGAATGTAATCACCTGTTAAAAACTCCCCCTTGAAACAAGAGTAAAGAAACATAAACCTTTAAGCTCCCCCTTGAAAATGGCTACATAGAAATGTAATTAAAAGGTATTACGAACAATTTAGTAATAAGAAATCTGGACTTCTGAATAAAAAGATAGAAACTTCTGAAAGGAAAAAAAATTTCTTCAGAAATTCTGAAGTATAAAATTCAGAAGTGGAAGAAAATAAGTTGAGAAGTGAATTCTTATTACTTAGGTGTAAGTAATATACGTATGAAGTTAAGTTCATCATAACAAGTTTGCTTACCAAAAATGTAAATCTTTTCTCATCAAGAGGTTTGGTAAATAAATCAGCTAACTGGTGATCAGTTTGAACAAAAAACATTTCTATGTTGCCCTTTTCAACATGATCCTTTTACAGTCACATGATCCTTTCTATATCTTGCATCAATGTGTTTAGTCTTGGAATGTTGGACAGGATTGGCTGTTATGGCTATAGCACTTTTAGAGTCACAATATAAAGGAATCTTCTTGAAAGTTTAGCCATAATCTTTAAGCTGAATTTGCATCCATATGACTTGTGAGCAACATATTGCAGCAACTATATATTCAGCTTCCGCAGTAGAGGTTGAAACACAATTTTGCTTCTTTGAAGACCAACTCACAAGCCTATCACCTAGAAATTGACATGAGCCTGATGTACTCTTTCTATCCAATTTGCAACCACCATGATCTGCATCTGTAAATGATGTTAGCTCAAAACCAGAATCCTTTGGATACCAAAGTCCCAATGAAGCAGAACCTTTTAGACATCTAAGGATTCTTTTAGCAGCTAGAAGATGAGATTCTTTAGGATTAGCTTGATATCTAGCACGAATACATGTAGCAAACATTATATCTGGTCTACTAGCTGTTAAGTAAAGCAAAGATCCAATGATCCCTCTATATTTCTTTTGATCAACAAATTTACCAGATAAATCTGGTTCAAGTTTAGTGGTAGTGGCCATTGCAGTTTGAATAGTAGAACAATCAGATATGTCAAACTTTTTAAGTAAGTCAGACACATACTTAGATTGATTTATGAATATTCCAGTGGGAAGTTGTTTTACTTGAAGAACAAGAAAAAAAGTTAATTCTCCCATCATACTCATTTCAAATTCAGTTTGCATGATCTTTTCAAAAAATTTACAAAATTTTGGATTAGTAGAGGCAAATTTAATGTCATCTACATATATTTGAATAAGAATAATATCCTCACCTTCCTTTTTCAGAAATAAGGTAGTATCTATTGTACCCATTTTGAACTTGGAATTCAGAAGAAAAGTTTTGATTGTGTCATACCATGCTCTTGGTGCTTGTTTAAGTCCATACAATGCTTTATCCAATATGTAAACATGATTTGGAAATTTTTTGCTCACAAAACCATCTGGTTGCTCAACATATACTTCTTCATGGAGAACACCATTCAGAAATGCACATTTCACATCCATCTGAAAACCCCTTCATGTTCTTATGAGCAACATAGGCTAGGAAAATTCTTATAGCTTCTAGTCTGGCAACTGGAGCTAATGTTTCATCATAATCTATGCCCTCCTGTTGACAGTAGCCTTTACCAACAAGTCTATCCTTGTTTCTTACAACTATCTCATGTTCATCTTTCTTATTTCTGAAAACCCACTTGGTGCCAATAATTGTTTTGCCCTGTGGTTTCGGAATTATTCTCCAGACTTTGTTTCTCTCAAATTGATTGACTTCATCTTGCATTGCTAAAACCCAGTCTGCATCCTGAAGAGCTTCATTAGGCTTTTTGGGTTCTATTGTGCTTAAGAAATTGACATACAAACATTCATTTGCAGTAGCTGATCTTGTTTGTACACCGTTTGAGACATCACCTATGACTTAATGTATTGGATGACATGAAGTCCATTTTGTAACACTTGGCAATGTATTGACAGATGAAACATTGGTAAGTGGTTCATAATAATCAGTAATTGTAGCTTCAGAATTTGGATTGTAAGCTGAGTGTAATTCTGAAGATTCTCTTTCAACAGAATCATTCTGAATTTGTTCAGAAGAATGAACTGTTGGTTCAGAAGTTAGTTGGGGTAGTTCAGAAGTTAGTTGAACATTATCAGAAGTAACTTGATCCGTTGTTGAGGTTGATATTGGAGGTTCAGAAAGATTTGACATTGATATGGCAGGTGGAACTAACTCTGGAGTTGCTCTTAGAAGTGATGGATTTTGATAATCTGCAGAGACATTAACAGAAATATCAAATAAATCTTGACAAAGTAAATCTAAATTAGCTTTTTGTAAAGAATTAGACTCAGATGATTTTTCAGAACTATTGGAGTCCGTGTACAATTGTTCAACAATTGAATTTTGCTTGAGTTCTGAACTGCTTTATTCAAAAGTCATTGTAGGTTCGTGAAATCTGATATTGGAAGTTTCAATGATTCTCTTTGAACTTTTAATCAGAACTCTGTATGCCTTTGATCTCTGTAAATATCCAACAAATATACCTGCTAATCCTGTAGGAGCAAATTTGTCAAGGTATTGAACATCATTAAGATGAAAACATTAAGATCCAATGATACCTCTATATTTCTTTTGATCAACTGGTTCACCAGATAAATCTGGTTCAAGTTTAGTGGCAGTTGGCATTGGAGTTTGAATACTAGAACAATCAGACATGTCAAACTTCTTAAGCAGGTTAGAAACATACTTAGATTGATTTATGAATATGCCAGTAGGAAGTTGTTTTACTTGAAGACCAAAAAAAATGTTAATTTTCCCATCATACTAATTTCAAATTCAGTTTGCATGATCTTTTCATAAAAATTTACAAATTTTGGATTTGTAGAAGCAAATATATATCATCTACGTATATTTGAATAAGAATCATATCCTCACCTTCCTTTTTCAAAAATAAGGTAGTATCTATTGTACCTCTTTTAATCTTGGAATTTAGAAGAAAAGTTGTGAGTGTGTCATACCATGCTCTTGGTGCTTGTTTAAGTCCATACAATGTTTTATCCAATATGTACACATGATTTGGAAATTCTTTGCTCACAAAACCTTCTGGTTGTTCAACATATACTTCTTCATGGAGAACTCCATTCAGAAATGCACATTTTACATCCATCTGAAAAACCTTCATTTTTTATGAGCAACATAGGCTAGGAAGATTCTGATGGCTTCTAGTCTGGCAACTAGAGCAAATGTTTCATCATAATCTATGCCCTCTTGTTAACAGTAGCCTTTAGCAACTAATCTAACTTTGTTCCTCACAATTATCCCATGTTCATCTTTCTTATTTCTGAAAACCCATTTGGTGCCAATAATTGATTTGCCTTGTGGTTTTGGAATTAGTCTCCAGACTTTGTTTCTCTCAAATTGGTTGAGTTCATCTTGCTTTTCTATAACCAAGTCTGTATCCTGAAGAGCTTCATTAGGAATTTTGGGTTCTATTGTGCTTAAGAAATTTACATAGAAACATTCATTTGCAGTAGTTGATCTTGTTTGTACACCTTTGGAGACACCACTTATGACCTGATGTATTCGATGACAAGAAGTCCATTTTGTAACACTTGGCGATGTATTGACAGATGTAACATTGATAAGAGGTTCATAATCATTAGTGATTGCAGCTTCAGAATCTGGATTGCAAGCTGAGTTTAATTCTGAAGCTTCTCCCTCAACAATATCATTCTGAATCTGTTCAGAAGAAGGAACTACTTGTTTAGAAGTTACTTGTTGACGTTCAGAAGTTGGTTGAACAGGTTCAGAAGTAACTTGATCTGTTGTTGAGATTGAGATTTGGGGTTCAGAAATATTTGACACTTATTGCAGGTTGAACAAACTCTGGAGTTGCTCTTAGAAGTGATGGATTTTGATAATCTGCAGAGACATTAACAGAAATATCAAATAAATCTTGACAAAGTAAATCTAAATTTGCTTCTTGTAATTTATCAGACTCAGAAGATTTTTCAGTAATAGTTGAGATAGTGTATAATTGTTCAACAATTGAATTAAGCTTGAGTTCTGAACTGCCTTGTTCGGAAGTCATTGTAGGTTCATGAAATCTGATGTTGGAAGTTTCAATGATTCTCTTTGATCCTTTTATCAGTACTCTGTATGCCTTTGATCTTTGTGAGTATCCAACAAATATACCAGCTAAACCTTTAGGAGAAAATTTGTCAAGATATTGAACATCATTTAGAAGAAAACATTTGCTTCCAAAAGTTTTGAAAAAATGAATTGATGGTTTTCTCTTTTTAATTATTTCATATGGGGTTTTCATAAATTTTCTGTTTAAAATAGTTCTGTTTTGAATAAAACATGCAGTAGCAACAGCTTCTGCCCAAAAAGATAGAGGAAGTTTAGAATAAGCAAACATAGTCCTGGCAGCTTCCACTAGAGTTCTATTTTTCCTTTCAACAACACCATTCTGGTGGGGAGTTCTGGCAGCGGAAAAATTATGAGATATTCCAACAGAATCCAAGAAGTTCTGAAGTGTAGAATTGGTAAATTATGTACCATTGTCACTTCTGATCTTTTGAACAGGAAGTTGAACAAGAACCTGTATTCTTTTCAGAAATGGAATTAGTATTTCAGAAGTATCAGATTTAAGTCTAAGAAATTCAACGCAAGTATATCTAGAATACTCATCAACGATAACAAGGATATACTTCTTTCCTCCCAAGCTTTGAGTCTTCATTGGTCCACACAAATCCATATGAATCATTTCAAGTGGAGCTGACATGAAGAGAGCATCTTGAGAAGATGAGAGCTTCTCTTAATTTTCCCAAGTTTACATGCTGAACATTGAGAAGACTTATCAAACTTTATCTTGGGTAAACCTCTGACTGACTTGTGTCTATCTAATTCAGATATCGATCTGAAATTCAGATGGGACATTCTTCTATGCCATAACCAGCTTACATCCTTCATTTGAGTAGACACATAACAGACCCCTGTGAGTTGACCATTTTCTGTGAAAGTGGCAGTATAGATGTCACCAATTGCCATTGTGACCTAATTAGACTATTTGTGGACTTTTTAGAAGGAATGGATTTTCTCTCTCTAGGAGGCGATTAGGGTTTATGGCATTTAGGTATCCACGGCTGCCTTTGCATCATCTTTGATCGAATATGTGCTTGAATGGGATTGTAATTGGTTTTGGATTCTTGTTGCTTGCTGATTGGTTGTTTTTTTTTTCTTGATTTCTTGATTGCTTGCTAGAGAGTGGAGGTTTTCTAATTGTTTATTTTATTCAATCGTGGGTCGGTGGCTGCCTTTCAAAGATTGTGGCTGATTTTGAAGGTGGGATCTTATTGGTTGTTAACCATATTGGGACGGTGGTGATATAACCAAGTTGGCATCTCCCTTTGATTTTTAACGGCTGTTAGGTTTTTCCAAGTAACCACCTGGCATCCTTCCAACGACGGCTATTTTTCTTTTTTTCCAAGCATTCCATAGTGGGTTGGTGGTGTTTTGTTTTTGACGGCTGCGTATCCAACGTCGGCTATTGTTGTTTGTGGTTCTTTAATTGCATATTCCAAGAAATCCACGTGACTTTCTTTCTCTCATTGGCTGTTGGTAATTTTTTGTACTCCATAACTGTTTCTTGGGTGGTGGACGTATTTCCTTGATCTTCGTATGGTTCTTACACCAGAACTAGGGTTTCAGCTTCTGGGTTTACCCGGAACTTCGTTGTTTACCCCAAGGTTTTGGGGATCTACGGGTGTTAGGGATCTACTGCCAGGTTTCGATTAGGGTTTGTTGTGGGATTTTATCACAGCGATTCTTGGTGTTCTTGATCGATTATTGGGATTTTAGGGAGACCGTGGGCGTCGTTTAGGGTTCGTAATCTTGTTTGCAACTTTGGTGCTGGTCGATCTCCTCCTCAGTCGATGTGAAGATGATTGATTTTGCGGAAGTGATCTTGGGAGGTTCGTCTCCTTTGGTCAACAGTGGTAGGGCTGATGTCATCAAAGCGCATGATGATGCCAACAACAATGCTAGGGCTGACGCAAACAAGGGACAACATGACTGTTGGTCCCAATAAGGGTCTACAAGAGTTCAATAAATAGTAAACAGTTTGTAGAAAGGGGGGGGGGGGTTGAATACAAACACACAGATTTTGGTTTTTAAATGAGTTTATATATCATAAACAAATTTACAGTTACAAGCGGAATAAGAACAAGTTTTAAAACCTATTCTATTGTAACTAAGAAACACTAAGTTTGATGCACAAGAGGAAGGAAGAAAGAAATAAAGAGGGTATAGGCTAGAAAGAAGCATGCATTAAGATGAAGAAGATATCTCCATCTTATTTATACCCGTTTCCATTTAATGCAAGACAAAAGGTATATGCCACGTGTCAAACTTAATAGGAAGCTTGTACTTGCTAATAAGACAGCCATGTTTTTAGCCGAATATGAACAGTACCATATCAGATATGATGGGGACATAAGAGACAAATCGTACGTCCTTTTCTGACAAGGTATTAGGTTTGACTTTTGTGCATTGAGGATAAGATCAATCTTTAATCTTGTAAAGGAAGCTTCATTTGATCGCTGATTCTGAATCTTCAAGGAGGAATCTTCAGTATCGCTGAGGCTTCACAAGACTTCACACTTTGATTAGATAATCGCTGAACCGCTTCAGTTCACTTAGCTGATTATCTCTTTCTTCAGCTAATGTCTTCGACTTTCGCTGAATGGTCTTCTGGTGTGATAGCTGATCTTCAGGACGTCAGAGATAAGCTTGTTTTTCCTTGATCTTCAGCGATCGCTGATGGTGATCAGCGTATGCTATCGTTGAATATTAACAGAAGCTTATACAATGGAATTTCACTAAGTAGACAAAAGGAATCATATTCAAATCACCGAGAGAAGTTATGATCAACAATCTCCCCCTATTTGATTATGATTAAGCAACATAGGAAAATTGCTTTAATAGACTAGTAAGGACTTAAGAAAAATTTGAATTAAATTTTCTAAGTACTAATCTTTATAATCTTTTTCAGCTAGTCTACTATCTGAATTGAGTTTCATTTATAAGGATATGAAAGCCCAATTTTTTATAAGTAAATAAGCATAAAGTACATTCAGTGATTAATTTTTCAAAGTGAAGGATCAGTGAGTAAGGGAGTTTGAAGAAAAATAGAACTCTCATGTTCACTGTCCCAATTACTCTTTTCAGGGATCTTTTCAATACATAGATGGAGTAAAGTACTTTGATTGAATTTCATTAATTATAATCTGAAGGAAATACAGAAAAATGAAATTACAATAATAATAGTAAAGTACTTGTACACTGAAGGAATTTAACAAAGGAAATAGAAATCTATAACTAATCAGAGATATTCTCGTTTCTTCTTTGTAACTCATTCTCATAAAGCGTCTTCTGTCGATTCATCAGAGGGGTATCTGACCAGCAGCGCCAAAGCATGACCTTTATGAGAGAGGCTGGGGCCCTGCGAATTTCTTGGTTTCTGAAGAGTCCTAAGAACCCTTCATTATCCAAGAATACAATACCAGGTTCAGGCAGTGAGATGATTTCATCTTCTTCATATCTTCGGTCTTGAGGGAGAGAGGTACAAAGCATTGAAATATCAGGGAGTTCAAGATGACCAAGAATGCTTTGATAATCAAATTTGGTTTCATGCTCATTCTTAAAACTTGAACCACCTTCAGCAGTTGATCTTTTCTTTTTTATTGGTTCAGGGAGAGGGGGAACTAGCACATGTTGTGACATTCTTTGCAGCAACTGATCCAGTACTCTTTCCACCACATCCTTGAATTTGGATTTGGAACCCTGAATGGCGTCTCTGGTTTCTAACCATTCAGTGTATCCATAAATCCTTAAGAACTTGGCTTCTTCTCTCTCAGTTCTGTTTGTCCTTGTCATTCTTACATATACCTTTGGACCACCTCTGTTGGAATGTCGCCCTTGGATAGTTGCATGAATGTTTTTGGCTTCAGATCTTCGAAATTTCAGTCTATCAGTGCACCAGTCAAGCTCTTTGTCTTTCTGCATTGTGGCTTTAGCGGACAGTGCACTTAGAATCTTCTGTTGAGCAAGGATTGGATCTACATTCAAATTTTCTTGTGCAAGTTCTCTCTGTACAAGAGCTTCAGCGACCCTTTCACTCTTTTTCAATTGTTCCTTGGCCGCCTTGTCTTTAGCAGATTCTTCCCTGAGTAATTTCCTTGCTAAAGCAAGATCATTCTCAGTTTGCTTTATTTCTTCATCCCTGATACGTTGTGCTTCCAATGCTTGTTCTCTCTCTTCGCTCGACAGAAAGTAGAATTCATCTACCATCCTTATTGGTACAACGTCAATGGGTTCAGCTTGAGGCACCCTTATTCTTCTTGCTTCAAATTCCCTAAGGAATTTTATTCGTTTTTCTTCTTCTTCAACCTCGCTTATGATTGGATTTTGAACTCGACGCCTGGGAATAAGGCCCTATTCTTCTTTAGAGTCAGTTTCTATTATGTACATAAACTGCTCTTAAGAGGAAGGTTCCTTCCATGAAGTAGAGTCCTTTGTGGGACCGGGATCACTGAGGGTAGGAGAGGAGGAAAAAGAATTGTCAGAGAGAGTTTTTGTAGGTGAAGGAGGTGTGGGGGTTTCAGAGAGAGGTGTTATATAAGGGATAAGAGGAAGAGATACCTCATTAGTGGTCTCCCTCTCAGATATTGGGACAGTGGCATCCAGATCTACCACTTTTTTTCCTTTGCCTGAGGGACCGGATTGTCCGTGAGAGGGATGTTGTCCGTCCCCCAAAGGCTCTTGATGAGCGACTCCAAACCTAGACATTCTGAAGTGATCTAAAGAACTTCCAATGTCATCGTCGTCTTCATCATCGTCCATTCCCCCATAATGAGGGATAGGATCTTCTTCTACTTCTTCTTCTTCTTCTTCTTCTTCTTCAACAGTCAATCCTTCAGGGAAGGAAGATTCCGGTCGCTGGATGTAAGGAGAAATCTTTTCTCCAGGGAACGTCCGGTTGTGCTCTGAAATGAGTTCATCTGCAAACTCTTTGGCACATCTCTCCCCCTCGATGTTATCAGGAGCTAGACAATGCACCATTAGAGTGCGAACATTGGTTTGAACGTCCTTGAGCTTCGTTTCATTCTCCTAAAGCGTAGTCCGATCAGCAGCAGTGAAGGAGGAATTTGCCTCAGAGATCTTGGTGAGCATCTGGATCATATCGGATTGAGTCTTTTGAATAGACTCAAGAACGTTCGCTTGAGCAACAACCTTCTGCTCCAAGCTGGACAGGGTCTGATGAAGGGCCCTGTTGTCTTCCTTCAGAGAGAAAACGTTAGTGATGAGGTTGCTGACGTTGGTCTTGATCGCTGGAGTCCCAACGATGCGTTTGAAGATGAGTTCAGCGGACGTCTGAAGGTTGTCCACCCTAGCCCTAGTGAGAGCACATTCCCTGACCAAATAGTCAACTGCAGGGAATGTAGGACTATGAAGGACTATGGGAGGAAGATTAGTGATGGGAGTGGGAAGCTTGGGAGCTGCCATCTCTGTCTTCACATCTTTGAGCCGTGCAGCACTGGGATGGCCCTGAGGAGACTTCCCCATATCATTGCTGATGGGAGGGTGCTGGTGGTCGTGGTTGTCGCTGTCGCTGAGGAGAAGAGAGGAGCGACACCTGATGATGACATAGACAAAGTAGCCAAAAACACATCTGGATTAGATGATGGATGAAAAAAATTATTTTTCTCCTTGAGAGTATCATGAGGTTTACTCTCAGGGACTACGTTTGCAGAGGTAGTGTCTTGAGGATCACTAACCAGTGTCTTAGAGTATCTGAGAGAGACACTCTGAGGTCCTTTAAAATTGGCCTTCCAAAACTGAGATTGCCTAAACAATATTGAGGTTTGGACTGCGTGCATTTCAGCATTATCAGGGATAGGGACAACTATCGCTGAGTCATGTGCTGAGGTGAGGACCAAAGAAGAGGAGATAGAAGAAGATAAGAAGGTTGTGAAAGTAGTACCTGATCCAGCTTCAGCAGAGCTGGCTATAACACCCTCAGTGACCGGAGTCCCTGAAGATGGAGGTAGTGCTGATGAAGCAACAACAGATGAAAAAACCGTTGAAGTGGTTGCGGCTGCAGTTGGTGTTGGTAGTACACCGAAATCAGAGAGGATGATCTTTTGAGAGACCAACTTCTTTGGCTTCTTTGATGCGATGGTCTTTTTATGACCATCAGATGGTTGTTTCCTCTTGGCAGCAGCAGCAGCCGTAGTGTCCGGGATGCTCGCTGTTGGGATGGGCAGCGAGGTAGACACTAAGAGAGGGGCTCCAATCACTTTCAGCATGTAGGACGTGAAAGGAGCATCACCTGGACGTTCATCAATGTCCAGGGACTTCTTCCCCACTACGGAGAAGGAGTAGTCACCGACCTTCGGGTATTCCTTCCTGAAGGCAACTTCCAAGATGGTTGCGAAGAAACGAGGGTAGGGATGACAGGGTGTCTGGTGGCAGCGTTGATGCGACTGACCATATCGCTGAAGATATAGTCAGCGTAGTTGAGTTTGTGACCGGTGTAGAGAGAGTAGGCAAGATCCTGAAAGTGCTTGCTCGCCTGGTCATGCGAGCCAATCTTTGACCCAAGGCATTGGATTACCTGGGTAAAGATATATTGCCAGCGAGCAGGCAATCTTTTCTTTTCTACCTTGGAGCCCACCATCTTCAGTGATGGATTTTCCCAGGCGTAACCGATGGAGTCGAAGAAGGTGTCTATCTGCATCTTGGTTGGTTCAGCGCCCCATTTTTCATTCTTGGTGCGGACAGGGAGACGAAGGGCTTTCCTCACGAACCCAGTAGTGAAGGAGAAATAGCCAAGATCTGGAATCTTGAAGCCTATTGCAGAGAGCACGTTACCCTTGTCCGTCATGAGCGTGGTACAGTGAGCCGTGTACAAAAGAGCTTGGAGATGAGAGGAGATGCCCACCGGGTTGTGGACAAAAGTGTACATCAGTGGGCACGCCTTGATGAAGGTAGCTCCTTCATTGAAGTGAGGGCGGTCAGCTTTAATGTCAACCAATGCAATGTAATTGCATGAATTGAAGATGGCTTTCTCCATTGGAAAGTGGCAGGTTGGTGCAGCGACCAGAGTGTTGTCTTCAGCAGTAGAGGTTGCAGCAGTCTTACTTGCAGAGGCCATTTCTGTAGGAAAAATGGGAACACCAAAGAGATAAATCATGGTTTTATACATGAATGTATAAACCAGAGTTTGGTATAAAGAATACCAAATGTAAGATTCAAAGAAACAAGTATTTTGATGAACAAGATCAAAATGCTTGTTATAAAAGCAATAAAATAGAAGATTATTTAGAAAAATGAGAAGATAAATAAAAATGGATAAACCTTTAAGAATAAAGTCTTATGTTCTAAGGAAAGAACTTAGATAGGGTTTTGAAAACAGAAAAAGTTTTTGAGTTTAATCCAGATTAATTTTATTTTCTTCCTAAAATATGTTTTTATTTCATTTTAGAAGATTTAAAGAGAAGAAAATGTGAAACAAGATGTTTCCAGTCTTAAGTAAAAGTTTAGATCAAACCTTAGGTGATTTCGAGAAGGAAAAATGCACAAGTGCGTGTTCTTGGTGTTCTTGGTGTTCTTGAGAAAACTTGAAGATTCGAAGGTTCTTTTGCCTTTTGGAGAGTTATGAAAGCGGAAGGAAGCAAGTAAGGCAAAAGAATTGCTTAAATAGCAAGAGGAGAGAGAAAGAAAGGAGTGCTAAACGACGGTTTTAGGTTTTTGAAAAAGAAATGATGACCTGGCGCACGTTCCACGAAAGGAGTTGGAATGGAAACGTCGCGGTCCGTCGTGTGTCAGAAAAAGGTCTGACGTGTCCTTTTCTTATTTTTAAAAGATTATAATGATAATTATCCATAAGGAAGGTTTATCATTACTAAATTTTAAAAAATCTTCATTACTGATAATAAAGGATTGTCAGTGATGAGAAAAGATATCAAAGAGTGATAAAGATTAGAAGATAATACCTGAGGAGATGACACAGATATCGCTGAATCAGAGTTCAGTGAATGGAGAGTTTGAAAGCTTTATTTGTACCCCTTGTTGTAAGTCACTGGATAAGAAATTTATTCAGCGTTCAACATACCAAGTTCGCTGATGAGTAGATTGAATCTAGTTTCATCAAGAGGCTTGGAGAAAAGATCAGCGAGCTGATATTCAGTGGGTACAAAATGAAAGCTCAACTTCACCATTCATCACATGATCTCTGATAAAGTGATATCGGATCTCAATGTGCTTGGTTTTGGAGTGAAGTACTGTTAGGTCTATTATTATTATTGTGACAAAATAAGGAAATGATATGCTTTATTGTAAAAGGAAGTTTATAATTCCTTTAACTCTTGTTTCCTTAATTAGACTAGACCTAGCAATATAAATACATGCTTAGGGTTTTACTTTAGATGAGTCGATTCATATATTAATTTAGAGAGAGAGCAGAAACCGTGAATCATATTGTAATCGACATATACACTTTCAAGAGATATATGACTACGTAAGTTTTTTAAATCATTGTTCGTGTCATATTACTTTCATATTAACTGTTTATCGTCATTGTGCTTGTTATAATGGGATCAACAAGTGGTATCAGAGCCTGAGATCACGAGTTTTTACGATTTTCTGAGCAAACCACGAAACAGAAGGTAAAATATTTTTCTGCTGTTCATTGTTTTTTGTCGAGTCATACAGTGCCAAGCTTTACCCGATAAAACGTCTTATTTTTTTTTATCGACTAACACATATCTGCTCAATGAATTTTTCTCGATCATCATATCAGTTTCTGTGTGTTATTCTCGATTAGGTATATCTGTGTTCTTTTCGATTTAAATTTTTTCTCGACTTATTATTTTTTTATCGGATATCCCTTCTGTTGATTGACTTTTTATCGATACAAACTGCTTAAATCTTGAATTTTTATCGACTCCTCTATAAAATAGTTAATTCTGTTTAGTTAAAACTACTTTAGTTTATTTTATTTACTTTTGAATATTTTTACATAAGAAAACTCAGGAACTTGTGACTCCTGCAGCTTTTCTTACTAAAGATTTCCTTAGTAAAAATCATAAACTCTCGTAAATTTGATATTTTCTGTGATTGAACAAATAAGAAACTCGAAAACCCAGACAGTCTTGTCCATAAAAAGACAAGTTCTTTTTAGTCAAGAACACTGTGTTTTTGTTTTCTGGTTTTTCAATAAACAGAAAACTCAGAATTAATAATTTTTATCGAGTTCTATTGAATCGAGAAAATTTTTTTATCGAGTAAGTCAGTATTCGATAAAACTCTTTAAATCAATCTGTTTCTCGAGTCTTGGTCACTCGACAATTTTTTTTTATAAATATATCAAGTCCCACTCAATTCGATAACAATTTTTATCGAGTCTTGTTCACTCGATAACAAGTTTTATCGCGTCTTGTTCACTCGATAACAAGTTTTATCGCGTCTTGTTCACTCGATAACAATTTTTATCGCGTCTTATTCACTCGATAACAATTATTATCGATCCTTAGTCATCCGACAACAATTTTCATCGAGCACTTCACGCCCGATAAAATCCTTAAATCGATTTTCTTTAGTCACTCGATAATAACCTACTGTTTCCAGCGACACCTCAGATTTTTTTAAAAACTCACTGATCGAGGTCCAACCAAACAGTACAATGACCACCCGAGAAGCCATGGCCATTGGATCAGACACCAAGCCTCCAATTCTCTTTCCGGAAGAATATTCTCAATGGAAGGATAGATTTCTTGATTTCATTGAACGTCATGACTTTGCCGATGAGATCATGAGTTCAATCAAAGAGGGTCCTCCTCCGCCGTTTTATCAGGAGTATCCTGCTATGCCAAACAACACTCCTCCTACGCCCGCACGAAGGGAAGTTAAACTCAAAAGCTCTTGGGATGCAAACGAGAAGAGGATAATGAGAGGTGACCAACTTGCCCGTTCTTATCTACTTATGAGCCTTCCCAATGAGATCTACATGAGCATTGATAGCCACAAAAAGACGGCTAAAGAAATGTGGGAAGTCATAGAGAAATTCATGCTTGGAACGAAGATTGGTACACAACTCAAAATCACCAACTGCATTTCTCAATATGAAGAATTCAAGGCAAAAGATGGAGAAAGTCTTACGAACACATATACTCGATTTGTACAACTGGTGAACGAACTTAGCAAAAACGAAATTCGTAAGACTAAGATCGAAAACAATGTCAAATTTGTTAGCAATCTTCAACCGGAATGGCGTCGGTTTGCTAATCAAATCAAACACAGCAAATATCTTGCTGACCTTGACCTTCATGAAGTCTATGAAACCCTTCAACAAGATGAAGAGGAGGTTCTCAAACTTATGGGGTTAAATTCCAAAAAGAACCCGGATCCAATCGTATTAATGGCAAAAGAGTCCTCTTCAGTTCCTCAAGAAATGTTTCCCGAATTAGAAGACGAAGACTTTGACTATGATCCATAAATTGCCAAACTTCAACATCAACTGGCCTTCCTTACAAAATCTTTTCAACAAAAGTTCTCACGTCGCTCGAATCCCAATCAACAAAGGTATGCCTCGGGATCTAATAACCACGAGCGAAAGGCAATGTTTGAACCCAAAACTAGAAGAGAAGAACCTCGCCCTGAAGACAAGTTCAAGGGTGAAAGAAGTTTGTGCTACAACTGCGGCAAAACTGGCCACTACGCAAGGGAATGCAAGAAGTCAGTAGTGAAGGACTCTAACTACTTCACTTACAAACTGATGCTGTCCAAACAAAAAGAAGCCGGTAAAGTCCTTCTAGCTGAAGATGAACAATGGCTTAATCAAGATGATGAAGATGACATGGAAGGGGATACTCAAGCACATTTCAGCTTAATGGCTGACTCTGATGACACTCCTTCTAACTCTTCCGACTACACACCCGAGGTAAGCCCTTCTGACTATGACTCTTTTGTATCTCAAATGCATGATTTAATGTGTCAATTAAAGGAATTACACTCCAAATTGAAAGCCGAGAAACTCTTGGTTTCCAATTTAGAAGCAAGTCTTGAAAATAACCATAAACAATTGCTTCTTATGCAAACCGACCTTGTCACTACTCAAAGTATAGCACAAAATCTCGAAACGGAGAAAATGGTTTTAATGGAAGAAAATGAACTTTTCCAAAAACAAATATCTGATCTCACACTCCAACTTCAAACATCTAGGAATGAGACTACCAAATTTTCATCTAAGTTTGACTTTGTCAGTTTTCAAAGACATGATTTATTAGAAAAACTCGAAGCACTGGAATTAAAACTTTACAAGCTTGGTCAAACTGAACACACAATTCACTTAAATGCACCGAAAGATTTAAGCTCCAAAGCCGGTTTAGGTTTTGAAAACCCGAAACACTTAGAAAAGGCTATCTATAATACTCCAACGATTTATAAATTCGAATATCTGAACCTTGGTCCAGATTACCAAATTCAATTTATGAAACCGGACCCTAGTGTTGAGGAAAGAGAAGAATGGAAGAGACTAAACAAAAACTATTTTCAAATACCTTTCTGCTATCCTCAAGTAGTATAAGAGGAATCTTCAAGTGAATCTCTTCCAAACAACTACTTCCCATCTTACTCCGCCGAAGAACTTCAAAACAAGATTCCTGAGTGTAAACCGTACATTCCCACACTATTTTTAGAAAAGAAAATTCTTCAACTCGAACAAGTGTTGGAATACGAACGTTCTTTGGCGGAAAAGGAAAAGGAAACATTTTTATTTAAAATACAACAACTTGAAAACGAGACTTTACAATTGAACAAAACTCGTGAAAATGATACTATTTCAAACGTTTCAACTTATAAAGCCTTCGTTATCAATTATTTAGATAATTGTGAAGAGTTGTTCAAAATGGACCCTCAATCCAATCTTCCAAAACAAAAATGTTCCTATTCCGAAGAACAAATCAATGCTGAATTAGATACCCTTTCTAACAATTCTTCACTTGAATCGGACGAGTGCTTAAATGATATGTGTGATAAGTTTGATTTCAATCCTGTACTTCCTAATCATACTGAATTCTTAGACAAAGGCAAACAACCTATGGAAACAGTTTCTTTACCTACTGAACAAACGGAGTGTTCCACAAGTCAAAATCCGATCACTCACAATCAAAAGAAAAACAATCAAGTCTTCAAAAACCATACTAACCGTGTTCCTTTCACCATTTCAGCGCTTCATACTTTAGAAACCAAGTCGGTTTGGGTCAAAAAGGGCACGCATACTACAAAGCAAACACCCCGCAATGAAGACAAGTTTTTACATTCCAATGTCAAAAGAAACAACTCTAGATTTCCTTTTCCGTATCAAATTCATTCATTTAGACATTTAATCAAATTTTCTCGTAATAAAATTTGTTGCTCTAATTGCGGTGTGGATGTTTTTGTTCGTAAAACCTCTATTGATTATGGTTATGGTTATTTTCCGGACATGCATAATTCATTTAATCACAACTTTTATCATTCATCCTCCATTCCGAAATCGGGTCCGAGAAATCAAATGACTAACGCCTATAAGTCTCACCTCAAGTGGGTACCCAAGGGTGCAAAGTCAACTAACCATGATGGGCCCATTTACAAATGGGTACCTAAATCTGCCTGATTTTGTGCAGATCGGTCATGTGTGGTACTTAGATTCCGGCTGCTCCAAACACATGACCGGCCAAAAGGAGCTGCTTGCCAACTACACTGAAAAGAAAGGCGGATTCGTCAAATTTGGCAACAATTACTTGGCACCGATAAAAGGATATGGTGATATCATTCAAAACAACATCACCATTTCAAATGTTTCTTATGTACAAGGGCTAAGCCACAACCTATTGAGCATTGGAAAATTTTGTGATAAGCAACTCGAAGTCAATTTCCGACCCGATAGATGCTGTGTTCGCACGTTTGATGGAAAGGAGCTTCTAACCGGCACTCGTAAGTCCAACCTCTACACGATCGATCTTTCCCAAGTAAACGCCCCCTCAAGTGTTTGTCTTCTATCAAACGTCTCTAGTCCAAAGACCTGGTTATGGCATCGTCGCCTATCTCACTTAAACTTCAAGAACATTAATCGCCTCTCCATCAACGGATTAGTCATCGGACTCCCATCTGTTAAATTCGACAAGCCACATCTTTGTGATGCATGCGAAATGGGAAAGATGAAGAAGGTCTCTCACAAACCCAAGATAATTTACAGCACGACTCGACCTCTTCAACTCATTCATATGGACTTGTGCGGCCCGATGCGGACTCAAAGCATACATGGTAAAAAGTATGTTCTCGTGATGGTGGACGATTTCTCTCGATTCACATGGGTCAAGTTCCTTCGATCAAAGGATGAAACCCCCGACACCATCATCACATTTCTCAAAGCCGTTCAAGTCAAACTAGAACTTACTGCACAGACCATCCGCACCGATAATGGAACTGAATTCAAAAACCGTATCCTCGACGGTTACCTCGAATCGGTTGGTATAACCCACACGTTCTCTGCAGCTCGTACTCCACAACAAAACGGTGTGGTCGAACGCCCAAATAGAACTCTTGTTGAAGCCGCTCGCAACTATGCTTACTTTTTCAAAGCTTCCTCTCCATACGAAGCTTTTGCAACCGACCAACAACTGGTTGCCGACATACTAGCCCTCGGGTACGAATCCCCTGAACCACTCACAAGTCCCGGCCAGTTCAAGAGGATGTACTTGCCTCAGTTAATCGCTGTCTGACCAGCAAACATACTGGCATGGACAAGGCCAGTGCTGCGGTTCTTCGGATCTTTCACGGCATCGCATTCAACCGCCACTACGACTACGCGATGCTCATTTGGACGGACTTTGTAGAACTAGTCGAAGACAAATCCAACTTTCACGACCATGCATTTGTTCCGTTTCAGAGGTTTCTTCAACTATTCATCCATGCAATGATGACTTCTCGACCTGCCATTCCTAGAAGAGCCGGAACACCCTTAGGCCCAACCTGTGCTCTTAAATTTCTATGCCTGAATGATCGTGTCTTCCAAAATACCATGCCTATCTTTGAAGCGCTCCTCGCTTATGCTGATCAGAATGCACCTAGTGTAATAGCCTATAGGGAGCGACATGGCTTAATGGCCCAACCACCTCCGGTTGCGTCTGCCCAAGAGCCGATCCCAGAGGAAAATATTGAGGGAGGTGAGGATCCTAGAATAGAAGAGCAGGGTCAGGATCAAGGGGATCCCGACCAGGGACATGAGCGCACTGTGAGCGGAGGTGCATCTGATCAGCCCCCCCCCCAACCAACCTGCTACCAACCACCCCCGCACTCGACCCATTATCCCCACACCCCGATTCAAAACTTTAGTCAGCCGACAACGTATCCGCCCCCGCTCTTCATCATCGGATGAAGATACATCCAACAACCAACCGCTCCGTCGTCGCCAACGCACTGCAGAAATAGAGGTGCAAGCCGTCACCCGCATCGGCCCTCAACCCTCTATAACCGAATCCAGCTCTGAAAATGATGCATCATCATCAGAACCGAATCCTAATACCATCATCCGTTCACCCACTTCCGCTCCGACCCCACCGTCTGATGAGGAAACTCAATTCCACTTCGACTTTGAAGCTATTCCGTCCTCCCCATCTATGTCAGACATCTTCCCTGAAACCTCTATTGGAGAGATAAGGAGAACGGAGGGAGTACAAGTAGAAAAAGAATCAGAGAGGATGAGCGAAGGGGAGACAAAAACAATAGAGAGTGAGAGTCCAAAATCCCCCGACCAGGTAACCGCGTCCACTAGCCCTACTCATTCGTTGGGTGTGACTAGTGGACAAGTCGCTGTGGACCTAGCAGCGCAATTGCACGCCCCTCCCAGCCACTCTGAAGGTTCACAACAGCCAACAGTTTCAACAATACTTGTGAGTCTAGCACCTTATCTAGCTCCCCTCCACTCGGGAGGTATAGCTATTGAATCAAGAGGCAGTAGCTCCCATGCTTCGACTTCGGTTGTGTGCACATCGAGTCTAGAGCCTGCTAGGGGACACGAGTCTTTACACACTGCGAGCCTTCGTGGCCCAGTCGGAACTCCCATAGTGATGTCCATTCCGGACATTCCACGAGGATTGGGAGGAAATCCTACCAGCGCTACATCATCGCCAATGCTGAACGTAGGTCATACAGTTGAATCAACTGTTATGTCAACGGGCAATCTAAGTGATCCCGGAGTTACCCCCACAGCTACCACCTGTTCGTCCTTCTCTATTCCCCCGGAAGGCGAAGCACTCATTGCGGCTCACTTACAAAGGGCACGAGACACCCTTGCTGAACATCTGGTCCTTATGACAGCCGAAAGAGAAGCCTTTGTGCGCCAGATTCGAGAAGCTGCGCGTCTTAAAGAGCCGACTCCTGTTCACACCGAATCTGCTCATGCAAGCTCCAGCCGTCCAAGCACCAGCCACTCCCCACCGCCACCATCACCCCCCGAAGATCGACCACATTCCCCGCATCGATATGAGTATAACACCGATGAACTCATGTCGATGTTGTATGCTAATCTGCTCGCTGAATCCAATGCCACCGGCCAACCGGAGGATTCACTTGAAGGTCTTCTTCGCCGCAATCTTCAAATCCCCACCGTAACTCGTCACGAGTTCGATGTATTCCGCGCACACATAGACCAAGAGCTCGCCGACATGAAAAATGCCCAACAGCGCCAAACGGAAGACATCCTGGGTGCTATTACTGCTCTTCGAACGGAAATCCAAGAGTCTTGCCGTCCGGCAGTTCGTACTTCTACTTCCAGACCTCATCAGGACGACCCGGGCTCCGCTCCAACTCGTCCTGAGGGGGAGACACGCCAAACGGCAAGATCACGATCTAGAGCATCTGCTGCCTCAGCTTCAAGACCACATGCTCAATCCACCCAACAACGGCAACGCACATCAACGACTCAAGAGGACGATACACCAACGGTTGAAAAGCCTGCGGATATCGAATTCGAGAGTACAGCAGCCGAACCAGCCGAACCTGCTGAACCAGCCGAACCTGCTGAACCAGCCGAACCTGCCGAACCAGAACAAAATGAAGAACGAGTCGATGTTCAACGTCTGCGCAACTCACTTCGAAACTGGTTCCGAGATCCATATGAACCAGTACTTCAAGAACAAGACTATGTGAACTTGAGGCACACAACAAGAAACTATGCCTTAAGGGATCAAAACGAACCAAGACTCCTACCTCATCAAATTCGGTGGCAACGAATGTTAACGGACAGTAAGTCCAAATGGGTGAATCAGCAGATACGTGTGCCATATCTTGAAGAAACCATGGAGAAGATCTTCCGCAGAGAAGCAAAACCTGCTGATCTGGCACACATTCATCTAGTGATGGAAATGGATCCTGCTCAAGTTAGAGAGTATCTCCATATCCTGAGGATGAGAGCTTTACCTCAAGCTGAAGTGGTCTCTAGGCACAGGGTTGTCGGGATTTTGAAGATAGACACTGCAAGGATTTTCGAAGTCGAATATCCGATTTTCACTGTTCAAAGAGAAGACGGTAAAACGTATTCCTTCTCTAAAGCCGATTTTGCTAATCTCGATATTATGGACTTGGAGATCATCTACAATGATCTGAGAGATAAGGGCAACCGAAACATACACGAGCAAAGAGCTTTAAGGGCAGTGGTTAGACATGTTCAGAAGGAGCTTAGGTACAGTTATCTTCATGATCTTCAACGAGGAATCGAAAGCGAGCAAAATAAGATACACATTACTAAGCCTGATCAATCTTTGCCTGTACCTGATAGTACTTTGGTCGCCACTGTCATCACTCGTCCAGTACATGGTGTTGTTTGGATGCATCCTTCTAGAGAAAAGCGGTTTCTCAGATTTCATGAAGTGGCTGCATATTCTGACGGTACATTATGGGGAATTCGGAACAGGCTTGCGTTAGAACTTGCTACAGATAGAAAGAGCGCAACACGGATGAGCAATGACAAAAGAAACTCTCTCTTAGAAGCGATCAAGATAATCGACGACAGAATTATTTATCGACAAACCCTACGAAGATTTGAAGGCATGTTCGAGCTTAGAAGATGAAGACTCATTTTGCCACAAAGGGGGAGATTGTTAGGTCTATTATTATTATTATTGTGACAAAATAAGGAAAGGATAAGCTTTATTGTAAAAGGAAGTTTATAATTCCTTTAACTCTTGTTTCCTTAATTAGACTAGACCTAGCAATATAAATACATGCTTAGGGTTTTACTTTAGATGAGTCGATTCATATATTAATTTAGAGAGAGAGAGCAGAAACCGTGAATCATATTGTAATCGACATATACACTTTCAAGAGATATATGACTACGTAAGTTTTTTAAATCATTGTTCGTGTCATATTACTTTCATATTAACTGTTTATCGTCATTGTGCTTGTTATAATGGGATCAACAAGTACAGGGTTTTTAGCAATGGCAATAGCACTAGTACTATCACAATAGATAGGAATTTTAGAGAGCTTGAGATCGTAGTCTCTGAATTGATTTCTCATCCAAAGGATTTGAGCACAACAACTACCATCGACTACATATTCAGCTTCAGCGGTGGAGGTGGACACTGAGTTTTGCTTTTTAATTATCCAACTAATTAACTTTCCACCTAGTAGCTAACACCCACCAGTGGTGCTCTTTCTATCTATCTTACAACCTGCAAAGTCACTGTCAGAATAACCAATAAGATCAAATCCTGAGCCTTTGGGATACCAAAGACCTAGATTTGGAGTTCCTTTCAGATATCTAAAGATTCGCTTTACAGCAATTAGATGGGATTTCTTCGGTTCAGCTTGATACCGAGCAAAGAGACATGTAGAATACATGATGTCTGGCCTACTCGGTATAAGATACAGTAGAGATCCAATCATCCCTCGATAGGTAGTGACATTGACTGGTTTCCCATTAGGATCCTTGTTCAAAGGCAGAGGACGCGCCATAGGGGTCCTCATCGCTGAGCATTGATTCATGTCGAATTTATTCAGCATGTCTTTAACATATTTGCTTTGACAAATAAAGATTCCTTTGTCAGATTTCCTAATCTGCAAACCTAGAAAATATGTTAGTTCACCCATCATACTCATTTTATATTGTTTTTGCATTCTTGCAGCGAAACGAGTATACAGTTTGGGTTTTGTGGAACCAAAGATAATGTCATCAACATATATCTGAGCGAGTATGGTATGACCTTTATATTTTCTTAAAAACAGGGTTTGGTCCATTTTTCCATGAACAAATTTTTCTTTAAGAAGAAATTTAGAAAGGGTATCATACCAAGCTCTAGGAACTTGTTTTAACCCGTAAAGAGCTTTTTCAAGTTTAAAAACATAACCAGGATGGTTAGGGTCTTAGAAACCAAGGGGTTGTTCAACATAAACTTCCTCGCTGAGTTTTCCATTTAGAAAAGCACTTTTAACATCCATTTGAAAAACTTTGAAGTCTTTATGGGCAGCATAAGCTAAAAAAAGTCTTATGGCTTCTAAACGAGCAACAGGTGCAAAGGTCTCATCATAGTCAATCCCTTCTTCCTGTCTATAACCTTGAGCAACAAGTCTAGCCTTATTGCAAATTATAGTCCCGTTTTCATCTAGCTTATTTCTGAAAACCCATTTGGTTCCTATGACAGTTTTATCAGAGGGTCTAGGAACAAGATTCCAAACTTTATTTCTACGAAATTCAGTTAGTTCTAAGAACGAGTTTTAAAACCTATTCTATTGTAACTAGGAAACACTAAGTTTGATGCACAAGAGGAAGGAAGAAAGAAATAAAGAGGGTATAGGCTAGAAAGAAGCATGCATTAAGATGAAGAAGATATCTCCATCTTATTTATACCTGTTTGCATTTAATGCAAGACAAAAGGTATATGCCACGTGTCAAGCTTGGATAGGAAGCTTGTCCTTGCTAATAAGACAGCCATGTTTTTAGCCGAATATGAACAGTACCATATCAGATATGATGGGGACATAAGAGACAAATCGTACGTCCTTTCTGACAAGGTATTAGGTAAGACTTTTGTGCATCGAGAATAAGATCAATCTTTAATCTTGTAAAGGAAGCTTCATTTGATCGCTGATTCTGAATCTTCAAGGAGGAATCTTCAGTATCGTTGAGGCTTCACAAGACTTCACACTTTGATTAGATAATCGCTGATATTGCTGAACCGCTTCAGTTCACTTAGCTGATTATCTCTTTCTTCAGCTAATGTCTTCGACTTTTGTTGAATGGTCTTCTGGTGTGATAGCTGATCTTCAGGACGTTAGAGATAAGCTTGTTGTTCCTTGATCTTCAGCGATCGCTGATGGTGATCAGCATATGCTATCGTTGAATATTAACAGAAGCTTATAGAATGGAATTTCACTAATTATACAAAAAGAATCATATTCAAATCATCGAGAGGAGTTATGATCAACAATGACGGCAGCGGAGTGGTAACTGAAGATGCACCAAAATCTAGGGTTTCGGTATGGGAGAGGATTTCTCCAACAGTCATAAGCGGGGCAAATTCACAGAATGGGAAGACTTTTGCCTTAGTTGTTAGAGGCGTTCCAAAGCCGGAATTGGCTTATTTTCCGGTTGAAAATTGTGTTAAACCAAGAATTCAATTTCCTTTAGAAGCTACAAGAGGTATGGCTAAGTCTTTTCAAACGGTTCTTTATGGCTACTATTTGGGCCCCCGACTTTCGTTCCCCATTGTTTCACGTGCGGTTCAAAATGCATGGGAAAAATTCTGATTTCAGGATGCTATGGTGAATGAGCTTGGCTATTTTTTCTTTCGTTTTAATGATGGCGGTGGTTGTACACAAGTTGTTGAATCTTCCCCATTGATGATAAAAGGGGTTCCCCTTTTTGTTACTCCTTGGGATCCGTCCAAACGACTTCACAAGCCTGAGCATACGACGTATCCTTTATGGATTAAGTTCTTTAATATCCCTCTAGTTGCGTTTAATAGAGAGGGTATTAGCCGTATAGCTAGTGCGGTCGGGGTTCCCATACGTATGGATGCATGTACGGCGAGTACGTGTGATAAAGCATGGAGGAGAACAAACTTTGCAAAAGTTTTGGTGAATGTATGGGCCGTGGGAGAGATGTAGCGGGAAGTGGAAGTGGTTATCCCGAGGCTTTTGGGTGAGGGTGAAGATGTGGTTAAGGTGGTGTGGGAATATGATTGGGAACCGTCGCAATGTTCAATATGTAAAATATTTGGACATAGAGACTATACATGTGAGAAAGGGGCTGTTCAGAAAGCAAAGGAACAACCAAAGGTGCATGATAGGGAGGGTTTTCAACGACCTAGAAGGCAGCAATAGAGGCCGAAAGCTAGAACTGGGGCACCTGTTGTGCATCATGCTGAAACGTCAAGGGTGATTAAAGGTAACAGTTCTCTCCCTAATGATACATTGGTTGATGTGGGCTCTATAAAACAGGTTAATGAGGAGAAAAAACAAGCTGACGTGGAGCCAAGGAAGGACGATGTGTCTATACCCACTGGTAACATTGGGGAATTCAATGGCTTAAAAGGCAAAGGGAAGAAGAATGTGGAGGGAGGGTACTGTACGGTTAATGCAGGGAGAACACCAAGGGCTAAGGAGGGTAGCACGAATGTTAACCGACCACCAATGAATGATCCAGAATTAGTCAAGTCGGTGGTCCAAACGTTTAACCAACATCTGAAACCACGAAGAGGAGTGGTAATCCACACGGCCATGAATAATAGATTCTCACCTTTAAATAGTGAGAACTCAAGTGAGGATGATGACATGAAAATTATTGAAACTTCAAGGTGTAATGATGGAGAAATTTCAAATTTGGGTGGGCTAGATGGAAATGGGAGCGAGTATGGATGCGGGAGCTGCCACTACTTCATTATCGCAATGATTAAAGTTGCATCTTGGAATATTAGAGGCTTAAATGCCCTAATAAAGCAAAGGGAGGTACGTGATTTCATACATGTAAATGGGATTTCTTTATATTGTGTAATTGAGTCTAAAATTATGCACAGTAGTATGGGTGATGTGTGTGATAGATTTTTGGTCGGTGGAGTTGGGTTTCGAATGTTTATGGACGAAATACTGGTCTGGAACGACGTGAATTATGGAGTGGCTTGCGAAAGTTTAAGATCGTTGTGCATAATAAAGCATGGATAGTAATGGGTGATTTTAATTCCATGTTATTCCCTCATGATGGGGTGGGGGGGGTCTTCTAGGCGGAATTCGGATATGGAAGACTTTCATTCATGTCTGGAGGATGTGGAATTATTTGACATTTCATATCAGAGATGCCAATATACATGGAGGCAAAAACCTTCTGGCGAGAGTGGAATTATGAGAAAACTTGATCGCATTTTGGGTAATTCGGAGTTTATTGACCGATTTGGAGACGCTACGGTGTCCTTCCATCCGAGGGGAATTTCTGATCACTCCCCGGGTATTTCCTCGTTCAAGGCAGGAAAGGGTAAAAGGAAATGTGGTTTTAAGTTTGACAACTTCTCGACCACTCATGAATCTTTTCTTAGTTCGGTTGAGGAAGTTTGGATGAACCCGAAACAAGGCTCCTACATGAAGAAGGTCTTACTAAAAATGAAAGATCTCAAACTTGTTTTCCAAAAAATGAGAAACTCATATGGAAGTTTGGATAAAAAGGTGGCTTCTTTGAAAGTAGAACTAGATGTTGCGCAGTTGGCAGGTGATTTAGATCCGTTTAACGACTCACTTAAGGAGGATATTGCTCATAGCTTGCTTGCATACCAACAGGCTAGGAGTGACCAATTGCAATTGGCTAGACAAAAAGCGAAAGTCACATGGTTGAATGAAGGCGATGGCAACTCAAAGTTCTTCTTCCACACTTTGTGAGAGAACCGAAACAGGAACCACATTGCTGCCATTACTGATTCTTCAGGTACGGTTTTTGAACATGAAGAAGTTCCAAGGACTTTTATTAATCATTTTGCAGGTATCTTGGGCACTTATGATACGTTGGTTAACCCATCGATGGAGGATTTTTCTTTTGACCGCAAATTGATGTTATCGGAGGCTCTCCACCTAATCAGACCTATTACGGATAAGGAAATCAAGGAAGCAATGTTTGATATTGGTAATGATAAGGCTCCGGGCTCAGATGGGTTCTCTTCCAAAAATTTTAAAGTTGCTTGGAATGTGGCGGGTCGAGATGTTCAGATTGCTATACACAACTTCTTTTACTCTGGTAAATTAGAATATCAGTTGAATCATACCCTCCTATGCCTTATACCGAAAGTCCCCAATGCTTCGTGTGTGACAGATTTCAGGCCTATCTCTTGCTGTAATGTTATGCTTAAATGTATCAGTAAAATTATTGCTGACAGGATGAAAAGGTCGTTCAATAGCCTTGTCAGTAAGGCACAATCAACTTTTATTCCTGGAAGATAAATTACTGACAATATTATGATGGCACATGAGTTAGTTGTAGCTTACCAGAAGCAAGAGGGAGAGCCTAAATGTGCTTTCAAGATAGATATCAGGAAAGCCTATGATACTGTTGATTGGAAATATCTTATTGGAATGCTTAAAGGGATGGGGTTTCATCCGGTCATGATTAGCTGGATAAATTCGTTAATCTCGACTCCCACTTTCTCTATCTATATAAATGGAAGCTCGGAGGGTTTTTTTTCATGGAAATAGAGGTCTTAGACAAGTAGATCCGATATCTCCTTATTTGTTTACGGTGGTGATGGAAGGGTTATCGATGATCCTTAAGAAGTGTATAGAGGAGGAGGTGAACTTTGCATATCACCAAGGATGTGAAGATATTAAACTTACTCATTTATGCTTTGCCGATGATTTATTTATTTTCTCTAGAGGTGATATCATGTCGGTAGAAGTTATAAAAAGAGCCCTACAAACGTTTGAGGAAAGATCGGGTTTATCACCGAGTCTAGCAAAAAGTGAAGTATTTTTCGGGAATGTAGGGATGGATGTGCAAAGTGCTATAAGAAGTTGTTTGCCGTTTCGACCAGGTGTGTTTCCAATTCGATATTTAGGTGTTCCTCTCTTAACGGTTAGACTGAAGGTGCGCGATATCAATCCGCTTGTGGTTAAACTAAAAAATCGCTTAATGAATTGGAAAAATAAATTTTTATCGAACGGAGGTAGAAGGCAACTTATTATTTCTGTTTTGCAATCCATGCAAACGTTTTGGATGTCGGTTTTTCTGATCCCTGCTGCTACCATTCACGAAATTGAACAGATTTGTCGCAACTTTTTATGGAACAAAACGAAGGGGGAGATGGGTAAATGTCGTGTCTCATGGGAGAGGATTTGCACGCCAATAAAGAATGGGGGCCTAGGCATGAAAAGGTTGGCATTATGGAATCGGTGCTTGCTCTTTAAACATATTTGGGATATTCTTACGAAAAGAAGTTCCATGTGGGTTACGTGGATTGATTGCAATTGTATAATATCTGGGTCATTAAGAAGAGAAATGAATGGTCTTGGTTAATTCGGAACCTCTTAGAATTAAGACCTCATTGTCGGAGATTCTTCATTTCTAATGTGGGTAACGGGGTATCCACACATGCATGGGATGATACTTGGAGTGAATATGGCCCTCTTATCCACATGATTTCGTACCGATTCATTAATGGCCATGAGTTCCACAATGACTCTACGGTTTATGATCTTATGAAACAATTTGGTGATGCTTGGCCGGTTAGTTGGATTCAAAGGTTCCCTCAACTGCAGAATATCACGATTCCATCCCCCAATGCTTTGGAGGATACTTTCAGGTGGTTGGGGCCGAATCAGATACGGCAGCCCTTCTCGGTTAATGTGGCGTGGAGAACTTTGGAAGAAGTGGGCCCGGTTTTACATTGGCACAAGGTGGTGTGGAGTAGAGTATACATCCCCAAACATGCTCTTTGTATGTGGATGGCATGTCAGAAAAGATTGCCAACGCAAGATCGCCTTATTCAATGGAAAAATGAACCACCGGACCTCAAATGTGTGTTTTGTAAAATGGTGATTGAAGCACATAACCATTTGTTCTTTGAGTGCAGCTACTCGCAGAGTGTTTGGGAAATGATAAAGAAAGAAATAGGGGTTCAGAATTGTCCTGATAAATGGGAGGATATCATTAATATGGGGATGATGGGAAGTTGGAGAAGGTGGTCTACGGTCCAAAAACTGGGTATATCTGCAACTGTGTATCATGTGTGGATGGAGAGAAATAGAAAGTTTTTCGATGATCATAACCAAAGCGTGAACAAAGTTGTGGCTGATGTTAAGACGGAGATTCTCTTAAGAATGGCGTGGAAGACTAAAAAGACGCTTAACAGAACCAATAACATGTGATCAAGAGGCTAGAGATGGTATTCGTTGGTGGGAGTCTTTGGCGAAATGTTTTTGCTTTTTTTCGGTTTGTCTTTTGAAGTGTATTTCCTTTGTCTATTTTGGCTCCTTGTGGCTTGGTTTGTAAGCCATAGTTGTTGTTGTTGTACTTGCTGATTTGTGGCTCGTTTGGTTGGTTTTTCGCCTTTATAAAATTGCCTGGAGAAATCCCTCCTTTCAGTAGATGTCACCATCTCTATAGGCAGTTAGTTGTTTTTCTTTTGTAGCACCCAGAACTTGACAAACATTAAAGTTGAAATGTTTAGTCCAGTATTTGTCACAGAACTGGCTTATACTAAATAAATTATGTCTTAAGCCTTCCACATAGAAAACTTTCTAAACTTGAACATCTCCTTTGACAAAAGTTCCATAGCCTCTTACATAACCTCTTGCATTATTTCCAAAACTAACTGTTCTTCCATATCTTTCATGATAGTCAGTTAGTAATGATTTGTATGGTGTCATGTGTATTGAACATCCTGAATCTAAAACCCACACATGACATAACTGCAAAAAAAAATTATTTAGATTTAGGTACCCATTTGAAAATGGGTCCTTTCAGATTAGCTAAGGGTGAACAAAGTTTATTTTTTAGCATTTTAGATAAAAAGATTGAAACTTGTTCAGAATTTATATTTGCTTGTTTGGTCTTATTCAGATTAGTAGTCTTTTTAGATTTGCCATATGGTGAAGAATTCCTGTGATATTTCTGTTTTTGATGTGTCACATTTGGTTTAGAGGTATAACCATTTTGTGCAGAATTAAAATAAGAATGAACAAATTTGATATTGAAACTGAATGTTTTCTCTTATTCAACTTCTTGTTTTTTGTTACAACATTTTTATGAAAAACAGGAAACCTATCTAGTTTGTCTTTGTCAGATAAGTTGTCTCCCTTTTTCTTCCATACTAGAGAGGATAACTCTGAAACTGTTAGAAATTAAAGTATGAGTCAAAGAAGAGATGTCTACAAAAGTCAACACACTCTTCTTGTTATAACTAATTGTTGTTAGACGCTCCCTTTTAGACACATGGCACTTTGTAATTGGCTAGCATTTTGACTTTCTGTTTTTGTATCTGTATAAATAGCATTATATTGTGTTTGTAAAAGTAGTCGATCAATACATTTACATTTTGAAGAATACTGTGCGTAATTCATAACTTTGTCTACTTTGATTCAAAGTTATCATTTCATAATCTTTGTTCTTCATTCTGTTTACTGTTCTATTGATTTAAATTGTTAATTGATCTGCTTCCGCATTTCACTTTGATTCAATACTCTCAATTAACAATCGGTTTAAAGGAATCTGGAACCAACAATTGGTATCAGAGCTTTCTAATCAATCTATTGATTATTAAATCTCTTCCATTGAAGAAATTCCTTTCGATCGAACAGTATTTTCTCAGATTCAAAATTTGTTTATTAATCCACTCTGTTTTACGAGATTTTGTTAAATCGTTAACAATCTTCTCTTAAATTGAGTCATTCATTTTGTAATCTGAAGAAACAGTGATATTATCGACCTGTTCTTCTATCAAATTGAGATTTAATTGTTCTAAATTTCTTTCAAATCTTCAAATTTTCTCTTCTATCCTACTCAAATGGCAAATTCGAGCTTGAATGCTGTTTATACGTACGGGTCCCCGACTAAACCTCCAACTCTTGTACGTGATGAATACTCACAATGGAAGATTCGAATGGTTAACTTCTATGAGGGATTGGATGCCGAGTTATATCCAATTATTCAAAACGGTCCGTTTGTTCCCACCACTACTATTCCCGAAATTCCACCACCGCAAATACGGATGAGGTACCGGCAAGGCGGTTCGAAGTCAAGGAATAATGACCGATGAAGAAAAGGCTAAGGTGGAATTAGCTAAGAAAGCTAAGTCTGTTGATAATGGCCATTCCAAATGAGATTTTTCAATCTCTGGACTCATGTGACACGACAAAAGATTTATGGGATCAACTGGAGAATCTCTTAGAAGGTGGTGCGAAAATGAAAAAGAACGAGAAGAGCCCAAGCTCTAAATGAATATAATAGTTTTCAAGCGGACCGATGAATCTACGGAACAAACATTTCATCGATTCAACAATCGATTAATCTCTGCAAGAGATGTGACATTGTTAGATCAAAGGAAGACAACAATGTTCTATTTCTCAAAAGGTTAAACCACGAATGGTCAAATCTATCCATGTCACTACAAGCCAATCGGGACCTTGAACAATGGTCGCCGCATGATGTATTCGGTACACCGCAAGCTCATGAAAAAGAAGTTGTTCGTAAAAGAACAAACATCGGAGGTCCTCTCGGCTTTGATCTCGAAACAAAAGGAATCGAGAAGACGAAGTGATGACAGGAAGAAATCGAAGGCCTTCATATCGAGAGGCTCCGGAAGATGACTACGAATCAGATGATGAAATTAAAGCGTTTGCTGCTCTCTGGCTTTAATAACCAAGCAATTTACTAATCGTTTTGGAAATAGGTCTTTGAAAGGAAATAAACGATTTGATCGTCCCTATGTTCCTAAACAAGAAGTACAGAGAGTAGAGAAAACAGAAGAAGAGAAGAAAGAAGAAGAATTAAAAAGGAAGAAAGATGTACGCTACGAGATGTGGCAAGCCCGGACATTACTCGAGAGATTGCGGAGGAGCTGCGGAAAAGGATAAGACTTATTACAAAAACAAATATAAGTACAATGTCACCGAAAGAGCACACTTTGCGAAAAAAGAAAACTGGGTGCAAGATGAATCCAGCGGTGATGAAGCCATGTTCTGTGGAATGGCAAACACAAACGAATCAGAGGATCAACCCTCTGAGTCACCGGTTAGTAATTTCTCTGGATCATCTGAGCTTGAACAAACGATTGTGATGTTATCAAACAATTTTGAGGAACTAAAGCTGAAACTCACAATCGAAAAGAAATTACGAAAAAGTACTGAGAAAACTCTTTCTACAATCAAAAGGGAAAGAGATATTTTCAAAAGAGAAATGGATTTACTTACGAAGAAAAACTCGAATTAAATACGCAAAGGAAACGATTTCCATGAGTTTAAAACTTTACGAAGAAAAACTTAAAAAGGAAATTTTGAATCTCAATAAACTTCGGAAGGAAAAGAGAAAGAAATCGAGAGACAAAGAGAGTGATAGACTCAACTACGTAGCAACTTAAAAACTATTTTCGTAAAGAGAGAATTTTTACACATTGAACTTCAACGAGAAAAAGCTACAGATTATAACATATCCGGATGCACGAAGGTTCATGACAAAATTAACACACAAGTAGGAAGATACTGGACTTGGTTTCGAGGACCTAGATCCCTACACGTGTAAGAAAAGGTCGGATACGAAATGTTTTTTGTGTTGGACAAATACAGAAGCCAAAGTTTCCAATTTTGTATGAAAAATCTATTTTTAAAAAATCTAGATATGAAAACCATCATAAAAAAAGCAAACTTAAATTCGAAAATATTGAATATTGTTGTAAAACAAATGTTGATCTAAATAAAGTTCGAAGAAAGATGATATTTTCAATTTTGGTTCAAATAAACATACAATTTTGAATCCGAGGCGGATATTTTTGTTCCAAGTCGGGCGAGAGGAAGATCTACGACTTATGTCCGAAAACGATATTCTCTCTACTGGATAAGTGTTTTAGAAATGAAACTCTTTGTGAGAATCATCCGGAGATCTCTCCCTGTTCATTTGAAGATTTACATCTTTCTGAAACTCAAGAAAGCTTGGCTGAGATTACGTATCCATGGGAGAATGACAATAATGATGAAGAATTTTTTGATAACTCTGAAAATTACCTTTCAAATTTAGAAATTAATTCTTTTAAATCATCAAAAGTTATCACAAATAATTCGAAATTATTGATAAAAAGGATGATTATTTGTATACCGATAAATCTCAAGAAATCGGAAGCTTCGATAGAGATTGTGCTAAACTTTCAAGTGGTATACCTATTCTTCCCGTTTCGTTCCGACCGAGAAAATCGGTATCTATACATCCGGACTTCTTAGATATGTGTCTCAAAGCCAAAACATGTCTTGAACTTGAGAAAGAGGCAGAACTCAAAAACAAAGTGCAAAATCAAAAGATTTTAAACTCTACTCTTCCGAAGTTTACTAATATTCAAAAAGGCAAATGGAAATCCTCTAATTCTTATGTTCCTTTTTCGGTAAATAACGAGCTTCGCAAAAGTAGATCAGAGGAAGAACACAGAGAAGAAAAAGCCAGAACTAAAACAAAAGTCTAGTCTAGATAGGTTCTCTAGAACAACTGATACTAGAAAAGACTTTAGAAAGAATAATTGTAATTACCATTCTCGCAATGAAAATTCAATTCAATCTTCTATGTTTCAGTCTTCTGAATGTTTTTCACTGTTCTTAAAGTTAAAACAATTTTTCTCGCAAACCTCTGATCATTCCAATTCACAGTATGTTTGTCACAAAAAGAATAAAATTAAAAAAAACCAAAAACCAAAAATAAAGTCTTTACCTTCTGTTAAATCAAAAAACGAGCATACTCCAAAAGCTAACATAAAAGGACCCATTATGCGATGGGTACCTAAGAAATTCTGATTTTTGATTGCGAAACGAGCGTGTGCATATCTGGTATCTTGACTCTGGATGCTCGAGGCACATGACTGGATCCCAAAATTTACTATCCCAATTCAAGGACAAATCAGGTGGAGTAGTAACTCTTGGTGATAATGGTAAGGGTCAAATAAAAGGCTACGGTACTCTACAAGAAGGTAATATCACCTTATCAAAGGTAGCTCATGTTTCTGGCTTGAAACATAACCTCCTTAGTGTAAGTCAACTTTGTGATTCTAAAATACTAGTAGTATTTGATGAAAAACATTGTTATTTATTCTCTAAGGCAGGTGAAGAACTTTGGAGAGCAGACAGGAAAGGTAACTTGTATATGATAAATTTTATCTCTAAGGATGGTAAGGAAACTTTATGCCTCATCTCCAAAAAGAGTGAAGTTGCGTGGCTCTGGCATCATAAAATGTCTCACTTAAATTTTAATAATCTTGAGATGCTTGTTAAAAACAAACTGGTATCTGGACTTCCAGATATTCATTTTCAAAAAGATCACCTCTCGCCCGCATGTGAAATGGGCAAAATTAAACGAGCATCTCATAAAACAAAAAGTGATCATTCTTGTACTAGACCTGCGCAATTATTACATGTGGATCTCTGTGGTCCAATTGCAATTCGAGTCTATACGGTAAAAAGTATATTACGGTACTAATTGATGAATTTTCCAGATATACTTGGCTTGCTTTCGTTCGTCAAAAGTCAGAAGTCCCAGTGGTACTACAGAATATGATGACCAGAATTCAAGTTCTTCTACATCAGAAGATTCAGCAGCTTCGAAGTGATAATGGTATAGAATTCAAGAACGCCAAGCTTGAATCGTATCTTGTTGAACAAGGAATTACTCAAAACGGTGTAGTTGAACGTCGCAACAGAACCTTGGTTGAAGCAGCCAGAACGATGCTCGCAGCTTCTGGTCTCCCAATTCACTTCTGGGCCGAAGCTGTTGCTACTGCTTGTTTCACTCAAAACCGTTCAATTATTGTCAAGAGGCATCTCAAAACCTCTTATGAGCTGATTAATAAAAGAAAACCATCTGTAAAAAATTTTCATATCTTTGGTTGCAGATGTTTTATCTTAAACGACAGAGATAATCTTGGCAAATTTGATCCGAAGTCCGATGAAGCTAAATTTTTAGGCTACTCGTTAAATTCAAGAGCTTTCCGAGTTTTTAACTTACGAACAAAAACTGTTATGGAAAGCATCAACATTGACTTCGATGATAACACCCAACCGACTTCCGAACACTCTACTTCGAACTCAAGCTTAATACGTTACTTCGACTATCTTTCGGGTTCCGAGAGAATCCGAGATTGATGCTATTTTTCAAGATTTTACGGGCGACGAAGTTGTGTCGGAAGCTATGTCACCTCCACATTTGCGGATACCGGATATTCTCCAAGCCTCGGGCATTACTCTCTCTCGGTCCTCGCTTCTTCCGTTTCATCCGTCAC
The DNA here is from genome assembly GCA_036898165.1 of Silybum marianum. Taxonomy (NCBI): domain Eukaryota; kingdom Viridiplantae; phylum Streptophyta; class Magnoliopsida; order Asterales; family Asteraceae; genus Silybum; species Silybum marianum. The sequence goes on from CM072541.1 coordinate 10,485,225, forward strand.
GTCTATTTGTCCGAAGTTCCCACTACTCCTACATCCGCCGGTCCGAAGCTACTTCGTTCCATCATCCGAGGGGAGACACAAGGACGGGTGACAAAACGGATACCGAAGGACATACAGAAGAAAATAAAGAAGATTTTGTGCTTCCAGATGAAATCATTTCGTCAAATAAAACAACCCAATCAATTTCTCAACCCAGAATGACGAAATGGACTAAATCTCACACACCAGATCTTATAATTGGTAGTCCTTCTGAGGGGGGTCAAAACACGATCTGCTACTGCAAATGAAGCATTCTTTGTTAATTTTCTTAGTATGATCGAACCTAAACGTGTACATGAAGCCTTAGTTGAACCAAGCTGGGTGGATGCTATGTAGGAAGAACTACTTCAATTCGAAAGAAATAAAGTTTGGCGTCTTGTTCCTTTACCAAAAGGCAAAGTTGCTATTGGCACAAAATGGGTATTTAGGAACAAAAAGGATGAAGATGGAATTGTTGTCAGAAATAAAGCTCGTTTGGTGGCTAAAGGTTACTGTCAAGAGGAAGGTATCGATTATGATGAAACCTTTGCTCCTGTTGCAAGACTAGAAGCAATAAGATTATTCTTGGCTTTCTCTGCATACAAAAACTTCAAAGTCTACCAAATGGATGTTAAATGTGCATTTCTTAATGGATGTCTAAAAGAAGAAGTGTATGTTGAACAACCTGATGGTTTCAAAGATGCAAGATATCCAAAATATGTTTATCTTCTTGACAAAGCTTTGTATGGTCTAAAGCAAGCCCCAAGAGCCTGGTATGAACGACTATTGAAATTTCTGATCAGCAAAAGATATGAAAAAGGTAAAATCGATACAACTCTGTTCATCAAAAGAGGCAAAGGTATGTTAACTATCGTTCAAATTTACGTGGATGACATAATATTTGGTTCTACTCATCAAACAGAAGTTGATTTGTTTTCTAAGTTGATGGAAACTGAATTTGAAATGAGTATGATGGGAGAATTAACTTTCTTCCTAGGACTTCAAGTTAAACAAAGCACCTCTGGTATCTTTATAAATCAGGCAAAATATGTTTCTGACATGCTTAAAAAGTTTCATCTTCAAAACTCATCATCCATGAAAACACCTATCTCTCCTGGTATGAAATTAGGACCTGACTCCTCTGGTAAATCTGTTGATATTACCAGCTACAGAGGAATGATTGGTTCTCTTTTATATTTAACGACAAGTAGACTGATATTATGTTTGCCACTTGTCTTTGTGCTCGTTATCAAGCCAATCCTAAAGAGTCTCATTTGGTCAGCCGTAAAAAGAATTTTTAGGTACTTAAAAGGTTCACCATCGTTGGGCCTTTGGTATCCTAAAAATTTCGGATTTGATTTAATGGCGTATACGATTCGATCATGCAGGTTGTAAGCTTGACAGAAAAAGTACATCAGGTAGCTGTCAACTTCTGGGAAATCGACTTATAAGTTGGACATCCAAGAAACAAAACTGCGTATCCACATCTACAGCAGAAGCTGAATATGTTGCTGCTGCTAGTTGTTGTTCACAAGTTATTTGGATGAAGACCCAACTCAGAGATTATGGTCTGATATACGATAAGATTCCCATCCTCTGTGATTCTGAAAGTGCTATCGCCATTACAGAAAATCCAGTTCAGCATTCCAAAACAAAGCATATCGATGTCAGGTATCATTTCATCAAGGATCATGTCGAAAAGGGTACAATCGAAATGTATTTTGTTTCTACTGATTATCAACTTGCTGATATTTTCACAAAAGCTCTTGATGAGAGACGTTTTAACTTCTTAATTAGCAAGTTGGGAATGCTTAATATGTAACAATGATTTCTTCAGAAGCATCCAGAAGCCTCTGAACTATTCTGACGATACTTCAGAAGTCATCAGAAGTCTCTGATGCTTTCTGAACTCTTCAGAACACTTCAGAAGCCTTCCGAGTTACTCGATTTTCTCGTTTCATAATAATATTTTTCTTTCAAGAGAAATCATAAAGTGCAGATTGAGAAACGAGGTAAAGAAGCTACTACAGGGGAGTTCACCATTCAAGGGGGAGTTTACCATTCAAGGGGGAGTTTCACAATGCAGAAGATATTCGTCTAAGTCTAACTCTGGTTAGCTGTCTTCTGATTTACTATTTCACTTAAATTTTATTTGAATCTATCTGCTCTGAGTTTCTCTTGCCGCCAAGGTCTCTTAGACTTTTGATTCATTTCAAATTTTTTTAAATATAAATCAAGTCGACATGTTTTTCAACTAAATTTTCTATAAATTGATATTTCTTATAATTTCCATTAAATATATAAATTCAATCAACTCTTGCCTCCAAGGTTGTTTAAATCTATATGTTTAATGCAAATTCTTCTTTATTATTCTTTTATAGAAACTAAACTCTCATGTGATTTTTGTTTTCACTTGGATCGATTTTTAAACTTAAATAAATAAAATTAAGATTAAAATCTGTGTTTATTCAATTAATTCAAAATTAATTGATTAATTAAACAGATTTTTTATTACTTTTGTTTATTTCTGCTTTTAAGAAAAACAGCCTCTGCTACTAAATCATCATCATACATGTGTCTCGTCGTACACGTGTCCCCAATCGAAACACTGCATGTGTATACCCGCGTGCTTACATCAGCTCAAATGAACCGTTTTTTTTTCTCCCCAAACTTAATAACCCCTTCCCATTCTACAGTTTCTCTCTCACATAAAACCCCCAATTTCAACCTTCATCTTCTTCCTCGCAAAAATTCCCTAAATCAGTGTTCATTCTCTTTGCAAAGACAAAGTTTTCTATTGTCAAGCATTCGAAATTTCAAAATGGCTTCCAACTGTGCCTGTCCTTCCAACAATGATGAAGAAAGAATCATCGATTCAACTGCGGATAGTACTCCCATTGTGAAACTGCCATTGAAGGCGAACAATGTGCAGGTACTGCTCAACCCTAACACTTATCAACCAGAATTTCGCATCATGATCGAGTTTCTACAACAACATCAGTTGAATCGAGCCCTAACCCTAACCAACCCAAACATCCCTGAAATCTATGTCCAAGAACTGTGGCTAACAATGATCATCGAAACTGATGAAACACTCGCCGGTTCTTTCACCCATCCTGAACAAGTGGAAATTGCTGTTCAAATCCCCATCACCAAAAGAAAACTTGCCAAATATTTCCATCTTCCCCTTTCTGTGATCGAAGTGGATGGGCAAACCATTCCCAATCCCGCCTAGAAGAAAACCCTTCCACGAAGCCCTCCTAGCCTTCATAAATCTTACGGGTTACAATGAACCTCTTACAAGGTCTGTCCGAATTCAAGAGGAAGAAGTTGCCCCCAATGTGGAATCTACTCGTCTCCATTCTCAACAAGAGCCTAACAACAAAATAGGTTCTCTGGATCAGGCTAGCCGAAACATTCTGACTATAATGTATGGGATGTTCTTCAATCGACCCTTGGACTATGCAAGTCTCATCTTCCAAGAGATCAAAGCAGCTGTGCACACTAAGGTGATCCATCAGAGTCAGGGAAAGCCACTACCAGCACTCATGTTCCCAAGATTTCTATCTCTCATCACTCATCCTGCAATTGGGGCAATCGAAGCTCCCCTGATTCAGCCATTCTGCAAAATTGCATCAATGAGCTCCCATAGATCAACCATCGACAGCATCGGCTACTCTGCACCCAGAGAATTATCCAGGTACATGCTAAACCTAATCCCATCTAGCTCTTCTAATCTCCAAATCTATAGAAGCTCTATGGTTTTCTCAGAACAGAGAATTCCTACCCAGAGCACTTAGAGCCGAGTGTAGGTGGTCGGGGTGCAGTGAGCATGAGCTTGAGAAAAATAGGAGTGAACATCCGAGTGCTTCTACCCATGCCGACCTTCTATTAAATGAAGGTACAGAAGATGTCCTCAGAGACACATATGAGTGTTCCTCTCCTATTCCCCAAAGGGCTACCACAACTTCTGAGGTTGATGTCACCACGTCTCCACTCATTGACTTAGAACAGCCCAGTTCAAACCACCAAGAAACCAGCCGTTCAGAGGATACTTCTTCTTCTGAATCAAATTCATCTGGGGAAAGCACCTCCACTTCATCATCCTCCCAAAAGGATGATGATGATAATATAAGAGTTCATTCGCCCCAGAACTCGCCACTTCCTTCACCACATGTTCATGTCTCCGTGACTGACATACCAATACGCACAGAGGATGAGTCCACATCCTCTCCTAGGATAGATGCTAATGAATTCCCATCAGAGGGGTTACAGCCTAGGAATGCACCTCTTACCGGAGTGTTTACACTTCACCAAGGAAAGCATACTGTCTTCAGCACCTCATCCTCTGATGATGAGGATCATGTTGAAACAGTCAGAACAACCGAAGAGGAGCCTGTGAATAACAGCCCTCAAGGACTGGTTGGAAGTCCTTCTACACTTAACGTCAAAACAGGTGTAGAAGGCCCCTCTGAACGCGAGGGTAAAGGGGCTCCATGTGTTGGAGATGCACCGGTTACATCTTTTGATTTAGTCACAAATGCAGCGTTCTTGGCATTTGCTGATCAAATTCAGAGATCTGTGGAAGATCTAAAATTATCCGTGACCACTAACAACTCTCTTCTTCTGAGCCTTCAATTTAAAATTGAAAGTCAGAACTCTCTCTTAGCAGATCTTCAGCGCAAAATGAGTACCTCTCAAGAAGATCAGAAGGCCTATTTTGCTGAACAATTTTTGCTATTGAATAATGGTCTTCAAGCAAATGCAGAGGCAATCTCTCAACTTCCAGAATCTCTACGTGCCTCTGACTTCCCTATCTCTAAAGACTACAGCTCTGCGGTGGCCGATATACGAGAAGATTATCAAGACCATCATTCCTTCGATGATCCCTGCGGGTCTACGCTCGTCAAGAAATCGATCTCGCCTCTTTCCGGAAGATTATTCTTGAGCGAATGTCTTCCATCGCTTCAAAGTACTCTTCCGGAGCCCTCCACATCCTCAACAGACCAGAAAATTGCTGCCATCGAATCTACTCTATCTCAACTCGTGCCTCTGGTTTCTTCTATTGCTGAGGCGTTTAATGCCAAGAAGAAAGCCAAGGAAGAAAGGGCTTGCAAAAAGGCGGGCGAAAAGAAAACATTCTGAGGATCAGGATCCTGATTCTCAGAAGGGGGAGAAAGGTCCTGAGCCTAAGCAAGCCAAACAAACACCACCAGAACCAAACACGACCACCGCTGACTCTTCAACTCCAAAACCATCACAGCAACCTTCTTCTTCAAAACAAGTGCCAATCACTCCAACACCCTGGCTACGCATTCTTGGCCTCTGCCCAGAGATCCAGATCTAGCTAAGTTCATTCTGGATGTTATGGGAAAAAGCAGAATCCCGAGCTCTCCGGCTGAAAGGGCTGAAATAGTCAGAGCTCACGAAGAACGAGAACGAGCTAAAGCTGCAAAGGAAAGAGCTAAAGCTGAAAAAGAAGAAAGGGCCAGAGAGGAGGATGAGGAAGTGTTCAGAGCTGAAAAAGAAAAAGAAGAAGAGATAATACGCCAGAGGCTAATTGTTGAAGAACAAATAGAGATAGAGAGGGCTGAAAGAGAGAATCTGGAAAGAGAGAAGGCTAGACTTGAAGAAGAACTACAGAGACAAAATTTTGAAGCTGAAGAAAGAGCAAGAGTCAGAGCAGAGGCCGCTCAGAAGCAGAAAGAGATCAGAAGAGGAGAATTTGAAGAAAAATTAAACAAAGTTGGAAACATTGAACTTCCAACACTTGAAGTTGAGAAAAGGCACATGTATGCTCCAACAGATCAGAAGATTTATCTCATGATGCCTAACTTCGCAAACCAATACAATGTAAGCAATGAAGTTAAAGATAACTTCATGGCTCATAAACAAGACAGAAAGACGGTTTTCACTACTGCTCCAATTACAAAGATCACAGCCATGAAACATAAGCAGTTTCAAGATACACCCATTTGGTACACAATCTACGAGGTAGTCAGATCAAACAACAAGAGTTATTACATATGTGATAATGATCTGTTGTCCATCCATCCGGTGATCTCATTTTTACGGAAGAATTTATGAAGACTCGGCTTTACGAACGCAAAGATCCACAAGACCATGTTGCCTACACTAGAATTATTCTATGTATGAAATCATACATTAGATACAAAAGGCGGTGTCGACTTCCGTTGGCTTAAATTTCAAAATGGATAATCTGGCTATCTCTGCACCAAATGAGGAACTTGAAGGGATAAGCAAATTCAGAGTGGGTAGACTTCTTACTGAACCAGAAGAGGGAATCATCTTCAAAAGACCAAATGGAAAGAGCTTCTTTCGCATCAAAGAAGCTCACAAATACTCTTCTGAGGTAGTCTACATCATCAAGTGCTATGCTGGCTTAGACACGACAAATCCAGATGTTGCAAAGAATGTAGAGAAAAGACTTGATGGACTTCAGAAGAACAGAGCTTATCGATAATATTTCAAGTATCATTGCTGCTGTTGATCCTCTCTGAAGAAAGTTTTTTTTTGACTTCATACTTAGGGGGAGAATGTTAGAAATTAAAGTATGAGTCAAAGGAGAGATGTCTACAAAAGTCAACACACTCTTCTTGTTATAACTAATTGTTGTTATACGCTCCCTTTTAGACACATGGCACTTTGTAATTGGCTAGCATTTTGACTTTCTGTTTTTGTATCTGTATAAATAGCATTATATTGTGTTTGTAAAAGTAGTCGATCAATACATTTACATTTTGAAGAATACTGTGCGTAATTCATAACTTTGTCTACTTTGATTCAAAGTTATCATTTCATAATCTTTGTTCTTCATTCTGTTTACTGTTCTATTGATTTAAATTGTTAATTGATCTGCTTCCGCATTTCACTTTGATTCAATACTCTCAATTAACAATCGGTTTAAAGGAATCTGAAACCAACAGAAACAGATAAAGAATGAATATTAGGATAAAATCTTTTGTTTCTGTTTTGCTTAACTTCTGAATTAAGAGATTTAGATGTAGGAATTGAAGTTTGTCCTTCTTCAAAAAATTTGACTCTAGTAATGAAATCTGAAGTTGATATAGATGATTTTCCTTTTAAAGAACAATTCAGATCTTTGAATTCAATTTTAATAGTATTTGAATCTGCAATTGAATGATTTCAGAATTTGAAAATTGGACGTATTCAGAAGGAAAACTGATATCATTTGAAGAATCATGATTTTCAGAATCTGAAGCATCCATTAGATCTGAAATATGTTCCGAGTCATTTCTGAAGGAAAATTGTTTAATTTTGAAATTTTATCTTCGCTTTCTAATTTTGATGATGGTTTAAATTTTTCTTCAGGATCATCAAAGAAAATCTTTGAAGATTCATCCTTGTCATGTAAATATTCAATATCTGAAAATTCTTCATAAGTTTCTTCAGAAATGTCTTCTTTCTTTAAGTCTAAAGAATTCTGATAAATTTCTGAAGTAGGTTGTTCAGAAGTATTTTCAGAGGTTACTTCAGAAATATTTGAATTTTCAATTTTTTCTTCAGAAATATATTCAGAAACAAGTTCAGAAATAATCTCAAACTTTTCTTCAGAAATGATTTCAGAAACAAGTTCAGAAGTAGGCTTAATATCTTCAAAATGTGTTTCAGATTCATCAGCAAACAAAACTTCTAATTTTACAAAAGGGATTCTCTCAGGCAAAGAATGATCTACAGGTTTACTTATTAGTCCTTAACTTTTTTTATCAAAAAAATTCATGTTTGAAATGTCATATAAATTTGATGGTGCTTTTTTCAGAATTGGACATTTAGTGTATCCTAAACCTGTTTTTATATTGTAAAATTTTGAATTCTTAGCCTGACTAGTCAAAATATTCAAAGTTTGCTCAGTTTGACCCCTTTTGAAATTCAGATCTTCTAATTCCTTAACCCTTCTGTATAACTCAAGTATTTCTTGATTCAGAAACTTCATTTTGACATTCAGAACCTCTGTTTCAGATTTAGCATTCACAATTTCCTTTTGCATATTTTGCATATTTTCTTTCAATTTCAGATTTTTCTTTAGAAATCTTCTCAAGAGTTTCTTCAACATTTTGACAATTTATTTTATATACCTGACTTTCTATTCTGAATTAGTTAACTAATAACCTTTCTCCTTTTATTCTGCTTCTTAAAGTTTTGTAGATCCCAGATTTTATCAGGTAATAATGAATGTATGCAAGAACACAAAGGACACTTCTAATATTGATGAAGATCCGAAGTCGGATATCTCACTTGATCAATATATCGATTACAATGTAAAACTCACAATAATATGACTTAGTCTAAACCTCTCTAGAATGATTTGAATTAAAGTTCTTGTATCTCTAAAGAATAACCTTAACCCTCTATTTATATTTAGGAAATAATCACAATATGGAAACTAGAGAATTAGGCATTATTTACTTGCCTAAATTATATTAAAATCATTTCCTAATTATCTTTCATGACTTTTACACTTTGACCCTTCATGTCTTCAATAATTGTATTCTCGGATACAATATTTTCAGACCTAACAATCTCCCCCTTTGTATTCGAGATTACAATTCAGCAACTCAGCACTCTCTTGAAGATGATGAAACTTTGTCAACAAATCTTTCTTCTTGATTCTTTTGCTCCCCCTACGAAAATGATCTCTTGTAAGCTCCGTAGCACCCCTTTAACATTAGCATGATTGGGAAAATCGAAGGAGTCGCGATGTCGTAGGGTATAAAACTTGTTGGGTCAAAAATCATGTTAGTATGTTTTCAAAATTGTCTTCATTTGTCGATAAGTCTCATTTGTCGATACGTCTTCAACTTTTTCTTCATTTGACTTTGAAACACATTTTCTTCCCTTCACAATAAGCATTCGTCTTTGATATACCTTTTCTCCCTCTCAGAATGATAAGGAGAAACCGAATCATTATGAATAATGAAAGACATTAAGTGGAAGCGTGAATGTGGAGTTGTGGGTAAGAGCTAACATAGAAGCACAAATAGCGGGTGGCAGCGGGTTGTCACTGATAGGACTTCCAGTTATTATAGAAGTAAGTTATAAAACTAACTTCTCAAACTGTTCTGGCATAAACACGAAGATATGCAATGTGAATCACAAAGACTCGTGCAATGTGTAGAAAGAATTTATGCATTAAATGCTAATTTTAAGGCTCAAAATGTGAAAATACATTTCACAGACTCAATGTTCATTAAATGTGAAGTTTGGTGACCGGAGGTGTGTTTTCCTTTTTCAATATCTTAATCTTCCCAGTGAAGAAAAGATAGCAGAGATGCTCATTCTCCGTGATATATGAAACAAAGAATCGAGAATGAATAGATTGTGTGGCTACCCGTATAACTGTTTAGGTTTGGTAAAGACCAAATATTTTCTTTTTAGTCTTGTCACACTCTCACATTTTTTATTTAACGCACATGTACTCAATTTTATCTCAATCACACCCTTTCAAAATACATCTAACCTAGAGATGTGTTTCATGGGTAGGTCATTTCGGCTTTGGTTTGACCATTGAAACGTCTAAATTCTATCACACACAAAGAGTCGAAACATGGAAGTCCGAGTTCTGAACTGATGTATTCAGAAGTCATAATGTTAAGAGTAGCTTCATAGCTGAGATACTATGAAGCTAAATAAATGGTAAAAATGTGGTACTCCCTCTTAAATGTAGCATAACCTTTTGAAAGATTGTCATATGATGTGAATATTCTGAATTTGGAACACACATGACATACCTACAAAACAGATTAAAAAGATTTTGGTACCCAAGCTTTGTTGGGTCCTCGGAGGTTAGCTTTAGAAACAACAAATGGGGAAGTGGGGATACTGTAAGTACCATACCATTTATGAATGAACCTTTGATTGACAAAATCATTTGTTCCACAATTAGAACAACAAATCTTTGTGGCACTTAGACTAATTAGTTGATTGATAGATTTTACAAGATAAGGCAAATTAGTCATGGAAACAAATGATCTTGTATCAACTACAGGAGATGTGTGTGGCATGTTTCCAACACTATCATCTATAGTTGATTTCTTCCTTCAAACCATTTTAAACTTCTTAAAATTACCGGAATTAGCAACAAAATCATTGTGAAACTGATTAGAATTATCAGTTCAAGAATTTGAAGAATCGTAAAATTTGGAGCTGTGAGAATAACCATTTGATTTAACACTTGAAGAGTATTCTAACAGACACGAACAGGAGAAAGATGAGTCATCTTTGAAGTTGAAGAAGAATCAGAATCATTAGTAAAAATCAATTTTTCAAGGTATTCTAACTCCGCATTTATTTTTTTCGGGAGTAAGTTGTTTGAATAATTCTGAATTCTCTTTATGCAATCGTTTTAGCTTTGAAATCTCGTTTTTAAGTTCTTTGATTTTGATTGAGAGATGATCTCATCTTTTTCAACATCAAATCATATTTATTTTTAAATTCAGATCTGAAGTTCTTTTCAATCACAAGATTTGATTGTAATTCAGACAATTTCTTTGAAAGTTTACAAATTTCCTTTTCAAAAACTTCCTTTCTAATCTCAGCTTCCTTTTCTAAACGTTTATTTTTATCGAAAATTAAAACACTTTTCTTCAAAACTTATTTTTATCACTCTCAAACATTTTTCTTTCTTTTTCTAAAAGATTCTGAAGTTCAGAAATTTGTTTTGAAAGCTTCAGACATTTCATGTCAGATGATTTTCTTCCTAAAATCACAACTTGTTCGAAATCAGACACTTGTATAGAAAGTTTTTGAATGGTCAGTTCACATGTTCTAATTTTGCTTTCAAAGGCTTTTCTCTCAATTTCAATCTTGCGTTTCTCATCAGAAAAAATCTTTCTTTTATTCTCAAAGTCCGTTATTTCATAATCTAAAAACTTTTCAAGTTCTCCACCAGTCGTTGTAGAATCTTTTCTTCTCTCTAGCTCAAAAATCTTGTTTTTCAAATCAAAATTTATTTTTATCAACTCAAAATTTTTCTTTTTGCAAACGTCTTCATAGAATACATGATATGTATTCCTAATACGCTCGGTGAGTTGTTCTTCCAAAAACTCATTTTTGTTTTTCAATTCTTTACTTGTATGTTTGAAATCATTTAGATAAACATTTTCTCTTAAGAGTTCATCAATCACTTTCATGTTATTCGTGTGTCTTGCTTCAAGTTTTTCAATTTTAGCATTGAGATCAGAAAATTGGTTTTGAGAACACATCATGAGAAAAAAAAAATAAGTACAATTTACCTGATAAAGTGATCTCGATCGGTGAGTTTTGAAAAAATTCTAAGATTTCCTTTTTAAAATAAAATAAAATCTCGATTTGACAGAAAAAATGTCGATAGATAAAAATGCGATAAGAATTTATGTCGGGTTAAGGTAACTCGACAAGAAAACTTATCGGGTTAAGGTAGTATTGACAAGATTTGATATCGGGTCAAATGGAGTCGACAAGATTTATATTGGGTTTTAAGGTATGCGATAAAAATCAAAAAATTTGAACGAACAATTTTATCGAAATTCCTTTTTATCTTTATTTTGAAAAATTGAAGAGCAAGAACGAGGCCTTCATCGACAAAAAAGAACAAGTTTTTTTATGGAAGAGAAGATGTAAGTTCCCGTGTCTCCAATTAATTCAAAATAAAGTAAATAAAATTACTAAAGTTTATGGTGTGTACTTGAGAACCTTAAACCAGAAAAGCTGCATAAGTAAGAGACCCTGAGTTTTCTAATAAAAGTGAGGCAAAAGTACCGCAGAATAAATAAAAATAATTATAAAGATTTTTTGAAAATAGGATTCAATAAACAAAATTTAAGAAAACAAGGATGAAAAAAAAACTAATTTAATTTTTTTTTACTATTCACCAGACAAGTTACTATTCACCAGACAAAACACTATTCACCCGACAAAAAGAAAATCAAAAATTGTCCAAATTTAATGAAGTTTTAGTATGTTTTTCGCAAGACAAATACCAACAACTTTAAAGCTTGGAGTTTGTGTAAAATAGATCAAAATCGATGCGATAGGGAGTGGAAAAGTAACCGTTTTTCAAGAAAAAAAACCCTAAAAATCAAAACCTTTTTTTTTGACGAAATCGATTTAATCACAAAAAAATCACACACATATAAATCAAGATCAAGATTAAAAACAATCACGTAAAAAAATCTTTAAAATCGTAAATCAAACCGTGTGTACCTTTTTCTTCAATAAATCTCTGCGAATTAATCAAAACTCTGGTCGTTTAGCTCTGATACCAATTGTTGATCCCAGATTTGATCAGGTAATAATGAATATATGCAAGAACACGAAGAACACTTCTAATATTGATGAAGATATGAAGTCGGATATCTCACTTGATCAATATATCAATTACAATGTAAAGATCACAATAATATGACTTAGTCTAAACCTCTCTAGAATGATTTGAATTAAAGTTCTTGTATCTCTAAAGAATAACCCTAACCCTCTATTTATATGTAGGAAATAATCACAATATGGAAACTAGAGAATTAGGCATTATTTACTTGCCTAAATTACATTAAAATCGTTTCCTAATTATTTTTCACAACTTTTAACTTTGACCCTTCATGTCTTCAATAATTGTATTCTTGGATACAATATTTTCAGACCTAACAAGTTTCAAATTCTGAAGTCATATTCAGAATTTGATCTTGTAAGTTTATTTGAGAATTTTCAGTAGTTTCAGAATTTGATGAGATAGTTTTAGAAGTAAGTTCAGAAGAAGTGGTTACCTTAGTATCATGCGTATGTGTGTCTTTCTGAAGTCATCTGACACATAAAGCAATTTGTTGCATAGTGAGCAACCTCTTCATCAGCCTCATCATCAGTCCAATTCAGCCAGTCTTCTTCATACTTGCATCTTCTTAGAGAGCATATGTTTCTTTTCATAATAACCAGTATTTTTTGACTTTTAGCATTTTGCACTGTCTAGCAAAGTGCCCTGGTTTTCCAAAGTTAAAACACCTGGCTGGTTCAGAAGTATCTTTTGGAACATTTTCTTAACCAAATACTTTCTTTGGTCCTTCATCAAATTTAGGTTTGTTCTTATACTTCTGGTTATATCTCTGATGAAACTGCTTTGTCATGAAGGCTATGCCTTCAGAAATTCTCTTCAGTTCTTCATCTGACTCATTTCCATCACAGATACCGGCTTCAGGAATATCACATATTTTCAATGAACTGTTAATTTTCTTACTGATTAATGCTACAGTATTTTCATTTGTCTTATTTATCTCATTCTATCTAATCTTTATTTTGTCCTCTTGTTGGAACAAAATACCATACACATCATGAATAGATTTCTCTGATAGATTTCTTGTAGCCATGTTATCAGAAAAATTTGACCATTCACTGCCAAGATTGTTTTGAAACTTGTTATTAATCGCAGAATTTGATTTCTGAACTCTATTTCTTCTTAGATCATTCAGAATGTTGTTAAATCTGTGATAAGTATCTGTAATAGCCTCTCCCTCCTTGTATCTGAAGTTCTCATATGTACCAATACATATGTTTAATCTCTGTGCTTGAGCTTTTGTACTCCCCTGCATCTGAGCCTCAACTTCATCCCACATGGTCTTTGCAGATGTTAAACTATCAACCCTGTTGAATATTTCATTTGGTATAGCCATATTCAGAAGAGTAAGAGCTCTCTTATCTATCTTTCAGAAGAGTAAGAGCTCCCTTATCTATCTTTGCTTGTTCCTTTTCAGCATTACTGTACATTACAAAATTCTTTCTAATTTTTGTCGCGGGGATTTCTAGAGTTGTTTTAGTGCGAGGAACCGCAGGGATTTCCACATATACTTCAAGGGGACCATTCACTATGGATTGCATCAAAGCTTCATCAATATTATCCAAGAACTGAATCATACGAATCCGCCATTGATGGTATTCGCCCAAGAACAGGGTAGGAGGTTTTGTTTTAGATCCGATGGAAACGGTTTCTTTGTTCATTTTTGATTTGATTGATCGCTAATTCACCTTCGGTAATGATTGAAATACAATTTGAATTAACCTTCGAAGGATTAATTCAAGATTTCAAGAATTCAAGAAACTGTTAGATCCGACAATTTCGTAACTAAATTGACTACCAGATTGAAAGATGGATTGGCTCTGATACCAATTGTTAGAACCCAGATATCAAAGATGAACAATTAATTCAGTAAAGAACATCGAATTTAGAGCACTGAAGTCAGATGTAGTATTGATATTCAAAGATTACAGATATGTCATATACAGTACAAGAACAAATCTAGAACAACCAACTTTAAAGATATAACTAACTTCTATTTATACACATACTAGAAAAACTAAAGTAACAGCAACAAGATAACAGACACAGTTCAGAAACTGTCTTCAGAAGTTCTTTAGAGCATCTTCAGAACTTCATTTAAACCTTCAGAACTTCTGAAGTACATACTTCAGAAGTCTTCTGTCTTTATGCTAAGTGTTTTGAAGCTATCTTTCATGTTCTTTCAAGTACCGTTGCTCCAAAAGATTTTCTTTTCAGTCTCAAAACCTTTTCTTTCTTTTTCAAAAATAATTTCTCTCTGTCACTAAAAGATTTTCAAAATCAGATATTTGCTTAGAAAGTTTGACAGTTGTCAGTTGAAAAAATTTAAATTTACTTTCAAAAGCTTCTTTCTCATTCTCAAATCTATTTCTCTCATTCTCAAAAAAAATTCTTTCATTACCAAAAGATTCTCTCATTATCTAAAATATGTCAAGTTCACATATTTTGTTCGAAAGCTCAACATTTTTCGTTTCAAAATTCGAAATATTTTTCTCAATCTCGAGATTGTATTTCGTCAAAACATCTCTTTCATTTTCTAAAAGTTCTCTTTTCTTTTTAGATGAAATAAGATAAAGTTCAAAATAATCTTTCCTTTAACATGTCACAAATCACCTGCATGTTGTTCTCTTTTAACATGTCTTGATTCAAAACCTGCAATCTTATCATTCGTGTTAGAAATCTGCTTATGTAAATCGTAATAGTGAGAAGATATTGTTACCTGATTGAATGATCATTAATCGATATTGATGATTACCTAAAGATCTAAAAATTCTGAACAAAATTCACATTTGAAAAACAAAACCTGAGAGTCAACTCTAAAAAACTAAAATCTGTAAAATCAGATTCTCAAAGTCAGTCCTGAAAGTCAAATCTATAAAAAAAATCAAGTACGTAATTTGTCCCTATCTCCGATATCAATATATGTGGCACAAAACTCCGTCAAATGTGTCGCATAAAGTAATAAAAAAAATTTATCCCACAACCTGTAGATTGGAACATGGATTTATCGATGAAGCTTGTGATCATATGTCGCACACCATATAGACTTGATTCATATAGCACACCACTAATTTATTTATATCGCAGCCCATACAATCCTTCACATTAATATATCGCAAACCTTTGTCGCACAAGAATATATATCAAACAAAGCCTCCAACGTTGACCAAAAAATTGTTATTGACCATCAATATGTCGCACAACGTATTTATATAGTCCAACACTTATATTACAACACAATTGAATGAACACTAACAGGCTTTTTAACAGTACTCAGATGACATACCGAGGGTATGATCTAATGAACAACCACCGTCCAATTTCAAAAAAACAAACCGACATGTTTGACCAACATTACCTCTTGACCACCGTCCAAACTTTATGAATTATGCATATAAGCAACTATATCGCATGTCACATGAAATTATATCGCAGCTTCCTCATGCGATATACGTATATACATATATATATATATATGTATCGCAGTGTCTCTTGATTAAAAAATCATCACACACTACTGCATGTTTCTTGCAATTCCAGCACATTTAACAACCAACTAACTTGAAATTAAAGATAAAAAAGAATTAAAAGCACATTTAGAGAAAAACTTAACAACCAACTTGAATCAAAAAATAAAGATTCATCAAAAAGAATTCAAGAAAAAGATAACTTGAACAATAGTTTGAAAATCCAAAAATCCAAAGCTCAAGATTTTAAATTGAAACTTGAATTCTGTGGTTTATACCCAGCTTTTTTTGAGGGTAAGAAGTTAGAAACATTTTTGATGATGAACGTATCACAAAAAAAAAGGAATCAAATCAACTAATTTTGTTCCAACTTCTCAAAAAAATGAAGAATAGTGCTTGTTCTTCCAAACCCAAAAACCTTCAAATTTGATAAAATTGATTGATCAAAACATGAAATTTATAGAAAAGATGAGTTAATATTGAATCTCTAATGAAATGAATCAAATGATTAACAATTTACGTCAAAACATCATAAACTCACAATGATTTAACATAAAAAACTTGCCAATTTCAAAGTTCTTGAAGAAAACTTCAAGAATTTTCACATTCTTGCTTCAAATCTTCTTCAAACCAATTTTTTTTTTTGCTCTGATACTAGTTGTTATTCCAATATTTCAATAAAGTAATAATGAATCTAACAATATGATCTAGAATCAATCATCATGTATATTAAAACCAATTTCCCTCTTTAAACTATCTAATTATGATATTAGAAATGAGCTCTAACAGTAATCACAAGGAACAAAGACTATTTATACCTACGCTACAAAGCAAGTACGATTCCAATATACAAATTATTAAGTCTTAACAATGTGTTGACTGTTAACTTTAAGCTGTGACTCCTTCATTCTTTAATAAATGTGATGTCAATATACAAATTATTAAGTCTTAACAATGTGTCATTCACACTTGAGGATTAAGCAAGAAGGATCCGAATTAAAAAAAAATTAGGAAAAAGTAGACATCTCTCATCAGCTGATCTCCACACAAGTTGACAAAATACTTAAAGAAATCCGGATCCAATCATCCCACCAACTTAAACAAATCAAAGGATAACAAAAGGAAGGAAGCTCTTAAGAGGGAGCAACCTGGAGACGCCAAACACGATTCGAGATGGAGCAGATTCAAGATCAAATCCGGATCCAATCATAAGTTGACAAAGGAAAAGTAAGGATAACATATGAGGAGGAGGTACTAGGAAAAAAACTAGAAAGAGGTCGTACGTCGACAATGGATATGAAATTTTACTTTTAAGTTCAACCTCCGAAGAAAAGAACCGACTTCAACAATTTTGATCATTTGTAGTAATCCATTATAAACTCTTTAATTTTCACCTAGATAATGAAATTTTACTTTTAAGTATTTTATACCATTGCACTTTTTATTATTTCTTATGTATTTTTACATACTTAATTACTATTTCCTGTGTATTCCAATTTCAGAAAAAAGAAAGCAAGAAAAGAAAATAAAGAAGAATCCTTCAAAAGAAATATGAAAAGAACAAAAAGAAAATTAAAGAGGCAAAAGAATCCGAAATCAATGAGTTTATGAGTTCACACATTTTTCAGTTATGATTTCCAGTACCATTTTTATTATAAGTTTTATTTTATCTTCATTCTCTATTTGTATTATTAACAAATAGGGGAAGATTGTTTTTCTCAACCATTTGATATGATGTTAATACAATACATCTGATTCAACACTTGGAATAAATCTTAGTCATAGCCTTAGAATAGTAGTTATATCCAAATTTAATATTTGGATTTGGTACACAAAGTTTGATATCCAAACTAAATTCTCATTATCGGGATTAACTGATCAGACCCATTATGAAGATTCAGTTCTTGTAATATGGATTATGTGTTTTAATCCTGTAATGAAGACTTGGTTTTCAATATCGAGGTTTAAGAATCAGATTTAGAACTCAATATCTAGGACTCAATGATTGGCTTCCATATCCGGATTCGTCATCCCTATTTGAAATTCGAATCGGACTTTCTAATACATCTTCCTATCTTAGTTCCTAGAAGCCAAAGTATTCGAAGTCTTTTATACCATCTGAATCTTACACTTCATAAGTAGTCTTGCTAGAATCCGATATGTAGCTTATGTTTCAAAAAAAACAATAGATAGGATTTTTCTTTTCTAAAAGTCCTATGATTATCCGTATTTGTATTGATCCAAGTACAAAATTCCTTCGACAAAATCAAGACAAGTTGAAGCGAGGACAAGATAGTCACCAAAGAGGAATGGATTGTCATTTAGCTAAAAAAAATATCAATATAAGATAAAGTTAAAAAGTAGTCTACAAATACTACTTCTAGCAAGCCGATTTTGGAATATAAAAACATATCCATAAAGATTGTCTCACAAACTTTACCAACTCTTGTACTGGTATGGGAACAAGATTGATATGTTAAGTTCTAAAGTACAATTTATTAGTACCATACTTCCTTTAATGTTCCCTATGCATATAGAAGGATGGGTTGGGTTAGCAAAGGTCTACTTTCACCTACAAAGGCTAATATGAGAAGTACAAGCATATACTGATTGAAAAATCAGATAAAGACAAGAGTTAAAGTTGGACAACAACATTTAATGCATTAATGGCTATAAAAGGTCATCCTTGTCATTTCTTGTGTTAGGAATCAATTTGTATTGTGTCAAAAATAAGGAAAGAATTTAATTTTATATAGAAAACGGCAAGTGAATAATGCCTTATTCTCTAGTTTCCTAGAAATATATATAGAGGGTTAAGGGTTCATTAGAAAGAGAGAAAGAATAGCCAATTGTAATCGATAGTTTATTCCATGCGATAACTCTTGTATCATTGATTCCCAAGTGAGATATATGACTTACGTTCTCTCTAAATCATCGTGTTCTTCATTGTGTGCTTAACTTATTCGATAATACTTGATAATCTGGGAACCACAATTGGTATCAGAGCCACCGATCAGAGTTTTGAACAAGGTACTAATCAATTTCTTGGAGAAAAGGTAATCTAATTTTTTTCGATAAACATGATTTTATGTTTGATGCGATAATCCCATATCCTCGATCTTGATGATTTTTATTCACCAAAAACCATCGATTTATCCTTAGAATCACATCTGCAAACTTTCATATCATTCTAAATTGATTTGGTGGATCAAAATCTTATTTTTCATAGTTATCGCATCTTATAGGACTGTCTAGTTTTTTCTTTAAAACCCATTGAATCAGCGTAGTTTTCTCTCGTATATGTCGTCGATTTGATAAGTCTAGGACTACGTATTGATTTGTCTTATTATAAATCTTTCTAGATTAATATTCAATCTTCTCGCATTAATCTTCATAGTTATCGGACCCATTAGATCCGAGAACACTGCTTATCGGGTATCACTATTCGTGAACAGTAATTTTCTCGGACTGCAAAGACACGATAAACCTGTCTTATCGCATCATTAACACCCGATAACTTTTAAAACTTGTATATCTGATTTATCCTGAGACCTTTTTGTCCATAGAAAAACTCAAGAACTTTGTTCCTTGCAGCTTTTTCTAGTCAAGAAACTTTTAGTAACCACTATAAATTTTGATAAAATATGTCATATTCATTCTCGATTGCTTAGACCTTCTTGTCCATAGAAAAACTCAATAACTCTGTTCCTTGCAGATTTTTCTAGTCAAAAAACTTTAGCAATTGAGGTGAATTTTTTTATTAGTTGAATCGGTGAAAATTCATTCTTGGAGTTATGGAAATTAGAAAACTTAGCCATTCTTGTCCATAAAAAGACTCATGAACTCTGTTCCTCGCAGCTCTTTTTAGTCAAATAAACCTTTGTTATCTTTTCTTCTAAGCTCAAGTTCTTGAATTTATCTTTAAATTCTAGTTAGAATTAATCTTTCTAGTATTTTTGGGAAATATAAACTGGCCATTCTTGTCCATAAAAAGACTCGTTAACTCTGCTACTCGCAGCTCTTTTTAGTCAAAAAAAACATGGTTCTCTTTCCTTTAGAACATTATTACACTTAATAATCAAAACCAAGTTGATAACTTTCGGATCTCAAACTTTCGATAAAATAAAATTTCTCGGGTCTGGATAATTCGAGAAAAGAACTTGTGCTCGAAATAGTTTCATGCGAGAAGTCTGGTTCTCGAATCCTTTTTGATCCGAGCAACAACTTCCTCGCATTCATTAGACCCGAAATCCCTAGTCCTCGAACCCCATTGATCCGATTTCTTTTCCCTTTAATCCAAAGATTGTCTTAGCACTCTTTCAAAACCCAACGATCGCGATCCACTCATCAAGTATATCATGACTACTCGCGAAGCCATGGCCATAGGCTCCGATATTCGTCCTCCGGTCCTATTTAGAGGTGAATATTCACAATGGAAAGATCGTTTCCTTGATTTCGTCGATCGAAATTACTATGCGGAATAAATTATGCGCTCAATCATTGAAGGACCACCACCTCTGATTTATTGGGATCTCCCTGCCATGCCAAACTAAACTCCTTCGGTTCTAGCTCGACGAGAACTCAAACCAAAGTCCTAGTATGAACCCAGCGAACAACGTATTGCAAAAGACGACCAACTTGCCAAATCCTACCTTCTCCAAAGTCTTCCGAATGAAATTTACATGAGAATTGATAGCCATGGAGCAACGACTAAAGGAATGTGGGAACAAATCAAAAGGCTCATGTTTGGAACAAAGATTGGCACTCAACTCAAGATCACCAACTGCATCTCTCAATACGAAGAGTTTAAAGTCAAAGAAAGGGACAAGTCTTTCAAAAACTTACAAGAGGTTTGTCAATCTCCTCAATGAACTTAGTGAGAATGATATCCGAAAGACCAGGATCGAAAAAAACGTGAAACTAGTCAGCAACCTACACTGCGATTGGCGTCACTTTGCTAATCAAATTAAGCATAGCAAATTTCTAGTTAAACTATATCTTCATGAAGTGTATGAAACTTTGAAGCAAGACGAAGAAGAAGTACTTGAAGTCATAGCTGCCAACAAGAAGTCTTCTAAAACTACCGATCCACTTGCCCTTGCTGCAAAAGAACCTCAAGAAGAAAGACATGACTGCCATTCCACCCGAACCACCTAACAAGAAAACCCAGTTTGTCATATAGAGGAAGAGGAAGAAGGGTATGACTCTGATCCCGAAATCGAGCAGCTTAAGCAATCCTTGGCCTTTCTTACTCAAGCTTTTCAAAAGAAGTTCAATCGTCGTCCTTCCTTCAACAAACAACGGTTTGCTTTGGGATCCAAAAATTATGAGCACAAAGAGATGTTTGAATCAAAACCTCGTCGTGAAGATAAACGTCCTACCTTCACACCTGAATACAAGTTCAAGGGGAAATGAGTGTGTGCTACAACTGTGGCAAATCTGGACACTATGTTTGTGAATGCAAGAAGTTAGTGGTCAAAGACTCAAGCTACTACGCATACAAGTTGATGCTCGTAAAGTAAGAAGAAGACGAAAAGGTACTCATGGCGGACGATGATTATTGGCTACACATCATGACAACGAAACTCAAGCCCACTTCCGCTTAATGGCAAGAACCACCGATGCAGATCTCTCTTATGATGACACCAAATCTCACACTTCCGACACCGCATCCGAGGTAACTAATTCCGACTATGCTCAATTCATTGCTCAAATGCATAATATGATGATCCAATTGCAAGATCTGCAATCTAAATTGAAAACCGAAAAAATCTCGGTTTCCAAATTAGAGGCACAATTAGAAATTATCACAACCAAGTCTTAATTATCACAACCGAACTTGCTTCTTGAAGGAGTGAGTCCAAAATACTTGGACAAGAAAACATCAACCTTGAAACTAAAAATAAAGATTTACAAACAAAACTTATGGACCTCACAAAAAGACTTGAGAAATCCAAACGTGAAGCCATAGATTTTTCCTCGAAATTTGAGTTTTCCACTATCCAACGAAATGATCTTCTTGAAAAACTCAAGGCATTTGGAACTCAAATTATATAAATTAGGTCAAATGGAACAAACGATTCACCTAAACGGACCTAAAAAGTTATCCTCAAAAGCTGGCTTAGGATTTGAAAATCCTAAACGCTTAGCAAAGTTCCTATACAACACTCCAAAACTTTATAAATTTGAATATCTAGACCTTGGTCCAGATTATCAAATTCAATTTATAAAGTCATCTAACAAAGTAGAGAGAAGGGAAGATTGGAATAAGAAGAACAAAAAGTCGTTTTGTTATTCACAACAAATCGAGAAGGACTCCTCACATAATACTCTTCCTAACGATTATTTTCCTTGTTACACCAAAGAAGAACTTTATACTAAACCACCAATTTGTAAACCTTACATTCCCACTTTATTTTTAGAAAAGAAAAACATTCAACTCGAAAAAGTGTTGGAATCCGAATGTTCTTCTTCGGAAAAGGAAAAAGATGATTTGATCGCAAAAATTAAAAAACCTTAAAATATTGTTTCAAAAACACAAAATACTCCCAAAGTTGATACAACTTCCGAAGTATCTTCGTGTAAAGCTTTCGTTAGCACTTATCAATCAAATTGTATTCTCGAGGAATTTCTACAAAACGAAAATAACATTCCGTCACCTTGTGAAATGGATGATTTTTTCCCATTTGATTTTAATCCAACTAACTTCCGTCCTTCGACTTATCAAACTTCCCTTGCTCCCGAAGTAATAGATGCGGAAATCGAGGCCGATGAAAAGTGAATCCTTTCCAACGAACAAATAAATTTTTCTCAACTACTTAACTCTGAAGTGTGTCCAAATGACTCGGTTAATCAATTTGATTTTAATCCTATACTTCCAAGTCATGAGAAATTTTTGGATAAAGGCAAACAACCCATAGACTCAGTATTGATTCCTGAAGTAGAAAGTGAATGTTCTACTAGTTCTTCAAAACCTCCTTTTTCTCAAAAGACGAATACACATCCCTCAATGAATTCTAATCATGGTCCCCGTTTGATGTTTCAGCTCTACGTCCTCTAACAATAAAGCAAGTTTGGGTTGCAAAAGGCACATGTCAATCAAAGTCATTGCCGCACAATAAGAATGCTAGATTTAATTTTTCAAAATGTCAAAAATTCCAAACGAAGTGTTAAATTTCCATACACGATTCATTGTTTTTGACATTCATTGCAATTCTCTCGAAATAAAATATGTTGCTCTAATTGTGGAGTGAATGACTTTGTGCGCTTAAATGATTATGGTTATGATTATCACTCTAATCCGCATGCATCTTATGATTATCATCAATCATATCCTTTTGTTTCTAATCCCGTTTTCAAGTGGGTTCCCAAAAGGCCCTTGACTAATGCAACTAAGTCCCAATCCAAATGGGTACCAAAGTTCGCAAAGTCAACTAACCCCGAATGACTCATTCTAAAATGGGTACCTAAATCTGCCTGATTTTTTTTTGCAGGCCAGTCATTTGTGATACTTAGATTCCGGATTCTCCAAACACAAGACTGGACAAAAGGAGCTGCTCACCAACTACGCTGCTCAAAAATGGTGGAAATGTCCGATTTGGGAACAATCACTTTGCGCCAATCAAAGGTTACGGGGACATTGTCCAAGACAATCTGACGATCTCGAAGATATCCTATATTGAAGGTCTTGGTCACAATCTGTTAAGCATTGGGCAATTCTATGACAAAGAACTTGAGGTCAACTTTCGATCTGAACGTTGTTGCATTCGCACATAAATGGGACAAGAATTATTGGTCGACACTCGCATATCCAACTTATACAGCATTGATCTTTCAAAAATCCAAATGCCAAACAACGTGTGTCTCCCTTCAAAAACTTCAAACGAGCAAAACTCACTTTGGCGTCGCCGACTCTCCCACCTCAACTTCAAAAATCAACAAGCTTGCAAGTGGAGGGTTGGTCGCGGGTGTACCTAAATTTAAGTTCGAAAAGATACATCTTTGTGCCGTTTGCGAGATGGGAAAGATGGAGAAAGCCTGCATAAATCAAAATGGGAACATGGCACGACTCGCCCACTACAACTCATCCACATGGATTTGTGCGGCCCAATGCAGACTCAAAGCATTCATGGAAAAAAGTACGTCCTTGTCATGGTAGATGAGTTCTTACGGTACACTTGGGTCAAATTCCTTCGCACCAAAGACAAAGCCCCCGCACTCATTATTGCCTTCATAAAAAATGTACAAGTCAAGCTAGAACTAACCATTCAAACCATTGGAACGGACAATGGAACGGAGTTCAAGAATCGCACACTCAACGATTTCCTCGTTTCGGTCGGCATCACACAAACTTTTTCGGCTGCACGAACTCCACAACAAAATGGTATGGTAGAAAGACGAAACCGTACACTCATTGAAGTTGCAAGCACCATGCTAGTACATTCAAAGCTTTCACATTTGCTATGGGCCGAAGCCATCAATATTGCTTGCTTTACACAAAACCTATCTATCATCAACAAGCGCTTCAACAAAAACCCGTATGAATTAATCAACAAACACATTCCCACCATTCACTTCCTTCATACCTTCGGTTGGCGCTGCTTCATTCTCGTTGATAAAAAAGATCGTGGAAAACTTCAATCCAAAGCCGATGAAGGTGTCTTCCTTGGCTACTCTCCCACGTCAGCTGCCTACCGGATCTATCTCAACACTCACGTTGTGTCACGGAAAGTGTTAATGTCTCCTTTGATGACAAGGAGAATTGGCTCCTAAACAACACAGTTCTGGCCCTGCGCTTTCCGGAGTATTAGCTTCTAAACACCTCTGTTCAAAACCTGTTCCTAACCTGACCCGTTCAAATCACGCTTCCACTTCCAAAACTGCCACCTATGATTTGGACGACTTATTTGAGTTCTTTTACTCGGACTACATCGGACCATATGCTCCAAAGACTAATCCCTTGGTCCTGCCAACATTGGAAGTTGCGATGCCACAACTATTTCCGGGCCAAAACCATCATCTGAAACCATTTCCACAACCACGACTTCAATTCCTACCTCTAACCCACAACTATAATGGAACCGATTCCCTCTGAACCCCTCACTGAACCTACACAGCCTATTAAACCGCTCCCCTCCGAATCTAAGTCACCAACCCCAACCATAGATGAGATAATTGTTGAAGATGATAATCCAACCCTCATTCTGAGTCAACCGGATCCACTTCCGGAACTCATTCCTACTACAACCGCAAGTCCAATACTGGTATCCTCTGCCCCACCTGATTTCCCAACTCGCAAGGATGTCACCAGTTCTAGTCACCCCTTTGAAGTGGCTCCGGTTCTCGAAACTATTCAGGATCAGCCGCTCGGCACTTACGTTGATAAAAATCCTGATCAATCCCCACAACAACCGAATGGACTCTACTCACCCCTTTCAACAAATTCTTGGAGATCCTTCCAAACTGGTCAAGACGAGATATGCTTCAGCAAACGATTGCTTATTTACATCCATCCTAAGAAAAATTTGAACCGACGACTGTTGCCGAAGTCATGACTGATCACGAATGGATTACGGCCACACAGGAAGAACTAAATCAATTTGAAAGCCTTATAGTCTGACGACTCGTCCCCCGACCTTGCAACAAAACCATCATCGACACTAAATGGATCTTCAAGAACAAACGCAATGAAGACGGAATTGTCATAAGCAATAAAGCAGGGTTGGTCGAAAATGATACCGTCAGCAAGAAGGTATTGACTACGACGAGACTTTCGCACTCGTGGCTCGAATACAAGCAATTCGCATGTTCTTGGCATACGCGGCTCACAAAAATTCCATTGTATTCCAAATGGATGTCAAGACTGCGTTTCTCAACGGTGTCTTCAAAAAGAAGTCTACGTGTCCCTGTTGGTCCCTAAAGGGTCTACAAGAGTTCAATAATAAGTAAAAAATTTATAGAAGGGGGGGGTTCAAATTTTGGTTTTTAAATTAGTTTATATATCATAAACAAATTTACAATTACAAGCGGAATAAGAACAAGTTTAAAACCTATTCTATTGTAACTAAGAAACACTAAGTTTGATGCACAAGAGGAAGGAAGAAAGAATAAAGAGGGTTTAGGTTAGAAGGAAGCATGCAATAAGATGAAGAATGATATCTTCATCTTATTTATACTCGTTTGCATTTAATGCAAGACAAAGGTATATGCCAAGTGTCAAGCTTGGATAGGAAGCTTGTTCTTGCTAATAAGACGGCCATGCTTTTGGCCGAATATGAACAGTACCATATCAGATATGATGGGGACATAATAGACAATTCGTACGTCCTTTTCTGACAAGGTATAAGGTTTGACTTTTGTGCATCGAGGATAAGATCAATCTTTAATCTTGTAAAGGAAGCTTCATTTGATCGCTGATTCTGAATCTTCAAGGATAAACTTCAGTATCGCTGAGGCTTCACAAGACTTCACACTTTGATTAGATAATCGCTGCTATCGCTGAACCGCTTTAGTTCACTTAGCTGATTATCTCTTTCTTCAGCTAGGGTCTTCGACTTTCACTGAATGGTCTTCTGGTGTGATAGCTGATCTTCAGGTCTTCAGAGATAAGCTTGTTGTTCCTTGAACTTCAGCGATCACTGATTGTAATCAGCGTATGCTATCGCTGAATATGAATAGAAGCTTATACAATGGAATTTCACTAAGTATATAAAAGGAATCATATTCAAATCATCGAGAGGAGTTATGATCAACAATCTCCCCCTATTTGATTATGATTAAGCAACATAGCAAAATTGCTTTAAGAGACTAGTAAGGACTTAAGAAAAATTTGAAGTAAATTTTCTAAGTACTAATCTGTACAATCTTTTTCAGCTAGTCTACTATCTGAATTGAGTTTCATTTATGAGGATATGAAAGCACAATTTTTACAAGTAAATAAGCATAAAGTGCATTCACTGATTAAATTTTCAGATTGAAAAATCAGTGAGTAAAATATAGTTTAAAGAAAATAGAACTCTTATGTTCATTGTCCCTTTTACTTTTTTCAGGGATCTTTTCAGTACATAGATGGAGTAAAGTACTCTGATTGAATTTCATTAAATATAATCTGAAGAAATTACAGGGAAATGAAATTACAATAATAAAAGTAACGTACTTGTACACTGAAGAAATATTACAAAGGAAATAGAGAACCTATGACTAATCAGAGATAGAGTACCAAGCTCGGGAGCTTGTTTTAACCCGTAAAGAGCTTTTTCAGGTTTGAAAACATAACCAGGGTGTTTAGGATCAGATTAACAAGGGGGTTGTTCAACATAAACTTCCTCATTTAGTTTACCATTTTGAAAAGAACTTTTAACATCCATTTGAAAAACTCTAAAGTCTTTATGGCCAACATAGGCTAAGAAAAGTCTAATGGCTTCTAGTCTATCAACAGGAGCAAAGGTTTCATCGTAAACAATACCTTCTTCTTGTCTGTATCCCTGAGCCACAAGTCAAGCCTTGTTATGATTTACAATGCCATTTTCATCTAGTTTTGTTAAGAAAGACCCATTTGGTTCCTATAACAGTCTTACCAGATGCACGAAGGACATAATTCGAAACTTTGTTTCTCTGAAACTCAGTTAGTTCTTCTTGCATAGCACGGAACCAACTTGGATCGGTGATAGCTTTATCGATCTAATTAGGTTCGGTTAAAGAAATAAAGTTTACAAAGAGATAGATATTACCAATACCCCGATGGGTTTTAATACCTGTACATGGATCACTAATAATATGATCGATTAGCTGATTTCGAGTCCATCGCTGAGCATGTAGTTGAGGAGATTGATCAACAGAGGAGTCAGTGACTTTTTCAAGGAGAACGGAAGATGCTTCAACAATAGGTTATTCAGCATTTCTTATCATTCCTGGAGGGGATCCAGAAGGATTGACATTCTCTTGAGAGGAGAGTGGAACTTGATTATTCACTGATGAATCACCGATGGAAGAATCAGAGGGAGGAATCTGATTTAGAGGAGTAAGGTCCATCCCTAAAGAGGGAGGGTCGTTACAATTGTTAGAAATGGGGATGAAGTTACGACCTTCATTATCATTATTTTCAGTGAGAGGAGGTGTATTGAAATAAGATTCAGGTTCCCCATATTGAGACTTCATCCAACTATTCAGTTCCTCGTCGTCTTCAAGGACAGGAATAGAATTTGTTGAGGGAGATTCATCAAAGTTAACATTGATGGTTTCTTCTACATGTTGTCTTCTTTTGTTGAAGACTCTAAATGCCTTAGATACAGAGAAGTACCCAAGAAATACACCATCATCCGTCTTTGGATCGAATTTTCCTAAATGATCTCTATCATTCAGGATA
Organism: Silybum marianum; assembly: GCA_036898165.1. NCBI lineage: Eukaryota > Viridiplantae > Streptophyta > Magnoliopsida > Asterales > Asteraceae > Silybum > Silybum marianum. The sequence goes on from CM072541.1 coordinate 10,513,414, forward strand.
TAACATTTACATCCGAAGATATGTAAGTGTCTTAGTGAGGGCTTTCTACCATTAAAGAGTTCATAGGATGTCTTCTTGAATCTTTTAATTATCTGGGAACGATTTGAGTGAAACATGCAGTGTTAACTGCTTCAGCCCAAAATTGAGTTGGTAAATGAGATTCGCTGACCATTGAGCGAGCGGCTTCAATGATCGTTCGATTTCTTCTTTCAGCAACACCATTTTGCTGAGGAGTCCTCACTGATGGGAAATTATGACAGATTCCTTTTTCTTCAAAGAAGCTAACAAAGGTACTATTTTTGAATTCAGTGCCAAGGTCACTTCTCATGGAGCGAATAGAGAGGTTGTTTAGGACTTCCATTTTCTTGATAAAGGAGATAATTTCATCAGGTGTATCTCTCTTGGAGCGAAGAAAGAACACCCAAGTGTACCTGGAATATTCATCAACAATCACCAGAGTGTATTTCTTTCCGAATATGGATTGGACTTTGACCGATCCAAAGAGATCCATATGAAGTAAGTGAAGAGGTGTAGTCACTGGGGAGACTTTCTTTGATCTAAAAGTTTCTCTTGTTAATTTTCCTTTTTCACACGCCGAGCAAAGAGATTCCTTTGCAAAAGAGTGTTTAGGGAGACCATTAACAAATTCTTTACGAGATAGATCATTAATCATCTTGAAATTCAGATGGGAGAGTCTTTTATGCCAAAACCAATTTACATCAGAGGAGGACTTCGATAGAAAGCACACATTCTCTAAATAAGTATTGTCCATATTAATGACATATACGTTCATTGATCTTTTGCCTTTTAAAGCAAGTTTGTCATTTTTTCAGTGACGACACATCTTCTCTTTATGAACAAAACTTTGAAGTCTTTGTCACAGAGTTAACTAATGCTTAAAAGATTATTCTTTAGCCCTTAAACATAAGCAACACGGTTGAAAGAAGTTGCTCCGTTGGTTAGAACACCATAACCTTTGGTGTATTGTTTACCATTTCCACCAAAGGTCACTGAAGGACCTATTTCTTCCTTATATTAAGAGAGCAAAGATTTTTTGCCAGCCATGTGCCTAGAGTATCCATTATCGAGATACCAGATACCTTTAGCACTCTGCATAAGATAAGGGAATTAATTTTTCATAGGTACCCATAGAACTATGGGTCCTGTTGTGGTAGTGAAAGTAACAGGATTAACATATTTGTTACTTATTGAAGAATCATCTTCAGTGGTTTTCTTCACCTTAGTTGTTTTACCAACTTTGATGGATTTTGCTTTCCCTGATTTCTCAGTTTGAGCTACTTTCTTACCATGAAATAGTTTTTTTAGCTTTAGTAGCATTAGGACATTTACTAGCGATGTGGGTAGTCTCACCAGAGTGATAACATTTCCTATATTTGAAAACAGATTTTGAACAAGAAGCATGCGGAGTGGTCAAAACAGTTTCAGGACCAGGGCCAAGAATTCCTTTCTCCATAAACCTTGGAGGACCACGTGTTTCTCAGGTTTAGAAGGATTGAGATCAATCTTGATTCGAGGAGTTGATCTCTGAATATGTGCAGAGATCTTCTTCTTAGATTCTAGAGAATGACTCACTGAAGGAGAAGGATTCTTCTTTAGTTTAAGAAATTCTTGATCGTGGGAACATGATTATGGAACTTGTCTTTGATTCCCTTCCCTGAATCCTTGGTAAGATGTTTGGAAGGTCTTGACTCAGATGTAGGAGTACACTGACTAGAGTGATCAGGGATAGAAGAAACACACATTCCAAATTTTAACATGGAACAGTCATTGTTAGTTTCTTCTTGGTCAGAGGAATATATATCATAGACAGCTCTTGACCTTTTTTTGGATTTGAGCATTTATGATCTCGCTGACTTTATCAGATGCCTTGCACCATCCTTCAATGGTGGCTTTCTCAGCTTTGAGATCAGCAATGGCTTGTTCGCGCTTAGTGATAGCTTGTTGTCTCTCAATGCTAATAGCTTGATTTACAAAGATTTGGTCTTTAAAATCTTCTTCGATTTTAGTAAGTTCTTTGACTTTAAGGTGGCAATTTTTAAGCTATTAAGTTAGATCTGAGTTAGTTGTTCAGCCTTATATTTACCGTTTAAAGCATTGTAGAGATCAACGTCATAGAGTCGAGAGCCGACAAGAGTTTTCTAGAAATGGTACATGAGTATATGGAGATTCTGATGAAGAGGTGTCAGAGGCCTCTTCTGTTTCTTCAATTCTAGCCATAAGACATATGAAAGCTATGTCTTATTCATCTGACCCAGATTCATCAGTGGTTCGAGCCCAGTCCTTGATCCCAGTCAACTTCTTCAGCGACAAGGCCCTTGCCTTTTCGCTCAGTTTTGTTCAAATCTTGATATTTTTCTTTAAACTTAGAATATTTTTCGTGTTTAGATTTATCAGGGATCTCGGAGGTGGTTGGAACAACGACCTTCTTAGATCTGTATTCACTGGCAAAGTGACCTTTGCGTTGACGGTTAAAGCAGACCGCTGATGCTTTATCAGCAGAGGGTATCTTTGACTTGTTAGAGTCAGTGATGGCAGGAGGTCTTCTGAAATTTCTCTTTCTGGAAAATCTTCTGAAATTGTTAGTAAGAAGAGCTAAAGAATTATCAATGTCATAAATATAAGCATCAGTGATATCTTCTGAGTAGGCTTGATCTAACTCGCTGATAGCTATAATTAGGAAGAAGATACAGTTTTAGAAGGTTCCATCTCTGAAGTCACTAAAGCCAAGGAAGTACTTTTGGTTGATTTAGTGTCTTTCAAAAGGTTTCTTTTCAAGGTTTAAGTTTGCTCATTATTGAGTCAAATTCCATACAAAGCGCTTAAAGATAAACTTTCAGTGTTCTTTGACAATTTGAGACAGGTAGTAAATGTGTCCCATTTTTCAGGAAGAGATTCCATGAATGATAGAGATACTAATATAGCTTCAAAAGGTACTGGGTTCTTAAGAGTAAGAAAGATCTGAAGAAAGAAAGACTCAGAACTCAGAAGACAAACAGAGAAAAGCCTAAGGCATAACTTCTGAAGTGTCAACTTCAGAAGTTCTAAAGATTCTGAAGATACTTCTGAAGAAGTTCTGAAGAAGGTTCTGAAGACACTTCTGAAGAAGTTCAGAAGTAGTTACGAGGAAGTTCAGAAGGTGTTCTGAACATGCTTGTCATTTTTGTACTGTATCTTTAGCATTTCTATTTCATTTATAAATAGATAGTTTGTTAGATAGTTAGAACTAACGTTTTCATAAGCTTGTAAAGACATATTCTGTAATACAGTTTATCTGATCAATACAATATACAACATTCGGTGATCTATTTCTTGTTATCTTTCTATATCTTGATTGTTTGGGATCTAACAATTGGTATCAGAGCCAATTCATCTGTTCTTGAAGGTTAGAGAAGAACTTGTCAGATCTGACAGTTCTTGTTGTGTTCTTGATCGACAAATTCAAGATTCAAATTCAGGTGAATTCTCGATCTTTTTCAAATCAAAGATGTCGAAAGAAATTGTCTCCATTGGATCATAAACCAAACCACCAACTTTGTTTTTAGGGGAATATCATCAATGGCGAATCAGGATGATTCAATTTTTGGACAATATCGATGAAGCTTTAATGCAATCAATTATAAATGGCCCTCTGGAGGTCTATGTGGAAATCCCTGCAGTTCCAAGAACTGAATCCACTCCTGAAATACCTGCATCAAGAATCAAGAAAAGCCCAGGTATGTATAGTACTGCTGAGAAAGCTCAAGCAAAAATTGACAAAAGGGCATTAACTCTTCTTACTATGGCTATTCCAAATGAAATCTTTAATAGGGTAGATAGTCTAACATCTGCCAAAGCTATGTGGGATGTGGTGGAAGCCCAGATGCAAGGTAGCACAAAAGCCCAAGCACAACGATTAAATATCTGTGTGGATACTTATGAGAATTTTAGATATAATGAAAATGAATCAATTACTGATACATATCATAGATTCAACAATATTCTAAATGATCTGAGAAGAAATGGGGTTCAGAAATCAAACTCAGAGATAAACAATAAATATCTGAACAACTTGGGAAATGAATGGTCAAACTTTTCTGAATATGGCATCTTGTTCCAAAAAGAGGACAAGATCAAAACTAGACAGTATCAGCAGAAAAAGGCAAATGAAACTGTAGCCTTGTTAAGCAAAAAGTACAACAACTCCTTGACCATTTCTACTAAAAACAAAGTTTGTGATATTCCAGAGACAACTCTGTGTGATGGGGATGAATCAGATGAAGAACTTAAAAGAATTTATGATAATATTGCTTTTATGACAAGGCAATTCGCTCCAAGATATAATCAAAAATATCAGAATAAACCAAGGTCTGAAGTTGGACCCAAGAAAGGTCAAGATGCTGGTCAAACTGAGTCATCTGAACCAGCAAGGTGTTTTAATTGTGGTAAGCCTGGTCATTATGCAAGATAGTGCAAAATGCCCAAAGTCAAGAACTCAGGCTACTATGAGAAGAAGAATCTTCTTGTAAAGAAAAAGGAACAAAATCCAGCTTTAGTAACCAAGTATGAGGAAGACTGGTTAAACTCGAGTGATGGAGATGATGATGAAGAGGTAGCTCATTATGCTTCAAACTGCTACATGTGCCAAATGGATCCAAAAGACAAACATGCACGTGATTCTGAGGTATCTTCTTCATCTTCTGAATTAAATTCTTTTTATGAACCAAATTCTGAATCAAATTCTGAACAAAATTCTGAAAATTCTGAAGTGCAAAATCAATTTCAGTATATGTTTTCTGAATTTAAAACTCTCAGAAACAGAATCAAAGGTGAAAGAATTTTGGTAAATCAATTTAGAGCTGAAAGCCAAATCTATAAACAAAACTGCCAAGAAGCTGAACAAATTATTGAAAAAGTTTCTGAAGAAAAGTTACAATTAAAAGAAAAGATGGACAGTTTAAAGAACGATATTATTAATGAGAAATCTGAAAAAGAAGTTTTGAAAGTAAAAATGAACTTTCTGAACCAAGAAAGACTTGATCTTTACAAAAAGATTAAGGAATTAGAAGATCTGAACTTTAAAAGAGGTCAAACTGATCAGACTCTGAACATTTTGACAAATCAGGCTCATAATTCAAAATTTTACAATATTAAAGCAGGTTTGGGATATAATGACAGTCAAATTCTGAAAAAGGCACCTGCAAATCTTTATGGCTATTCTAAAATGAAATTTTTTAATGAAACCAACACAGGTATCATATCCAAACCTGTTAACTACTCTTTGCCTGAAAGAATTCCCTTTGTCAAATCAGAAACTCTGTTTTCTGGAAAAAAAATCTTTTGATTCTGATAAAATTGAGATAATTTCTGAATCATAAGTAATGAGTAATAATGTTTTAAAACCTTTTGAAATTACTTCTGAATCTAAAATTATTTCTGAAGAAAAATCTGAACCATCTGTTAAATCTGAGAAAACTTCTAAACCGATTTTTGAATCATCTTCTGAACAAACTTCTGAATCACAAGATAATGTTGATAATAAATCAGAACATGAAGAAAAATATGATGAATTCTCAGATATTGAATCTTTACAAAATAATAATGAGAATTCAGAAATTATCTTTTATAATTCTGATGATGAGTCTGAAAATATTTTAAATAAATTTTTTTTTGCTTCTAGCATGACTCAAGATAAGTTCTCAGATTTAATGAATGCATCAGATTCAGAAGATGATGATGATCATATGGTTCAAGTTATAGATAAAGATGGATATTTGGTATACAAATTACAATCATCTATGATGGATGGGGACATTTTAAAATCTACAGAACCAAAGTTGTCTTCAGAATTGTTTAACACTGTTTTTCTGAAACAAGAGTTTCTGAAAACTGAAATTTCTTCCACATCATCAAATGATACTTCTATTTCTCCAAATACATCTTTAACTTCTGAAAAATCTTCAACATCATCATCTGACTTTATACATAGAGTCAAATTCTTTGAAAAAGGACAGTCTTCCAATTCAACTTCTGAAGTTCATAATATAGAACATAAATCCAAAGATAAATCTAAAATTGATAAAAAGACTACTTATACTAATCCTCATTTCTTATCTTTTACAGAGCTGTCCTCTTTAGTTTGGAGAAAGAAATGTGAAAGACTATCAAAGACTGACAAATTAGATAGTTTTTCATTTTCAAAGGGCTATGATGTACCCAAACTTAATAAAATGAATAACAGAAATTTTGTTGATAAATCCAATAGTGTTGATTCTTGTTCATCTACTGATTTATTTAATATTCTGAAGAATCATATTCACTGTATTAATTGTGGTAATCATAATTTTCAACTAAACTCCAAATCAACAAAGAATAATCTTAAGAAATCAATTCAGAACTTTTCAGCTAAATTGGTAAATAAAAATAAAAAGAAAAAGAAAAATAAAAATAAACCTAAGACTGACAAATCTCAAAGTTCTGAACAAACTTCTGAACTGAAATATCTGAAGTCAAAGTTCAGAACTTCAAAATTTTTTACTAATCTCAAAGGACCCATTCTAAAATGGGTACCTAAATCTCAATAATCATTTTTGCAGATATGTCATGTGTGGGTCTTAGATTCTGTATGTTCAAGACACATGACACCATTCAAAAAACTACTAACTGATTATCATGAGAGATATAGAGGAACAGTTAGCTTTGGAAATAATGCAAAAGGTTATGTGAAAGGTTATGGTACTTTTATCAAAGGAGACGTTACAGTAATGAAGGTTTTCTATGTTGAAGGTCTCAAACATAACCTCTTAAGTATTAGTCAATTCTGTGACAAATATTGGAAGGTCAGTTTTGATATAGACTACTGTCATGTTCTGAGTTCAGTAAACAAGAAAGAGCTAACTTCTTATAGAGATGAGATATTTACACTGCTACCTTTACAGCAACTGGTCAATTAAAAGGGGTATGTTATATTTCCAACACAATGAGGAATGATAGTTGGCTTTGGCACAGAAGAATGTCACATCTGAACTTCAAAGCCATTTCTGAACTGGAAAAACATCACTCTGTAAGAGGACTACCAAAGATCAGATTTGATAAGAATTCCTTAAGTTCTGCTTGTGAACTAGGGAAGATCAAGAGAAGCTCCCATCCTCTGAAAATGCTATCTTCATGCAAAACTCCACTTGAAATGCTTCATATGGATTTGTGTGGACCAATAAAGACTCAAAGCATGGGTGGAAAGAAGTATATTCTTGTCATTGTAGATGAATATTCAAGATATACTTGGGTTGAATTTCTTAGACTCAAATCTAATACTTCTGAAAGGCTCATACCTTTTCTGGAGAAAATTCAAATTCTTCTTCAACTACCAATCCAAAAGATCAGAAGTGATAATGGCATAGAATTTACAAATTCTACACTTCAGAACTATTTGGAATCTGTTGGTATTTCACATAATTTTTTCGCTGCCAGAACTCCTCAACAGAATGGGGTGGTTGAAAGAAAGAATAGAACTTTGGTAGAAGCTGCAAGGACCATGCTAGCATATTCTGAACTTCCTTTGTCTCTTTGGGCAGAAGCTATAGCTACTGCATGTTTTACTCAGAACAGGACAATTCTTAACAGAAAACTACTTAAAACTCCTTATGAGATTATTAAAAAAAGAAACCCTCTAGTGATTACTATTGAATTTTTGGTTGCAGGTGTTTTCTCAGAAATGATACACAACATTTAGATAAATTTGCACCAAAAGGTGTAGCTGGTATATTTGTTGGCTACTCTCAAAGGTCCAAGGCTTACAGAGTATTAATCAAAGAAACTCAAAGGATCATTGAGACTACTAATATTCGATTTCATGAGCCAACTTTGACTTCTGAACAAGACAGTTCAGAACTCACACTTAACCCTATTTCTAAAAGCTTGGATTCAGAACATAGCAAGACAAATCAAACTTCTGAATCTCAAACTTTACTTAAATCAAACTTAGATATCTTATGTCAAGACTTATTTGATATTTCTGTTAATGTCTCTGCAGATTATCAGAATCCATCTCTCCTCAGAAGCACAACAGTACATGATATTTCAGAAATTCCAATATCAAATAACTCAGCCCCGTTAATCTCAACCTCAAATTCAGAAATTCCTATTTCTGAATCTGTACACATGACTTCTGAAACAGTTCAGAATATTCCTGTTTCTAAACCTGTGCCTACAACTTCTGAACCAATACAGAATATTCCATTTGAGGAAGAGAATTCAGATCTACATTCAGTTATCAACCATGATACTGAAACTCAAGCAATTATTGATGATTATGATTCTTTCAACAATGTCTCATCTGTTCAACCATTGCCAAATGTGAACAAATGGACATCCAATCATCCTATTCAATAAATCATTGGTGATGCATCAAAAGGTGTTCAAACAAGATCAGCAACAGCCAATGAGTGTTTGTATGTGAATTTCATAAGCTGCATGGAACCCAAGAAGCCAGTTGAAGCCCTTCAAGATCCAGAATGGATTCTAGCAATGCAAGATGAACTAAATCAATTTGAAAGAAACAAAGTCTGGAGATTGATTCCTAAACCAAAAGGTAAATCAATAGTTGGCACAAAATGGCTATTCAGAAATAAAAAGGATGAAAATGGAATTGCTGTGAGAAACAAAGCAAGGCTTGTTGCTAAGGGGTATTGTCAACAAGAAGGAATTGATTATGATGAAACTTTTGCCCCTGTTGCAAGACTTGAAGCTATCAGAATGTTTCTTGCATATGTTGCTCATAAAAATATGAAGGTGTTCCAAATGGATGTCAGGTGTGCATTTCTTAATGGTATTCTACATGAAGAAGTGTATGTTGAACAACCAGAAAGCTTTGTTAGCAAAGAATTTCCAGATCATGTCTATATTTTGGACAAAGCCTTATATGGACGTAAACAAGCACCAAGAGCATGGTATGACACTCTCACAACTTTTCTTCTGAACTCCAAATTCAAAAGAGGTACTGTTGATACCACTTTATTTCTAAAAAAGGAAGGTGATGATATGATTTTAATACAAATATATGTAAATGATATTATATTTGCTTCTACTAATCCAAAATTTTGTAGAAAATTTGAGAAAATTATGCAAACTGAATTTGAAATGAGTATGATGGGAGAGTTAACATTTTTTTCTTGGACTTCAAGTTAAACAACTTCCCACTGGCATATTCATTAATCAATCCTGACTTACTTAAGAACTTTGACATGTCTAACTGTTCCAGTATTCAAACTCCAATGGCCACTGCAACAAAATTATCACCTGGTCTGAATGGCATATCTGTTGATCAGAAAAAATATAGGGGCATCATTGGATCTTTGCTTTACTTAACAGCTAGTAGACCAGATATAATGTTTGCTACATGTATTTGTGCTAGATATCAAGCTAATCCTAAGGAATCTCATCTTCTTGCTGCTAAAAGAATCCTTAGATATCTCAAAGGTTCTCTTTCATTGGGACTTTGGTATCCTAAGGATTCTGGTTTTGAGCTAACAGCTTTCACAGATGCAGATCATGGTGGTTGCAAATTGGACAGGAAAAGCACATCTGGATCATGTCAATTTTTGGTTGACAGACTTGTAAGCTGGTCTTCAAAGAAACAAAATTGTGTTTCCACTTCTACTGCAGAAGCTGAGTATGTTGCAGCTGCAATCTGTTGTTCACAAGTGATCTGGATGCAAACTCAGAGTGTCATACCTATCACTGCTAATCCTGTTCAACATTCAAAGACAAAGCATATTGATTTAAGATATAATTTTATCAAAGATCATGTGGAAAAAGGTAATATTTAAATGTTTTTTGTTCAGACAGATTATCAATTGGCTGATTTATTTACCAAAGCACTTGATGAGAAACGATTTAATTTTCTGGTAAGTAAATTGGGCATGTTGAATATGTCTATGTAAGTATTTAAAAATTATATTCTGAGTTTAATTTTTCTAAATTCTGAATAATTTGAACTTCTAATCATCTAAAGTTCTATTTTCAGAAATTTCTTCTTTCTAAACTCAGAAATTCTAATTTCTTCTTCAAAGTTGATTATCTTTCAAATACTTTCATTTTTTTTCCCATTTCTATAACATTTTCATTTCTCTGATAAATAGCATTGTTTAAGGGGGAGAATCATAATTGTTTATGATTCAAGGGGGAGTGATACTAAATTTCAAAATCATGAATACTCCTTTCTATCAAACAGATCTGAGGTGCTGGTTACAAGTTTTGAATTTCAAATCTAAGTAGTATGGACAAGCTACTATAGATAAAATATCTTTGTTATTGTCCAGACCTACTTCTCAACAGTTAAAACGATTTATATGTTTCAGAAGTATGTAATTTTAAATGATTTTTGTCATTTTTGAGGAATATAAGTTTGGTTCTGAACTTTCCTTGCAAGTTCTGAAGTGTTTCTGAATGTCTTCATTTCGGCTTCTGAACTTTTTCTCAGAAGTTCTGAATTTCTTCTGAAGTTTTTGAACTTGTTCTCAGAACTTTACTTCCCGTTACTGCTTTTAAGCGTGTGCCATGTGTTTTAATTTCATTGGAAAACTCTTAATCCACGTCGATTAAACGGTTCCTTAGTCCAAATACATGATGATTACTCCTTTAATCTCGTTTCATTTATGGCCACGTGTCCATCTACGCTTATTCAGTCATATAAAATAGATGGAATCATCGTCTTCTTCATTTTCTAGTGATTTTCCCTCCAAAACCTCTCTGTGCTTATTCATTTGCAATCTAGTGCGTATCCTTCTTTAAGTTTCAGCAACAACAATGACTCATCCAGTGATGCTTCATTCAAAAATGTGCCTAAGAAAATAGTGATTGGATCAATGGAGATCCCTTTGAATGATGATCAAGTAGTACAAGACACAGCCACAACTGTTATTGGTGAAGCCGGACCTTCGAATCCAATTCCTAACCCTAAACTAACCCTAACCCTAGTTCTGCTATAATTGGGGAAAATCAAATCAAGCCTATTGAGGTGGTCTCTGAATCAAATGTTGGTGAAAGTGAGTCTCAATCTCGTACTGAGAGCAGTGATAGACCTGATTTGTCCAAATTGTATGTTCCTGAAGAAAAATTGCTCGATATCAAAAGGAATAACTGTGCTCTGAACTTCAAATCGACAGATTTTATGGATGATTAAATGATTTTGATCGAAATTCTGAAGAAACATCCACTTATGCTTTGCTCTCAAGAAAATTTTCAGTCCCTGCTTCTTACTTGCAGCAATGGTGGTATTACGCTGAGGTCGATGAAGCTGCAGATGACATTTCCTCATACATTCATGGCTACAGGGTATGTATTTCTGTGGAAGATGTTAGAAATATAAATTTCCTTCCAAAAGAAGATGAAGTTCTTGGGAAAACTTCATATGATCCAGTTCCATCATCTTTTGAGATGATTTCAGATTTTATGAGCTTGGGATATTCTAAACAACTCAATGCTTTAAATTCATTCAGAAGGAAGTGTCTACACCCAATCTGGTATTGTCTATTCTCTATCTTAAACACTTGCCTATCTGGAAAAAGTTCTAGTTTAGACCAAGCATCTACAAATGGAAGGATTATATTTCATGGAGTAGTATTCAACAAACACTATGACTATGCTTCACCAATTTTTGAAGACCTGAAGACTGCTGTTCTGAAGAAATCCACATATAACTACATTCCCTTTCAAAGATTCTTTCAGACATTTGTCAAAGGTGCAATGAAAGTTGTTGCTGTTATTCCTGATCTTGCACATGAGGTACATGTTCCTGTCTTTACCATGGATAGTCTTCGTCCACCAAATGCAAAATTAAAATTTCCAAATGCCATTCCATTACCTGCTTACTTACTTGAACTTGTAAATCCAAATAATAGGATTGTGAGTGAGTATTATGAATCAATGGGACTACCAAAACCAGTGGTCTCTTCCCCTGATTCCCACAAGACTGGTGAGCATGCTAAGGAGTCTAGACTATCTAGGAAGAGTGGGGAGGCTTTTCAAGGGGGAGAACAACCTCAACGTCTGAAGAGGAAAAATGTAAATGAGAGTTTGGGTAGAAGGGTGAGAAAAAGAACTGATGAGGGGAGAACACAAGTAAAAATAAAGAAACTTGTGAACCAAATGTTACTAGCCGGGCACCCACATCATCTATTACTCCACATTCTTTGGTGGGTAATATTGAAAAGGCCAGTGAGCCCATGGCAACACTTGTTAACCCCCCCAGCCACTCACCCATCTCTCAACAGAAGGGTGTTTCATTAACCCAATTGGGGAAAGCATCTCATATACCATTAGGACCTCACTTGGAGGATCCTTTTGTTGAAAAAGAAGGATATATGTCTCTCCTTCACTGTTTTGAGCACATAGAGTCTGAGAGTCCACTCAATGTTGAGCCTAATGCACCACTAAATATGGAATTCCTTCACACCAGCACACATCTTTCAGATGTAAATAAGCAAAGTGTGTGTCACATTGCCTCAACAACTATAGATATTCCTAATATTGGGTATCAAGGATTAGTTGGAAGCCCTGGTGGAGTGAACCTTACTAAAGCTCCATTCACAGAGTCTTTTATGGTTCATAATGCTGTGGCATCTACAGGCCATCCTTCTTCTGAAGGACTGCAAACAAGACCATCTGTTGGTCTTGGATATTTTCCCTCATCTTCTGAATTCACAGAATTCAAAGATTTTTGTACTTCTGAATTTGAAAAGATTCAGAAGGAATTAAAGGAATTGACGAATGAATCAAAAAAGGTGATGGAGGATAGGTTGGAAAAACAGGAGGTAACAATGGTGAATAAATGGAATGATTTTCAAGTATCTTCTTCAAATGATCTCAACTCCTTTAAAGATGCACTTCTGAATGCTTTCTCTGAAGTGATTTCTTCTGTATCTTCTCTTAAAGCATCGCAGCCTTCTTCTTCAAGTTCTCAGCCTCATACCTCTGAATTTGCTAGTAAGGATGATATTAATCAAATCTTGAATCAATTATCTTCTATTCAGACTTCTCAGACAGCATTGAATAACAAATTATCTGCGTTGGAGTGTAGACCTCAGGTGGATACTTACAAAAGAAATCTTGATGATCAGGGTCCTGATAATAAAGAGGGGGAGAAAAGACAAAAAGTATCTGAAGCTGAAAATGTTGAAAATACTCAAGGTCAATCTTCTGAGAAAACTTCTGAAGAAGCTCAGAATATAGGTGAAGGTTCAAACAGAGTTTTAGAAGCCATAGAAGATATTCTTGCAGAAAATGAAGGGCAAGAGGTTGATGTTGCTTCTTCTGAAGAATTTATTGATGAAGGATATGAAACAGAAAAACTGTCTTTTGATTCTGAAGGAAACTTGAGTTCAGATAAAACAGATGTGATTCCAGATTCTAATGAAGAAATGCTAAGAGAATATCTTGCATTTGAAGATGTAATTGGTGAACCAAGTGATCTTTCAGATGTGATCATGTTTGAAGAAGATGTAAATAATGAATCTGAAGTTAATATGGAAGAAATCTAAGAAGTTAATGAAGTCAGAGATTTAGATTCTGAATGAGGTTTATAGTAATATTTCTGAAGAATTATGGAGTTTGTTGAGAAAATTCTGTTGGATTCATTTATTTATGAACAATCCAAGAAATCTGGAGTGTAGATTTTTGGATACTAGATTGTCAATTTTTAAAGACTTTCTGAATCAACAAGATGAGAGATTTGAAATAGAGTTTGATTTAAATCATATGGGAGGAATTGAAATTGCTGATGAAATCCTTATTGTCTTTTCAGAAAAATATGAAGTAAGATTCAGACCTTGTATTGTTATTCCTGCAATAGATCTTCCAGTACTTGAAGAACCTGTTTTGGATCAAATTTTTGAAAAGGACATTGTGTTCATTCATGGAGAAAGTTATTTGGTATTTCCTGAAGATTCTTATTACTACATGTACAAAAAAAGTCTGAAGTTTGCAACTCTGGAAGATTTTCTGAATGATGAATGGTCTGAAGATCATATTTCTAAAGTGACAAACTATATTCAGAATCATTGTGTTCAGAATTTTCATGATTCAACCTTAATAAAGAAGATCAGAAGCTTATCAAAGTCAATCAAAAATGACTTGTTTATAGCCAGGTTTGGAGCAGAAAGAAGGGATGGTACTTTATGGGAATTTACTCAGTTTGATATTTACAAGTTAAGACTGCAGGATAAGCTGGCAACTTTGTCTTTTTGTGTTAACAAAGGTGAATCTGAACTAGTCTCAGAGATTAGAAGAATTTTGGGAATCTATGTAAGGAATCTCATCAAGCATGATTTTCACTTGGCTTTGGAATACAGACTAAACAAAGTAAACTTGTTAGAGCCAATTAATATTGAAAGATCAGGGCTGACAAGAGTATTTACTAATCCAGACATTGGATTCTTGTATAATGTGGAAGGATACAAAACTTTTTTTGTCTCTGATATTCCAAAGTATTCAACATCAACTCTGAAATGGTTTCTGGATTTTATTGAAGAATCAGATATAAAGGAAGAGATAGTTTATTTGATTAAGGAAAGAATTAACTTCAGAGAATTTATAAGGAAAAGCTATCTTGCTGGTCACACAAGGGTAAACAAAATCAGAGAAGCTGACTATTTGCTGAGTGATGCTTATGATTTCAATATCCATACAAAGAAACAAGACATGGAAGAAATTTAAAAGTTCACTCTGAATCTTGAAAGTTCAGAAGTAAGCCCAAAGGAAAAGAAAAAAGAAAAGGAGAAAAATCTGAAAATGTTTCTGAAGAGTTGGTTCCTATAAAGCAAGTTTTTGAAGTGGAACAACTACAAGAACAAAGGATTGAAGAAAGTGCATTTACCATGTTTCTTGAATATTTCCATCCAGAAATGTTCATGGAATATGAACAGAAGTTTAATTATATTGATTGTTGGATCAACAAATCCTTTGGATGGAAGCAATGATATTCTGATATCATTAGAAAGCTAAGGATTCCTGTTAATGAAGCAAGAAAGGAAAGTCATGTTATCAAAGTGATTAATGCAGATTTAAAGACAAGGAAAAACTATAATTGTGCATTTTTCACTGTGGAAAGAAGAAATGGTGAGATATCTACTTTTTCAGAAGCTGACTTTCAGAATGTTCACCTAAGAGATATGCTCAGAGTATACAGGAGTTTTTATCCTTTTCATGATTCAATTACAAAGTTCAGAAAATCATTTCCAGTTCTCAGAGATGGTTTGCATAGAGAATTTATCTGGGTTACAAAGACTGATTTCCAAGTTGCATATGTGCTTAATAAGAAGCAAGTTCATCTGAGTAAACCAAACTTAAGTTTACCTGATATTCAGAATCTCAAGAAAAGTACTTTGGTGATTCAACCTCCAGGTTTTGTTTGCAAATGCTTTCAAGAATTACTCTTTGTGAGATTTGAAGAACTCTACAAATGTTGCAATGGAACTTTAATGGCTATCAGAGATCGTTTGGTTAAAAAACAAAACAGAAGACCAAAGAATCTGAATGATGAAGATTGGGAGAAATATAAAAAGCTTGCAAAGGAGATGATTAGAATTACAGAATCTCTGTTGGAATACAGAAGTTTAATTTTGAAGGATGTTAGACAAATCTTTAATTTCTGGAATTATGATTTGAACTTTTAAAACTAAGGGGAAGATTGATAGAGATACTAATATAGCTTCAAAAGGTACTAGGTTCTTAAGAGTAAGAAAAATCTGAAGAAAGAAAGACTCAGAACTCATAAGACAAGAAGAGAAAAGTCTAAGGCATAACTTCTGAAGTGGCAACTTCTGAAGTTCTGAAGATTCTGAAGATACTTCTGAAGAAGTTCTGAAGAAGGTTCTGAAGACACTTTTGAAGAAATTCAGAAGTAGTTCTGAAGAAGTTCAGAAGGTGTTCTGAACATGCTTGTCATTTTTGTACTGTATCTTTAGCATTTCTATTTCATGTATAAATAGATAGTTTGTTAGATAGTTAGAACTAACGTTTTCATAAGCTTGTAAAGACATATTTTGTAATACAGTTCATCTGATCAATACAATATACCACATTTGGTGATCTATTTCTTGTTATCTTTCTATATCTTGATTGTTTGGGATCTAACAATGAACTTTGTCAATACTTCAGAGTTAGAGTATTCTCGACCAACTGTATTTAGATCAATAATTAAACAGTTGAATTTCTGGTGGATCTGAGAAAGTATCTCATTTATTAAAAACATGAAGCTTTCATATTGTCTCACCAAGTGGATTCGACGAGTAATATAAACCTCACCGGTTCCTTCATATTGAACACAAAGAGTGTCCCACGTGGATTTAGAGGTCCTCATTTTCATGACTGAATGGTATACATCATCTGGAAGAGAAATAGCAATTATAGATCTAGCTTTTGAATCAACAGCTAGCTCTTTCTTGTGTTCCTCACTCCATTGATTTGGAGTTTTGGGAATACGTTTCTCAGGAATAGCAGGAGTAGTTCCAGTTGCAGGAACTTCAGGGACTAGAAGTTAGGAATGAATAGTCCATTCTCTACATAGTAGGGGATCTTTGGATCTGATCCTTCTAGGAATAGAGTCATTCTTTCCTTCCAGATTAGGAAATTATCCTTGCTAAATCTAGGAGGTTTAGCTAAAGATCCATTGTCTATATAGTTAATATTTGTATTAGCCATTTTAAAAATAACAAGAAGTAAGATATTATAAAGATTTAAAGCAATGAACACTGCTCTGATACCACTTATTGGTCTCAAAGGAATCTACAAGAGTTTATAAGTATAGAAACAATTTATAGAAGGGAGGGTGGTGGTTGAATACAAACACAACAAGAAAAGATATTAGCATGCATGAAGATGAAGAAGAGGTCTTCATCTATTTATACCAGTTGCATATGCAACTCAGAAGGTACATGTCACGTATCAAGTTTCTAGTTGACACTTGTCCTTTGTTCATAAAGCAACCATGTTTTTTTGCCAAATATAAACAGTAGCCTAATCAGAGTTGGTAAGGACATAGGGGACAGTCCGTACGTCCTTTCTGACAAGGCCTGGAGGTTTGACATTTGTGCATCGAGGATACGATCAACTTTGATCTTGCTGAGTAGGCCCCACTTGATCACTGATACCGAATCTTCAAGGATGAAATTTTTAGGTATCACTAAGGCTTTATGCAAGATCTCACACTTCTGTTAGATGGACATTGCTATCACAGAACCGCTTCAGATCACGAGTTGTTCATCTCTTTCTTCAGCTAGGTCTTTGACTATCGCTGAATGGTCTTTGGTGTGAGTGTTGTTCTTCAGATCTTCATAGATTAGGCAATGTTCCTTATCTTCAGCAATCACTGAGTAAGATCAGTGTATGCAATCGCTGAATATGAACAGTAACATAATCTTGGAATTTTTACTAAGTGTTTAAAGGAATCATATTCAAATCACTGAAAGGAGTTTGGATGAACAACATTGCATATGAAGAATAACAAACTCCCCTTTAAACAAATAGAGTCTTCAGATCAGAATCTTCGGCTTGAACAATTCTTTGGAAACTTCAGAAGACTTCTCATTTGAAACTCCAATAGTCAACAACCAAATGTTAAACAATAAGGCTTGAAGCTTTGACACTACGTGTACTGAGCTTGTAACCTATATATCATGAAAGTATCCATCTTTAATAACCAAACATCATCAAATAGCTTTAAGTTGAACACAAACAATCTTTGACAATTTGCCTTTTGTTCTTTTGCATGTTTGAATATCTGATAACTTCGTTAGCTCTATCAACTCCCCCTTAACATCAAAACAACTTGCTCCTCCTTATGAATAGATCTCTCCTTAAAAACTGCTTCGGTAGAAAAAATGGGTAATCCACTAACATAGAAGCATATTTAGCAACTATTATCACTATATTCGAAGTTAATTCAATTGATTAGCCTATGATCAGAGTTGGCAATTATGAATCTCTGATTGCACTTCCAGATATCACTGAAGTAAATTTATAAAACTAACTTCTCAAATTGTTCCGACATTATCACAATGATATGTTATTGGAATCACAAAGACTCGTGCAATATGTTGAAAGAATTAAGCATTATATGCTATTTAATCTCAAAATGTGAAAATGGATTCCATAGACTCAATGTGCATGATTGAAGGGCGAAGGCGGGACATATTTCCAGCTTCTATTTCAATATTCAACTCTTTCAAATAAAGATTGAATAAATTATATGTTGTATGCCCGTGAAAGATTGAAACATTTATTTGTTAAGAAAGAAATGAGTAGCTAGTGGGGTTAAATTGAGAGTTGGCATGGGCACACTGCCTTTTTCAATGAAGGTCGCGAAAGAATTGTGAACTAACAGTAATGTGGTTGCCTAGTTAATAAGTGATTGGTGCAGAGTTCTATTTTTATTTTAACTCTATTCTCACACTACCCTCTATTTTTTTTTTAAATAAAATCCTCACTTCCAACCAAACTTTTATTTTCATTTTATCACTTAACACAATGAGATTTCTCAACCGTATGAGTGATCTCCTCCATTAATTGATATAATATCCCTCCCCCCTCAATCACTCAATGACTACTTATTGGGTAGGGCTACCCATCATGGTAGTCCATAAAAATTCAGTTAAATCTTACACATTCACTACAAAACAGAGGAGCTTTTTCAACGGACCATTCACTTGAAAATCCGTTGAAAATGGTGAGCTTCAACAAATTTTCTACAGCATGTCTCGTCAAAAAAACTTTGGTAGAAAATGCATGTTTGTGAGAGATTTTCAACGGAAATTCGTAGAAATTTTATGTTCTGTCAATAATCCCTTAAAATTCGTTGAAATTTTCAATGATATTTTCCGTTGAAAATTTTTCGTTAAAAATACTCAATTTTCTAGTAATGATTGTTCCCATTAAATATTTCCTAAAAGATATCAAAGCTAATGATTGATTATTTTGTTAATCCTCAATTATAGTTTGTATTTGAAAATCTATATTTATGAGTAAATTATTAATTATTTGTATGGATTTCAAAAAGTTTTAAATAAATTGTGCATATACACTGATTACTTATAAACTTCCAATTTTTGAAAACCATGTATTATTAAGAGGTATTTTAATGCTTAGTAACTAAATTTAAAGACTTCTACTCTAATGATGTTAAAAGAGGACTTTTTTGAGAACCCATGAAATTGTGATAACCTTAAGAACTTCTGTATCATGTGTTGTTTCATGTGATTTTTTTCGATATAAGACATTGATTTAGAATGTTGGTTAACATATATTTGTTTTATAACGTATTTGTTTCACATGTAATTGGGTCACATGTACTCGGTTTACAATGTGAACTGTTTTAACGTTTTGCGAAACAAAAAATACACGTAAAAAAGTTTCATATTGTGAACCGAATACATTCAAAACAAACATTGTGAAACAAATATATGTTAATCAAAACATTAGAGCATCTCCAACATCATCTCTAAAATGGAGAAAATAGAGATTTTAAACAACTTTTTGCTCCAACGGCGTCTCCAAAACTTTCTTCAAAATAGAGAAAGTATGAAAGATATTACTGTATTTAAACCGGAAAAAAATCATGTAAAACAAAAACTTAACGTAAAAGTTCCTGATTTATAATATATTATAAATATAAATCCGGGCGTCCGTATAGGACCAACCAAGACACTCTAAAGATCAGTTGGCATTAAGACTCGATATTAATTAAGGCTAAATAACAATGAACCTTATAATCCAAATTAATAAGACGTTTTAGTCACCCTATTCTGGAAAAGGAATATCAGCAAGATCCTCCCTATAAGGAATATTCATCAACTCCTGCCCTTTATCAGTGATATTTTCCCCATTTTCCATGCTAACTTGAGCATTAGGGTCACGTTTTGTTGGCTCGACGAACGTAACGACAACATCTTTGCGAAACATAAGGTAGAGCACCGATAAAATGTAGATCGCCATGATGGGAAAGACGATAATGCCAATGAACACGTTAGCAACTTTAGGCAAACTACTATGAATTAGCCAATCTACAAACGAAGTGGTCAAGTAGTAAATGTTGATGCCGATTATCCCGAGCCCTAGCACCCAGGAGAAGACGATGATCTGCACATCGAATGGCATTATCTTTTATGGACCATGATTACTTCGAACAATTACAACATAATTAGATTTATAGGATGCCCAATATATATGTGCAAGTGTTCTTTTAAGGGTGTCCTAGGCAATTCTGGACAAATCCCAATAAGCTGTGACCGCGAGAAATCAACCTTGATAAACTCATTGGCTACAATTGTTGTGTACTTCTGAAATCGAACTCTGATCAAATGTGTAAGTATTTTAATACACTACTTTATAAAACTTAAATTTATAGAACCAAATAATTGTACTTCTTATATAAAAGTGTACAAGTTTATTGGATACTTTTGACCTTTCAAACAAAAAAAACGCGACAGTTGTTAAATAAAATAGCCTATTCGTGTGTTTAGAAGACAATTTTGAAAAGTGTGTTTGGACACATCCTTTTACATCACATTTGTTTTAAAACAAACTTTTTCAAATAATATCATATAAAAATATTTGTTAATAAGACATTTTATTTCAAAACTGTGTTAAAATACTTGTTAAAATGCGTATAAACTTATTGCAACGCTTTTATACATAACTCATAATTGTTTGATCATATAAAATAATCTGTTAAGTGAATTAGACTCTTTGTGCATCCTGTAAACCAAATTTTATTAAAGTGAAAGCATGACAAACACAGAGTTGATAACTCACAATCATGGAGTTTTTGTGAGGACCCATTTTGGTGGCTGTGCTGCTGAATTTGAGCAGTGGAATGAGGGCAAAAGGAAGTTCAAACGACAATATCATCTGTCAAAGATCGTCATGGAAATTTAGGCACGAAGAAAATTAATTAGAAGTGTAGTTATAATGTCAAACAGTGTGAACACAGAAACGAACCGATGCAATGATGATTAGTCGTCCCGCACCCGAAGACCCACCAATTATCGACACAATTAAACTCGGTGTGATGGCAATGCATCTTGTTATCAAGTTCCTGAGCCATTTCCTCATCTTTAAATCCAAAAAACCCTATAATAACATGAAGAATGTGGTCTATAACGTTATCTTGTGTTATCTTATGAATCCAACTACAGAAAACGGCTGATGAACATATAGGTAGCGTTTGTTTTTTAAGAGGTGCTGAAATATGGAATCTGATTTGACTTCTGATTTATAAGATTTATAAGAGGCGGTGCTGAAGTCTGAAGTCTGAGATCTCAATCAGTTTTTACGTCTGAAGTCTCTGAATCAATCATTCGTTTGAAAATCCTTAACAATGCGGGTGTACGTGAATAACAGGAATTAAGTGGTGAAGTTACCATTTTTTAAGATGATTTTCAGATTTAAGAGGGTCGGGAAAAAAAGAAAAAAAAAACAACGGTCTGAATTAGAAAACATATGAACGAATAAGTGATAAGTGGTCATTAAGAGTTAAACTGAAAAAACAAAAAGGGCCACACTTTGGTTTCTTTGTTTTAATTTTAAATCTCTTATCAGCCACTTATGTATGACTCGGTAAGTGGTAGGGTCATTCAAAACGTTTGTTTTTTCCAAATTGTCAGAATCACTTATGTCTTGGAGTCCTCTTGTCTAGTAAGAGATAAACCAACTTCTTATTTGTCTAATATTATTCTACAGATTTTCAACATCAGGAGTTTCTCATCACTCCTCTATCAATATTATAATATTTTGAAGGGTAAAATAGAAAATCATACGGATTCACACATCTATTAGTTTACAAAACAAACAATTTATTAATTCCGCTTTCAAACTTTTGAAATAATACTTCATTTTCACCGCCTCTTAAAAAATACACAGCACCTTCGATTATTAAAAAGGTTACATTGAAAGCGAAACATTGCTAAATGCATTTTGCAATGTGAAGAACTTCACTAACCTGCATAATAAATTGTCCTGCATAGGTGCCGGTGATGGTTGAACTCTGGCCAGAAGCTAGTAGTGCAATTGCATAAAGAGTCGAGCTGGACTTCCCCAAAACATTCTGTATAGTAAAATATGGGTTATGTACTTATGTATCATGGGTTGGGTTCACATGAGACCAGCTTGTTCTTTTGTGAGACCATCTTTTTACACTTGAAACTTCACAGCAAAAATATTGTGAACGTAAAAAAATCCGAACCTTCATATATAGCAAAAACACTGTGAAGGTTACCTTCACAATGTTTTGCTGTGAAGTTTCAAGTGTAAAAACGTGATCTCACGGGTCTCACGGAAACAGGATGGTCTCACATGATGCCAAGTCTATGTATCATATATAGATGTTCTTCTAATTACAGTTATAATATTCACATCGTACACGCTACAAAACAAATGACTTTTACCCACAAAAATCCACAAAAATCACGCAGAAAATTTCCGTCAAGTGATTATTGATCATAAGAAAATACCAATGCTTTGGTAGATTCCTAAGTTTTTCGAGAAAATAACAATGGATCACCCAAAGAATCATTGGGAAATTTCTCACTAATCTAAATCACCCACTAACAATTTACCCATCAACTTTTGTAAGGATTTTGTGACGAACCACCCCATAGCATCAAATTTCTCACGAATTCGTAGTCAAATGTCTTTTATTTAGTAGTGATAGAACTCTTACTTTAAGGAGAAATGAAGCCGAGTCAAGAGAAAGATCACTGCATCGCTCAAAGTCGGCACTTGGTAAATTTTCGGCTGAGCATACGGTACCGGAAACAGCGATGATTGAGACGTTGATCAAGAATGCCACAAAGAGAGCAATACCACTCTCTATTAGGAAGTATCTACATGCATCCTGTAATACAAACCATCATCCCTCAACTCCACACACATTAATTAAGTCATGCTGCAACAAAAATGAGTTTATAGGACGCAAAAATTTTACAAGTGTCCTTTACACTACTTTATAGGATTTAACTTGTAGGATCAATGATATCATATATGTAACACTCATGTAAAAGTGTTACTAGAACGTTTGGACATTTTAAACATTATTTGGGCAAAAAGGTGATCACCAGCAACCCACCCTGGTCTCACATGGAACCTCACGCCAGAGACACCAACGTAAAAAACATTTTTTGGCTCACTTAGCGGCTGAGGCTAACGCGTGGTGGGGCTGAGATCGAACACGAGACCGAGACCTGTTATATAGTTGGGCAAAGTCCCCCACCCCATTTTAAACATTATTTTAGGACACTTTAAAATAAAGTGTGGTATTAGCTTTTTATAGGACAACTTAATTGGAAAAATGAATATGAACACCTCTTTTTAGACGACGTTTGTTTTTACGTGCCTTTTTCGTGAAAAAATTAATATGATGATTTGTTTCAAAAATATCCTAAAAAAGGAACTTCTTAAGACACCAAATTACATTGTATAAACTATTTGTAACACTTCGCACAACTGTTTGTCCTATAAACTTCATTCCTATCAAATAATTATTATTAAGATACATATACAGACAATTTTGACATATTATAAACCGGATTTGTTGTACTAAAATGAACAACTCTGAAAGACAAACTTGGTATATCATTTAGAGCCTGATCAATCTCTTTTGGAAGTCCTAGTTACCGAAAAGACTTACATTGATGCCACGAACGGAATTTGGTATCTTCCGAGAGAGAACAAGAGCAGAATGAAGAAAAAGATTATGCCTGTTGAAAACAGCAAAAATGAATGGGTGTTAAGGAAAACTAGAACAGTTTTTAGTGAAAAGCTAAAAGAAGCCTTTTGGTAGAAGGATCATACGGCATAACAAGTGCGCCAAGCAGTGCAATGGCATCGCCCGTAGCACCTCGTCCACCGAGTTTTGGAATGAACATTCCCTTTAGCACATCAGCAGCCGGTGGCTTAACGTAGCTCATTTCTCCGAAGAAACAACCAGCCATCACGAAAACTAGAATTGCTATTAATACTTCTAGCTTCCTCACCTATATATATGTGTGTATATATAAATATACCAAAGTTAGAGCTAGATGAGAAATTCATATGCAAAATCCTCTAGCACTTGTCGGAATTTTCACACTACAACAAAATCTTGTTTATGGGACGTCAAAAAATATCTAAAGGTTCTAATTGAGTGTTTATAGGACTTTTTAACTTTACAAGACTAAACAATTATGTGTGTCCTGCCTAAAAAACATTGGAATAATTTCATATGATGGTTTTGGGTTTAACAAAAAAAATAAGGACATTTTGAAATAAATTGGTCTATATGTTAATTATTTATATGAAATTGTTAGAGAATTGTCCTATAAAAAATATGTGTTTATAACACTTTTTAAGTGTACAAAATCAAACAACTATGGTCTATGGGTCATATGTAAAAGTATTACAATAATTGTATAACATGTTTTTGAGAGTCTTAATGGTCTAAGAGTCTTAACAAGTATTTTATAACATTTTTAAAATCAAACATTCTATTAATTTTTATGATATTATTTTCAAATTTCCTAATAGAAAACAAATGTTCTATTAGAATTGTGTCAGTGGGAAACTTCTCAAAATATGTACTCTAAAATAATTGATATGACAATTTATTTTAAAACTATCAACAAAACCTTGTTAAAACAATTACTAATAGGTTTTGTTAAAACAATTAATCATAAATGAAAAACTTTTGTCTACGTACTTTTCTTGGAAAATTTATTGCTAAAAGGTGATTGGTCACAAAACAATCACAAAAGTTGATTGGTAATTAAATTGTTGGTTAAATTGTTGGTAAATAATTCAAATGAGTGACAGATTACTCAGGGATTCTTGAAAAACATCGGATTCTACCTCCTTGGTATTTTCTAGGTAGTCCATGATAATCACAGATCGAAATTTTCGTTTGTAGGTAAAAGTCATTTATCTTTTAGTAACTTTATATAGGACATTCAATTGTTTGGTCTTAGAAACCTAAAAAGAATTCTTATAAGAAGTCTTTTAAAATAATTAGACACTTTTAACATCCCATTAATTAGATTTTGTTGTTTGGAATATATGACCCATGAAAAGCTAATTGCAGCATTGTAAAATTATAGCTTACACCGTATCTTTGGAGACCAAGAAGGAGGAGGGTGCTGAAACCAGTAAGAAGAACTCCAATCCAAACTGGAATATTGAACAAGATATTCAGTGCAAAAGCTGTCCCAATCACTGCCAGCATCAAAAGAAAATGACTCATAAATTTTATAAGAAAAGAAGTCAAAGAAAATGAAATATTAATTAAAAACACCATGCAAAGATGTGGTTATATTTTTTCTTTAATAAATAATAAAATAATCTAATTAAACAATTCATACCTTCGGGAATATCCGCTGCAATGACTGCAACCTCAGCTAGCAGCCACAAACAGTACTTCACAAAAATTGGGTATTCGGCCTTGCATAACTCTGACAGATGCTTTCCTGAACACAAACCTCAAATTTTAGATATTTATTTTTTTAACACATAAAAGTTTAAATACGAACTTAAATTTGGTTGCGAGTACGAGGACAAAGAAAGCATGACACGTGTCTATTTAGTCCGAATAATGAACGGTATTCGATATAAATAACGAAGGTTCAGTTGATACATTAATATGAATAATAAGCATTTAAAGTGAATAACACAACATTCAGATCCAAATCATTCGGTCTAAATATATTCAGAGTGAATAGGACACGTGTCTACTCATTTAATTTGTACTCACTTTCTCAACCAAATTTGAGTTCGCATTGGAACCTGTCCTATTTTTTTAATACCTCAATAACATTACAACAAAATCGAGTTTATAATCTTCAACAACTTCTTTAAAATAGAAAAAAAAATATATTTTTGTTCTCTAAAATGTCTAACATCAATTTTTCTATCTTTTTATATGACATTATACGGAAAAAAATGAATCTTATAAAAATAATTTTTATGTAAACGGATGTGTTCGCATTTATACTTCTCAAAATTATCAGATAAAAAACTAAATATGAGACTTTACTTTTAAAAGTGTTCCAGAATTTGTTATAAAATTTTAAAACGTTTTTATAAACTTATTACTTATATATATATATGATATACAATTATTTTGTTTGGTTTAATAAACTTAATTAATCTTATAAAACAATTTATTCAGATTCTAAATATTTTTGCATCTTGTAAACCGTATTTTGTTGTAGGAAAATAATAGAAGTCTTTGGATTAATTCGTAGTCTTACCGGTGCTTACACCTAAATTTGCTGCAAGAGATTGAATCACCAGTGCAAATATTAACCCGATTAAGATCACCCAAAGTAGCTGAAAAGATAAACGTATTCCATTATCAAATTATAGGGTGTCTTTATCGAACTATAACCATGGTTGTTCATCGCATGAGCGTTTACCTCGTATCTGTGGTTTGCTCCTGCTTGTAAATCGGTCTCCACTGTATATACAAAACATTGACAAGTTTCCGAGTATAAAGTAAGAACTTGGGATCATGTGATACCATGCTGTTTTCGTGACACTACGTATTTTTTACACTTGAAACTTTTTAGTAAAATACGGTAAATAGAACGTTTACAGTGTTTTTGCTATTAAATATAACCTTCACACTGTTTTTGCTATTTAATTTCAAAATGTTTTGCTGTGAAGTTTTAACTGTAAAAATATTGTCGCATTGATCTCACGAAAAAAGATTGTTCTCACGAGAACCTAACCCTAAAGGTAGGGTTGTAAAGGAACCGAACGTTCAACGAACCGTCCGTGAACCGTTCGGCGGTAAGCTCGTTTATTTAATAAACGAACGAATATCAACACATTTTTTTACGTTCGTAAATGCTCATTTACGTTCGTTCATTTATGTTCGTTTAAGTTCGCTTATCTATGTAAATATAATATGTTATGACATTAATATGTAAAATCATTAACTTAATTAAATTTATAGAATTGTTCATTCATTTATGTTTATCTATATTCATCTATGTTCGTTCGTTTAACATCTTAACAAACGAACATGAATAAACACATTTTCTTAACGAACGAACATGAACACAGAAAATCCCGTTCCTTTACTGTTCGTGTTCGTTCGTTTGTTCGAATAAGTTAAAGGAACGAATACGAACCCCTCCGTTCATGTTTGTTCGGTTCATTTACAACTCTACCTAAAGGTAACACCAAATGAGATGTCAATAAATGAAGATCAACTTACAGTTTCCTGGATCAAGATAAGCTAATGAAACTAGGAAACCAGGACCAACAAATGAGAGGAAAGCTCTCCATCCAGGCTTCTGAGAATTACCATTTATTGAAAATTAGAAATAGTTCATGTTCGACTTGCGTTGTCGCTACAACGAAATTGGATTTTTAAGGATGTCAAAAATGTTTAAATGAGCTAATAGACTTCTTCACATGATTTATGTTTATGAAACCAAATACTTGTGCATCCTATATAAAATTGTTAAAATAACTTTATACAATGTTTAGATCTCTTACCAAGTTTTTATAACAATTTTGAAATAAATTGCCATATTAATTTTCTTTATAAACTAATAGGGGAAGGTGCACTAAAAAACTTATACAACACTAAAAATCGTCATATAAACTTATTACAATACTTTTATATACGATACGACGTACAATTGTATGCTCTAATAAACTTATACACACTCAATTTGAAATCTTTTAAATTAGTCTATTAGGACACACTTGTATATTTTTGACATCCTATAAACCAAAAAAAAAATTGGGCGATAAAAATTGATTACTAGGACCCCAACCGGCCTCACACATAACTCGCCTCTAAGGACAGCAATCTGAGGGGGCTTTTTAGAGCCTAGCGGGAAAGGTGACTAAAAAACTTATAATACACTCAAGACACTCAAATTAATATGTTATAAAATAATCTATTAGGAAACACACATTTTTTCATCTATAAACCAGATTTTTTGGAAATAAAAGTTGATTACCAGCAACCTAACCGGTCCATACGTAAGTCGCCTCCAAGGACGAGAATGTGAGGAGGTATTTTCTGGCTCACTCAAGGCTGAGGCTAGCGGGGCTTTGGGATCGAACCCATGACTCTTGATAAACACTACAAAATGACTTTCACCCAAAAAAATTACCCAGATAAATTTCCGTCGGTGATTACCGACAGACCATCCAGAAAATACCAATGGTTTGGTAAAATCTCATGTTTTTCGAGAAAATACCAAAGGATTACCCAAAGAATCCTTGGGTAATCCATCACTAACTTGAATTACCCACCAGCAATTTACCCACTAACTTTTGTGACAGATTTGTGAAGAATCACCCTTTAGCGACAGATGTCCCACATAAATGTCCGTAGTTAAAAGTCTTTCGTTTAGTAGTGAAAGTCACCCCACCACTTTGCCAACTAAGCTACATGCAACACGCCAAAGGCCCTATAAACCTGATTGATTTTATCGTAGTGATAGCTTTAAACATTACACTTTTAAATGGAATGCAAGCTAATTATCTACAAAAGTGGAATATTGTCTACTTTTCTATAGAAAAGTTAGGAAGAAATACATCCATGATCAAACCTGTTTAGCGTTCATCTCTTGATGATTATCATCATTTCTTTTGATATCTAGAGAAGCAATTCCACTCGGTTCAACAGCTGAGATGCGGTTGCTTCCTCCAATAACTCGCGGTTCTTGTTGAATTCCTGCCATCGTTCTTTGTGTTTGTGTGTGTAAGAAGATGTGGAGATAGAGTATGTATGTATCTTGGGAGCTAAAGCTTATGTTGAATGTGTTATTTATACATGATCACTTTCAATTGCTACAATATATAGTTTTAGACTAATCATACGCTTATTTGTAGCAGTTTGGTTAAAAGATAGGTCAATGCCGTTTAAAAAGTGTGGCATGGCATCTTTTCAAGTTGTTTCCTTATTTGTTTTACTAATTAAATATGAGATTCATTATGCCATTTTGGACTTATGCATGAACATTAAATTAGACAGACTTATACTCGGACCGAGTTTGTGATTATTTTGAGTTCAATTAATATTGTATTCATTGTTCTCATTTTTTTATCGTATATTCTAATATTTAAAATAGAAATCAATAAGTATCTTAAAACATTTATATATTTTCGAATGACCCTCCTTTGTATTCTTGTCAACTAGCGATTGGAAGCATCTAATAATTGAAAAGACAAACTTGAAAATTTAATCATTGATCAGCAAGGTGGTTTAATTAAAAGATAAAGTTTGAACATGGGTTTATTTTGCATATCTTGTTTTATCTTATTGATTACTTTCGGAATTCATTATTTTTGTGTTGTTTTTGCATTGTATTGTTCATTCTTTAGCCATGTCGATCTCCATTATATTTTCACATATTAAGATTCACATCCTACTTATATCACTACAAAGAAAGGCACCCTTTTTTCCGACGGTACTACCCGTCGGAAATCCGTCGAAATGGTGATATCCGTCGAAAACAATTCATCGGAAAATGGCTCGTCGGAAAAGCTTTTCTCTTTACT
Organism: Silybum marianum; assembly: GCA_036898165.1. Classification (NCBI taxonomy): domain Eukaryota; kingdom Viridiplantae; phylum Streptophyta; class Magnoliopsida; order Asterales; family Asteraceae; genus Silybum; species Silybum marianum. The sequence goes on from CM072541.1 coordinate 10,542,955, forward strand.
GACGGTTTTCCGACGGATTTCCAACGAATTTTATTAAAAAAAAAATTAAAATTTCCTATACAATAAAACCTGCTGAAATGACTAAAATATATTTAATACACACGGTAATTAACTACCTAGAGAGTAATATTCATACACACGGTAATTAGCTACCTAGAAGGGGGGGGGGAGGGGGATCTAGCTATCGCCTCAAAGTTATGTCGTCGTGCCTCCTAACCAAAATCAAAGCGGCAAGAGTTTTTGCAATCCCACACCTATGTCTTCTACTGGTGATCACCACAATCCTTCCACGACCTCGACCATTGAATATGCCGCCACAATCACCCCAGCGATTATCCCACCTGTTTATGATTAACACCAATGCAAGACCATATTCATTAGATCCGGAACATAATCTATTTTAGCAAAATGAGGTCAAAGAAAAAAGCAACATCACCTATTCTTCCACTTGGTTCCATGTATGCAACACATAAATGCAAAACTGGAAGTTGTCTCAGAGTGAACTTTAAACATACCCAACAACTTATAAGCATCAAATTTAGGGAAAAAGATAAATCACTACAAGACTATCAAATTAAACATACCCAACAACTTATAAGTATCTAATTATATATATCTATGTATATATATATGAAATGACTAATCAATTCAATCAAGTTTATATAGAGGGGGTATATTTGGTGTCTGTATTTGTGTCAAAACTACAATGTATGAAAAACAGTACGTTTAAACTCAATTTAATTTGTATATTTTTACAGACACACCAGATGAACAAACAGTTGAAAAAAAAGGACATCAAAAAACACATGCAAGTTGAAAACATAAATTAGATAGAGAACTTACTAGCATGACTTGTCATTTGATTTCAACACTTTGAATCAGAAAAAAACACAAAAACCTACAAGCTGGTTATGTTTCTCGTCATCTAATTTCCTTTGAACAGCCATGGCTTTTCCTAAGATAATCTTTCTAGCAGCCCGCTCCGCTCTTCTGCCAATCGTTCAAAACCCAAGTTTGTATCCTTCAATTTTGGCTCAACCTGGATCATCAATCACCATATATTTTCAAATACTAATTGTTAACATCAATTGACATTAACATATCTTCTTACAAATTGACACAACAACTTCAAAGTCATGGTGACAATTATTGATAGCACACAACTTTTAGCTAATAAAAGGCTCACAAACGTACTTTTACTTTTCCATGTAGAATGCAAAAAAGATGTCATTTCAATTTAACTATAATCTTAGCATAAATTAATCATCAGCTAGCTAAGTATTACCATTTCAAATAGTCGAGTAAACTCCTCATCATGCATCTGATGTATGATCAGCTTGGTCTCCTTCATGGCGTGAAATTTTTCCGCGTTTACCTAAATATATATATATATATAGGTGGAGGTTCAAACGAGAACACCTCTATATATGTATATAGGTGGTGTGCGGACGACGTGCCCTGCGACTTAGGTCGCGCCAAAGGTCATCTTATCTATGGTTTAGTATAACATCAAGAACACCCTTCCCTATAAAAGGGTGTTATCGCGTTCTCGTAAAATGAAGGTGTTCTCGTTTGAACTGTTCCCTATATATATATATACACACACGCATACATATATAGTTGATGTAAAGATAATAAATTCTTGCAAGTGTAAAATTGCATTAAGGTTGTGACAATGGTAAGTTAAATTTTACCTTCAATTCCTCAATGGTAAATGGCTTTCCACCACTGTTTGTTGACACCATGTTTATGAGTCAAAGAAGTTTCTGCACTTAATACAACTCATTAATCCAAGCAAATTCAGCATCAATAGAAGAATCAAATAGTCATGCTATATTAATTATCAATATTATCGTCTAAAACAAAACCATATAAATAGAAAGAGTCAGGAACTAGTGACTCATGCAGCTTTTCTTACTAAAGAATTCTCTAGTAAAAATCATAAACTCTAGTAATTTTAATTTTTTTTTCTTGACTGAACAAATAAGAAACTCGAGAACTTAGACATTCTTGTCCATAAAAAGACTTGTTCTTTTTAGTCAAGAACCCTTTGTTCTTGGTTTCTGGTTTATCGGTTAAAGAAAATTCGGATTAAGTATCTTTGAATTATTATCGAGCCCTTCCTAATCGACAAAATTTATTTTATCGAGTTATATGGAATCGATATAAATTTCTATCGATTCGGTTTTTATCGAGTCAAATTTTTTTTTGTCGAATCTTAATTTATCGAGAAACTATTAGTTATCGGGTCCTTTGTGATCGATAACTTCTTTTTATCGATTCGAAGTTTTTTTTGGAAGTTTTATCGAGTCCCCTATACCCGACAATAATTTTTATCGAGCCTCATACACCCGACAAAACTCTTGTTCAGAAAGCCTCACCCGATAAAAATTGTTGTCGACCCCTGTTCTATCGAGAAAACTTTCTGTTTCACAAATCAAACTCAGAAAATTTCAAAAACTCACTGATCGAGATCATCAATCCAAGTACAATGACTACTCGCGAAACTTTGACCATTGGTTCAGACACAAAACCCCACGAGGTAAGTCTTTCAAACTATGATCAATTTATGATTCAAATGAATGACATGATGATAAATATGCAAGAACTTCAATCTAAATTGAAAAACGAGAAACTATTGGTTTCCAACTTAGAAGCACGCTTAGAAAATAATCATAATCAATTGCTTCTTATGCAAACCGACCTTGTCAATTCTCAAAGTATAACGCACAATCTCGAAACGGAGAAAATGGTTTTAAAAGAAGAAAATTATCTTTTTAAACAACAAATATCTGATCTCACTCTTCAACTTCAAACATCTAGGAGGGAGACTGCCGAATTTTCATCAAAGTTTGACTTTGTTAGTTTTTCAAAGACAAGACCTTTTAGAAAAACTCAAAGATTTGGAACTAAAGTTGTACAAAATTGGTCAAACTAAGCACACAATTCATTTAAACGCTCCAAAAGATTTAAGTTCTAAAGCTGGATTAGGATTTGATAATTCAAAACATTTAGAAAATGCCATCTACAATACTCCGACTATCTATAAATTTGAATATCTGAACCTTGGTCCGGATTACAAAATTCAGTTTATGAAGTCGGATTCCAACGTCGAAGAAAGGGAAGATTTGAATAGGAAAAACAAAGATTCTCATTAAATTCCTTTCTGCTATCCTCAAATAGTAGAAGAGGAATCTTCAAAAGAAACTCTTCCAAATGATTATTTTCCTTCTTATACTGACGAACAACTTCACACACAAATTCCTGAATTTAAACCTTATATTCCCACCTTATTCTTAGAAAAGAAAATTATTCAACTTAAAAAGGTGTTGGAAACTGAACGTTCTTCGTCAGAAAAGGAAAAAGAGACATTTATTTTAAAAATTCAGAAATTGGAAAGCGAGGCTTTACATTTAAACAACAATCACGAAAATGATTCTATTTCCAATATTTCTTCGTGTAAAGCTTTCGTTAGCATTTACTTAGATGATTGCGAGGAATTCTTTAAATTAGATCCAAACTATATTCCTCCTAAACAAAAATGTTCCCATTCTTCCGACCAAATTGATGATGACTTAGACTTTCTTGGGGAAATGGCTCATTTTCACTACTAGAAAATTGAGTATTTTCAACGGACATTAATTTTCAACGGAAAATGTCTTTGAAAATTTTCTACGAATTTTAAAGGATTATTGACTGAACATAAATTTTCTACGAATTTTCAACGAATTTCCGTTGAAAATCTCTCACAAACATATGTGCATTTTCAACCAAAAATTTTTCAACGGAATGTCTCGTCAAAAAGTTTTTGGTTGAAAATGCATTTTATGAGAGATTTTCAACGGAAATTCGTTGAAAATTCGTAGAAAATTTATGTTTTGTAAATAATCCCTTTAAAATTCATAGAAAATTTTGAACGACATTTTCCGTTGAAAATTTTCGTTGAAAATACTCAATTTTCTAGTAGTGTTTGACGAGTACGCTGATTCCTCATCAGTCCTTAAATCCACGGAGTTTTTGGACTAAGGCAAAAAGCTAATCAAATCAGTTTTACTTCCAACGGATCCGAATGAGTGTTCCACAAGTCAAATGCATTACACTCATTCTAACCAAAAGGATCAAACTCACTTTTCCAAACCCATCAATTCTCATTATGTGAAAAATGCTAAACGTGGTTCAGCTTTTCGAACTTTAAAGCAAGTTTGGGTCGAAAAAGGCAAAAGTGCTCCGAAGTCATCATCTCGCAAAAACGACAAGTCTTATTATTCAAAATTTCCTAATGTTAAAAGAACCAATCGAAATTTTCAATTTCCTTGCACAATTCATTCTGTTAAATATTTAATTCATTTTTCTCGAAATAAAATTTGTTGCTCGAATTGCGGTGTCAATGACTTTATGCAATTAAATTCTTTCTCTTATGATTATGGTTGTTTTCCTAACATGCATTCTTCTTACAACTCTCATTATGTCAATCAAAGGTTTGATCATAAATGCTATGGTACATACAGTATCCCCACTTCCCCATTTGTTGCATCAAAAGCTAACCTCCGAGGACCCAAGAAAGCTTGGATACCAAAATCTTTTTAATCTGTTTTGTAGGTAAGTCATGTGTGTGCTAAATTCCGAGTATTCACATCACTTGAAAATCTTTCCAAAGGTTATGCTACAATTTGAGGGGAAGTACCACATTTTTACAATTTTTTATTTATTGTTTAGATTCATAGTATCTCAGCAATGGACCTGCTCTTAACCCGTTTTACATTGCATTATGACTTCTGAATACATTAGTTCAGAACTCGGACTTTAATGTTTTAACTCTTTGTGTGTTAAGAATTAGAAGTTTCTATGGTCAATCCAAAGCCGGAAGGACCTACCAATGAAACACATCCCTAGGTTAGATATCCTGAAAGGGAATGATTAAAATAAAATTGAGTGCTTGTGAGATAAAAGAAAAATGTGAGGGTGTGACAAGACTTCAAAGAAAATTGGTCTTCACCAAACCAAAACAGTTACCCGGGTAGCCACACAATCTATTCATTCTCGATTCCTTGGAGATGAATATTGAACTAAACATGGACCCAATGTCGATAACTTGTGTCACCCCACCCAACTACTCAAGTATCTCACAAAAGATATTTGTTTCATATATCACGGAGAATGAGCATATCTGCTATCTTTTCTTCAATCGGAAGATTAAGATATTGGAAAAGGAAGACACACCTCCGGTCTCCGAACTTCACATTCAATGCACATTGAGTCTGTGAAATATATTTTCACATTTTGAGCCTTAAAATTAGCATTTAATGCATAAATTCTTTCTACACATTGCACGAGTCTTTGTGATTCCTCAAGCATATCTTCGTGTTTATGCCGGAACAGTTTGAGAAGTTAATTTTATAACTTGCTTTTATGATAACTGGAAGTCCTATCAGTGCCAAACCGCTGCCAACACTGCATATAGGCCACTTAATTAAAATTTATTTTGATTAAGTGATAACAGTTGGTTCACGTGCTTCTGTATGTTAGTTTTACACGCTTCATTAGTTAACTATTTTTTTTGTCTTTGGTTATTCATAATGATTTGGATTCTCCTTATCATTCTGAGGGGGAGAGATTGTATATCAGAGACACGCCATCACGACATGAGAAAAGGAAGATGACAAATGTTGATTTTTTTGGAAGATAAGATTGAAGTAAATATGTTTTGTCGACTACTGAAGATAAAGTTGAAGACTTATCGAGTGCTTAAGACCCGAGATCATTTTGTGTTGAAGACTTATCGAGTGCTTAAGACCCGAGATCATTTTGTGTTGAAGACTTATCGAGTGCTTAAGACCCGACATAAAGTTTCATCGACTCATCTTGGCCCGACATCAATTCTTGTCGAATCTACTTGGCCCAAGATTTTTTTTCTTCGACATCACCTGACCCGAAAAGTTTATATCCTACGACATCACGGCTCCTTCGATTTTTCCAATCATGCTAATGTGAAGGGGGAGCAACGGAGAATACAAGAGATCATTTTCGTAGGGGGAGCAAAAGATTCAAAAGAAAGATTTGTTGACAAAATTTCATGATCTTCAAAAGAAGAGTACTGATTTGTTGAATTGTAATCTCGAATACAAAGGGGGAGATTGTTAGGTCTGAAATTATTGTATCCCAGATGACAACTATTGAAGACATGAAGGACCAAAAGTGCAAAGTCAACAAAGTCAATAATTAGGAAGGTTTAATATAAGGAAACGTTGCTTTATTGTAAATAAGGCAAGTGTATAATGCCTTTCATAGTTTCCTTATTTCGATAAATGTTCTTCATATAAATAGAGGGTTAGGGTCATTCTTTAGTTGTGCGCAAGATTATCTATTAAAAAGAGATTAGGGTGAATATAAGTCAATTACTAAGAGAGCCTAAATTCTGTCAAATCATATTGTAACCGTACAAGTGAGATATCCGACTACGAAGCTTCTTTAATATCCGTGTCCTTATCGTTTTATTCAATATAAATAATTGTGTTTGCATATACTGGGATCTACAGAAGAGCTCACTCTTTTCTCCATTGAATCAAGTGCCTTTGTAAGTTTCTCAGTCAACAACTTAGAGTCATCAAGTTTGCACGCATTCGAGTAATTCTCAGCCTTAATAGCATATATGAGATCTATAATTTCTCTCATATCTGATGCAGAGGTTGAGGTCTCTGCACCGGACCAGCATGGTTTAGTTCTTGCGTAGAACCATTTGTAGAGGCATCAGAGTTTGGAACTCATCTCTGGATGTTTGTGCAGGAGGGTTAGTCTCTAGCTCAAGACATGGGCCAGAGTGTAGTGTTGTTCCTACACCGCCTTCTTCTGATCCTCGTATCTCTGGTTCAGAATCACAGAATATTCCGGACCTTCTGTTAGCATTCCATTCACCCTCAGAGCCAGAGTCATGAAGGTGTGATAAGCCACGTGAACCCTATGGGCTATCGAGACCCATATAGTTTATGCCCTAAGACGTCGCTCTGGATGATGTATTGGATCGTCTAATGCAGAGGAAACGAATTCCTCTATAGGGAGACATGGTACTTATGTTTTCAATGAAGTCATCCTTTCAGGAGGTGTGCACCTCTGTTTCAATATCCCGTGATGCTCGTACATCAGGGATAGATTGTGTGCTTGCACTGGGAGAGGGATAGGTAAACCTAATATGTGTGCCTCTTGGGGCATCTTTTCGTGCAATCTCACCAACTATTCTCTCAGGCTCTAAGTGTAGGGTTTCCTCTCTGTACTCTCTCTTACTGGGCTCAGTTATCCTTATACACCGTCTAGGTACTATAAGGAATGGAACACTCTTTTCTTTTCGCTTTTCCTTGGCAATCATTTTGTCTTTTCTTTTTCTCTTTCTCTCTTCATGCTTTCTGGTTCTCCTCTATTCTCTTTCTATTCTTACTCTCTCTTCCTCTTCTCTTGGTATTTCTTCCTCTGCTCTTACTCTCTCTTCCTCTGCTCTCGCTCTCTCTGCTTCACTTACCTCATCCTTTTGTACTCTCATTCTTTCCTGATTTTCTAAGAAGACCAACTTAGCTCTCCTAGTCTTGGGGGGATTTACCATCCTTGGTTCTTGGGCTTGGATCCCAAGTTTATATGCGCGTTTAAGGGACATAGGGCTGATGTAGTGTTGGAATCTTCGAGACAGAGCTCTAGTTGTCGGATACCCGTTCTTGGAGACCATTGAATTGTATGTAGAGAAGGTGTGGTGGTGCAGCTTTGGTTCTGCATCACATGGGATATGTTGCTCTTTGATGGTTGGCTTCATCAACAAGAGCATAAACCTTGGGAATAAGAGTGAGGGAATGGGTTTCTGTTTTGATTGTTCTATTTCCATCTTCTGTACTGCACCTTTGAACTCGTTGAATATGATGAGGGAATAGTTTAGAGGGAGGTCAAAGTACATGCCATACAGAAATTGTAAAATATTTGTTGAAACCATGTCCATACTTCCAATCTTTCCAGTCAAGGATCTATTTACTAGGTAAACAACATATTCCACAGGGGGGGGGTAAGTATTGCCTTCGGAATTGGGAGGGAAATGTGATTTCTTGGTTGTAACCTAACATTCTTATGAATCCTACCAATTCTTCCCATTGGGTAGTCTTGCATAGTCCTTTAAATGAGTATCAGTACGGGTTGGTTTTGAAGAACACCCAAGAGTAGAGGTTTGTAGATACGAACTTTGCACCTCTTTTTGAGCTCATGTACATGGAAGTATCCAACGATGTCCTTCTTTTCGATGAACTGACATATTTTCCAGAACTCTTGAACATACCTTTCAGGCACCGAGTCATCGGTGTTGGTAAATGTGTGAACCACAGGGTGTTTTGATAACAGGTCAATGACGGGATGAAATTCTGCAAGGAAGTTCTTGAAGTTGAGGTCAAGTTTATGGTTATTGGGTTTGATGGGAAGCAAAACAACGTGAGAGCTTGTTCCTTCATAAATCATCTGGGAGGTTTCATTGTGAGAGTTATTTAACTCAGATTGAATTGACATTGTTGCAGGTTGGAAGGTATAAGAGTTTTAGTTGCAGGTTTGCTTTAAGAGAATTTGGAGAAGTTTAGCGCATAAAGAATTAAAATTAGGGCTTGATTGGTATTTATATTTCAATCGTGGAAAGGTACTCGAGTGTGTATAGTATCCCAAATGGCTGAATGGACGTGAGCATGAAACAATTTAAGGTGGTCCTGTTAGAAAATGATACGTAGACTGACGTGAGATGCAAATGACGCACTGGGCGTACGTCATCACCCACGTTTGAAGGGGTTCTAAAAAATAACAGGACTTGTTTAAGGTACAAGTCATAGAAGTATAAGTTTTATTGTGTTATATAAGGATTTTAGTATTTATTTCAATGCTTAATGTACAACTTGTTTATGCAAAATAGAGTTAGTGAAGGAGTACAAGAGATCAATGCTTGAGTACAATTCATTTTTGCTAGTGGTCAATTAGTGAGGTCAAACTTACTTTCGGGCCTTTTGTTGCGAAATCTTCCCAACAACTCATTCACGAGGGTCAAAGCCCTCATTTTCCTTCTCCTATTTCTTTCATACGATCAAAATAAAAGAGAAGAGAAAGGAGAGGGAAACCATGAGTGTTTAATGGTGATTTTTGGTCGAATCAAGGTTAATTTTAGTTGCATGTGCATTTTTATTGAAGATTTGAAGTCTACAAGTTTGTTTGAGCCTTGTATTGATGCTTGAATTCATTTAAGATTATCAAGGGGTTCTCTTTCTCACACCAAGTAAGTTTATAAACTGATTTTGATGAACTTATGTAAGTAAAATTTGAGTTGTTGTTGAATCCATGGTGATTTGGGTTGAAATTGGTCAAGAATCCATGGTTTAGGGTTTAACTTAGGGTTTTGTTGCTTGGTACCATTTGAGATGTTTAGACATGTTAGAAATGGCCTTTGAATACCCAAGAAGCTTGATTTTAAGTTTGGTTCATATTGGATTCGTTTTGGATTGGAAAATTGAAAGTTTAGGCAAAAAATCGCAACTCAAAATCTGCTGTTCGGAATTTTCTGCAGATTTTGGCATGTTTTGTAAAAATCATATAAAATCAACCGTTAATCCATTTGAGCTGTATTTTATACCGTTGGAAAGGTATGGATGTCTATTTTAATCCATATTTGTATTTCTAAAGCTAATTCGAAAAGTAAGCTGGTCAAAATATTAAATAAGTACAGGGGGGTCAGTTTAATGTTATGTTTTACCAAATGTCAAATGAGGTTTTGGTTTTGTTGAGTAATCAAACCATTTTGGATGCCTTGGGTTGGTTTGAAGCAGTGATTTAAAAAGTATTTGAAGCCTAATATGTCATGTAGGATTGTGGTTAATTATATCATACGGTTTCGGATTTGGTTGACTAAAATTTGGTATATAACTTTTATCTAGGGTTGAATTGAGCTTGATAGTATTTTTACTTGGTGATTTTGATACTTGAGTGCAATAATTTTATAAACTTGGATACACATTAAACTTTGTTTGAACTTGGTAATCATCTATCAATTTTATATATGTTTGGCATTATATGACACATAGATATGTTGTTATGGTTTATGATTATAGATGTTTGCATTCTTATTTGGAGTATTGAACACAAAGGATGTTTAAAAGATGTTTGATTGACTTTGTTATAATATCCATGGTTTATTATTAATTGAGCCTTAAGATGTAATAAGAGATAATTACATGTTATGCCTTGTGGTGTCCATTGTTAACTTAAGTGGACACTAAGGATGGGACATGTTGTGACAGTGGATGTGATCCTTAGTCATTATACTCTCACCGCGAGATGGATGACCTAGTTAGGTAAATGCTCATGGCGGGTTACAGAGATGATCACTCCGAGAGGTGGGTGACTTTGAAGGCTCTCACATACGTCAAGGGTGGTCTTGTATCGTGACCCATATGCTCGAGTGACTTGGGTGTTTCCCCCATTTAGGTGATGTTGATACGATTAGATACCATATGCGAGACAATAACACAATGAACTTTCCCCTACGTTATGAAAAATGATAAGTTAAATGGATTTAACTAGATATCATGTACATGTCAATCTTGTTTTGAAGTATGATGATAAAAGTTTTGTATTATTTTGTGCTAAGCTTTGCCTCACTAGCTATTATTTAGCTAACAAACATTTGTTAAAATGTGTGTATCCGCCGGTGGTACTTAAGTTGGCTTGGTGAGGATTGGGTAGCAACTCTTGGGCTTGTTTTGGTATCATGTTTGGAGTTGGCTTGTAGTACACTTTATTGTACTTATGTTAATGGTCAAGAAACAATTATGTAACACCTTTTGAAATGTTTGTGGGACGTGTTAGCAAACATTTTGTGCATGTATTGTGATGTCTAAACTTGACACAGCTTGACATATTTTGTAAATTACTAAATGTATAACATGCTTCCGTTTGTTACAAGTTGTGTTTAATGTTTTTAAAAAAAATCAATAGTTGGAACGATTTTTGGGTGTTACAAGTAGGTATCAGAGCATAGGTTTGAGTGAACCGAACACTTGTTCAAGTGTTAGGACTCAAACCGGGCCGACCATTAACATTCTTGCCAAAAATGATGGGGTGGGAACTAGGGGTGTGTGATGAGTTACTTGGTTTATTAGGTGACTCTTATGGTTATGATAACTTTATGTTACTTATAATTGTATAGTATTTAACTATGAGGAACTTTTTAATGCACTTTGTTCAGATAGTTGAAAATATAAGGAGCTATGGAAGTGAATGATGAATCTAGTGATGCGAACATCAAGAAAAAGATGCTTGATCTTGAAGCTGAACTTCAGCATACTCGTGATCTTCGTATAAGACTTTCCTCGGTTGCAAGCCTCCAGCCTTCGAGGGAAGTGATGATCTAACTATTACTCTGCTTTGGATTCGTGAAATGGAGCAAACTTTCAAATCTTGCTTGTGTGAGGACGAGCACAAGGTTTCTTTTGCAGTCCTGATGCTAAAAGGAAGGGCCTTGGAATGGTGGGACATGATGTGTGCTACCATGAGCAAAGAGGTTGAAGCCTGATTAACTTGGGAAATGTTTTCTGAAAAGGTGCGAGAAGAATATTGCACCAAAGTTGACTTGGACCGCATTGAACGTGAGTTTCTTACAATGAAAAAAGGGGATCTCAGGATTGAGGATCATGCTAGGAAGTTTGTAGAGAAGCTTCAGTTTATGAAGTGGTCGACTCTTGATGATGAATTTATTTGTCACACCCCGCTAAAGCAGAAACACGAGGCGTGATAGCGCAACATTTCATAACGATAGGATAAAAACAACACCAACCATCCATTCCAATACACAACAGTTTAAGTTTAAAAAAAAAAAATTTACATCGCATCAAATACAAGTTCTAACAAAACAAGGTAAACCAAGTGTTTAAACTAAACAGTTTCAAAATAAACAAGATGGTTGATGTCGATGCGCCCACATAAAAGAAAATCCAGTTAATCTTTTCTTACCCCTGAAAAGCATGATAAAAACAAGGTCAACTACAAAGAGTTGGTGAGTTCACAGGTTTTCAATATTTCAAAAAAATAATCAATTGTGTGAGTGAATATGAGCAAAATAAATTTTTGGCACTTATTGATATCTTAAAACGTTAAGGCATTATGTACTCTAATTTTTGTATATAAAGAGCCACCACTAAACCTTTCGACCACAAAATAATATTTTTAATTCTACCTTAGCGGTGGGACTAATACCCCACATATGTAGAACCTTCGTTTTTTTAAGTATCGTGCACCCCTACCTGTAGTTTCTAGGTGGGATTGCTATCCACACCCCTACTTATCGGTTTTTAGGTGGGATTGTCCGTCCAAATAGCGCTATCCACAAATACCCTCGGCTCCTCACTTGAGTTAATAGTAGTGTACAAACTTTTATGTTACATTTTACTCAATATAACTATTAGTGTACATGCCTTAGTGCCCACAACATCAAATTTAACACGATTTCATAATCATAATGACAATGGCTCGTAAAACACATTCAATCATGCTTTTCACCCCAAAACGTATAAAACACTTTGAAAGAGGGGCTGTGAATACTCACCTTATAGCAACGCTCCGCAACGCAAAACAATACAATCCGAATCTCCGCACAACGACCTAACGCTTCCCTATCAAAGAGTAATACTCAAAACCGTCACTTATAGGTCTAATACTACTTAGAGGTGAATAAATCTTAAGCCCATAATTGTCTATATATGTCCAATTATACAAAATGCCCATATGCTCATTAATATCGTAATTTATACCGAAAGTGATCTTATTATCCATCACACGATCAATATTTATAAAAATCAACTTATTCCAGAATTTCTCTTCTGGACAGAAACTAATTGTCCTAAAAATGATCAGTTTTCAAGGGCTTCCAAAATGATCTAGTTTCCTATATTTTTTTATACGATAAAGTACTGAGTTATGGTCTTTGTGACCAAATTTCATGCCTTTTGGACATGTACAAGTTGTTCAAATAATTCATGCAAAACATTATGTCACAACCGGTAAAACATATTACACCATGTTAGTAAATCACTCACTTGAGGAGTTATACTCAATGTTTTCTAGAATTACCAGTTGGATTAGAATCATAACTCATAAAGGAAACTTTTGAGATAAGAATCACTGATTTTGAAGAAGTTATGAAGGAGGTATGACACTACAAAGTTGCATGCACAATTCTGTCATTAGCTGACAGATTGCACACTTAACTTTAATAAATTGATTAGTGCCTCAAAACATCATATTTTTGCATGAAAATGGATCCATATGAATACTAACTCATAAAATGAAGTTCTAGAAGAAGAATCATGCATTAAAGACAAATAACAAAGGAGATACTAACACACAAAGTAGAGTTTAGCTGCTGGTGGTTTCACAGATTGCACACCTAAAGTATTTTAGGTGTTTGGAGGATCAAAACTCCATATTTTTAAGTGATTCCACTTGCAAACTGAAGATAACTCATAAATATAACTCTCAAAAGAAAAATCATCCTTTTTCATTGAGTTTTGAAAGAGATATGGCCATTTGAACATGCATGCACAAATCTGTCAGCTTTGGACAGATTGCACACTCATTTTGTTTTGAAGAGTTGAAACCTCAAATAGCCATATTTTTGAATGAAATCAGATGAATATGAAAGGTAACTCATTAAGTTAACTTCCAGAAGAAAAATCAAGTGATTTGGAAGAATATTCAAAGAGTTATGGTCGTTCAAAGTAGGGTTTACCTACTGTTGAACTTCCAGATGCACATGCATCTTGTTATGAGCATTTGGGGGGTCAAAACTCAATGTTTTTGAGTGAGACCACTTGGATTAGAACCCCAACTCACTAAATAAACTTGTAGAAAGAAGATTCATGATATTTGAACATAAAAATTGTAAGAAATTGACGATTTACACACATGCATGAATCTGCCAGAACCAAAATAACCATTTTTGTTCAAGAACACATAAAATCATGATTTTTCCCTATTTTCTTGAGTTTTATTTGTGTAGGTCATAGATTATCACCATTTTATAAACATTTTACATGTTTTGGTGTAAAATCTCTCCACAAACTCAGAATTTTTGGATATTAGAAGAAGTAGCTAAAAAAAATGTAAGAAAAGTGGGGTTTTCACCCAAAAATGGTAAGAAAATGAGGGTAAAGTTGTTACCTTGTTTGGATGATGATTAGAGCTTCTAAATCCTTGTATGAACTTGATCTTGATAATGATTTGAAATGAGAAATGGCTGGAGTTTTTGTTTTAGAGAGGGAGAAAATGTCTCTTCACTTCTAGAGAGACAGAGGTGAGAGCAAATTTTGAATTTTGAACATGCAAAATGAGGAGAAAAATGAAAAAAAAATGTATTTATATGGGGGTTTAGAGAGGAGGCCGGCCATGGGGGCCCACTCCTCTCAAAATCATATATTTGTTTTATAAATAAAATAAAACTCAAGCCCAATTAAGAATACAATGTCATTTTCTCAATTTTTGGCCCTTTTTCCTCAAAATGTAAGCCCAAAAGTGATAAAATTCTATAAAAATAGAAGTTTTATATTTGAAACATTAAAACTATATATTTTATATACATTGGGTATAAATTAGAGCATTTGGCACTGTATTGGAAGTTTCGGACAGTTACGGGTCGGAACCGGACATTTTTAAGCGACTACCGGAAATGCTAGGGGTTTTTCGGCCATTCTAAACCAACTATTTCTTAATCTTAAGATTTAAATTATATAAACACTAATAAACTTAATAGAAGCTAACCTGAAAGCTCGAATTTTGACAGTTGTCACAGTCTTCCCCCGTTAAAGAAATTTCGTCCCGAAATTTAAAAAGTGGTTTTCTCCGGGGTGTTTGTGAATAAGCTGGGATATTTTTGCTTCATCAAATATTCACGTTCCCAGGTATATTCTGGACCATGTTTCGCATTCCAACGGACCTTAATAATAGGGATTTTACTGCGCCTTAACCGTTTAACTTCTCGGTCCAAAACCTCAACTGGTTCTTCAACGAAGTTTAACCGATCGTTAATCTGAACGTCGTCTATGGGTAACATCAACGATTCATCTGCTAGGCATTTCTTTAGATTCGACACATGAAATGTGTCGTGGATTGCGCTTAGATTTTGCGGTAACTTCAACTTGTACGCCACTGGTCCGATTCTTTCGAGTATTTCGAATGGACCAATGTATCTGGGACCCAGCTTGCCTCTCTTCCTGAAGCGTACCAGTCCCTTCCATGGGGACACTTTTAATAGCACTTTATCTCCCACTTGAAACTCCAACGACTTTCTCCGATTATCCGCATAACTTTTCTGACGATCTCTTGCTGTCTTGAGTCTTTCTTTGATGATTGAGATCTTATCAGTGGTTTCCTGGATAATATCAGGCGTTGTCGACTGCGTCTATCTCCGACTTCTACCCAGCTAAGCGGCGATCTGCACTTACGTCCGTATAGAGCTTCGTACGGTGCACATTGTATGCTGGTATGATAGCTGTTGTTATAGGAGAATTCAACAAGTGGCAGGTGGGTATCCCAACTTCCACCGAAATCTATTGCGCAAGCCCGTAACATATCCTCTAGCGTTTGAATAGTTCTTTCCGATTGTCCATCCGTTTGAGGATGATAGGCGGTGCTATAATCCAAACGTGTACCCAATGCCTTTTGGAGTGATTGCCAAAAACACGATGTAAATCGTGTATCTCTGTCCGAAATAATGGAAATAGGCACACCATGACGTGTAACTATTTCATTAATATAGATTTGCGCACGCCTTTCCATACTGAAATCTTCGCGAATGGGGATGAAATGAGCCGATTTGGTAAGTCGGTCTACTATAACCCATATTGTGTCGTGCCCCTTTCCAGTTGTGGGTAATTTAGTTACGAAATCCATTGTTATTTGCTCCCACTTCCACTGTGGTATTTCAGGTTGTTGGAGTAAACCAGATGGTTTCTGATGTTCAGCCTTTATCTTAGCACAAGTCAGGCACTTGCTTACGAATACAGCAACATCTTTCTTCATTCCCGGCCACCAATAATACTCCTTCAAATCCTTATACATTTTATCTGCTCCTGGGTGAATCGAATATCTGGATCGATGGGCTTCATCCAAAATGGTTGACCGTAGATCACCAACCTTCGGTACCCATGCTTTATTCTTGAAGTAATACACACCATCCTCTTGCATTTCAATTTCTTTCTCTAAATGTTGCAAGGTTTCATCCTTCCTATTTTCTTCTTTTAAAACTTCTCTTTGTGCTTCAATAATTTGAGTTTTTAAACTCGTCTGGACCATTACTCCCATAGCACATACTCTTGTTGGTTTTACTCTTTCCTTTCGGCTTAACGCGTCGGCTACCACATTAGCTTTTCCCGGATGGTACTTTATTTCACAGTCGTAGTCACTAAGTAGTTCCACCCATCTTCTCTGCCTCATATTGAGCATTTTCTGGTCAAGGATGTGTTGGAGGCTTTTATGATCGTTGAAAATGGTGCACTTGGTGCCGTATAGGTAGTGTCTCCAGATTTTGAGTGCGAACACCACCGCCCCTAATTCCAAATCATGAGTGGTGTAATTCTTCTCGTGAATCTTTAGTTGTCTCGAAGAGTATGCAATAACTTTGTCTTTTTGCATTAACACGCAGCCCATTCCCCGATGTGAAGCATCACAAGAGACTACGAAGTTTTCGACTCCTTCGGTAGAGCCGTAATTGGTGCGTTGCATAACTTGTGTTTGAGCGTCCGGAAGGCTTCTTCTTGTTTCTCTCCCCAAATAAACTTTTTATCTTTTTGTGTTAGAGTCGTTAGTGGTTGCGCGATCTTAGAGAAATTCTCGATAAATCGCCGTAATAACTCGCCAATCCCGTAAATTGTCGGATCTCGGTCGGTGTCTTTGGGGCTTCCCATTTCTTAATGGCCTCAATCTTAGCCGGATCAACTTGGATCCCCTTTTCATTCACCACATGGCCAAGAAAGTGTACCTCACGAATCCGTAATTCACATTTAGAGAATTTCGCGTACAACCTCTCGTCTCGAGCAATTCCAATATCAACTTCAAGTGTTGCTCATGCTCCTTTTTGTCTCGAGAATAAATGAGTATATCATCTATAAATACGATCACGAATTTGTCTAGGTATGGTCGACATACTCTATTCATCAAATCCATGAAGACTGCCGGTGCGTTTGTTAGACCAAATGGCATGACTAGGAACTCGTAGTGACCGTATCGAGTCCTAAAGGCCGTCTTGGGGATATCTTCTTCTCGCACTCTCATTTGATGATATCCAGATCTAAGATCGATCTTCGAGAAGTACGTTGCACCTTGAAGTTGGTCAAACAAATCATCAATCCGGGGAAGGGGGTATCGGTTCTTAATTGTCAACTTGTTGAGTTCCCTATAATCGATACACATTCGAAAAGATCCATCTTTCTTTTTAACAAATAAGATTGGAGCTCCCCAAGGTGAAGAGCTGGGTCTGATGAATCCCTTATCGAGTAACTCCTGAAGTTGTTCGACGGTTCCGCATCTCGGATGGCGCTAACCGGTATGGTGATTTCGCCACGGGCGCGGCTCCGTGAATTAAATCGATGTGAAATTCAACTTGTCTTGGCGGGGGTATTCCGTGCAAGTCGTCTGGAATACTTCGGGAAAGTCCCGAACTATAGGAATATCTTGAGCGCGTTTTTCTTCAGCTTTCTTATTCTTAACGTGAGCTAGAAAGACAATACCGTCCTTTCTCAAATGCTTTCGCATTTTCATACACGTTACTATTTTAACACTCCTTCTAGTTTTCTCGCCGTGTACTTCGAGTTTTCCCCCTTCGGGTAACGGAACTCGAATGATCTTTTTGGAACAACAAATTTCAGCTCGGTTTTTGGACAACCAATCCATACCCATGATTATGTCGAAACTTCCCAATTTAATCGGTATTAGATCTATACTAAAATCTCTATTGGCCAAACTTAAGGTGCAGTTCATTAATATGTCTTTAGCCCTACATTCTTGTCCGTTGGCATATTCAATGACATATATTTCTTTCAATTTTTGAGGTTTTAAATTTATCTTTGATCTAAATTCTGTCGCCACAAAACTCCTATCTGCTCCAGAATCAAATAGTACAGACGCATAATGATTATTCAGAAGAAACGTACCTGTAACGACATATGGGTTTTGCCTTGCTTCCTCTGCTCCAATCTCAAACACTCGACCTCTTGCCGGACCTCCTTGATTTCCTCGGTTGGCCGGTCTTGCTTGATGAGTGTTCGGTCTCTGATTCCATCGTGGACATGTATTCCGAAAGTGATCCGGGCTTCCACACTCAAAACATGCCCGCCTTCCGTGCTCCCGCAATCCTTGGCATAATGACCTCCTTTGTTGCATTTTTTGACGGATAATACATTGTCCGGTATCTTGTCTATTGCATTTGTCACATTTGGGATAAGGTCCTTTCCCTTTCTCTCGCAGTTGAGTTTGAATTCCGTAGTTATCTGTAGTTCTTTGTTCCTTGCTTGTCCTTTTTCCAAACTGCTTTCTCATTGGTTCATCCAGTTTTCTCTTCCCTTGTGCCTTATCCCTTACAAACAATCCCGAGCGAGTAGCATTGTTTGTGAGTCTGGTTGCCGAACTTACTGCCTCTTGTAGAGTTTTTGGGTTTCGAGGTAACATCCCCGCGTATCTCCGTGAGATAATCCCCAAATATACCTATCAACGCGGTTCTCTTCAGGCGTTACCAGATGCGGTACCATTTTTGCCAATTCATGAAATTGAGCTGTGTAGGAGTCGATATCATTCCCTCTCATTTCATGGTTCCACAATTCCGCTTCCAAATTTTCCGAATTTCGCTTCTTGGGCGTATTCTTCTTTCAACATTTTCTTGAAATCCTCCCACGTAAGACCGTTAGCAGCCTTCTCGACCACGGGTTTGTACTTGTATATTCCACCATGTTAACGCTCGTCCTTGTAATAAGCATGTAGCAAACTCTACCTTCTTACCTTCGGTACATTTGCTAATATGGAGCACAGACTCCATGCTCTCTATCCAAGTTAATAATCCCACGGCTCCCTCAGTTCCATGAAATTCTTTAGGGTTATAGCTCCTAAAGGATTTATATGTACATTCTCTGTTTCCAGACCCTTGATCGTTGTTTTGATTATTGTTCGTGCCACCGCCACTTGACTAACAATGTTCGGAAGTGCAGCCATGAGTTGTTCGGACACAAGTCTCGCAACTTCGGAATTCTCTCTTCTTGGAGGCATTGTTCTTAACACGATTTTAAATTGAGTTTTAGTCAATTTTGTGTTACAATGGCCATTATAAATCTACTTACTAAATCATACACATCTTATAACATACATCCAATACTACTCACGAACACATACATTTCAAAACAACATGAGATAAATAGATAACTTACATAATTATCAAAAATAAACCAAAGTAATTCAAACATAAGTTTTAAAGTACAACCCAAATAACATAAAATTGTTTAATCTTAAACATCTAGGCTACAAGCCTCAAAAGCAAATATGGTCCTCCAAAAGATTCTTAATAACAGAAGTTCCCTAATGGATCATTACCCAAATCAATACTCCTATCATCACCATCAGTGCTCCTAATGCCCAAGACAGATACGTGTACAGCCTCCGAGTAGCCCTCCCGGCCTCATGTGCGATCACCCTGATCCCCGTAGTGATCTCGTCCTGAGTGTGCAAGACTGTAAGAATGCTTTCTAAGGCCTGCTTAATCTCTTCTAGTCTATCTTGCTGTCCCTGTATCTGAACCTCCAATCCTGTGACCCAGAGGTTCTCGGTTGCCGTCATCCCTTGAGGCTGCGGCTCTGGAACTCTCATGGCCGGAGACGGAGGCGTCACGCTTCGCGATCGAGATCGCGATCCAGCTGGTTCGCCCGACGGGTCGGACGGAACCGGGAATACCACCCTTCGGCCGGGGAGGACACGCTTTCGGGCCGTCCGAATAGTCCTAGGTCCGCGTGACGGTCCGGCCCACATCGACCGGAGGTGGCGCAGTACAGTAAATCTCCACAGAAGTCTCTCGGGGGGCCGCGTCACTTTCCTCAGACGGATCACTCTCTTCAAGCATGGGCCGGTTCCTCCTAGGGAGGCTAGTAAAGTACCCGGATTCGTCTGGGGAGTGATCGGGAGTGGAAGAAGAGCTAGACATTTTAAATCGCGGCAAGAATAAATTTAATTACTAAATGCACTTTAGTAAAAAAAAATTAAAATACTTATGCAAACTCACACTTATGACCATGCTTTCCATTTGGGCAAGAAGTTCCCAATATAATTGTTCCATGTCTCCCCTATACATATTGAATTAGACATAGGTGATCAGGCTTTACCTTGTTTTTTTTTTTTTTATAAAAACAGTTTTCGAAAACTTTTGGTTATAGTGTTTGTTTAGAAAAACCGGTGTTCTCTATAACCTATGGCTCTGATACCAAGTCTGTCACACCCCGCTAAAGCGGAAACACGAGGTGTGATAGCGCAAGATTTCATAACGATAGGATAAAAACAACACCAACCATCCATTCCAATACACAACAGTTTAAGTTTAAAAAAAAAAAATTTACATCGCATCAAATACAAGTTCTAACAAAACAAGGTAAACCAAGTGTTTAAACTAAACAGTTTCAAAATAAACAAGATGGTTGATGTCGATGCGCCCACATAAAAGAAAATCCAGTTAATCTTTTCTTACCCCTGAAAAGCATGATAAAAACAAGGTCAACTACAAAGAGTTGGTGAGTTCACAGGTTTTCAATATTTCAAAAAAATAGTCAATTGTGTGAGTGAATATGAGCAAAATAAATTTTTGGCACTTATTGATATCTTAAAACGTTAAGGCATTATGTACTCTAATTTTTGTATATAAAGAGCCACCACTAAACCTTTCGACCACAAAATAATATTTTTAATTCTACCTTAGCGGTGGGACTAATACCCCACATATGTAGAACCTTCGTTTTTTTTAAGTATCGTGCACCCCTACCTGTAGTTTCTAGGTGGGATTGCTATCCACACCCCTACTTATCGGTTTTTAGGTGGGATTGTCCGTCCAAATAGCGCTATCCACAAATACCCTCGGCTCCTCACTTGAGTTAATAGTAGTGTACAAACTTTTATGTTACATTTTACTCAATATAACTATTAGTGTACATGCCTTAGTGCCCACAACATCAAATTTAACACGATTTCATAATCATAATGACAATGGCTCGTAAAACACATTCAATCATGCTTTTCACCCCAAAACGTATAAAACACTTTGAAAGAGGGGCTGTGAATACTCACCTTATAGCAACGCTCCGCAACGCAAAACAATACAATCCGAATCTCCGCACAACGACCTAACGCTTCCCTATCAAAGAGTAATACTCAAAACCGTCACTTATAGGTCTAATACTACTTAGAGGTGAATAAATCTTAAGCCCATAATTGTCTATATATGTCCAATTATAAAAAATGCCCATATGCTCATTAATATCGTAATTTATACCGAAAGTGATCTTATTATCCATCACACGATCAATATTTATAAAAATCAATTAAGTCCAGAATTTCTCTTCTGGACAGAAACTAATTTTTATATAAGATAAAGTACTGAGTTATGGTCTTTGTGACCAAATTTCATGCCTTTTGGACATGTACAAGTTGTTCAAATAATTCATGCAAAACATTATGTCACAACCGGTAAAACATATTACACCATGTTAGTAAATCCCTCACTTGAGGAGTTATACTCAGTGTTTTCTAGAATTTCCAGTTGGATTAGAATCATAACTCATAAAGGAAACTTTTGAGATAAGAATCACTGATGTTGAAGAAGTTATGAAGGAGGTATGACACTACAAAGTTGCATGCACAATTCTGTCATTAGCTGACAGATTGCACACTTAACTTTAATAAATTGATTAGTGCCTCAAAACATCATATTTTTGAATGAAACTGGATCCATATGAATAGTAACTCATAAAATGAAGTTCTAGAAGAATAATCATTCATTAAAGACAAATAACAAAGGAGATACTAACACACAAAGTAGAGTTTAGCTGCTGGTGGTTTCACAGATTGCACACCTAAAGTATTTTAGGTGTTTGGAGGGTCAAAACTCCATATTTTTAAGTGATTCCACTTGAAAACTGAAGATAACTCATAAATATAACTCTCAAAAGAAAAATCAACCTTTTTCATTGAGTTTTGAAAGAGATATGGCCATTTGAACATGCATGCACAAATCTGTCAGCTTTGGACAGATTGCACACTCATTTTGTTTTGAAGAGTTGAAACCTCAAATAGCCATATTTTTGAATGAAATCAGATACATATGAAAGGTAACTCATTAAGCTAACTTCCAGAAGAAAAATCAAGTTATTTGGAGGAATATTCAAAGAGTTATGGTCGTTCAAAGTAGGGTTTACCTGCTGTTGAACTTCCAGATGCACATGCATCTTGTTATGAGCATTTGGGGGGTCAAAACTCAATGTTTTTTAGTGAGACCACTTGGATTAGAACCTCAACTCACTAAATAAACTTGTAGAAAGAAGATTCATGATATTTGAACATAAAAATTGTAAGAAATTGACGATTTACACACATGCATGAATCTGCCAGAACCAAAATAACCATTTTTGTTCAAGAACACATAAAATCATGATTTTTCCCCTATTCTCTTGAGTTTTATTTGTGTAGGTCATAGATTATCACCATTTTATAAACATTTTACATGTTTTGGTGTAAAATCTCTCCACAAACTCAGAATTTTTGGATATTAGAAGAAGTAGCTAAAAAAAATGTAAGAAAAGTGGGGTTTTCACCCAAAAATGGTAAGAAAATGAGGGTAAAGTTGTTACCTTGTTTGGATGATGATTAGAGCTTCTAAATCCTTGTATGAACTTGATCTTGATGATGATTTGAAATGAGAAATGGCTGGAGTTTTTGTTTTAGAGAGGGATAAAATGTCTCTTCACTTCTAGAGAGAGAGATGTGAGAGCAAATTTTGAATTTTGAACATGCAAAATGAGGAGAAAAATGAAAAAAAAATGTATTTATATGGGGGTTTAGAGAGGAGGCCGGCCATGGGGGCCCACTCCTCTCAAAATCATATATTTGTTTTATAAATAAAATAAAACTCAAGCCCAATTAAGAATACAATGTCATTTTCTCAATTTTTGGCCCTTTTTCCTCAAAATGTAAGCCCAAAAGTGATAAAATTCTATAAAAATAGAAGTTTTATATTTGAAACATTAAAACTATATATTTTATATACATTGGATATAAATTAGAGCATTTGGCACTGTATTGGAAGTTTCGGAGAGTTACGAGTCGGAACCGGACATTTTTAAGCGACTACCGGAAATGCTAGGGATTTTTCGGCCATTCTAAATCAACTATTTCTTAATCTTAAGATTTAAATTATATAAACACTAATAAAATTAATAGAAGCTAACCTGAAAGCTCGAATTTTGACAGTTGTCACATTATTGTACATCGGTTTGTGGAGACCCTACATTCAAATTATCGCCTGTCTGTAAATCGAGCAAATAATCTAAGTGAGGCCATTCGTGAGGCCAAGCTAGTTTAAGATGTATTGGATCTTGAGAAAGAAGAAAGAAAAGTCGTGGGTGAAAAGAGAAAGTTTGAGGCCGGAGGTAGTCGTTCAAGGAAGAAAGGCTCGAATGGTTCACAGTCTAATCGGGAAGACTCTAAGAAAGCTAAATGGTGATCCGGTGCAGAGCTCGTCATGATGGTGATTGTTCTAAATACACTAAGGCTTGTGTCAAATGCGGGAAAACGGGTCACCATCCAAATGACTGCCAATTTAAGGAGATGGTGTGTTTTATATGCTTGAAACCGGGTCACAAGAGTGTGGATTGCTCGAAAAGAAAGGAAGGACGTGTCGGGGGATCTTCATTTTCATCTAAAAAGGAGAACCCACCCAAAGAAAAAGGAAGATCAATTCAAATGACCGTCGATGAGGCCCGGGGCTCGGGTGATGTCGTCACTGGTACGTTTTTGATTAACTCTCTCCAAACTTGTGTGCTCTTTGATTCAGGTGCAAGCCGAACTTTTTTGTCCAATGTGTTTCTTGGGAAATTGAAATTACCTGTTAGTAAACTAGAGCATTCTATTGATGTGGAAGTTGCGGATGGTAAAGTTGTCCTTGTTTCTGATGTCCTTCGAGAGTGTTGTATTGAAATTGATGATGTTAGTTTTCCTATTGATCTCTTTCCTATGAAAATTGCGGGCTTTGATATCATGGTGGGAATGGATTGGTTATCTAGGGTTAATGTTGAAATTCTTTGTTCAAAGAAATTGATTAAAGTTCCATTGTCTACCGTCATCGTTGTGGCCCGTGGTGAAAGGCGTTAATCGGGATTAGAATTTATTTCCGTGTTAAAAGCTCGTAAATGCTTGCAAAAAGGATGTTCTTCTTATCTCGCTTATGTCCTTAATGCTGAAAATGAAAAGAGAGCGGTCGAGGATGTTAGAGTGGTTCGCGACTACCCCGATGTATTTCCTGATGAATTACCTGGTTTGCCACCAGACCGTGAAGTCGAATTCAAAATTGACTTTGTACCTGGTGCATCTCCTATAGCCAAGGCGCCTTATCTCTTGGCCCCTTCTGAAATTTGGGATGATAGAGATATCATAATAGCTTCAAAAGGTACTGGGTTCTGAAGATATAAAGATCTGAAGAATGAAGATTCAGAACTCAGAAGAAAAGATAAAAGCCTAAGGCATAACTTCTGATGTGCCAACTTCAGAAGTTCTGAAGATATTCTGAAGAGGTTCTGAAGAAGTTCTGAAGACACTTCTGAAGACACTTCTGAAGAAGATCTGAACCTGTTCAGAACTTGTCTGTCATGAATGTACTGTTATTTTTGTCTTTCTATTTCATGTATAAATAGATAGTTTGTTAGATTGTTAGACTAACGTTTTCAATAAGCCTTGTAAAGACATATTTTGTAATTCTGTTCATCCAATCAATACATACGACATTTTGGCTATCATATTTCTGTTCTAATCTTTCCATATCCACTAGAAATGCTACATATGCTATATATGGATTTCTGGATATCAAGGATTAGTTGGAAGCCCTGGTGGGGTGAACATCACAAAAGCCCTATTAAAAGAATCATATGTGGTTCATGATGCCTTTGTGGCACATACAGGCCAGCCTTCTTCTGAAGGACTGCAAACAAGATCATCTGTTGGTCTTGGAACCTTACCCACATCTTTTGAATTCACAGAATTCAAAGATTTATGTACTTCTGAATTTGCAAAGATTCAGAAGGACATCAAGGAATTGACGGGTTCAACCAAAAAGGTGATGGAGGATAGGTTGGATCAACAAGGGGTGAATATGGTGAATAGGTTGAATGATTATCACCTCAAATCTTCTAATGATCTGAATAATATCAAACAAGCACTTCTGAATGCCTTTTCTGAAGTTGCTTCATCCGTTTCTTCTCTGAAAGCTTCTCAGACTTCTTCTTCATCTGCTCAACCAACTTCTTCTGCTTTTCAACAAAGGATGACATTACTCAGATTTTGAATCAGCTTTCTTCTATTCAGAGTTCTCAGACAGATTTAAGTACACGGTTATCTGTTCTAGAATGCAGGCCTCAATTAGATACATCTAAAAGGAGACTTGATGATCAAGATCCTGATAATCAAGAGGGGGAGAAAAGACAAAGATTATCTGAACCAGAAAATGCTGAAAATGTTCAAGTTCAAAGCTCTGAGAAAACTTCTGAAGATGCACAGAATGTTGGTGAAGCATCCAATAGAGTTTCAGAAGCTATAGAAGATATCTTATCAGCAGAACATGAGGGGCAAGAGGTAAATGACCATACTTCTGAAGATATTATAGAAGAAGGGTATGAAACAGAAAAGTTATCCTTTGATTCTGAAGGTAACTTAAAGCTCAGATAATACAGACATAATTCCAGACTCAAATGAAGAAATGCTAAGGGAATACCTTGCATTTGAAGATGTCATTGGAGAGCCAAGTGACCTTTCTGATGTTATTACGTTTGAAGAAGACATGTCTGGAGCAAATATGGGAGAAAGCTCAGAAGGGATAAAAGACTTAGTAATTTGGAAGCCTCAACAACTTCTGAGTGAAGAATTCAGAAGAGTTTCTGAAAAATTGTGGAATATTCTAAGCCAATTTTGTTGGGTACATCTGTTTCTGAATAAACCAAGAAGTCTGGAGTGTAGACTTTTGGACAACAAATTTTCAGTCTTCAGAAATTTTATTAATCAACCAGATGAATATGTTGAACTTGAAGTTGATCTAGAACACATGGGAGGAACTGAACTTGCAGATGAAATTCTAATGATCTACTCTGGAAATTTTGAAGTAAGAGTCAGACCCTGCATTATTATTCCTAAGATTGATATTCCTCTTCTTGATGAACCTATTTGACATCAAGTCTATGAAAAGGAGGATATATTTCATTTTGGAGAAACAAGTTTAGAATTCGCTGAAGCAATTTATTTCTACATGTATAGAAAGAGTATGAAGTTTGCATCTCTGGAAGATTTTGTAAATGATGAACGGTCTGAAGACCAAATATTTCAAGTTAGAAGTTTTGTTTAGAAGCATGGTGTTCAGAATCTGAATGACTCAACTCTCATAAAGAAGATTAGATGTCTTTCAAAGTCTATTGAAGATGATTTATTAATATACAGATTTGGAGCAGAAAGAAGAAATGGATCTTTGTGTGAATTTACTCAGTATGATTTATACAAGATAAGACTGCAAGATAAATTGGCAGTTCTTTCATTCTGTGTTACTAGAAATGAAGTTGAACTTGTTTATAAGGTCAGAAGAATTCTGGGAATCTACATAAGGAACATCATCAAGCATGACTTTCAATTAGCTCTGGAATTTGGTTTATCTAAAGTGAATCTGTTGGAACCTGGAAACCTTGAAAATTCAGCAATAACTAGAGTGTTCACTTGTCCAAAATACTCTAACTCAACTCTGAATTGGTTTCTTGATTATGCAAAGGATTATGTTGGAGATTTAGACATCAAAGAAGAAATCATATATCTGATCAAAGAAAGAATTCATTTCAGAGAGAGTGTAAGAAAGAGTTATCTTGCTGGTCACAAAAGAGAAAACAAGATCAGAGGAGCTGATTATCTACTTAATGATACTTATGATTTCCAGATTCATTCAAAGAAACAAGACTTGGAGGAAATTCTAAAGTTTTCTCTGAATATTGAAAGTTCTGAACCAAGTCAAAAAAAAAAGAGAAAGGAAAAGAAGTCATTTCTGAAACTATTTCTGAAAAGTTGGTTCCTGTAAAACAAATATCTGAAGAGGAACAACTGCAAGTACAAAGAATAGAAGAAAATGCTTTAACCATGTTTCTTGAATATTTCCATCCAGAAATATTCATGGAATATGAACAAAAGTTCAACTATATTGATTGTTGGATTCAAAAGTATTTTGGTTGGAAACAATGGTACTCAGATATCATTAGAAAGATAAGGATTACAATTAATGAAGCAAGAAAGGAAAGTCCAGTGGTTAAAGTAATTGATGCTGACTTGAAGACAAGACAAAATTACAAGTATGCATTCTTTACTGTTGAAAGACAAAATGGTGAGATTTCTACCTTCTCTAAAGCTGATTTCCAGAATGTGTATCTCAGAGATCTACTCAGAGTTTACAGAAGCCTTATCCAATAATTCTTGACTCTGGGTCATCATCTCCCGTGATAGAACCCAAACAATCAAGATATCAATATATGGAAAGATTAGAACAGAAATATGATAGCCAAAATGTCGTATGTATTGATTGGATGAACAATATTACAAGAGATGGCTTGTACAGAGAATTTATATGGGCCGCAAAGACTAATTTTCAGGTTGCTTATGTTCTGAACAAGAAACAAGTACACTTGAGCAAACCAAATCTGAACTTACCAAATATTCCGAATCTGAAGAAGAGTACCTTAGTAATTCAACCTCCAGGCTTCGTTTGCAAATGCTTTCAAGAACTATTATTTGTGAGATTTGAAGAACTCCATAAATGTTGCAATGGAACTCTCATGGCTATCAGAGATCGTTTGGTAAAAAGACAGAATAAAAGACCAAAGAATCTGAGCAATGAAGATTGGGAGAAGCACAAGAAGCTTGCAAAAGAGATGGTTAGAATTGCAGAATCCTTACTTGAATACAAAAGCTTAATTCTGAAATATGTTAGAGAAATTCTGAACTTTTGGAAGTATGATCTGAACTTTTGAAGCTAAGGGGGAGATTGATAGAGATATCATAATAGCTTCAAAAGGTATTGGGTTCTGAAGATATAAAGATCTGAAGAATGAAGATTCAAAACTCAGAATAAAAGATAAAAGCCTAAGGCATAACTTCTGAAGTGCCAACTTCAGAAGTTCTGAAGATGTTCTGAAGAACTCCTGAAGACACTTCTGAAGAAGATCTGAAGGAGTTCAGAACCTGTTCTGAGCTTGTCTGTCATGAATGTACTGTTACTTTAGTCTTTCTATTTCATGTATAAATAGATAGTTTGTTAGATTGTTAGACTAACGTTTTCAATAAGCCTTGTAAAGACATATCTTGTAATTCTGTTCATCCAATCAATACATACGACATTTTGGCTATCATATTTCTGTTCTAATTTTTCCATATATCGATATCTTGATTGTTTGGGTTCTATCACGGGAGATGAAGACCAGAGTCAAGAATTATTGGACAAGGGTTTTGTTAGACCAAGTTCCTCTCCTTGGGGAGCTCCAGTTCTGTTTGTTAAAAAGAAGGACGGATCCTTGTGTATGTGTATCGATTACAGGGAGCTTAATAAGCGTACAATAAAGAACAATATCTGTTTGACCAATTTCTCTAAGGTTGATCTACGCTCCGGTTATCACCAGCTAAAAGTTAAAAAGGAGGATGTTTCAAAGACCGCGTTTCAAACTCGAACGGGCATTATGAATTCCTAGTGATGCCTTTTGGTTTGACCAACGCTCCGGCGGCGTTTATCGATATGATGAACCGGGTGTGCCGCCCTTTCCTTGACAAATCCGTCATCGTGTTTATTGATGACATCCTTATTTATTCCAAATCAGACTCTGATCACGAGAAACACCTTCGGGATGTGTTAGAGACTTTGAGAAAGGAAAAGTTATATGCCAAATTTTCTAAATGCAAGTTCTGGTTGCGAGAAGTTCGGTTTCTTGGACATGTGATCTGTCACGAGGGTGTGAAGGTTGATTCTTCAAAGATAGAAGCGGTTTTGAAATGGTAGTCACCAAACTCGCCATCCGAGATCAAAAGTTTCCTTGGTCTCGCAGGCTATTATCGGCGTTTTATTCGTGATTTCTCTAAGTTGGCAGAACCATTTACCAAATTAACTCGAAAGGATGTGGCTTTTGTATGGACTGAAGCTCAAGAGAATGCCTTCCAGTTGTTGAAGAAATTGCTTTGTTAAGCACCGGTTTTGTCCCTACCCGAGGGTGCAGGGGATTTTTTCGTTTTTAGTGATGCGTCCTTGTCCGGTTTGGGGTGTGTCTTGATGCAAAGAGACAAGGTTATTGCCTATGCCTCTCGTTAATTGAAACCCCATGAAAATAATTACCCGACTCACGACATGGAGATGGCAGCAGTTCTTTTGCTCTTAAACTATGGCGCCATTATTTGTATGGAACACGTTGCATTGTTTACACAAATCATAAGAGTCTACAATATGTTTTCAACCAAAAGGATCTCAACATGCGACAACGTCGTTGGATGGAATTGGTCTAAGACTATGACTGTGAAATTAAATATCATCCTGGGAAGGCTAATGTCGTGGTTGATGCTTTGAGTCGTGAAAGTCAATCCCAATCGTCTTACACTAAGTCTTATAGGCTTGAAGTGGTTTCGGATTTGATTGGACGACTTAAAGATGCGCAGGTGGAAGCCTTAAGGGAGGAGAATCTCAAAAGTGAAGTCATGATGAAGAATAAGGATTGACTCTTAGATGATAATCGTGGACTTAAAGTGTTTCAGGGTCGTGTTTGGGTGCCTAACATTGGTGGAAACCGAGAGTTGATCTTGAATGAGGCACATAGAACAAAGTTATCCATTCATCCTGGCTGTACAAAAATGTATAGAGATCTTAAGGCTCTATATTGGTAGCCAAGTATGAAATTGGACATAGCTGAGTTTGTTGAGAAATGCTTGATTTGTGCTCAAGTTAAAGCCGAGCACCAAATTCCGTATGGAAGCTTGCAACAACTCGAGATTCCAGAATGAAAGTGGGATAACTTGACCATGGATTTTGTATCAAAGTTGCCAAGAACTTCAAGTGGGCATGATAAGATTTAGGTCATAGTTGATAAATTGACCAAGAGTGCTCACTTTCTAGCCATACGTGAATATGCATCTTTGGATAAGTTGGCCAGATTATACATTGATGAGATCGTTTCTAGACACGGAATTCCTTTGTCTACTGTGTCTGATCGTGATACTCGTTTTGTTTCAAAATTTTGGAGGAGTTTATAGCAGGAGTTAGCTACTCAGGTTAATTTGAGTACGGCTTATCACCCGCAAATCGACGGACAAAGTGAAAGGACTATTCAAAGGTTGGAGGATATGCTTAGGGCGTGTGTTCTTGAATTTGGGATCATAGGATACGCACTTACCTTTGATCGAATTTGCCTACTAACAACTTATATCACGCAAGCATTTGTATGCCTCCATATGAAATGCTTTATGGTAGGCGATGTCGAACGCCTACTTGTTGGTTAGAGCCGGGAGAGAAACAGTTTGCAGGCCCGAAGATTGTGCAAGTCACTGCTCATAAGGTGAGTGTTGTACGTGAGAAACTAAAGATTTCTAGAAACCGACAAAAGAAATATGCCGATAAGAAGCGTCGACCTGTTAATTTTGAAGTTGATGATTTTGTTATGTTGAAAGTGTCACCATGGAAGGGCTTAATTCATTTTGACAAACGTGGAAAATTGAGTCCTAGGTATATTGGACCCTTCAAAATCGTCAAACGCGTCAATGAACAAGCTTACACTTTAGAATTGCCCCAAGAATTGGAAGGTATTCATAACACTTTCCATGTATATTATTTAAGAAAGTGTAAGGTTGAGAATGATCAAATGTTGCCGATTAAAGACTTGCGGGTTGACTCGAAGAAACGTCTAGTTGAAGAGCCTGTGGCCATTCTTGATAGGAAGTCAAAGAAGCTTCGTAAGCATGTGATTTGGTTGGTCAAAGTTCAATGGAAGCATTGACGTGGGAAACCGAAGAAGACATGAAAGATCGTTACCCCCATTTATTTAGTTGAATAGATTCCGAGGACGGAATCTCTTTTAGGGGGAGAGAATTGTAACGACCTAATATTTTCATGTTGTATTTTGATCAATGAGATTTTAGTTTATGCTATAGGTTATGACTTTTTATATTTAAGTCGGTTGTGAGAATGTTTATTTATAAAACAAATTTGTGACTTTATTATACAAGTATTTGTGTTTGAGGTACAAGTCATAGAAGTATAAGTTTTATTGTGTTATATAAGGTTTTTAGTATTTATTTCAATGCTTAATGTACAAGTTGTTTATGGAAAATAGAGTTAGTGGAGGAGTACAAGTGATCAATGCTTGAGTACAATTCATTTTTGCTAGTGGTCAATTAGTGAGGTCAAACTTACTTTTGGGCCTTTTGTTGCAAAATCTTCCCAACAACTCATTCAAGAGGGTCAAAGCCCTCATTTTCCTTCTTCTGTTTCTTTCATACGATCAAAATAAAAGAGAAGAGAAAGGAGAGGGAGACCATGAGTGTTTAATGGTGATTCTTGGTGGAATCAAGGTTAATTTTGGTTGCATGTGCATTTTTATTGAAGATTTGAAGTCTACAAGTTTGTTTGAGCCTTGTATTGATGCTTGAATTCAATTAAGATTATCAAGGGGTTCTCTTTCTCACACCAAGTAAGTTTCTAAATTGATTTTGATGAACTTATGTAAGTAAAATTTGAGTTGTTGTTGAATCCATGGTGATTTGGGTGAAATTGGTCAAGAATCCATGGTTTAGGGTTTAACTTAGGGTTTTGTTTCTTGGTACCATTTGAGATGTTTAGACATGTTAGAAATGGTCTTTGAATACCCAAGAAGCTTTATTTTGAGTTTGGTTCATACTGGATTCGTTTTGGATTGGAAAAGTGAAAGTTTAGGCAAAAAATCGCAACTCAAAATCTGCTGTTCGGAATTTTTTGCAGATTTTGGCCTGTTTTGTAAAAATCATATAAAATCAACCGTAAATCCGTTTTAGCTGTAATTTATACCGTTGGAAAGGTATATATGTCTATTTTAATCCATATTTGTATTTATAAAACTAATTCGAGCAGTAAGCAGGTCAAAATATCAAATAAGTACAGAGGTCAGTTTAATGTTACGTTTTACCAAATGTCAAATGAGGTTTTGGTTTTGTTGAGTAATCAAACCATTTTGGATACCTTGGGATGGTTTGAAGCAGTGATTTAAGAAGTATTTGAAGCCTAAATTTCATGTAGGATTGTGGTTAATTATATCATACGGTTTCGGATTTGGTTGACTAAAGTTTGGTACATAACTTTTATATAGGGTTGATTTGAGCTTGATAGTATTTTTACTTCGTGATTTTGATACTTGAGTTGAGATCCTCATCCAACTCTAAGGTGAGTGCAATAATTTTATTAACTTGGGTACACATTAAACTTTGTTTGAACTTGGTAATCATCCATCAATTTTATATATGTTTGGAATTATATGACACATAGATATGTTGTTATGGTTTATGATTATAGATGTTTGCGTTCTTATTTTGAGTATTGAACACAAAGGATGTTTAAAATATTTTTGATTGACCTAGTTATAATATTCATGGTTTATTATTAATTGAGCCTTAAGATGTAATAAGAGATAATTACATGTTATGCCTTGTGGTGTCCATTGTTAACTTAAGTGGACACTAAGGATGGGACATGTTGTGACAGTGGATGTGATCCTTAGTCATTATACTCTCACCGCGAGATGGATGACCTAGTTAGGTAAATGCTCATGGCGGGTTACGGAGATGATCACTCCGAGTGGTGGGTGACTTTGAAGGCTCTCACATACGTCAAGGGTGGTCTTGTATCGTGACCCATATGCTTGAGTGACGTGGGTGTTTCCCCCATTTAGGTGATGTTGATACGATTAGATACCATATGCGAGACAATAACACAATGAACTATCCCCTACGTTATGAAAAAATGATAAGTTTAGTGGATTAACTTGATATCATGTACATGTCAATCTTGTTTTGAAGGATGATGATAAAAGTTTTGTATTATTTTGTGCTAAACTTTGCCTCACTAGCCATTATTTAACTAACAAACATTTGTTAAAATGTGTGTATCTACAGGTGGCACTTAAGTTGGCTTGGTGAGGATTGGGTAGCAACTCTTGGGCTTGTTTTGGTATCATGTTTGGAGTTGGCTTCTAGTACACTTTATTGTACTTATGTTAATGGTCAAGAAACAATTATGTAACACCTTTTGAAATGTTTGTGGGACGTGTTAGCAAACATTTTGTGCATGTATTGTAACGTCTAAACTTGACACATCTTGACATATTTTGTAAATTACTAAATGTATAACATGCTCCCGTTTGTTACAAGTTGTGTTTTAAATCAAATGTCAATGTTTTTTAAAAAAAACATCAATAGTTGGAACGATTTTTGGGTGTTACACCTTAGGTACAGAAGGGGGTTTCTCTGTCCATAAGATTGCACCTTTTGTTTACCTAAACATTTAAAATGCGATTTCTGACTCTAAAAGATTTTAGTTTGGTGAAATCTGAGGGACAAAGGCTCTGCATAGTACATACAGAGGCTTTGTATCCGAAGTCATTGAAACTTATATGATTAAAAGAGTTTTTGAACCATAGTAGGTTTGTATGAGGTATTTTCAAAGGTCAGAGAGATTATTTTACATACCTTGTTCCCCTTGAATTTAGCCTATTGTCTTACTCCCCCTCAAACCATGCTTGGATCAGATACATATAAGAAAAGATATGCAAGGTTTAAGGTGCAGAGGTTCTTTATAGTACATACAGAGGCTCTGCATCCTTGATTAAAACTTGTAAGAGAAGGTTTTATGTGTTTGATACATAAGTGATGATTGACCAAGACCAAAAGAAAGACATGCTAAGAAAAATTGACACAGAGGCTCTGTAGAGAACATACAGAGGCTCTGGCTCATTTACTACATGTTTAGCATGCCCAACATGCTGATTAAGAAAGATAATCTCTTCTCATTCAGAGCTTTAGTGAACAAATCAGCAATCTGGAAATCTGTAGAGACAAAATACATATCTATGGTTCCCTTCTCTATGTGCTCCATAATAAAAATATACCTGATATCAATGTGCTTAGTCTTGGAGTTCTGTACAGAAGTTGCAGTAATGGCTATGGCGCTCTCTAAGTCATACATAATTGGGATTTTGTCATACAGAAGACCATAGTCTCTGAGTTGGGTTTTCATCAAGATGTCTTGTGAACAACAGCTAGCAGGAACAACATATTCTGCCTCTACTGTAGAAGTTGACACACAATTCTGCTTCTTGGATGTCCAACTAACTAACTTGTTGCCAAGTAGTTGTCAGCTCCTAAATGTGCTTTTTCTGTCTAGCTTACATCCTGCATGGTCAGAGTCAGTGTATGCAATGAAATCAAAGCGAGAGTTCTTTAGATACAAGAGACCTAGAACTTGAGTTCCTATAAGGTATCTAAAGATCCTTTTTACAGTAGCCAGATGAGACTCTTTTGGGTTGGCCTGATATCTAGCACAGAGACATGTGGCAAACATAATATCTGGTCTATTAGCCGTGAGATACAGAAGTGACCCAATCATACCTCTATAGTTCTTGACATCTACTGATTTTCCAGAGAGACCCGAGTCAGGTTTAGTATTAGTAGAGATTGGTGTTCTCATTGTGGTTGAATTGTGAAGTTTGTATTTCTTTAGAATGTCAGAGACATACTTGGCATTGTTTATGAAAATGCCATTAGTATTATGATTGACTTGGAGCCTTAGGAAGAATGTTAGTTCTCCCATCATGCTCCTTGCAAATTCACTTTTCATCAACTCAAAGAATATGTCACACTCTGCTTGGTTTGTAGAGCCAAAGATTATGTCATCGACATAGATCTGGACCAGAATAATCTCACCTTTGAACCTCTTGATGATCAGAGTTGTATCGATTTTACCTTTTTCATATTTGTGTTTGATCAGAAACGATGAGAGTCATTCATACCATGCTCGTGGTGCTTGTTACAACCCATACAAAGCTTTGTCTAGGAAATAGACATAGTCTGGATGAGTAGAGCTCTCAAAGCCAGGTGGTTGTTGCACATATACTTCTTCTTTTAGCTTGCCAATCAGAAAGGCTGATTTGACGTCCATTTGGTTGAGTTTGAATCCTTTGTATGCAGAGAAGGCAAGAAACTATCTGATTGATTCAAGTCTTGCTACTGGAGCAAAAGTTTCATCATAGTGAATCCTTTCCTCTTGACAGTAGCCTTTGGCAACCAATCTGGCCTTGTTTCTATGATCACTATACCATCCTCATTCTTCTTGTTCCTGAAAACCCATTTAGTTCCAACAACAACTTTATCTTTTGGTAATGGAACGAGTTTCCATACCTTGTTTCTTTCGAATCGGAGGAATTCTTCTTGCATGGCATCTATCCAACTTGAATCTTGGAGGAATTCATGAACTTTCATAGGTTCTTCCATGCTAAGAATGTTCACAAAGAACGCTTCATTGGCAGTGACGAACCTAGTCTTTACGCTTATAGAAGGATCACCAATGAATTGGTTTGATGGATGATCTTTGATCCACTTCTTTAAGTGAGGTTGAGAGATTATTGAGGGTTGAATCTCTGTATCAGTTTGTATGATTTCAGTTCCGCTCTGTATTGGAGAAGAACCAAGTTGCTCCCCCTCGAATGTTGGGCCAGAGGTGCAGACACCTGATGCAGAGTTGTTGGGATCTGGTTCAGATATTGGTTCCTTTGGTCTATCGTTCTTGTTGGAGGATGTAGAGTTGATGGTTTCGGAGGGTTCATCTTCTTTGTCTGCATGGTCAGCTGAAGATAAAGAGGTAATAGAAGGACCAAAAATATTTGTACCTGAAGGTCATGAGGTTCTTTTGTTACCCTGGCCGGAGCATCTCTGGTTGCACACCCAGACATGGTTGATCTCCAAGGTAGTTCTCGAATAGAAGATCTAGTTTTGAATCTCTGGACTTGGAGAGGTATTCAGAAGTCACATTGTTGAGCTTGAGTTCTGAGTTGGAGTACTCAGAAGTCAGTTGGTCTTGATCATCAAATGAGACATTGATGCTTTCCATGATTGTCTTGGTTCGTAAGTTATATACCCTGTAAGCTTTGGAAGTTAAAGAATAACCAATAAATTGGCCTTCATCAGCCATCTTGTCAAACTTGCCAAGATGTTCTCGATCATTCAAGATGAAGCATTTGCAACCAAAAATATGTAAGAATTTGATGTTAGGTTTTCTTTGGTTAATCAGTTCATAAGTAGTTTTGAGGTGTCTCTTTACCACAATTGATCTATTATGTGTGAAGCATGCAGTAGAAATATCCTCGGACCAGAATTATGTAGGTAGACCAAAAGCAGCAAGCATGGTTCTTGTAGCCTTGACCAGATATCGATTTCTGCGCTCCACCACTCCATTTTGTTGAGGAGTCCTTGCTGTTGAGAAGTTATGTGAAATTCCTTCTTTGTTCAGGTATTCTTCATGTTTGGCATTCTTGAATTCTGTACCGTTATCACTTTTTAACTTCTTTATTTTGCTTTGTAGTAGCACTTGGATTCTTCTCAACATGGTGATTAGCACTTCTGGAACTCCTGATTTCTGTCTCACAAACTCAAGCCAAGTATAGATCTTGAACATTGTTGGTCCCAAAGGAGTCTACAAGAGTTCAATGGATATAGAAACAATTTGTATAATGGGGGGCGGGGTTAATACAAACACAACTTTTCGTGGTTTTTAAATGAGTTTATATTGAATAAACAAATTTACAGTTGCGAGCGAAATAAGAACATGTAATTAAACCTATTCTATTACAACTAGAGAAAGCACTAAGATTTGATGCACAAGAATAAGAAGAAATAGAAGTAGAGGTTTGAGGAGAGAAAATAGCATGCATGAAGATGAAGAAGATATCTTCATCTATTTATACCAGTTGCATTTAATGCAAAGTAAAAGGTATATGCCACGTGTCAAGTTTCTATTGAGACTGGTCCTTTGTCCAAATAACAACCACGCTTTTGACGGAATATGAACAGTAACCAAATTAGATTGATGGGAACATAAGAGACAATCCGTACGTCCTTTTTCTTACATGGTATGGATTTTGACTTTTGTGCATCGGGGATAAGATCAACATTGATCTTGCTGAGTAGGTCCCACTTGATCACTGAACCAGAATATTCAAGGATGAAGTCTTCGGGTATCACTGAGGCTTTGCATGATCTCATACTTTAGATAGATGAACACTGCTATCACTGAACCGCTTCAGATCCAGAGCTATCCATCTCTTTCTTCAGCTATGCCTTCGACAGTCGCTGAATGACTTTGTATAACACCCTGAATTTCATAATTCTCGACCCTCTTTTGATGAATACTAGTATGGTATATATGTAGGGTGAATGTTAAGGTTGGTTGGAACCAACAGATGGGAAGTGCGACCTCAAGGTGCGACCTGGCCAAGGCCATGGTTGCAGTGTCATCATCGAAAGAAGTGTACCATAGGTCGAAGTGGGGAAGTGTGACCTAGACACTGCGATCAAGCCAAGCCTTCGTCGCAGGCCCAAGTCACAGTTGATGTACCGTAGGTCGGGTTTGAAGAGTGCGACCATGGCAAGTGCGACCTTGCCATGGCACGGTTGCAGTCCCAGGTCGCATTTTGTGTACCGTTGGTTGGTTTGAGAAGGTGCGACCAAGACACTGCGACCTGGCCAAGTGTCTGCGTCGCACTTCGCTATCCGAAGTATAAAAACGGGATTATAACTGAGTTTTCATTTATTAAAAAGTATCAGATCTTACTCTCAACATTTATTCGCGATAGCAGACCTCAAGGGGGCGATTTCTAGGGCATTTATTACCCTCTCTCATTGAAGAAAGTTCATCTTTGATGCTCAAGATTAAAGCATCAAGATCTAGGGTTCAAACCTTAGGTGTTCTTCATCCTTTTCTCTAGGGTTCAAGTGGTGATTGAAGTTTCTAGGGTTTTCCTCAAACCCTAGTATTGTGAGTTCATTCTTACCTCTCTAAAACTTTATACATGTCAAAATGATGTATTTTACCCTATATGATGTTTAAATGAGTATTTGTATAATTGGAAGTGATAGGACCCTTAACAATCAATATAATGAAGAAAGTAGAATATGGAATTAGATCTGATAGCCAAATGTCATATGTATTGATCAAATGAAAGATATTACAATACTGTATTACAAGATTATGAAAACGTTAGTTCTAACAGACTATCTAACAACTATTTATACAAGAGAGAAAATGCTAAACAGACAGTACATTTGTGACAGACATGTTCAGAAATAGTTCTGAACTTCTTCAGAACTTCTTCAGAAGCACCTTCAGAAGTATCTTCAGAAACATGTTCAGAACCTTCAGAACTTCTGAAGTTGACACTTCAGAAGTTATGCCTTAGGTGTTTTCTGACTTTCTCTGAGTTCTGAGCTTCTATCTTCAGATCTGCATATCTCAGAAACCCAGTCTCTTTTGAAGCTATCTGATATACCTATCAATCTCCCCCTTAGCTTCAAAAGGTTAAATCATAATTCCAGAAATTAAGTATCTCTCTTACATCCTTCAGAATTAAACTTCTATACTCCAATAATAGTTACGCAACTCTTATCATTTCTTTGGCAAGTATTTTATGCTTTTCCCAATCTTCATTAGATAAATTCCTTGGTCTTTTGTTTTGTCTTTTAACCAATCTATCTCTGATAGCCATAAGAGTTCCATTGCAGCATTTGTGAAATTCTTCAAATCTCACAAAGAGTAGTTCCTTGAAGCATTTGCATACAAAGCCAGGTGGATGCAACAATAAAGTGCTTTTCTTCAAGTTTGGAATCTCTGGTAAATTCAGATTTGGTCTGCTCAGATGAACTTGATCTCTATTAAGAACATATGCAACTTGAAAATCAGTCTTTGCAGCCCAAATGAATTCTCTCGTATAGTCCATCTCTCGATCACAGAAAGGATTTTCTGAATTTGGTGATTGAGTCATGGAAAGGATAGAGACTTCTGTATACTTTGATTTAATCTCTGAGGGTGCACATTCTGGAAATCAGCTTCAGAAAATGTTGATACTTCTCCATTTTGTCTTTCAACGGTGAAAAATGCATACTTGTAATTGTTCTTTGACTTCAGATCTGCATTTATCACCTTGACAATTGGGCTTTCACTTCTGGCTTCAATAAGAGGAATTCTTAACTGTCTAATGATATTTGAATACCATTGTTTCCGGCCAAAGGATTTCGAATCCAAAGAATCAATGTAGTTGAACTTTTGTTCATATTCCATGAACATTTCTGGATGAAAATATTCAAGAAACATGGTAAAGTCACTTCCTTTGATTCTTTCAATCTGGTGTTCTTCTTCTACAGTTGCTGGAATTGCATGATCAACATCTTCAGGAACAGATTCAGAGATAACTTCTTTCCCTTTATCCCTTGACTCTTGAGAAAATTCTGGACTTTTAATGTTCAAGGAGAATTTCGAATTTCTTCCGTATCTTGCTTTTTAGTATGAACTTGAAAGTCATAAGTATTGCTTAACCAGAAATCTTCTCTTCTTAGGTTGTTTATCTCCTTGTGACCAGCTAAAAAACTTCTTCTGATGTTCTCTCTGAAATGAATCCTTTCTTTGATTAAGTATTTAATTTCTTCTCTGATGTTGACATCATCAACAAAATTTTCAGAATAATTCAGAAACCAATTCAGAGAAGAGGTTGAATATTTTGGAATATCTGAAGCTAAGAAAGTTTTGTTACCATTTATTGAATATCTGAATCCAATATCTGGGTTGGTGAAAAATATTTTCAAAGCTGTAGTAGAGAGATTTGTAGGTTCTAAAAGATTGATCTTTGATAAGCCATGTTCCAAGGCCAACTGGAAATCATGCTTGATGATATTCCTGATATAGATGCCAAGGATTCTCCTTATTTCAAAAACCATCTCTACTTCACCTCTGGTAACACAAAATTGGAGTACATTTAGCTTGTCTTGAAGTCTGAGCTTGTAAAGATCATGCTGAGTAAATTCAGAAAGTGACCCATCTCTTCTTTCTACCCCAAATCTGTAAATTATCAAATTATCTTCAACTACTTTAGTGATACACCTGATCTTTTTGATGAGAGTAGAATCATTTAGATTCTGAATACCATGGTTCTGAACATAAGTTCTTACCTTGGAGATTTGATCTTCTGACAAATTACCATCTACAAAATCTTCCAGAGTTGCATTTCTTAGATTACTTCTGAACATATTAACATAATTTTCTTCAGGAAACATCAAGTAATCTTCTCCATATTGAAATATATCTTCTTTTTCATAAATTTGATCCAGAATTGGTTCTTCAAGAAGAAATAAGTCAAACTTTGGAATAATGATGCAAGGACGAACTCTAACTTCAATTTTTTCAGAAAATACCATGAGTATTTCATCTGCAATCTCCATATCTCCCATGTGAGACAGATCAAAATCAACTTCAAAGCTTTCATCCGATTGATTTATAAACTTTCTTACCACGAAGAAAACCTTTCATCTAGGATTCTATTTTCGGACTTTTAGGCTCATTGAAGAAGACTTGATTCCAAAGAAAGATCACTCGTAATTTTCCAAAGATCTTCGCAGACCTTTTAGTAGACTTTATTTATAGATTCTTGTGGCTTCCACACTACCAAGTCTTTTATAGCTTCAGAACTTTCTCCCATACTAACTTCAGAAGCATCATCTTCAAAAAGAATGACATCTGAGAGATCACTAGGCTCTCCAATAACATCTTCAAACGCCAAATACTCCCTTATCATTTCTTCATTTGAATCGGGGATAATATCGCCTTTGTCGAGCTTAGAAAACCTTCGTAATCAAGATCCACCTTTTCTCGTTTCATATCCTTCATCTCGCTTGTTCTTCGTAATCATCTGAAACTTGTTTTTCTTGTTCAGCAGATAGGATATCATAAATTGCTTCAGAAATTCTTGAAGACTCCATAATTTGAACATTCTGAACACCTTCAGAAGGTCTTTCAGAAGTTTATACTTGTACAATTTCCATGTCTTCGGTTCCGATTCGTATACCCTTTGTCGCTTTCCCCTCTTGATTATCGACAAGTCGATCATCAAGACATCTCTTTGAAGTATCTGAAATAGGTCTGCATTCAAGAATAGATAGCCTAGAGCTAAGATTAGCCTGAGAGTTCTGAATAGAAGTTAGTTGAGATAAAATCTGAGCAAGATCTTCCTTAGTTGCAAAAGAAGAAGACTCTGGCTGTGCTGTGGAAGAAGTAGCATTAGAGGACTTTAGAGAAGAAATTGAAGAAGAAACCTCGTAAAAAGCATTTAACGGTGCTTGCGAAAACACTTCGCATCATTCGAAGTCCGAACTTGGTAATCGTTCAACTTAAGGATGACATCCTCCCCATGCTTTTGTAATCTATCCTCCATCACCTTTTTGGTTGAATCCGTCAATTCCAATATGTCCTTCTGAAATCTTTGCAAATCAGAAGTACAGAAATCCTTGAATTCTGAGAATTCAGAAGATGTGGGAAAAACACCAAGACTAACAGATGGCCTTGTTGACAATCCTTCAGAAGAAGGTTGGCCTGTATGAGCCACGAAGGCATCATGAACCACATATGATTCTGTAAATGGAGATTTTGTGATGTTCACTCCACCAGGGCTTCCAACCAATCCTTGATATCCAGAAATTGGAATATCTATGGTTGTTGAGGCAATGTGACAAACACTTTGCTTATGGACATCTGAAAGATGTGTGCTAGTGTGAATGGATGCCACATTAAGTGGTTCAGAAGGCTCAATGTTGAGTGGACTCTCAGACCTAGTGTGCTCAAAGCAGTGAAGGGGGGACATATTTCCTTCATTTTCAACAAAAGGAACCTCCAAATGGGGTCCTAATGGATTATAAGCTGCTCGCCCCATATGTGTTAATGAAACATCTAACTGTTGAGAGAAAGATGAGTGGCTGGGGGGGTTAAACAAAGTTGCCATGGGCTTACTGGCTCTTTCAATATTATCCACCAAAGATTGTGGAATAATAGATAATGTGGGTGCCCGGCTTGTAACAGTTGGTTCACAGATTTTTTTGTCTTTTATCTGTGTTCTCCCCTCCTCTGTTCTTTTTCTTACTCTTCTACCCACTCTCTCATTCACATTTTTCCTCTTCACACCATGAGACTGTTCTCCCCCTTGAACAGTCTCCCCACTCTTCTTATGAATTCTAGACACCCTCACATTCTCACCACTCTGGTTGGAA
Source organism: Silybum marianum (assembly GCA_036898165.1). Lineage (NCBI taxonomy): Eukaryota > Viridiplantae > Streptophyta > Magnoliopsida > Asterales > Asteraceae > Silybum > Silybum marianum. Next base: position 10,585,609 of record CM072541.1, read on the forward strand.
TCAGGGGAAGGGATCACTGGTTCAGGTAATCCCATTGATTCTAAATACTCACTCACAATCCTATTTGGAAGTTTCAAAAGTTCAATAAGATGTGATGGAAGTGGAATAGCATTTGGAAATTGAGCCTTTGGGTTAGGTGATCTTAGGCTATCCATAGAGAAGATAGGAACATGTACCTCATGTGGCAGTGTAGGAATAGCGGGTTCTGCTTTCATTGCTCCTTTGATAAGGGATTGGAAGAATCATTGAAAAGGAATGTAGTTGAAAGTGGATTTCTTTGAGATGGCAGTCTTCATTTCTTCAAAGATAAGAGAAGCATAATCATAGTGCTTATTGAAAGCAACACCATGAAAAATAATTCTCCCATTTGTTGATGCTTGATCCAGACTTGAGCTTTTCCCAGATAAACATGTATTCAGAATAGAAAACAGGCAATACCAGATAGGAGGAAAACATTTTCTTCTGAATGAGCTTAAAGCATTCAAGTGTTCAGAGTAACCCAGACTCATAAAATCTGAAATCATTTCTGAAGAAGTCGGAATAGGATCATATAAAGTTTTCCCAAGAACTTCATCTGCTTTGGATAAGTAATGAAGATTTCTTATATCATCCACAGAAACACAAACCTTTGAAGAATGAACATAGGACACTATCACATCTTCAGATTCATCTACCTCAGCATAAAACCACCACTGTTGTAGGTAAGAAGCAGGAACAGAGAATTTTCTTGAGAGAAGGGTTCTTAAGGGATGATGTTTCGAATTTCAATCAAAATCATTTGATCCTCATTGAAATACGTAGACTTAAAGTTTAGGGCACAGTTGTTCTTTTTGATTTCAAGTAATTTATCTCAGGAACATACAATTTTGAGAAATCACTACCTTCAGTTGGAGTTTGAGATTCACTAGAAACAACATTTGATCCAGAAGCAACCTCTATGGGTGCCTTTTCAGTTTCCCCAAATTTACCAGTTCGCAAGTTAGGGCTAGAGTTAGGGTTTGAAGGTCCGGCTTGAGAAATCACATTTGTAGCTGTATCCTGGATTGATTGATCATCATTCACAGGAATTTCAATCCGTCCCACCATTAATTTTTGTTTTCCTGAAGATCCATTGCTACCATTGATACTTGAAGAAGTAGAAGCCAAGACATTCGAAGACGACATTGTTGATTAGAAATTGTTGATTAGAAACAGAAAGTCGAATGAGATTGATGAGTATAGAACACAGAAATCGGGAAAAAAAAATAAAGGAGGTGAAGAAAGAATGAATTTAGACGTTCAAATTATACGTTCTAATGACACGTGGCCAAAAAGCACCCGAGATTAGACAACTAATCATCATTTATTTTGTATAGGTGAACCGTTTAAGCAACGTGTGTTTAAGGTTTGGCCAATGAGATTAAAACACGTGGCACACGCGTAAATGAAAAAATCCAACGGAAAAAGAAGTTCTGAGAAAAAATTCAAAAACTTCAGAAGTAGGTCATAACTTCTGAGAAGAAGTTCAGAAGTTTTGAAGAAAAGAATAGTTCAGAAGAACGTCAGAACTAGAACATTTAGTTCAGAACTAAAACATTCATGTCTTTAATCATCCAAAAATCATTTAAAACTACAAACTTCTGAACAATATAAATCTTTTTTGAAAGTTCAGAAGTAGGTTTGAACAATGAAAACAATTTTATCTAAGAAGTTTGTTCAGTTTTCTTAGTGTTGGTGTGTAAGACTGGGTTTCAACTTTCTAGGAACACCTCCTTTTGAACCAAAAACAAATATGATTCTCCCCCTTGAATAATGCACATTTTAACACAAAAAGATACAAGTGTTAGAGAAATGAAAAAAAATTGAGAATATAACCTACAAAAAAAATATTGTGGTTCATACTCACATAGACATATTCATCATGCCCAATTTACTTACCAAAAAATTAAATCGTTTTTCATCAAGTGCTTTGGTAAATAAATCAGCTAACTGATAATCAGTCTGACAAAAAACATTTCAATATTACCCTTTTCCACATGATCTTTGATAAAATGATATCTTACATCAATGTGCTTGGTTTTTGAATGCTGAACAGGATTGGCAGTGATGGCTATGGCACTCTTTGAATCACAATACAAAGGAATCTTTTTGAAAGTGTAACCATAGTCTTTTAGTTGAATTTGCATCCAGATTACTTGTGAGCAACATATTGCAGCTGCTACATATTCAAATTTTCCGCGTAGAGGTAGAAACACAATTTTGTTTCTTTGAAGACCATTAACTAGTCTATCACCCAGAAACTGACATGATCCAGAAGTGCTTTTCCTGTCTAATTTGCAACCACCATGATCTGCATCTGTAAATGCTGTTAACTCAAAATTAGAATCCTTAGAATACCAAAGTCCCAATGAAGGAGAACCTTTTAGGTATCTAAGTATTCTTTTTGCAGCTAGAAGGTGAGATTCCTTAGGATTAGCTTGATATCTGGCACAAATACATGTAGCAAACATTATATCTGGTCTACTAGCAGTTAAGTAAAGCAAAGATCCAATTATGCCTCTGTACTTTTTCTGATCAACAGAATTGCCATTTAAATCAGGTTCTAGCTTAGTTGCAGTGGCCATTGGAGTTTGAATACTTGAACAATCAGTCATGTCAAACTTCTTAAGTAAGTCAGAGACATACTTAGATTGATTAATGAATATGCCAGTGGGAAGTTGTTTAACTTGAAGACCAAGGAAAAATGTCAACTCTCCCATCATACTCATTTCAAATTCTGTTTGCATGATTTTCTCAAAATTTCTACAAAATTTTGGATTAGTAGAAGCAAATATAATATCATCCACATATATTTGTATTAATATCAGATCATCACCTTCCTTTTTCAGAAATAAGGTAGTATCAACAGTACCTCTTTTGAATTTGGAATTCAGAAGAAAAGTTGTAAGAGTATCATACCATGCTCTTGGTGCTTGCTTGAGACCATATAAGGCTTTATCCAAAATATAAACATGATTTGGAAATTCTTTGCTTACAAATCCTTCTGGTTGCTCAACATAAACTTCTTCATGAAGAATACCATTCAAAAATGCACATTTAACGTCCATTTGGTAGACCTTCATGTTCTTGTGAGCAGCATAAGCAAGGAATATTCGAATTGCTTCTAGTCTAGCAACAGGAGCAAATGTTTCATCATAATCAATGCCTTCTTGTTGGCAATACCCCTTTGCTACAAGCCTTGCCTTATTTCTTACAACAATACCATTTTCATCTTTTTTGTTTCTGATGACCCATTTAGTGCCAATGATTGATTTTCCTATAGGCTTTGGTATCAATCTCCAGACTTTGTTCCTTTCAAACTGATTTAACTCTTCTTGCATAGCTAGAATCCGATGCAGATCCCGAAGTGCCTCATATGTCTTTTTGGGTTCTATATTGCTTAAGAAATTCACATACAGACATTCATTTGCTGTTGCAGATCTTGTTTGTACACCTTTTGATGGATCTCCAATTATTTGATGTACTGGATGATTTGATGTCCATTTGTTCACATTTGGTAGTGGTTGAACAGATGAGACATTATTCAAAGAGTCATAGTCATCAATAATTGCTTGAGTGTCAGTATCATGATTGATCAATGAATGTAAATGCAAGTCTCCCCTCAAAAGGAACATTATGTACATTCTCAAATTCGTAAGGAATAAATTTCGAAAGAATTGGAATTTACGAATCGGGTTCGAAGTTGGTTGAACTTGTTCGTAATTTATATGAATTTGTTCGAATGAATAGGAATTGGTTCAGAAGTTGAATGTATATGTTCAGTAGTTGAATGTTCTGTATTTGAGGTTGAGAGGGGTGGAGCTGAAGTGCTTGGAGTTTGTATTTTTGAAATGTTTGAATCATTAGAACTTCTGAGAAGAGAAGGATTCTGATAATCTGCAGAAACATTTACGTAAATGTCAAATAAGTCTTTACACAATTCATCTAGATTTGTCTTTTGAGATTTAGAAAAAGATTTCTTATTGTTTTCGGAGTCCAAACTTTCGTAAACTAGGTTATGTACGAGTTACGAATCGTTTTGTTCGAAGTCAATGTTGGCTCATGAAATCGACATTTGTAGTCTCAATGATCCTTTTTGTTCCCTTAATAAGGACTCTATATGCTTTAGATCTTTGAGAGTAGCCAACAAATATCCCAAAGAACACCTTTTGGTGCAAATTTGTCTATATCTTTGTGGAGTATCATTCTTTAGAAAACACCCGCAACCAAAAATTTTAAAATAATCAATAGAGGGTTTTCTTTGTTTTAACAATTCATAAGGAGTTTTAAGAAATTTTCTGTTAAGAATGGTTCTGTTCTGAGTAAAACATGCAGTAGCAATAGCTTCTGCCCAAAGAGACAGAGGAAGTTCTGAATATGCAAGCATAGTTCTTGCAGCCTCTACCAAAGTTCTATTCTTTCTTTCAACTACCCCATTTTGTTGAGGAGTTCTTGCAACGGAAAAATTATGAGAAATACCAACAGATTCCAAAAAATTCTGAAGTGTAGAATTAGTAAATTCTGTTCCATTGTCACTTCTGATCTTTTGAATTGGTAGTTGAAGAAGAACTTGAACTTTCTTCAGAAAAGGTATCAACTTTTCAGAGGTTTCAGATTTGAGTCTAAGAAATTCAATCCATGTATATCTTGTATATTCATCAACTATAACCAGGATGTATTTCTTTCCTCCCATGCTTTGTGTGTTCATTGGTCCACACAAGTCCATGTGTAACTTTTCTAAAGGAGCTTTGCACGAAGATAACATTTTTAGAGGATGGGAACTTCTCTTTATTTTCCCTAGTTCACAAGCAGAGCAAAGAGTGTTCTTTTCAAATCTGATCTTGGGTAGACCTCTAACTGAGTGACGTTTGTCTAGTTCAGAAATGGCTTTGAAATTCAGATGTGACATTCTTCTATGCCAAAGCCAGCTATCATTTCTCATTGATGTAGACATGTAACATACACCTTGCAGTTGACCTGAGGCAGTAAAAGTTTCTGTGTAGATATCTCCATCTCTCGTAGGCGATTAATTCATTTTTATTTGCGTACTCGTAACATGACAAGAATCTATGTCAAAATTCACTTTCCAATTTTTGTCACAGAATTGACTAATACTGAAAAGATTATGTTTTAAACCTTCAACATAAAAAACCTTCATTACTGTCACTTCTCCCTTTTTGAATGTGCCATATCCTCTCACAAATCCCTTTGCATTATTTCCAAAACTAACTGTTCCTCCATATCTTTCATGATAATCAGTTAGGAGTTCTTTGAAAGGAGTCATGTGTCTTGAGCATCCGGAATCTAAGACCCACACATGACATATCTGCAAAAGAGATTATTGAGATTTAGGTACCCATTCCTGAATGGGTCCTTTGATATTAGTTGAAAATTTAGAAGTTCTGAACTTAGCCTTTAGATTTTTCAATCTCGAATTTGATTCAGAACTTTTAACTTTGTTTTGCTTTTTCTTTTTAATTTTATTTTTAAGCTTATTTGTCAATATAGCTGAACATTTTTGAATAAAATTTATCAAATTCTTTTTGTTAGTCTTGGAGATTATATGAAAATTATGATGACCACAAGTAATACAGTGAATATGTTTCTTTAAAGTATTAACAATCGCAGAAGACATAGAGGAGTTAATAACATTTGATTTATCAACAAAAGGCTTTTTATTCACTGTTTTAATCTTTGGTACAACACATTTTTGTAAAGCAGGAAAACTATCTAATTTGTCTGAATTTGATAGTCTCTCTCCTTTCTTTCTCCAAACTAGAGTGGACAACTCTGAAACAGACAAAAAATGAGGATTAGTATAAGAGATTCTTTTATGCTTTTTAGATTTTATCTCTGAATCAATTGAGTTAATTTTCTGAATGTTTGAAGCAGATTTTGAAGATTGACCTTGCTCAAAATTTTTAACTCTGGTGTTAAAGTCAGAAGATGTGCCAAATATAGATTTTAGTTTATCTCCTTCAGTCATAGAAGATTGTAGTTTATACACAACATTACCATCTTTGTCAATAACTTGCATCATTTGATCATCTTCATCTTCTGAGTCAGAAGCATTCATAAGTTCTGAAAATTTATTGGGAGTAATACTTTTTGCAAAAATACTTGAATCTTTTATAGTAGTAGACTCATTATCAGAATCATCAAAAAATATTTTGGAATTTTCATCAGCATTTTCTGAGGAGTCAGCTTCTGAAAATTCATCATACTTTTCTTCAGATTTTGATATATTCTCAGAAATATTTTCTGAAGTAACTTCAGAATTGAATTCAGAATTTATCTCTGAATTTATTTCTGAACAATCTTCAGATTTAATTTTTGATTCATCAGACTTTAGAGGAACTTCTTCTGAAAACAAAGTCTCTGATTTAATAAAAGGTATCCTTTCAGGCAGAGAAAAATTCACTGGTTTAGGGATAACACCTACATTTGTTTCATTAAAAATTTTCATTTTTGGGAAATCATATAAATTTGCAGGTGCCTTTTTCAGAATTTGATTATCATTATATCCCTGCATCACTTTAATATTATAAAATTTTGAATTCTGAGCCTGGTTTGTTAAAATATTCAGAGTTTGCTCAGTTTGTCCTCTTTTGAAATTTAAATCTTCAAGTTCTTTAATCTTCTTGTACAGATCAATTCTTTCTTGATTCAGAAAGTTCATTTTAACACTTAAGATCTCTTTTTCGTATTTCTCATTAACTATCTCTTTTTGTAAATTGTCCAATTTTTCTTTTAAAGAAACTTTTTCTTCAGAAATCTTTTCAAGATTTTGTTCAGCTTCTTGACAATTTTCTTTATAGATCTGACTTTCAGCTCTAAATTGATTCACTAACATTCTTTCACCCTTGATTCTGTTCCTTAATATTTCAAATTCAGAAAACATGTTTTGAACTTGAATTTTTGTTTCAGAATCATGGTTATGTTCGAAATTTAATTAATTTAGTTCGGAAGGAGAAATTATTTTCGCATTTTGATTCAGAAGATGAAGATAATACCTCTGTGTCAGCTTGTTGTTTTTTCTTTAGAATCCATCTGACACATGTAGCAGTTTGTTGCATAGTGTGCCACTTCTTCATCTTCTTCTCCATCACTCCAATTCAACCAGTCTTCCTCATACTTGGTAATTAGAGCAGGGTTGATTTCTTTCTTCTTTGCTAATGCATGCTTCTTCTCATAGTAACATGAGTTTTTTACTTTAGGCATCTTGCACTGTCTTGCATAGTGCCCAGGTTTGCCACAATTGAAGCATCTTGTTTGGTTCGATTGTTTCGGTTTGACCGGTTCTTGACCTTTCTTAGGTCCAGTTTCAATTCTTGCTTTGTTCTGATATTTTTGATTATATCTATGTGTGAACTGTCTTGACAAGAATGCAATATTATCGTAAATTCTCTTGAGTTCTTCATCCGATTCATCACCATCACAAACCTTAACCTCAGGAATATCAACAGTCTTCTTTGTTGACATGGTCATAGAATTGTTAAACTTCTTGCTTAACAGCAACTTCATTTGCCTTTTCTCGTTCATGTTGTCTAACTTTGATTTTATCTTCTTGTTGAAATAAAATCCCATAGACATCATGAATTGTCTTTCTAGAAAGATTTCTAGTGACCATGTTGTCGAGAAGCTTGACCATTCGGTACTCAGTTATTCGTAAATTTATTGTTAATTTCGAATTTGATTTACGAACTCCATTTCTCCTTAGATCGTTCGTAATGTTATTGAATCTATTATATGTATCGGTAATAGATTCATTATCTTTGTATACGAAATTTTCATAAGTACCTACACGGATGTTTAGCCTTTGTGCTCGTGCTTTGGTACTCCCCTGCATTTGAGCCTCTACTTCATCCCACAAGGCTTTGGGCGATGAAAGACTATCAACCCTATTAAAAATTTCATTAGGAATTGCCATTGTGAGCGTAGTTAAAGCTCTTTTGTCAACTTTGACTTGGGCTTTCTCTCGTTGCATTGTACATCCCCGGACTCTTTTTAATTCTTGAAGCGGGGATCTCGGGAGTGGATTCAGCTTCTTGGAACTGCCGGAATTTCAACAAATACCTCTAGTGGACCATTTGTAATAGATTGCATTAAAGCTTCATCTATGTTATCCAAGAATTGTATCATTCTAATTCTCCATTGATGATATTCCCCTAAGAAGAGAGTTGGTGGTTTCGTTTCAGATCCGATTGAGACTATTTCTTTAGACATCTTTGATTGTTAGAAGATCGAGAATTCACCTGTATTGAATTTGAATTTTGTAGATCAAGAAGAACTGTCAGATCTGACAACAAATCTTCTTCAAGAACAGATGAATTGGCTCTGATACCAATTGATAGGACCCTTAACAATCAATATAATGAAGAAAGTAGAATATGGAATTAGATCTGATAGCCAAATGTCATATGTATTGATCAAATGAAAGATATTACAATACTGTATTACAAGATTATGAAAACGTTAGTTCTAACAGACTATCTAACAACTATTTATACAAGAGAGAAAATGCTAAACAGACAGTACATTTGTGACAGACATGTTCAGAAATAGTTCTGAACTTCTTCAGAACTTCTTCAGAAGCACCTTCAGAAGTATCTTCAGAAACATGTTCAGAACCTTCAGAACTTCTGAAGTTGACACTTCAGAAGTTATGCCTTAGGTGTTTTCTGACTTTCTCTGAGTTCTGAGCTTCTATCTTCAGATCTGCATATCTTCAGAACCCAGTCTCTTTTGAAGCTATTCTGATATACCTATCAGGAAGATTTTGGGTAAACTAGGTCGAAATGTGTCATCTAGGGTTCCTCTTTGAAATCATGAAATGGGTGTAAGGAAGGGTTTTAAAACACTTGTATGAGTTTAATTTCATGAAGTATATCATTTGAAACTAAATGCTATTTTGACGTAATTTTGGAAGGAAGGTTTTGGACATGGTAATTTCTCAAACAAAGATTTTGTGAAGAGAAGTTAATACATCAGAAATGGTTGTATTAAGAAGTAAGACTAGTGTAGATGGATCCATAGGCACAAAGTCGGAAGTATTTGAGGAAGTGAGCAAGTGATGAATCCCAGTTTAGGTTGAACTTGTTCAGAAGAGTGAAAGTAATACATCCTGGTTTGGGTTGAGCTTATCACCAGTATAGCCGAAGATTGATATCTGGTCGTGCTTACTTTCACTGATTTAAAGATCCTGGTTTGGGGTTGATGATTGGTGCGATGGCGGGTCGCTCTTGTATGATTAATTCAGGAAGAAAGAAGGCGTATCTTTCAGGTGTAAATCGCGGATGAAAGAAAAATGATTTATGGAAAAGATTTTTGGTTAAATGTTTAATTACCGCTTTCGAAGTTTTACTAGCTTTCAATATTTGAACTGTTTGTTCTCACTACGCTTTAAGCCTAACACTTTTTCTTAAAATGTCATGTATAACAGGTGAACGTCCTAGTGGGGCTTGAAGGGTTGAGTGAAGTTAGATGCCGGTAGAGGCATCCTTTTTGAAGTACACCTTCGTGTGTATAGATTGAGTTACTTGGAAGTATATTTTGAGGACTTAGAGACATCCGAACTTAATTTGTATTCTAAGTTGTATAGATTAATAGGTTGTTATCTAGTATCCATTTGATGTTGTAAACTCTATTACTCCTCCCCATATTTATGGGTGATGTTGATTTATGAAGTCATATTCCGCATTTTTTTTGGTTCAAATTAACTCCCATTTTTAGGGCGTTACACTTTGTGGTGTGAGTGTTTTTCTTCAGATCTTCAGGGATATGATGTTGTTCCTGATCATCAACGAACACTGAACAGAGTCAGTGTGTGCTATCGTTGATTTTGAACACTATCCCATAATTGGAATTTTCTCTAAGTATAAGAGACATCATATTCAAATCATCGAAAGGAGTTTGGATCAACAATCTCCCCCTATTTGATTATTTATTAAGCAACATAGGAAAATTGCTTGAGGAAATTAGTAAGGAGTTAGATAGAATAAAATAAATAAATCTAAGAACTAACCTATGAGATCTTTTTCAGCTAATATACTATCTAAATTGAGTTTCATTTATAAGGATATGAAATCACAATAAAAGTTTGTAGTAAAAATAGAAACGAAATGCAAGTAGTTTTAGGTTAATTTTTCTCAATTTTGGCAAAAATGGTTAGATTTTACATTGGACTTCTATATTTGGATTTAGGATTTTGTATCATCAATTTTTTTTATATTTGGTGCAATTAAGTGTTTTTGGCATTACATTAAGATAAATTTTATCCTATACTTGCAATAATGGACTTTTGGGATTAGACTCCGGAATTTTAAGCCAGTTACGCACTTAACCATCTAATTAAATATTACTAAGTAAATTTTAAATTTAGAGAAGTCCTAAACTATTGCTAACCTTAAGCTTTTGATTTGACGGTTGTCACAGCCTCCCCCCGTTAGAAGAATTTCGTCTCGAAATTTAATGACTGTCTTTCCTAGGTGCGTTCGCGAAAAGATAAGGATACTTATGCTTCATGAAGTCTTCTTGCTTCCAAGTATACTCTGGGCCATGCTTCGAGTTCCAACAAACTTTTATAATAGGAATCTTACTACACCTTAACCGTTTAACTTCTCGGTCAAGTATTTCGATTGGTTCTTCAACGAAGTTTCGTGTAACTGATCACTAATCTGTATCTCTTCCAGGGGTAGAACCAATGCTTCATCTGTTAAGCATTTCTTCAAATTTGACACATGGAACGTGTCGTGGATGGCGCTTAATTCCTGTGGTAACTTTAACTTGTACGCCACTGGCCCAATCCTTTCAAGTATTTCAAATGGAACAATATATCTATGACCCAGCTTGCCTCTTTTCCTGAAGCGTACTAGTCCGTTCTATGGCGATACCTTCAGAAGCACTTTATTACCCACTTGAAACTCTAACAGTTTTCTACCGCATAACTCTTCTGACGATCTCTTGCTGTCTTGAGTCTTTCCTTGATGATTGAGATCTTGTCAGTGGTTTCCAGGATGACGTCGGGCTTGGTCAGTTGTCTGTCTCCGATTTCAAACCAGCTAAGTGGTAATCTACATTTACGTCTGTATAAGTCTTTGTACGGCGCACACTAAATGCTGGTGTGATAGTTGTTGTTATAGGAGAATTCAACAAGGGGTAGGTGGGTATCCCAACTCCCACCAAAATCTATCGCACACGCACGCAACATATCTTCTAGCATTTGAATAGTTCTTTCCGATTGTCCATCCGTTTGTGGATGATACAGTGCTATAGTCCAAACGCGTGCCCAATGCCTTTTGAAGTGATTGCCAAAATAGTGATGTAAAACGAGTATCTCTATCTGAGATAATGGAAATTGGCACCCCGTGACATGTAACGATTTCATTGATGTAAATTTGCGCACACTTTTCCATATTGTTATCTTCCCGGATAGGAATGAAATGCGCTGATTTTGTAAGTCGATCTACTATAAACCATATGGAATCGTGTCCCTTCCCAGTTCTGGGTAGCTTGGTTACGAAATCCATGGTTATTTGTTCCCATTTCTATTGGGGAATCTCGGGTTGTTGAAGTAGACCGGATGGTTTCTGATGTTCGACCTTAACTTTAGCGCAAGTTAAGCACTTGTTTACGTACAAAGCAATATCTTTCTTCATTCCTGGCCACCAATAGTATTCCTTTAAATCCTTGTACATCTTATCCGCTCCTGGGTGAACCGAATATCTTGACCGATTGGCTTCATCCAAAATGGTTGTTCGTAGATTACCAACCTTTGGTACCCAAAATCTATCTTCAAGGTAACGTACCCCATCCGACTTTGTTTGAAACTTATTTTCCAAGTGGTGTAGGGTCTCGTTCCTTAGATTCTCCATCTTCAACGCTTCGACTTGAGCTTCAAGAATTTGAGTTTTTAAACTCGTCTGAACCAACATTCCCATAGCTCGTACTCTTGATGGCTTCACTCTTTCCTATCTACTTAATGCATCGGCTACAACGTTAGCCTTGCCCGGATGGTACTTTATTTCGCAATCATAATCAATAAAAAGAGAAATGAAATGCAAGTAGTTTTAGGTTAATTTTTCTCAATTTTGGCAAAAATGGTTAGATTTTACATTGGACTTATATATTTGGATTTAGGATTTTATATCATCAATTCTTTTTATATTTGGTGCAATTAAGTGTTTTTGGCATTGCATTAAGATAAATTTTATCCTATACTTGCAATAGTGGACTTTCAGGATTAGACACCGGAATTCTATGCCAGTTTCGCACTTAACTATCTCATTAAACCTTACTAAGTAAATTTTAAATTTAGAGAAGTCCTAAAGTATTGCCAACCTGAAGCTTCTGATTTGACGTTTGTCACAATCTCAAACTCAAATTTATCAAACGATGTGAAACTGATCAAACCATTCATTTGATCAAACCCAAGGAGTTCAAGTCCTATAAGTCAAACAAAAGTCTAGGTGCCGACAATCCTCATTATCTCGAAAAAGCCATAGGTGATGTCCCTACTCTATACAAATTTGTATATCTGAACCTTGCTCTAGATTTTCAAATCAAGTTCATGGAATCACAGTTGGTTCCTGATTATATCACGTCATCACTAGAAGGAGATATCACGTTATCACCGGAAGAAGTTAGGGAATATGAAGACATTAAACGTGCTATAACTGATAAGGGTCAAATTCCTTTTGTCTATGCTAATCTAAATGAGAGTTATAGACGGAAGGAATGCAAACCTACTCTTTCGAATGATTTTTCTAGTAGCTACTTTAATGCTGAAATTCAAGCAAAACCGGCTGAATTTAAACCATACATTCCCCCATTGATTTTGGAAAAACGTATAGTTCAACTGGAACATGATTATGAAGTAGCTACGAACGCTTTTGATCTCGAATGAAAAATTTTAATGTTTATTTTCAAAGAAAGTCAATCGCATATTCCTATTACCTCATACAAGTCAGAAACACTTACTGATTGTGAAAGAGACGAACTTCAAACAGAAATTCGTCGTCTAACCAGTAAACTCGCTGGTCTAGCAACGAATGTTCTCCAAGAGAAAATTTCGACGTTTACTTTGCAAAATAAATATGATACCCTTCTTCAAGGAAAAAATGCTCAGTCTGAACATGCCTCCACACACTCAGAAGTGTCTTCTTGTAAGACTTTTCTAGGTGAATTGTCGACTGACGATCAAAAACATTTTTCCAAAAATACCTATTCCTCAACTAATCATTGTGAGACTCCTATATCTAATAAGGGGCGTGAGTTCACAACTTTTTCGAACCCTGCTGATTGTTATGCCGATGACTCCAATTTGATGGATTTTTCTCCAATTCTTCCAAGCCACTTGTATTTTCTTCCTGACAAAGCAATAGATGAACCGGTGATCATGCATAAGGGTGAGTGTTCCACATCCGCCCTCCAACTAATTTTTGTGAACAAACCTGTTTTTCAAAATAACAACCTAAACCGTTCGCAGAAACACCGACACACTAGTATTTCTAATGCTCATCATCCTTACTATTCTAGTGCGTCTGATTGCGAATTTAATGATGTTTCAGATAAAAGTTTTCAAAAAAAAGATGTTCGATTCAAACAAGTTTGGGTAGAAAAGAAGTCTAAGCAAGCCATTTAGAAAACAGAGTCATATAATTCTTTTTCGCATGTTAAGGCAAACAATATGAATCATGATGTTTTTGATTCAAGTACTTCTGTTGAACAAAGTTTAGTGCTTTCGCCTAAAGTTTATTCTATTCAGTAGTTGCTTCAACTATCTTATGATCATATAGGTTGTTCTGGATGTGGGTTGAATGATTTTGTTGATCAAAAATATGCATCTGATTGGTTTGGCACATACCATGTCCATAAGTCTAGTCCTGTTTCCCCAATGACAATATCCACAGCTAGAACATCTAATCGGGATAGATGGTTTGGAACGTACAGCATTCCCCAAACCGAAGCTAACTTTCAAGGACCCAGGATGGTATGGGTACCAAAGTCTGTTTAATTTGTTTTGCAGGTTTATCATGTGTCGTGCTGAACTCGAATTATCTAAACACATGATCAGACAAATGCTTGGTTTGATGGGGAGTAAGCACTTTCTATATTTGAGGGGTAAGTCTTTTATACCATATATACACTGTGATTACTGAGTTCAGGGCTCGTACTTTAGATATTTGATCTCTGATTTTTGTTCTACGCTTCAAAGCATTATATCTCTAAATCATGATAGGAAATATTTTCACGGGATCCGTGCGTGAGATTATACGAACTTCTATGGACTACCAGCACTGATTGTCCTACACAAGAAGTAATCCCTGAGTGATTGAGGGGTGAGAGGTATTACATCATTGAGTGGGGGAGATAACTTATACGCTTGAGTATTCTCATTGTGGTGAGCGGTAAAATGAAAACGAGAGATTGGTTAGAAGTGAGGATTTTATTAAAAGATAGAGGATGAGAGAACAAAGTTAAAAGAAAAATAAAACTATGCACCAACCACTTCTAAGCCGGGCAACCACATCAACTGATTGGTTCATAATTCTTTGATGACCATCATTGAAATAGGCAGTTAGCCCATGCCAACTCTTGGTTTAACCTCACCTGCTACTCATTTCTTTCTTAACAAAGAGATGTTTCAAATTTTCAGGGGGATGCAACACATCATCTATCTAGTTTTCATTTGGGAAACTAGGATATTGAAATAGAAGGAAGTCTACCCCGCCTTCGCACTTCAATCATGCACATTGAGTCTGTGGAATATATTTCACATTTTGAGCCTTCAATAGCATACAGTGCTTAAGTCTTTATACACATTCACGAGTCTTTGTGATTCACAATGCATATCTTTGTGTTTATGTGAGAACAGTCTGAGAAGTTAGTTCTTTAACTTTACTTCAGTGATGACTGGAAGTCCTATCAGTGCTACCCCATTGCCAACACTGAAAATAGTCCACTCAATTGAATTTATTTTGATTGTACTGTTAACAGTTGCTAAACGTGCTTTTGTATGTTAGCTGATTACCCATAGTTCAAAGATGAGACACTTGTTCGAAAGAGAGCCATTTTTAAGGGTGAGAAAATGATTCTAAAGGAGTTATCTTTTTGAGGGGGAGCTACCATTTGTGTTTGATACAGCTGATTGATTTGGTCTTTGATGGTTCATGCTGATTAGGGTTTCTCCTAATCATCATGAGGGGGAGAAAGTATATTAAAGGCATATCAAAGATATATAAAGAAGACTAAAAGCCATTGATGCTGATGTTGAGGGGGAGCACTCAGAACTTAAAAAGTTTTGAATCTAAATCTGTTCATTCTAAGGTTGAAAAGTCGTTAGATTCAAAGATATTTAGAGAAATTTGGCACTGAAGAAGCTTAGTACACTTAAAGCTTCGAGTCTTGTTGTTTGAAGTTTAGTTGTTGACTGTTAAAGTTTCAAATATCTTTCGAAGATTCTAGAGATTGTTTCAACCAGAAGATTTTGGTTTGAAGTTTTTATTTTGATAAATGAGGAGATTGTTATTCTTCAGATTCTATGCTACAAAGTTTAATCGTCTTCAAAGGAAAGACTGTTTTTGTAGAAAGTTCGTTGAAGTGAAGATAAAGTTAATTGGTATCTGAAGACGCCATTTTTTTAAACTACATTTATTGAACTTCAATTTAAAGGGGAAGATTGTTAAAGCTAACTTTGTTATTTTTGATCTATGTAAAACCAAGTAATTCGAGCTACTTTGCAACTTTAATACAAAGGGGGAGAATGTTAGGGTCAAATAGTTTATTGTATTAAAGTTTGGTAAAGTAAAGTTAAGGGATTAATTGTGTAAATGCCAAAAGGTATTTAATGTTTTGTTTAGGTTTATTTTAACCAAGATTTCAGATTAGAAAACCTAATAGTCGTATCATTGATCTAAAATCGTACGTTCATATAATTCGATTAATCAAGCTGACGAGTGTGTTTCAATCAATCCTTTATCATTCGTGTTTGATTTATTACTTTGATTGCACATGTACTGGACTCACACTTCTCAGCTACCTTTTCAGCGACTCACTCACTTTTCTCTTCTGCTTGTCTCTAACGCTTGGCTCTTATTGTTTCTTCTCTTGCAATCCTTTTGAGTGACCTTGAGAGTTTCTTGAGTTTTATCTCTTGATCTCTCAGTCTCTGAGCTTCTAAGGCTTGTGCTCACTCTTCAGGGGACAAGAAGGAGAATTCGTCGTAGACGCTTATTGGTACAGGGGCTTCTGGCTCAGAGGTACGAAGAGGGATTTTTATTTTGGCCATCTCTAGATCTCTTATGAAGTTCGCCCTTCTCTCTTCTTTTTCTAGTTTAGGGATTGGTTGTCTATATACACACCATTGGATAAGGCCTTCTTCGGTTACAGATTTAGAGTCAGATATATACAAGAACTGATCTTCAGCGGAAGGTTTCTTCTGGAATGGAGATTCCTTTGGGGAACAGGGACCACTGATAATAGAAAAGGAAGAAAAAGGTTCATCAGAAATGAAAGCATAAGGAGGTGAAATAGGTGGTTGAGTTTCAGAGGGAGGGATGTATGTAATAAGAGGAAGGCATACCTCAGCGAAGAGCTCCCCCTCTGAATTGGTTGTCTATGTAATAAGAAAGAGGTTCATCACTTGTTTATTTTTCCCTGAGGAATCAGACTGCTCCTTATTAGGAGGTTTCCTGTCCCCCAAAGGTTCTCTAAAGACTATTCCAGAGGTTGGACGATTGACTTTGAAGAATTTGGAGATGTTGTAGGGAACATCATCATCATCATCGTCATCATCATCATTATTTCCAAATGAATGATGAGGGATGTCTTGTTCTTCATCATCTTCATCACCATCCTCTTCTTCTTCTTCATCATCACCTTCTAGGATGATGGGATGTTGTTGGGGTTCTTCAGGGAGAACTGCATCGGCTTTGCTGATTAACTCATCAGCGAGCTCTTGGGTAAATCTCTACCCTTCTTTGTTTCCATCAGGTAGAGCATGCACTAGCAGAGTACGCACATTAGTGCTTATAACAGAGAGACCCTCTGCTTGTGCCTTCTGGGTTTGAGCGATCGAACCCAGGTTCCCTCTGTCAGACTCAGTAAAGGAAGGAGCTTTATCAGATAAGCCTTGACCAAGGCATAGAATTTCAACTTGCGTCTTCTGTGTTTCAGCTAGGGTCTTTTCCTGCTGATCAGTCCGTTCAGCGAGATGGGTAATGGCCCTTTTATTTACAGCGTTATCATCTTTCACTATTTGAATATCAGTGAAGATGTTGGATATAGTGACCTTCATACCAGGGACCCCATCAACTTGATTGAAGATTATTTAAGAGGAGAGTTGTAAGGTATATGTCCTCTGCCTTATCATGGTGCATTCATTCACTAGATAAACCATGGCAAGGAATGAGGGAGGGGGCAGAGACACCTTGGGTGAGTCCATTGGAATGGAAGGTAGCTTAGAAGCTAACTTCTCTCGTTTCACCTTCTTAAGCTCTTCAACATGCTTGCGCTTGGGGGATTTTGAAGACATGTGCTCGCTGAAAGGAGAAGCAGTAGAAGGTGTAGTTGTGGTTGCTGATGAAAAAACGGGAGCAGCGATACCTGTTAACGACAAAGATAGACGAGCCAAAAAGAGCTATGGGTTAGAAGAAAGAAGTTGGGAGGTAGTATGTATAACCAACGGTTCCTTGAGAGTATCTGAAGGATTATTCTCAGGGATGGTACATGCTACGAAAGTGTCTTGAAGATCACTGACCTGTGTCTGAGAATGTTTAAGAGAAACATTCCCAGGTCCCGTGCACGTGCCTTTCCAAAATTCAGAATTATCGAAACAAAGCTAATTCTTGGACAACGCATTTTTCAACTTCATCAAATATGGGGACAACCCTATCTGAATCGTGAGTTGATGTGTGGACCAAAGAAGAGTAGATAGATGAAGAAGATAAGGTTGTCTAAGTATTACCTGATCCAACTTCAACAGAGTTGGTTATTACATTTTCAGTGACCGGGGTCGCTGAAAATGGGGGTAGTGCTGATGAAGCGGCAACGGAGGCAGGAGCCGTTGTCGGGGTTGAGGAGAAAGGAGGCGTTGGTGCGATGCCAGAATCAGAGGTAGTCGTCTGTTGAGAGACGGTCTTATTTGGCCTCTTTTGCAAGTGGCTTGTGAGCGATGGTCTTTTTGTAACCATCGGTCGGCTGTTTTCTCTTAGAAGGGGAAGAAGAAATGTCTAGGTGGACCATTGATGGGTTAGTCAGTGATCGTGACATTGTCTCTACCTGCAGCGTTAGCTTCCCTGATAATGTTCAACTTGTAAAGGAGGTAGGTACGTCCTTAGGTTTTTCATTAACCTCCAAAGATTTCTTCCCAACCTGAGAGAAGCCTTGATTTCCCTCAGAGCGGAATCTCTCACAAACAGCTTCTAAGATCGCTGCCACAAATCTTGGGTAGGGGAGAGTTTTCACCCTCTTAGGTCCTAGAACTCTGCCATATAGTTCGCTGAAGATATAGTCAGCGAAGTTCAGCTTAAGACCATTGCGAGCGAATGCCATATCAAGAAATTGCTTACTGGATTGATCCTGAGAGCCAGTATTAGTGCCTAAGCACTGAATCACTTGAGTAAAGATATATGGCTACCTTGCTGGAAATCTCTTCTTCTCCATCTTCAGCAGGCCACCTATAACCGATAGTATCCAGGAAGCTGATCAGTTCTTCCCTGGAGGGTGCGTCGACCTATTTCTGATTCTTTGCTCTTGCAGGGAGGTGAAGAGCCGCCTTGACGGCTCTAGTAGTAAAGGCAAAAATGCCTAAAATAATGGTGATTTCGATGGTAGGTAGCTCGTTGCCTTTTTTAGTGGTTACCTTGGTACAATGTGTAGTGTACCAAAACTATTGAAGATGAGCAATAATTCCAACAGGTACGCGAGTAAAGGCGTATTTCAGAGGGCAGTTGCTCAGAAAGAGATCACAATCTTTGAAGTGTGGTCGATCAGCAGGGATATCCAGCAAGGCAAGGTAGTTGCAAGGCTTGACTACAGCCTGTTCCGGAGTGAAGGTAGTTCCAGACTTCCAGGAGCTCCAGTAAACTTGGTGATAGGGAGGTCTTCACCTTCAGCGATGTTGGTGTTGTTCTTGCTGGATGTTGCCATTGCTGTTTCAAAGATAGGAACACCAAATAGGAAAATCATGGCTTAATACAAAAGAGTATAAACCAGATATTTTGGTACGAAAAGTACCAAAAGAATAAGAAAAATAAGTGTTTTGATGAACAAAGTCAAAATACTTGTTATGTGGCGGATTTTAAAAACACTTTTAAACAAAGTTTTAGTAAAAGGCTACAAAAATGTTTATTTCTGGTATAAAAATATACCATAAACAGATTCGAGAAAAGGTTTAGATGAGATCTTGGATCAAACAGACCAAAATGTCTTATGTTCTAAGAAGAAGCTTAGAACATGTTTTTATGAAGTTATGGTGTTATAAACCAGTTTTAAATCATTAATATTTATAACAAGATGTTATAGAAGATGAGTAGAAGGTAAAAACAACATTTAAGTTGTTGTTTTAAGCAAAAATAAGAATAAAAACAGTAAGATCAAACCTTGAAAATGAATGGTAAGAAAAACGCACAAGTGCATGTTCTTGGTGTTCCTGGTGAATGCAAAGAAAATTCAAATTCGTTCTTGCTTTGGAAGTTTTGAGCGTGTATAGAATGAAAATAAATTTAGATTTCCTTATATAGGTGGATGAGAGAGAAAGAGGAGAGAGAAAGAAAACTAAACGACAGTTTTAGCTTTTTGAAAAAAGGTAATGATGACCTATTGCACGTTCCTAGGATTTGATGGGATAGGAAACGTTAAGGTCCGTCGTGTGTTAGAAGAAGTTCTGACGTGTCCTTTTCTTTTGAAAAAATGATAAGATTATCATTTAAATAATAAATGTTAATCATTATCCGTTTAAATCCTCCTCATTTACAATAAAAACATTTCTAGCAAATCTCCTGAAATTGTTAGTGAGAAGAGCTAGAGAATTATCAAATTCAGATATCGACATCAGTGATATCCTCTGGGTTAGTTTGATCTAACTTAGTAATAGAGGTGATAAAACAAGACACAAGTTTAGAAGGTTCCGTCCTGAAGTCACCAATAAGAAAGTAAAAATATATAACTAAAAGAAGAATATAAGGAAATTAAAATTAGAAAACTAGAAAAGGAATTGACCTTTGCCTCGGCCTTTCATTCTTCTTCAGATATATTGAATGTGTTGGTTACTGGGTTATAGACATTACCCGTTTTATTCCTTAATCTAGACCATACCACATATTTTCCTCTCAAATAATCGTACTGATTCTTCATTTGTCTTTGATCGACAATGTTATGAGTGTTTTTTAACGTTGCAGCTACATTTTTCCATGAATGCATCTTAAGTCTACTGCCTTGGATTCCATTAATGGACATCTCATGTAGGCAACACTCTAAAAAGGTTTTTACGATGTGATCTTTCCAACTGACCCTCGATTTTCTAGGTTCGGATGATTCATCATAGGATTCCACGCCAAAGAAGTACTTTTGGCAGTTTAGTGTCTTTAATAAGGTTTCTTTTTAATGTTTGGGATTGCTCATGATTGAGCAATATACCATATAAATCACTAAGAAAGAGAGTTTCAGTTTTCTTTGACAGTTTAAGACACGTGGTAAGTGTGTCCTATTGTACAGGAAGAGCTTCCATGAACTTAGTCAGAATTTCAAAGTTAGAGTACTCTCTATCAACAGTTTTCATGTCTATTTAGAGACAGTTAAATCTCAGGTGGATTTGTGAAAGTGTTTCTTTTTTCAGAAACATGAAATTTTCATACTGTCTCACCAAGTTAATACAACGAGTAATCTCAATGTCGTCTGTTCCTTCATACTGAACACAGAGAGTGTCCCACTTGGCTTTTGATGTCCTCATTTTCATTACTGAATGATAAACATCATCTGGGAGAGACATGGCAATGATAGATCTAGCTTTTGAATCAACAGCTAGCTCTTTCTTGTCTTAATCACTCCATTGATGTGGAGCTTTGGGAATCCTTCTTTCAGGAATAGCAGGGGTTGTAGCAGTAGCAGATACTGCTTGAACAAGAACTGTTGGAACGAAGGGTCATTCTCTAGATAATAGGGGATCTTAGGATCTGACCCTTCTAGGAATAGGATCATTCTTTCCTTCCATACAAGGAAGTTATCACGGCTAAACATTGTAGGTTTAGCTAAAGATTCATTCTCTATGTAGTTTGAGTTTGTATTAGCCATTTTAAAATGAAACAAGAAATAAGTTCGTTTGAAAGATTTTAGAAGCTTAAAGCAAAAAACACTGCTCTGATACCATTTATGGTCCCAAAGAGTCTACAAGAGTTCAATAGATATAGAAATAGTTTGTAGAAGGGGGGGGGTTGAATACAAACACAACTTTTCGTGCTTTTTAAATGAGTTTATATTGAATAAAAAAATTTACAGTTGCAAGCGGAATAAGAACAAGTAATTAAACCTATTCTATTACAACTAGAGAAATCATTAAGATTTGATGCACAAGAACAAGAAGAAATAGAAACAGAGGTTTGAGGAGAGAAAATAGGATGCATGAAGATGAAGAAGATATCTTCATCTATTTATACCAGTTGCATTTAATGCAAAGCAAAAGGTATATGCCACGTGTCAAGTTTCTATTGAGACTTGTCCTTTATCCAAAAGACATCCATGCTTTTGCCGAATATGAACAGTAACCAAATCAGATTTGATGGGGACACAAGAGACAATCCGTACATCCTTTTTCTGACATGGTATGGGGTTTTGACTTTGTGCATCGCGGATAAGATCAATATTGATCTTTCTGAGTAGGCCCCACTTGATCCCTGAACTAGAATCTTCAAGGATGAAGTCTTCGGGTATCATTAAGGCTTTGCAAGATCTCACACTTTAGATAGATGAACATTGCAATCACTTAACCGCTTCAGACCACGAGCTATCCATCTCTTTCTTCAGCTATGCCTTCGACAGTCGCTGAATGACTTTGTGGTGTGAGTGTTGTTCTTCAGATCTTCAGGGATATAATATTGTTGTTGTTGTTCCTGATCATCAGCGATCAGTGAACACAGTCAGTGTATGTTATCATTGATTTTGAACACTATCCTATAATTGGAAATTTCATTAAAGATAAGAGACATCATATTCAAATCACTGAAAGGAGTTTGGATCAACAAATATTCATCAATTAGCACTAAGTTATACTTCTTACTGGACATGCTCGGTATAGAGATGGGACCACAGAGGTCAACATGAAGCATATACAGAGGTCTAATGCATGAGACATCATTCTTTATCTTGTGGGAGGCTCTTTTGAGTTTTCCCATTTCACATGCAGAACAAAGGTGGTCTTTTTGGAATTCGACCTTTGGAAGGCCTTTAACCAATTATGCTTCACAAGTTTCTCAAGATTTGAAAAGTTCAAATGAGACAACTTGGGATGCCAGAGCCAAGCTACTTCACTCTTCTTGGATATGAGATATAGAGTCTCTTTTCAATTTTTGGAAGAGAAGTTGATTAAATAAAGGTTACCTTTCCTGTTGGCTCTTAACATCTCTTTTCCTGACTCTAAAAGTAAAGAGCGGTGTTTCTTTTGAAAGAACACACCCATGTCTTCATCGCAAAGTTCGATCACACTAAGAAGGTTATGCTTATGTCCAGAAACATAAGCCACCTTTGATAAAGATACATCTCCTTCCTTCAACGTTCGATAGCCTTCGATTTGTCCCTTGCCATCATCTCCAAAAGTTATACTTCCTCCTAATTTGACTTTGAATGAGGTAAGTAAACCTTTGGAACCAGCCATGTGCCTGAAGCATCCAGAGTCGAGATACCACACGTGCACACGTTGTTTCTGAGAGTCAGAGGTAGGGTCCTCCATATCACTATTCTCCATTGCCATGCCGCAGAATAGAGCTTTGGCATCACTTGATGAGTCAAAACCTGGGTCTCTATTTTGGCTACCTTTGCCCTCTCATCTCTGTTGTACATGTATTTGTTCTTGTAGTACATGTCATCTTTCACCAGAGGGCCTTTGCATTCAGCAGAAAACTGCCCAGGCCTGCCACATTTGTAACATCTGTCAGTCTTCTTTCTCTGAGTTTCCTTCTTTTCTTCATCCTTTTTCACGACCAGAGGTGCTTCTTGTCTTGGCTCATACGATGGTTGGTTAGACCTTTCACCTCTGTCTGGTCTTCCTCTATTCTGAAATGATCTATTTCTAAACTTCCTCATTCAAAGCTTGTGCTCTTCTATTCTTTCTCATCTTAGCTCCACCTTCAAGTTGATTGGTCAGTTGATCCCATAATTCCTTGGCCATGTTGCATGAATCCAGAGATTGGAAGATTTCATTTGGAATTCCCATGATAAGGAGCCTTTTTGATTTGAGATCGATTTCAACTTTCTTCTTATCATCCTCATCCTAATATTTTCTTTCCTTAGGAATCCTTTGAGCAGGAATTTCCTCAGTATCGACAGTAGCCGGAATTCTAGGAATAAAGTTAGTTGGAACATATGTTTCGTTCAACACAAATGAGTTTAGATCTAGATCAAGGCCTTCGTATAAATTAATCATACGAATTTTCCATTGGAGATATTCATCCGTTAGAAGAGTAGGAGGTTTGGTCAGTGAACCTGAACTATACATTGCGTTCCAATTGGGGTTCGTCATTTTTCAGAAAAACAGGGACTTAGAAATTCTAGAAGGAAATCGAGAAATTGAGGATGAAACCTAAAATTTTAACAATCAAAACCCAATACAAAAAAAACCAATACACAATTCTCAGGTCTAACAGCGATTTACTAGTGAATTAAATGAAATGGATGTTGAACAGTCAAAAGTTCGTAAAACAGGGTATGATTGAAAAATAACAGTTAGAATCCATAAAATCTTTTTGAGTGAGGATTTATCCCTGATGGATTATATCTACTAATCAATAGATTGATTAGAAAGCTCTAATACCAATTGTAGGAACCTAGACCAGCAATGAACTCAATATTTGGTGATATAATTGAATGTAAAAGAGTAGAAAGTGGAAGCAATTAATACATCACCAAATAAACTAGAAAAGATGCACTGAACAGTGAATAAAGTTAGAAATCAAACACAATTATTGTTCAGGAACTCATCATGTGTATTGAACAGTAAATCTGAGCAGTTACAGCGAAGAACACCAAGAAAACACACTAAAGTGTGTGAGAAACGCTCTCAAAATTAGGCACTCCCTCAAGTACAAAATCTGGAAGATATTCTATTAATACACACCTATTACATTGAACAACTTTTCTATTTATACTATGAAAATGGAAAGTCAACTCATTAGCCAATGAGAAGATACCTAGCTGGAAAGGTAAGTAACTGTTTCTGTACACGTGGCATCATGTAAAAGCTCCATCTGTACAAGAGAGTGTCATTGGAGAAAGCTCTAAGGGTAATCCAAGATGTCTGTGGGAGTCAGAGGCTCTGTATGCATAGTGCAGAGGCTTTGCGTCAGGGACTTGAGTTATGCACCACTTTGACATGTATTGATGCGTCTTCGTCTTCTGCTTTCAAGCTCTGTATCCGAGCTCTTTGTCTCCGGCGACTTAGTCTTCTGACCATAAGCCTTAGAATACTTTTTAATTACACTTTCTAACAAAATTAATTTCTAACAACCAGTAACTTTCTTGTATTGAAATACCATGGTTCAATGAAAAATAAAATCATTTAGTTAAAACATATATGGCACTCACCCTAAAAAATAATATAACCTTTTGATTGATCAGCCATGTGGTATGAATATTTTGAATAAGAACGCACTTTTTCCAGCAAAATAAATTAGAAATATTTTGGTACCCAAACTTTATTAGGTACTCGTAGGTTTGCAGTTTTAGCCTTGAAACTATTAAACTCAAGGTCAGGGATACTATAAGTACCATACCATCTAATCACATACCTCTGATTGGAAAAATCATTTGTTCTACATGTTGAACAGAAAGTATTATATTAACTCGGACTGATTAGCTTATTGATAGACCTGAAAAAATGAGGTAAATTAGTCCTTGAAACAAATGATCTTGTATCAACTACAAGAGATTTATTGGGCTTGTTTCCAGCATTGTAATTTATAGTTGATGTTCTCCTCCAAACCATTTTAACCATCCTATAATGATTACTAGACTTAACAATAGATCATTGTGAATCAGATGAGAATAATGAGAACCATTTGATTTGGAGTATCTGTTAGAATAATTGGTTTGATTTTACATTCAAAAAATAGTTATTCTTACAAACACTTGCTACAGAAAAATGATCAATTGGATGAATAGAACTTAAAGCAATATTATATGAAAATACAGAATCATAACCAATTGTATCATCATATGGTGAAAAAACAATAGTATTGGGACTAATCTGTTTTGATTCAACCTTCTCTGAATTCTCTTTGATTTTGCTCAAAAAAAAATCCCGTTCTTCAAAAGACTTACGCTTTTCATTTTCAATTTCTAATTCAAGTTAAAAAAATTCTTTCTCAAAGAAATGTTTTCAAAAAAGCTGAAACTTGGTTAGGAATAAGTTTTGAAGAAGCTTCAAACTCTTTAATCCTAGACAAAAATTGATCTCTTTCAAATCATCTTTTTTATAATTGAGATCTCACATTATTCTCAGTTACATGATCTGATTCTACGACTGATGATTTCTTTGAAAGCTTAACGATTTCCGACTCAAAAGCTTTACCCTCATTTTCAAAATTAGTTTCCAAAATTTTCTTCTTATCCTAAATTTCTTTAAAAAATTCCAACACTCTTCTTCTCAACAATCTTCTTTGGCTTGCAAAATCTTTCTTTTCACTCTCCAAAGTTTTCTGAAGATCAGAAATTTGCTTTGTAAGCTCCAAATATTTCTTTTGAAACTATTTTCTCTTAATTTCAAAATTACTTTTTTCTATCATAACCACTTTTTCAAAATCAGAAACTTTTGTTGAAAGTTTACCAATCATCATCTCGGAAGATTTAAGTTGACTTCTAAAACCTTTTTTTTCAGTCTCATATTTGTTTTTCTAATCAACAAAATTTATTTCTTTCCTTCTCAACCTATTCTCTCTCATTATCTGAAACTTTTTCATGTTCAGATATTTTTTTAAAAGCTCAGCAGTATTTGTTTCAATCTCAGAATCATTGATCTTCTCAAAATCATAAATCCTTTTCTTAAGTTCAAAGTTTTTCTGTATAAGCTCTAACATTTTTCTTATTAATTTCAATCTCATATCTAAAACTGTTAGGATTCCTTAAAACTCACATAATTGCTTTTGCAAAAACTTCTTTTCTTCAATTAGTTTTTCTTCATTTGCTTAGAGCAAATTATAATTGTTTTTAAATCTTCTCTCTCAAATAGAAATCTGTTATTTGAGCTCCTGGTTCTCTTTGTCCAAAATAGAAATTATCATTAGAAAACTTTAAAATCAAAATCAATAATCACACCTGAAAGAATCAAACTCTCGCAAGTTATAGAAATCATATATCACATGAAATATATGGCACGCAACTTATGTCCCCCTACTTGCGGGTGCGGGGGTGTCTCCCTGAGATTTTTTTTCAAAGACATAAATGTCGCACAATACAGATTTATGAAATATCGCACAATATATGAGCATGAATGGTGAAATGTCACAGAAGCCTCTCACGATATCCATAAATGTCCTAAATAACTATATACCAATGATGCTTTTAGCAATAACCACCAACTTCAAAATGTTGCTGATAACTATGCCACAAATTCGATATATCGCTGACTACTATATGATATCCATAATATGTAGCTGGAGTATTTAGCGATATTCTAAATGTCTCTGAAAGCTATCGCGATATTTCAAACAAAAAAAATGTCGCACCAACTTCCTAATGTCGTAAGTTTGAATACAAATGAACACTTAGTGATATTTTCAATCTCCAAAGATGTCGCTTAACACTTAGCGATATTCTTCAAAAGTCGCCCAAAACTTGGTGATATACATTCATGTAGCAAATTATTTCAAAAACATAAATGTCGCACAATACAGATTTATGAAATATCACACTATATGGGAATGAACAGTGAAATGTCGCATAAGCCTCTCGCGATCTCCATAAATGTCGCAAGTGACTTCATATTGCTGATGCTTTTAGCAATAACCACGAACTTTAGAATGTCGCTGATAACTATGCGACAAGTTCAATATATCGCTGACACCTATATGATATCCACAATATATAGTTGGAAGCTTTAGCGATATTCTAAATGTCGCCAAAAGCTATCACAATATTTCAAACAAAAAAATGTCACACCAACTTCCTGATGTCGCAATTTTGAATATCACTAGACACTTAGTGAAAATTTCAACCCCAAAAAATGTCGTTTAACACTAAGCGATATTCTCCAAAAGTCGATCAAAACCCTGCGATATACATTCATCTAGCAAAAAAATTCAAAAACATAAATGTCGCATAATACAGATTTTTGAAATATCGCACAATATATGGGAATGAACAGTGAAATGTCACAGAAGCCTCTTTCGGATATCCATAAATGTCGCAAGCTTCATGCATATTACTCGATTTATTAACATAATAGTTTGAAATAAGTTCTACTTACAAAAAAAAGATTACCATATCTAACTGAATAAGATTTCTCGTAGATCTATCCAATTTTTTCGAGCCTTGATAGTTACAAAGGGCGATGCTATGGAATCGATCCTGTTCCTGCAACCCATTAGGAGTACCTTCACGAATGAATGTAGGACAAATATTTGAATCTTCACTCGGGTTAGCGCGATTCACATTGCATCATCAAATGATACAAGTCTTGGATAAGAATCTACAACGCACTAGAACGCCCTTGTTGATGAAATTTCTGAAGATTGAGCCACAACTTTTTATTTGTGCAAAGGAATCCTGTCTAATTTACTAATTCGTGGGAAGATATTGAACTTAACTATATATTTATGATGCTTCTAGCAATATCCACCAACTTCAGAATGTCGCTAACAACTAAGCAACAAGTTCAATATATATATCGCTGACTACTATACGGTATCCACAATATGTCGTCGGAAGCTTTATCGATATTTCGTAATATCGCTGAAAGCAATCGCGATATTTCAAACAAAAATGTTGCAACAAGTTCCTAATGTCGCATGTTTGGATATCACTAAACACTTCGTGATATTTTCAACCTCCAAAAATGTCGCTTAACACTATGCGATAATCTCCAAAAGTTTGTCAAAACCCTACGATTTACATTCATCTAGCAAAAACTTTCAAAAAAAAAATGTTGCACAATACAGATTTATGAAATATCACACAATATATGGGAATGAATAGTGAAATGTCGTAGAAGCCTCTTGCAATATCCATAAATGTCACAAGTAACAATATATCACTTATAATTTTTACAATTTTACAATAACCACCAACTTCAGAATGTCGCTACCGACTAAGCTACAAGTTCAATATATCATTGACTACTATATGATATGCACAATATGTCGCCGGAAGCTTTAGTGATATTCTGAAATATCACTGAAATTTATCGTGATATTTTGAACAAAAAAATGTCGCACCAAGTTCCTAATGTCGCATGTTTGAATATCACTAAACACTTAGTGATATTTTCAACATCCAGAAATGTTGTTTAAAACTTAGCGATATTCTCTAAAAGTCGCTCAAAACCCTGCGATATACATTCATCTAGCAAAAAAAAAATTAGAAACAAAAATGTCACACAATACAGATTTATGAAATATCGCATAATATATGGGAACGAACATTGAAATTTTGTAGAAGCCTCTCGCGATATCTATAAATGTCGCAAGTAACTATATATCGTTGATGATTTTAGCAATAACCACCAACTTCAGAATTTCGTTTATAACTAAGCAACAAGTTCAATGTATCTTTGATTACTATACGATAACCACAATATGTCTCTAGAAGCTTTAGCCACATTCTGAAATCTCGCTGAAAGCTATCGCAATATTTCGATCAAATAAAAAAATATTGCACCAACTTCCTAATGTCACAAGTTTGAATATCACTAAATACTTTGTGATATTTTCAACCTCCAAAAATGTTGCTTACAGTTGGCGATATTCTCCACAAGTCGTTCAAAACCCTGCGATATACATTCGTCTAGCGACATTATTAGATTTGACATAATAGTTCAAGTTTTGAATAAAAATCATAAAACTCTGATTTTGTAGCTCAAACTTGCATAGACTTGATCGAAATTTGATTTTAAACAACTTTAATAAAATGATATTCACCAAAAACACATCAAAATTGATCCAATTGATCAGTAATTGCAAACTTTCAAGAACGGTCGAACGAACTCAAAACCGAAAATCTTCAAATTGATTCATCTGATCTTCAAATTAGTTGTTGAAACTTCACAGGTTTGATCAATGATGTAATTCTAACAAATATGTCTGAAAACATCAAAAAAGACATAAAAAATAATCTAATTTAGAAATGAAACGGTCGACTTTTTCAGGAAAACAAAAAAGTATAAATTTTCTTCAAATCTTCATCAAACCGAATGATATTTTCTCTTATATCAACTGATAATCGTATTATAATCTCTTAGGGTCCATTTGGTTTGCAGGATTGTCTTTTGAGGGGTTTGGATTTCATAGAGGGATTTAGATTTGTATTTGGAGAGATTTTGATTGGAATCGATTTGAATGATAGGTGTACTTGGTTTGTAGAATTTGGAATGGAACTGGATTCCATATTATTTATAAATAATTTATAAAAACAATTAAAAAAAATAATTAAATTACATTTTTATTAATCAACTATCACAAAACAAATTTTTTAAACATTTCTTAAAACATTATCTTATACGATCCAACGAAATACCGTGAAATCCCGAGAATCCCCTAAGGAATTTAAAATTTTTATGTTTGTAGGATTTCAAATCAAGAGAATCCAACAAACCAAACACATAATTGGGATGGATTTGAAATCCAAATCCCTTCAAATCCGTTCCATTCCCACAAACCAAATGGACCCTTAGTTCGTGAAGCTTTCTCTCTCTAGGAAATGAATGAATACGTGTGTTTTTGTTTTTCACTTCAATTACAAACTAGCATACAAGGAGTATTTATACATTTGACTAATTATAAAGTCAAACTACAAATTAAACTACAATCAAGCTCTAGTTTGATAGTTTATCCATTGATCATGTTGACTTTAGCTTTGACCGCTTCAGTTTCAATATCTTTTTCATATATGGTGATCTCAGATACAATAATATGCGACCTAACATTGTGTTTATAAGACATTTTTTCAAATAATATCGTATAAAGTAACTAATTAACACTTTATTTTAAAAACCTCTAGCTTATTAAAACTTGTTAAAACACTAAAAGTTTCTTACAAAGTTATTGTGACGCTTTTAGATAGGTCGCTTTTTAGTTCGATCCAATAAACTTAAGTCTTATATAGTATTTTATTAGAACGCATAAACATATTAGGCATCCTATAAAGCCAATTTTGTTGTAGTGGTCTTAGTTTTTCTATGTCTGCCTAAGAGCACCTATCCTTATAGTCCCTTTGAGGTAAAGGCGCTTTTGGACCCTCTTATATTGGCTCCTCTAACCCTCACTTCTTTGTTGTGGTACTCTTGACTTCGATTTTATGAGTCAATTATAATTGTTGTACAATCTTATCCATTAACAGTAAACAACTACTATGTAGTTGGGTTTTGATTTTTACCCGTTTAACTGTCCGTAACCGTCGACCTCTCATATAATATGTAAACGTGAATCTGGATGCATATAAAAACTCGATATTACAGTCTTTGAGGTCAAAATTTTCATTTGCATTACCCTAATATGAAATTCATGATACCCAAGACTATTGTATTTGGAAAGCGATGTTTTGCAATCCAAGTCTTTATACAGTCCGTGTATCATCTAAAATTCTCAATTCTATCAGTAAAAAATTGATCTAAATTGCGTAACTTACTTTGTGACATAATTAAAATCAATATCCAAGGATGGATTGGGATTTATGAGTCAATATATTTATATAAACAACACTTGAAAACATAACAATAGAAAGTTGACCAAGTGAATGCAGTGGTCAACTTTTTTGTCCTATGCCATTGTTCATTAAGATTTAATATTAGATATAAATTAAAATAATGATACAACCCACTTGTGTATTAGATAACTTAAAAGTATTACCTATCAACTAAAAACATTTTGTTTTTCTCTTATACAAAATTTGGCTTACACAATCATTTTCAACCCTAAAGCGTTCATTGGATGAAATACATTTGTATTATTTATTACTATGTGATCTCATTTTTTATGTAAAAAATAATAATTTATATAAAGATGAGTCCAACAATCTTATATCTGGTTCTGTTCGATCAATATAATTAACTCTTATTAAATTTTTGTTTGTTTTAATTTTTTTTAATTCATGTTTATATATTCTTTTTGTTTATGCGTATTCATGTGATTCATAGATATGAAGAGAAAGGAGATGTTTATCTAGTGGGAAAGCCCCAAAAGTCAAATCATCTCTACCTAGATTTGTTTTTGAATATTATTCATTATCGGTCAACCCCTAGTAACTTCAGCTGCGACAGCACCCCCTCCCCCCAATGATTCCCCCCTAGCCTCCAACCGGCAACCGCCATTTGCTTCGACTACGAACCACCAACCACCAACGACGACAAGTCTGATTTCTTCTACAGCCTGTCGAGTTCTACTTACAATTCACTTTCTTCCTACAAAATCTTCAAGTTTGGGCCAGGCGGGTTCGTTTTTGATTTCCTTCTAGATTGCATTGATTTTTTTATGTTTTTTTAGTTTATTTTTTCTGCTACAAGTTCTTCCTTTCTATTCTATACTTAAAATATTTCATTTTTTTTTATTTGGGTTTTTTTGCAAATAGTAAGACAACCAACGTCTCTATATGTTACTAGTTAACTAATAAAAAAGCTAGAATTTTAGCCTCTCCCCTGTTTCTATTTGCAAACTATCCCTGAACATAATTACATGGTATTAACAACAATCCCATTTAGCCAGCAAATTAGAACAAAAATAAATTTATTTCGAAATGATGTTTCTATATTTTTAGAAGCGGTAATTCTTATAAAAAAAAGGATAGCCAGAAGCTATCAACAAGGGAAAATAGTATGGAACTTAGACAAGAAATGGGAGATGTATCCCACTCAACGAAGTTTTTTCGAATCCCCTTACACATATAGATCACCCATCTAAAAGAGTTCTCAATGATAAAATCGAACAAGTATGTTTCTATTTCTATCATAAATAAACACCAACCACCATAATGCAATGCTATACGGAAGATTATTTGCTAGATGCTTATGCACTTAACATTTTATAGTTGAATTAGTTTCTTCTTAGGTGCATTTTAGTCGGTAGTTTAGCTTTTTTCATTCATTTTAATTGATTTTTTCGGATTTTTCTCTATTCATGGTCGAGATTTTTGTGGAATTGTTTATATGTTTCTTGGTTTGTATTTTGTGTAGATTGCAAGTGATGTTGAAGGCAATGCAGTTGATGATTGCTAGGATCAAAGAACTATAGCATTATGTTATTTATTGGAAAATCCATGCTATCCTTACCACTTTTCCAGAGTCAATAAGACTCCTTTTCTTTTTTGTGATGGAGAGTTGTGAGAAACTAATGGATTTTGGTATTGCCCTTATTCCATGGTATATTATGTTAAGGAAGTCCCCAAGTTATAAGATCCATTGCTTGAGTTTTCTGCATGTATGGGGCGGTCCGATAACAGATCTAGGAGGCCCCGAGTACATAAATGGGACGGTCTTGGGGATGAAATAGAAAGGAAATTTCTCATTGAGACCACATAATGTAAGGCTTTCTTTACTTCCATTAGCAAGTTTGGTTCCTTGGTGTGGAGATTCTCGATCTCTACCATAAAAGAAAAGAGATTGTTCTGAAGATCAAAGAGCTACATTCAGTCATGACTATACTCCTAATGGTTTAAAGACCATTTCAACACGTCTTCCATCTTGGAAATAAGAATATCATGGCAACTTTTGATATTATACCCTTATGTGTGTAAATATATATATAGGGGAGGCGAACTGATCAATGAGAAAGAGGCCATACTGACTACAAAGGAATACACCACAAGATCGAACTACACTCATGCGTCTCCTGCATTAAGTTGACTCCTCCCGAAGCCCAAGTATCATATATGCCCCAATATAAAGTACCTTGAATACTAGAAGAAAAGCACCTATACATAACATATTAAATGAATACGTTAAACTATGCAAATTTTATTATTATCTTTCCATACATAATCGAAAATTGCGAAAATGTGAATGAAGGATAGAAAAGTTAAGTGAATATGGAAGAAAAGAATGAAGTGGATTTTGTCTAGAACGAACCATTGAAGATGGACGCTCTTAATATATGATGATTACAAGATCAAAAAAGAAGCCAAAAAAGAAGAACTTAAAGAAAAGGTGGATGCCCAAGATGAAGGATTGAAGGGAAATAAAAATAAAGAAATGAAGAGCGTTGCTTATGGCATACTTTGTGGGATCAAATGATAGACTTCGGGGTCGTGAAGTAAACCATCCAGAACTCTCATAAATGTTTTGTATGATTTCATGGGTGAAGCCCATCCTTCATACCCCGTCAATAATTTGGAAACCATATGTTGGCCTTCACGACCATGAACGACGTGTGGTAGTCCGAATTTTGAGGCGAATTTTGGTAATTCTCTCTTGGATTTATTTACTTTTCTAGGGTTATTTCTTTAGCATGGTTTATGTTTTTTTGGTTATCATTTCCACAAACTTGGGGAAGCTAGAAGACACATTGGTGTTAATTTAAGCTATTAGAATTTCGATTTGTAAAAGTTCTTTCACATTTTCTAGTATCTTATTCCCTATCTTTTTTATTCATGCATTTAATCATTCTTTTCATTAGTTATTGTTATTGTTGGTTTCCTTTTTGGGGTTTTTTTTATTGATTCGTCTTCTCTTCAAGATTTGTTTGCCTTGCATCCGATTATTTGTTAGATACTCCTTGATCGTCAATTTTCTAGGTTTTTTTTGGTATGGTTCAAATTTCTACACCCATTTATTTTTTTGGCATTTATTTACTACACCTCCTTTTATCCACTACACTTTAATTTATGATTCATTTTGAGTCCTTTCATTCAATTTCTGATTCATTTTGAACTAGAAACGTCATCATCTATCATGCTACGCTGACGATTTTAAATAATAAACGTTACCGTACGTTATTCTATGGTGACAATTTTAAATAATAAACATCATCATATGTCATTCTACGGTCACAGTTTTGGATCATACACGTGACCGTATGTCATGTTGATTTGACGGTTTTGACAAATAAAAGTCATCGTATGGCGTGTAGTGACGATTTGAAAACTAAATGTCATCATATGTCATGATAAGGTGACGATTTTATGAAAGAAGCATATTTCTAATACACCTAAAGTGATGGTTTTTATCTTATGGTAACGGTTTTTGATGTGATTTAAAATGTTACCAAAAATGTATCAAAAGTAATGCAACTACTGTGACTATTTTTATGTCCACAATAATCGTTACCGTACACTTGCAGTAACGGTTTATAACTATTTTTGTACTAGTGACACTTCATTTTTGATTTTTGCACATAGTATATTTCTTGCATATGTATGATTTATTGTTTTTATTTTATTCATGCTTTCTTAGTTATCATTTTCAATAAGAGAATAATGTAGAATCATTAATTGTTAGTGTTAATTTGTTCTTGTTCCAATTCTTTTATAATTACGTTTATTTGAAAAAGTTGTTTGGTTTCTAATTTGAGTTTGGTTTGATTGGGTAATTATCACCTGGGATCAAAGTCTTGGAAATGGCCAATTGTCTTTTATAGTAAACATGGGATTCTAAATAATAGATTTTTACCTAACTGAAGCTTTTCATAACTGAAGCTTTTCATAACTAAGCTTTTCGTACTGTCAATTAATTCCTTTTATTATTTTGTTCTTGAATTTGGAGAGCATAGGAAGGAAAAAAGAAAGGTAGAGAAAAGAAAGGAGAGGAAATGAATTTCTTTATTTGTGTTCTTGAAAGCAAAGGAAAATAAGAAAAAGAATTTTTACATGTTCTTAAACACGAGAAAAATGAAAGGAAATACGTCATTTTTACTAATATGTCCTTAAAATTATATCATTTAGAATGAAAAATTTGGTAGTTTTGTAATTTAAAAAATTTTCAAAATAATTTTAATTTATTTCCTTTCCTTTCCTATCCTTTTCTTCCCTTTCATCCTTTCCTCCCACATTTGGGAGGAATGTTTTGGAAGGAAACTAACTATCCTTTTTCTTCTCTTTCTATTCCTTTCTCTCCTTAAAATGATTCGAAACACGGGTTTTTTTTCACTTTCCACACCTTTTCTCCCTTTATTTTCCTTTCTTTCGTAAAATGAGTTTCGAGAACGCAAACTAAGGGGCCATTTGGTTCACATAATGTTTTTGGTTGGAATGGAATATGTCAAAGGAATTTGACTTTGAAGAAATTGGAATGAAATGTTATCAAGTTTGACCACCTGTTTGGTTGACACACATTGAAATGGAATATGTTAAAGGAATTGGAATCTTTTAGTTTGGTTCACATAATGTAGCTTTGGAATTGGAATGTAATAATGGTAAATGACCAAAATACCCTTTTTGGATATTTTGAATTCGACAATGATTTAGAATAGTGGTAGTCGACAGTGGTCGGCGATGGATCATATCGGTGGTGGTCGGCGATGGTTCAAATCGATTGTGGTTGGCGGTGGTTGAGATCAACGATGGTGGTCGGTAATGGTTCAGATCGATGGTGGTTCAGATCGATGGTGGTTGACATTAATTCAGATCGACGGTAGTCGGCGTTGGTCGACTGTGGTTCCGATCGACTATGGTAGTGGTCGGTGGTGGTTCAGATCGGTGATTGTTGACAATGGTTCATATTGGTGGTTTAAACCGGTGGTTGGTGGTGGTGGTTAATGGTCGTCAACGGTGATTGACGTTGTTTTAGATTGGCGGTGGTCGAAAATAGTTCAAATCGGTGGTGGTTAAGATGAAATAGAGAAAATAGGGATTACTTTGTCCTTTTGAGAATTGATGGAATGGAATTCAATTCTTCTCAATTGTGATGGAATGACCAATTCCATAGGTAAACCAAACACCTGAATGGAACTGATCATTCCAAATCCTTCCAATTCCTTCGGAATCCTGCAAAGCAAACGCCTCCAAAGTGTTTAAATTATTTGATTGGTTTGGGTTCAAAAATAAGTTTAATATAAACAAGATATTAAATTGGTCAATGACAACAGTACTAAATAAAAATAGTTAGGAGCGTTGATTGGGATGTTTGTATTGTTCCTTTTGGATCTTTGTATTGTTCAAAAGTTAATATCAAATTTTTTTTAAGAAAAGCTTCTACAACTCGGAAGCAGGTTGAAGTTGTCTAGCACAACGAGTTATCACCACTACCATAAATCCAAAGATGAAGTTTTAGTTGCACACGTTAGTTCATAACGTTTAGTTATCTCATCACTTTCCCATTCTTTCTTCTTTTTCGATTTTACTTTATTTCCTTAATTTTGTTTGTTTTAGTTATTTAGCTAGAAAGAATCAATCAACCAACTGATCCACATAGCTAGGTGAAGATCGTTAAGAGGTTTGTGTCAATATCGTCACTTCCTCATGTTCGCCTCATATGTTACATAACTTGTAAGCTTGCGGTTAATTTGTAAAATTCACATCAAGTTTTTGGTGTCGTTACTAAGGAGACAACTCTTCTAGCACTAACTAACTTCTTGATCTACTAGTCTATACCACTTGCTTGTTTCTATTTTGTGTTTTCTTTTTGTACCTCCTTACTCATGATTATTATTGTCTATTGTTATGTACTCCAATTAACTAATTTTAAGACAAGAAGTTTAAGAGCAAAAAGAAGATTAAAGTGAAGACAAGTAATTATGGGAGACCTGCGTACTCTTAAAGACTTCATTAAGCCTACCTATAGCTCTACCCCATCTATTGCTTGTATGGATATTCAAGCCAACAATTTCAAGTTGAAGACTAATATACAACGTTTGTAAAGCATTTGGACTTATTCTTATAATAATGTGATATGATCAAGATTCAACATGTTGCTGATGATATCATTCATTTGGGGTTCTTTCTATTCTCTCTTTTTGATAAAGCGAAAGGTTGGCTGCAGTAAAACATTTTTGTTGGAACCCAAATCCCAGTCAACACTCGATGACAATTGATTACAATTAGTATAATAAAGCAATGAGCGGAAGCAATTTATAATCAACAATCAAACTAGAATTGATGAACTGAATTAGATGAATAGATTCATATGAAATGAAGAATATTTGTACTTCACTCAAAGTGATAAATGATTAGAATACTGGAAATAGAAATCAATCACTTTAGTTCTCTCTAAAACAACCGATACTAAATACAAGGGAAGCTCTATCTATTTATATTATTACAAGAATCAAAGTCAATGAGCTATCCTATCACATAATGACACGTAGGCAAAGTTTCTAACAGAATTTGTTAGAGTTTGTTACACACTATGGTCATGCCTGGTGCCACGTCATACTTCACGTGTAGGCCCTTGCATAAGTAACCAGAAGAGGATTTATCTAATGGTTCAGAAAACAGACTTCCGATGTGATCTTCAAGACGAATATTGTCTTTTGGAAGAAAATCTTTTGGAGAGATAAACACTTTGTCTTTTGAATATGCTATGTTCATACTTCTACATAGAATAATATTCTAACAATTTTTAATATTGTTGATCCAAGCTCCTTCAGTGATTTGATGATGACCCTTTATACTTAGGCCTTGTTTGTTTTTTCATTTTAATCTTTTTTTTTTAGCAGGAAACCCAGGCACTTCTATTAAAAAAGTAAAAAAAAAGTACAGATCAGAAATGGTTACATCAAAGAAAATTAAGAAAACAGCCCGACTTGGAAAGAATAAACCAAGCCACAAGCAACCAGAACAAACACAGACAAATAGTAAAGACCAAGCAACAAGCAAAGAAACCGTTGCATCCCAAAGAGAAACCTCCGCAAGCTCTTTAAATTGTATCTCCATCACCACTTCTGCTCCTACACTTCCTCTTCCAAGTCATTCTCTGGATTATCACTCGTCTTGCTTCATTGAACAGCTTCTCAATACCCCTATTGCAGCTTCCAACCGTTCATTTTAATCTCTTAATCACCACTTATGTCTGATTTGTTTAGATGTTTCATAACCATTTCAGAACTGAAATCAGACTTCAGACTTCAGCACCTCTTAAAAAACAAACGCCGCCTTAGTGAAAATACTTAGGTTTTGGTTAATATTTTGTTTCATCAAAGTAATCACTGACCATGCTTAGTGATTGTTGAACACTCCAAAATAATCCTGAATCTGAGTAAATTTGAAGACAAAACCGACACCAAGAAAACCTTCAATAATGTCAAAGAAGTAGCTGAAGATAGACACATGGCAATTTGTGATCTGAAGTTGTTTTCCAGTGATAACAAGATTGTTTACACATGTGTGGAATCTGATCAAGATTCAGTGATACCTGAAAAATCCACATCGATACTTCAAAATAAGTGACTCTTAAGATTGTCTAGAACATGCATAAAGCCATGTCTTTATCTTATTCAATCCTCACCTTTTAGTTCTTATTCTTGTTGTGCATCTACTTAGGGACTCTTAAGATTGTCTAGAACATGTTTTAACTACTTCTTATTCCCCAAATATCTATAAACTTATTTAAATCAATAAACGAATTTAAAAAGTAAAATTTGTGTGTTTGTAATCACACCTTCCCCCTTGTAGACTCCTTTGGGACCAACAAGTGATATCATAGATGATTTCTATCTCCACTTCTTTAAATACTTGTATCTTTTTGTTTTTAGTAATGTTTCTAGAAAATAAAAACTACAATGATAACGGCTCTCTAGCTAAACCTCCTCGTTTCAACAAACATAAGTTCCTTGTATGGAAATAAAGAATGTTTTTATTTCTTGAGGGTGTGGATCCTCAAATCCTCTTCTATGTAGAAAATGGACCTTTGTTCCTACAACTTGTAAAACTCGTGTTTTTTGGAAATTTAATCATAATGGGTGTAATGTGTTTTTTGATGAACCAGTAGATGTTTTTATCAAATTGGATTCATTTTGTCATTTAAGAAAAGTTGGGTGGTCAAAGTGTTATAAATGAATGTTACCTAAATATTTAGGTTATAAAAACCCCTTAAGCCTCCTATACTTCATATTCTTGGTTATTCAAAGAGTTTAAGGGAGTGAAATCCATTTTGTTGCAAGAATGGATTGAGTTGAGATCCAACGAAGAAAAATGTTGGTGTTGGTGGATGGAAAAAACTTGTTTGAAGATTATATCTCAAAACCACCATTGAAGCTTCCATTTAAGCTCTACCAAGGTAAAACTCTAAAACTTAGTTTTCTTTCTTCTTGGTTAGACTCTTGTATTCCAAGTGTTAGCAGCTCAATGTTGGAGCTACATAGGTTGTATTGTATCTATTTTTAGTAGATATAAGTTTGAAGAACACATTATATTCCTTAAAATGAGATTTCCACGTTTTGGGGGTTGCAGTCTTTGTTTTGGTTGTTGTCTAGATATTGTAAAAATCGTAAGAAATCGCTCGTAGATCAGTTTGAGGCATGTGATATGTCTATGAAACCGTTGAGATTTCTTCTACATACTGTATGATTTATAAAGAGCTAATTCAAACTGTAAGTGGGTCGAAAATCGATTTTAATATCACAACTCGGTTTTATGACGGGATCGAGTAATCAGTTTTGAAATATTAGTATTAAATTAGTCTTAAATCCTTTTGGGAGTGATTCTTGATGTTTTAGAAAGGTCAAAAGGTTGTCTAAATATTTTGTTTAGAGTTCCTTCATTAACTTGGTGATTATACATGGTTTATCTAGGTGGCAAGAAGATTGCGCATGTTGGATGAATTCCAGGTTTAACATAATCTAGCAAATGTTAGTTCAAGTTGCTTTGTGAAAAGTATATGCATGCCAAAATGTGTATTTTGAAGTATAAAAACTCGTTATGATCTACATACATTTGGGGCAAATATAACTCGTTATGACGAGAGAGAGAGAGAGAGAGCGCGTGTGTGTGTAACGGGAATTTTGTGATTGTATATTAAATGATTGTTTGGCTTGATGTTAATTCGATTTGAAGTGTTCTATTTGAAACCTAATAGGATTCCAACTTCCAACTTCCATTTAGAGTTTAAAACATTCCACCCTCTAAAATTGTTCTGTTATTCCCATATTTTAGTTACACTGTCATTTATTGAAATCAACTTTCTAAATTATTGACCAGTTAATAGTGGTTGTAGTAATTATGATACTCAGTACCTAGTTCCTTTGGTTCGATGCTTGTACTTACC
The DNA here is from genome assembly GCA_036898165.1 of Silybum marianum. NCBI lineage: Eukaryota > Viridiplantae > Streptophyta > Magnoliopsida > Asterales > Asteraceae > Silybum > Silybum marianum. The sequence goes on from CM072541.1 coordinate 10,626,170, forward strand.
GTACCTATTACTTGAGTCGACACGGTACACATGCGGTTAGATTTAGGGAGGTATAAACCCTTTTGTCATATATTAATAAATTAAATGGTTGACAAAACTAGTCACAAAATAATCTCATACGATTTCCTCTTCTCGAAGCTACGTCGTACGAGTTGTGGTTACAGTTTTATCACAAAGTTCCCACAAATGCTAACTTTCGGTTTACCAACCTTACTAATTAGATCTCGAAGATCTTAGCTCCGCCGATATAGAGAAAATGTGCATATCCCTATGACACACTAACTCGACCGACATCTGAACCTTAATACGTGATAATCCTATAATGATCAAGTAACAATGTAATTCAAACACAATTAGAGATCAAATCGTCATGACATTGGATGAATCTCTCACGTTGTTGTTCGGTTGTTGTTGTTCGGTTGTTGTTTTTCGGTTGTTGTACTGAATAAACGGTCTGAATGTCAGAAATGACCATTTTACCCCGGTCTTTTAAAATAACTTTTTATTATAAAAAATAGCAATTTTTAGTTTTTTTTCATTAAATTTAAGAGACAGATCTGGGTTTTTCTTCCAGATTTGAAGAAGACGTTTGAGTTTTTCTCCATAGCCAGACAAGGAGGACGTTTCAATGAGGAAGAGGATTCAGGTGAGGAGGATTTGGTGAGGAAGACGATTCAGGTGAGGAGGATTCAGTGAGGAAGAGATTCAGGTGAGGGGGATTCGATGAGTAAGATGATTCAGATGAAGAAGAGATTTGGTGAGGAAGACGACTCAGTGAGAAAGAGACCACAGCAGGGAGGAGCGTCGAGGGAGTGTCGCCGGAGAAGATGGACCAATAGTCCATCAGAGAAGATGGACCAGCAGGGAGGAGCCTCGATTGATTTGACATCAGACCCATATGGCTTCCTTCTCAATAAGCCCTTCATTAACAAAATAGATCGATTTCAGAGAATCAACGTTTATTCTAGAGAGTTTCTTCCGGCAAATTAAGGTTCATTAGGTACCGTTTCAGGTAAGGAAGAAGGTCTGTTGGAGGGGCAAATCAAGGTTCATTAGGTTCACCATTTGTTGATCATAACTCCTCTCAGTGATTTGAATATGATTCCTTTATATACTCAGCGAAAATCCCATTTATAGACTCAAGTTCATTTCAGCGATAGCATACGTTGATTGTCATCAGCGATCGCTGAAATCTCAGGAACCATAAGTCTATCTCTGAAGACCTGAAGATCAGCTATCACACCAGAAGAACATTCAGCGAAAGTCGAAGACCAAGCTGAAGAAAGAGATAATCAGCTAGTGATCTGAAGCGGTTCAATGAAAGCAAGGATTATCTAAATCAGTGTGAAGTCTCAGCGACACTTCGAAAGTTCATCCTTGAGGTTTCAAGTTCAACGATCAAGTGAAGACTTCAAACAAGATTAAAGTTGATCTTATCTTCATGCACAAAAGTCAAAACCTTATACTATGTTAGAAAAGGACGTACGACTTGTCTCTTATGTCCCCATCAAATCTAATATGGTACTGTTCTTATTCGGCCAAAGCATGGCTGCTTTTTGGACACAGAACAAGCTTCCTATAAAATCTTGACACGTGGAAAAATACCTTCTGTCTTGCATGATATGAAAACGGGTATAAATAGGATGAAGATATCTTTTTCATCCTCATACATGCTACTTACTCTCCTTGAACCTCTGCTTCATTTCTTTCTAATTTCTTGTGCATCAAATATGTGTGTTTCTTAAGTTACAATAGAATAGGTTATTTAACTTGTTCTAATTCCGCTTGTAACTGTAAAATTGTTTATTCAATATAAACTTATTTAAAAACGTAAAAATCTATCTGTTTGTATTCAACCCCCCCCCGCCCTTCTACAAACTGTTTCTATATCCTTTGAACTCTTGTAGACTTCTTTGGGACCAATACCATTTCAGATTGAAGGAGAGAAGCTGAGGATTTTTTTTGGGGTTGTATAAATGGAAGGGGAAAACTTTGAAGAGTGGGGTGAATGAATGGCTTAGTCCAAAGGACTTCACTTTTCTAGCTGAATCGCTGACCCACCAGCTGACCAAATAAGCATCTACCGAACATGAAGATATGGCTAAGCGAATCAGCCATATAGGCTATTGTTGATCATAACTCATCTCGTGATTTGAATATGATTCCTTTGTATACTTAGTGAAAATTCAATTTATAAGTTAAAGTTTAAATTCAGCGATAGCATACGCTGATTGTACTCAGCAATTGATGAATCTCAGGAACCTTAACCTTATCTCTGAAGATATGAAGAACAACATTCACACCACAAGAAATATTCAGCGAAAGTCGAAGACCAAGCTGAAGATAAAGATAATCAGCTCGTGATCTGAAGCGGTTCAATGATAGCAAAGGATTGTCTAGATAGAAGTGTGATGTCTTGCAAGACCTCAGCGATACTCTGAAAGTTCATCCTTGAAGTTTCAAGTTCAGTGATCAAGTGAAGTCTAAAGCAAGATCAGTGTTGATCTTATCCTCGATGCACAAAAAGACTATGTTAGAGAAGGACGTGCGGATTGTCTCTTATGTCCCCATCATATATGATTGGTACTGTTCTCACGCGGCCAAAAGCATGTTTGCTTTTGAACAAAAAAACAAGCTTCCTATGAAAGCTTGACACGTGGCATATACCTTTTGTCTTGCATTAAATGCAAACGGGTATAAATAAGATGAAGATAACTTCTTCATCTTCATGCATACTACTTTCTATTTTTGCAAACCTCTGTCTCTTTTCTTTCTTATTTCCTTGTGCATCAAACTGTGTGATTTCTTAAGTTACAATAGAATAGGTTTATTTACTTGTTCTAATTCCGCTTGTAACTGTAAATTTGTTTATTCAATATAAACTAATTTAAAAACCAAAAAATATGTGTGTTTGTATTCAACTCCCCCCCCCCCCTCAAACTGTTTCTATATCCTTGAACTCTTGTAGACTCCTTTGGGACCAACAACTGGTATCAGAGCAGTGTTTCTTGCTTATCTTTAAAATATTTGTTTACAAATTTTAAAATGACTAATACTAATACAAACTACATTGATAATGGATCTTTAGCTAAACCTACTAGGTTTAGCCGTGATAACTTTCCATTATGGAAGGAAAAAATGACTCTATTCCTAGAAGGCTCAGATCCTAAGATCCCCTATTATATAGAGAATGGACCATTCATTCCCACAGCTCTGGTCGTTGGTGTTCCTGCCACCACTACCACCCCAGCCATCGCTGAAAGGAGGATTGTTAAAACTCCAGATCGATGGACTGAAGAAGAGAAAAAGGAAGTAGCTATAGACTCTAAAGCTAGATCCATAATAGCAATGTCTTTACCAGATGAAGTTTATCATTCTGTAATGAAGATGAGAACATCTAAAGCCATGTGAGATACTTTATGTATTCAATATGAAGGAACTGATGAAGTTCAAATCACTAGATGTATAAATCTGGTAAGACAATATGAAAGCTTTATGCACTTAAAAGGTGAAACTCTTTCTCAAATTTACCAAAGGTTTAACTGTCTCTTGATTGATATGAAAACTGTCAACAGAGAATATTCTAATGCTGAAATACTGACAAAATTCATGGAGGCACTACCTGAACAATGGGGAGTGTACACTACATGTCTAAAACTGTCAAAGAATCTTGAAACTCTCTCTCTTAGTGCTCTATATGGAATGCTCCTAAATGAAGATCAATCTCAGGTCTTAAGGAAAAACCTCATAAAAGATATCAAAGGTGCCAAAAGTACTTCTTTGGCACTAGTGATTTCAGAGGTAGATCCTTCAAAACAAGTTTCTTCTTCTATTACCTCTATCACTGAATTAAATCAAAATGATTCAGAAGAACTCACTGACGCTGACATCTCTGAGTTTGATAACTCTCTAGCTCTCTTAACTAACAATTTTAGAAGATTTGCTAGAAAGAGAAACTTTCAAAAACTCCTGCTATCACTGACTCTTATTAGTCAAAGACTCTGCCCGCTGAAAAAGCATGACTGAAGTGCGAAGTGGGGCAAACTTCCTTCTATTTCAATTTCCAAGTTTTAATTCAAAATGAAAAGTAGATAGATTATATATTTCTTCCCCATGAAAATTGAAGCATTTCCTTGTTAAGAAATAAATGAGTAGTTGGTGGGGTTAAATCAAGAGTTGGCATGGGCTCATTACCTGTTTCAATGACGGTCATCAATTATTGTGAACCAACAGTTATGTGGTTTCCCGGCTTGAAGTGGTTGAGGCAGAGTTCTCTTTCCTTTATACTTTGTACTCTCACCCTCTACTTATTTTATTTTCATTTTTTAATGATCACCTCACTTCAAACCAAATTCTCATTTTTATTTTTCCGCTCAGCACAATGAGATTTTTCAGTTGTATGAGTTATCTCCCCCATTCTTTTATTTAAGACCCCTCACACCCTCAATCACACATGGATTAGTTCTTGGATAGGATCCACATGTTGTGGTAAATCCATAAAAATAAAATATGAACACACATTTTTCCACAAAAATACATCCTAAAAATGTAGTTCAGAAAAATTTAGAAATTCGATATCTGAGGTACGAGTCCTGAACTTATATCTTCATAAGTCAAGCAAATGTAGCATGGGTTCTAAATTGAAGTATTTACAAGCTAAAAACAATGAGATACAGGTTCATAGATGATACTATGAAGATAAACATGAAAATATTTGTTTAGAATTGTCAAAAAACAAAGTCAAACGTTAAACAGAATGACTCAGTATGCACCGTGTTTAGAAACAAATATTCAATGATTAGATTATTTAATTGTGAAGAAGAAATCACAATTATTATTTTCAGATAAGAATTGAATCATTGAAATGAATCGACGCACTTTGAATATAAGCAATAAAAAAATTCAAGCGAGTGTATTTCCACCAAAAATTTCAACGAATATATGAGACGTGGAAATAACGAATTCAAGAAAATATAACACGTGGTAATTCAAGAATTATCTTAAAATAGGAAAAAAAACAAACATGATTAAGTTGCTTGGATTAAACTACCATGGTTCAATGAAAATCACAATTCATTCACTTACAAAATATATTGTACTCCCCCTTAAAAGTAGCATAACTTTTCAATATCTAGTCATGTGATATGAATATTCTAAACAAGAGCGTGCATGACATTTCTTCAAAACAAATCAGAAAGATTTTGGTACCCTAGCTTTAATGGGTCCTTGGAGGTTAGCTTTAGCATTAATCTAGAAATTAGGGATGCTATATCTACCATACCATGTATTCACATACCTTTGATTTACAAAATCATTTATTCCGCATGTTAAAACAACAAATCTTTCCTTGGCTCGGTCTGATCAACTGATTAATAGTCCTAACAAAATAAGGCAAATCAGTCCTGGAAACAAATGATTTTGTATCAACTATTGATGATTGATGTGGCTTGTTTCCATCATAGTCCTCTGTAGTTGGTTTTTTTCTTCAAACCATTTTCACTTTCAAAAACGATTATCTAAATTATCAACAAAATCATTGAGAAACTGGTTAGAATTATGGATCTGATATCTTGAAGAATCATCTGATTTTATATGTTAGAATAATGATTTGATTTAACACTTCAATAATAGTTATTCTTACATACATTGCATGGAAAGAAAGAATTAATTGTATGAATTGAACTTGAAGTAGTTTTATAGGAAAACACAGAATCAGGATCAGTTGTATCATTATAAGGAGAAAAAATAGTAGTATCGGGACTGAGTTGTTTAAAGATGTCACCTATTTTTTAATTCTCTTTAAGCATTTGGTGTTTAGAAATCACCTCTTAAAGCTCTTTAATTTTGTTCAAAAATTGATCTTGTCCTTCGTGATCTTAAATTTTGCTCAAAAATTGATCTTGTTCTTCGTCAGACGGAATTCAAATTCTTTTTAGCTTCAAGAACTTTTTCAAGTTTCTTGAGTTTGTCTGACAAAGAATTTCTTTCTTTCATAACCAAATCATATTTCTTTCTAAATTCAGATCTCGCATTCTGCTCAATCATAAGATTTGTTTCTAATGCAGATAATTTATTTGAAATCTTCAAAAAAAATTCATTATCAAAAGCATTCCTTTCCTTTTCAAACCTTATTTCCAAACTTTTTCTCTAATCAGATATGACTTTGAAAAATTCGGCATTTTTCTTCTCATCAACATTTCTTTCACTTGCAAAACTTTTCATGTCATTGTCAAAAACTTTTTTTTCATCTTCAAGAATTTTCTAAAGACCAAAAACTTTCTTTGTAAGTTACAAACTTTTCTTCTCAACTTCTTTTCTTTCATTCTCAAACTTGCTTCTTTCAATTAATTCAACTTTCTCAAAATCAGAAATTGCTTTGAAAGTTTACCAATAGTCGTCTCACAAGATTTAACTTTACTTTCAAAACCTTTCCTCTCAGAATCAAACTTGTTTTTCTACACAGTAAAAATCTTGCTTCAAGAACTGGAATTTTGTTTTCATAATATTGAGTAGACATCGATATTGACACATACATCGTTACATGATTAAAATGATCGTTAATCGATATGATTATCAGAAAATCTGAAAAACTTTGACGAAAAGTCAGTGCAGAAAAATCAGAGTTAAAAGTCAAAGTCAACTATTGCAATAACACATCACACACAAGATATCACACAACACTGACTATGAATAGTAACTATATCGCAAATACCTTGTGCGATAACCATGTATATTGCACAATACAAAGAGTGAACAGTAACTTATCGCGTGTGCTTTGTGTGATAACCTCCTTCAATGCACAATTCTTATGCGATAAACCTATGTATCGCAGGTCTCTATGAGATAAAACCAAACAACCTTACACCCTTTGTCGGCTAAAATCGTATATCGCACATCTCTTTGTGCGATAACTATGAATAACAACTCGTGCGATAGCTCTGAAGATGAACGTGCAACTTCAGCTCTTCGTTAATTCCAACTTGAAATCATAAAAGCTCAACAAAGTATGATCAGAACTTGATTATGGATCTCGAAAATAATGTAGAAACGCAATTAATGAAGGTTCTAATAACAAGTTTGATCAAAACTTCAAGAAACATAGACTTCAAGTTCGAGTTCCAAAAATTCACAAAATCTTCAAAATTGATCTACCTAATCTTGAAATTAGTTGATGAAAATTCACAAGAATGATCTATGATGTAAACCGAACAAATCTATATCAAAACATCATACAAAAATCATCAAGATCATCAAACTAAGATTCAAAACAGTGTTATTTTCAAGAAACACGAAAAAAATCAAAAATTTGTAAATCTTCATCAAGTCGAATTAGCTCTGATACCAATTGGTAATCTCATAATGATCAAGTAACAATGTAATTCAAACACAATTAGAGATCAAATCGTCATATCATTGAATGAATCTCTCACTCTACAAAGTTTCCCTCTCTATCTTCTCGCTAGAATAATTCTCAATGAAAGTCCCTCTTCTAATTACAAGAGAACTATGGTATTTATATCATTGACTAATACATGAAAGTAAACTACAAAGTTGACACTAACTAAACATTGACTTTTGACTATTGTTAACAACTTTGACTTTCTATGACCATGTTGACTTTCATCTTTGACCATTCTTCAAGTCTTCAAACTTGGTAATCTCGGATACAATATTCTTGATCAAAATATATGATTATGCAAAAATCCATATCTTTGTACAATTATTGAAGATTTTCTCAAATCTCCTTGCATCATTCAAGTCATATATTGACTTAGCCCATCTCTGGGTCAAAGATCTATATTAACTACACAAGTGATCAGATTATCCACCTTGAGTTAAAGCTTCAATTCAAATGACCAAATCGAAGAGTTAGCAAAAAATGGTAATATCCAAGTGTTACATTTTGACCTCTCGGGTTTGGCTTACACCTACAGCCAAAGGGGGTTTAGCTAATGCTTAAAAGAAAAGAAATAATAGAAGAAAAGAAGTACTCAAAGCTAAATTTAATTAAAATAAAATCTGGCACTATGACCACAACGTCGCCACAATGATGAACAAAACAGAAAAATAAATTACCAGTAAATTAAGAGAATGAACTACAAGTTAAGCCTTAAGCTTCTACATTGTTGGAGTTTAAGGTTCAGAGACCTCTTAAATGAAATGACAAACTCCCTTTTTATAGTGTAGGAGGAGAGAGTCTTGGAAGAGACTTGAGCGAAGAAAGTGACTTGAGAGAGAAACGTACCTCTCACGGTTTGTCTTCTACCCCAAGTTTGTCTTCTCTATTTTGTCTTCTTTTCTTTTGACTTCTTTTCCTTTTCTTGGTTGACCTTGGTCTAGTTCGGCTTTCTATTTCACCAATGTGGTAGTAAAAGTCTGCAGAAATATTTCTTGATGATGTAGACGTTTACCACAGTGGTGACACTATTGCCACAATGATGTACCATCTCCAAAAGAGACACATACACTAATCAAAATAAGAACGTTTATCCTCAAGATCTCCAAATGAAAATAAATAAAAAGGGAAACACAAATATATAAAGGAAAAACACACACTAAAAAGGAATGAAGAAACTTACTAACAAAATGTAAATAACACTCAAAATGAGAATTATCCCACCCCAAAACTTAACTTCTTACTTGTTCCCAAGTAACTAAAAGACAAAAATAAAAAACTAACATGACTCAAACATCTTAGAAGACTAAGTATCACATAGGATCATTGATATTTTTATCCTTTTTTTTATTTTTTCATCCTCATATTTTTTTCCATCTCAAATCGTTTTGATTAAAAAGTACCATAGATTCCCTAATCTGTACACTCTTTCTTTTTGTTGCAATCTAATTTCCATAGACTAAGCTATAATTCACCCATCTTATGACAATTGACTTTGCGAACTTAGATGAATAGAACTTTCACAGGTTAGTGTTTATGATTTCTCACTCTCCTTGCATCTCTCATCTTCCCCCAAACTCGTATTTTTGGGCACACATAAAAAAATCTTTTGTGAACTTAATGTGTGTTTCCCAAAATTTTATCCCATGTGTTAACTCAACTATTTATATGACTCCAAGCCAATTTCATAATTTTCTTTTCTCATTGTGGGCAAAAAGTGGTGACATATTTGGCAGATTTGGTTCCTTCCAATTTTTCGAAGGACCAAACCATTTTTTATAGCACATGTGTTTCATCCCTTAAACTTAAGATACACTATGTCCTTATTATGAAGGACCATAAAAAATGGTTTGGGTAAGGTAACAAAAAAAGTGTGTATCGACTAAGTGTTTACAAATATTGTCCATGTCATTTTTAAAGTCCAGAGTTTAATCAATAAGCACACCAGGGAATTGATTGCTTAGTTTAGAAATCTCTAGTGATGGAAAGATTATTCAAACTATGAGACTAAAAATCTAAAGACATAAGATAAAAAGACTAACTTTGACGTTAGTCAAAGAAAAAATAAATACAAAAAAGTTAACAGACTCAAATATCACGTGCATAAATAATGTAAAATAAAAGTCACAAAATTGAAGTTGAGAGTAAGAAAAAAAAGTTTGTATCAAGTTTAGGTAGGATGTGATTCACCAACCCACGAATGCATCTTCAAAAAGTGGGATGGTTTGAAGATAATAGTCACCTTCACCTTACCAACGTAGTAAGGCCGGTTGCAGTTACGAGATCATATTACAAGTGATTTAAGGTCCCAGATTAATAAAAATAAATCACAATGTGAACTAACCCGATACAACAAATGCGAATTAACAAGATCTAAATATCATACTGATCCACAAACGTAAAATAACAGTTAAAACGAACTTACGATCAAATAACAAAAGCGACACGTATATCAAGACAACGAGATTTAACGTGGTTCACTTGTACATCCACAAAAAGAGAGATATCAACGTGTGCAAGATCCTTGGATCAATGAATCAGCTATCCAAAATCTATCTAACGTGCATGCTTCTCAATTTATAGGAAGAAATTGGCAAGTTGGCCATGCATGCATCATCAAGCATATATCATCTCTATGCATGACCATCTTTATTACCAAAAAATTGGTAACGCGCCAATTTGTAAATTGGTAAGTTGATGTTTCCAAGAGTAAGAAATATGTGGCTCATATTAGCTTTCAATCCATGTTTAATCTCTTGTACCTTGTGCATGAGTGATTATACATCACCCTAAAAGCTTATCAAAATTAAATTTTCCAACAAACATCTCTTACGCCACCCAAAGAACATGGTCCAACAAAATCTCATAAGCTTTTTGTTAGTCCCATATTACAACAGATCTAATATGAATCGCTCAAAACATCATGTTTATTGATATACTGGATATAAGAATACTTACAAAAACACACAGTACACTTTCTTAAACGACTCTCATTGATTTAATCTCTCATATATGAAGTTCTACTTCATACTGTCTAATAGACTCTCTACTTATACTATAAAGGTAAAGCTACAGTTACATGCGTTTATATCACAACCCAATTAGATTGAGACACGTCATTAAAAACTCTATTCTGAAGTTTTTCAGAATTTCAGAACTGTCTTCAGAAGTTGCCTTCATAACTTTTTCAGAACTTCAGAACTTCTGAACTTTTGAAGTCTGAATATCTGAATAATGACTTTACAAAACATTTTCAAAACAGAGGATCCAAATTAATATGATTCTTCGGATCCTAATAATTTTGATCACATAATTTACCCCACAGTCCGATTTGTGACTATCTTGGGAGCATTGTGGTCACAAAAAGAAGGCTCAACAACATGAGTAAAAGTCATTAAGTTAGATTTTTAGCATATTGAAGCACCTCTTCATGCTATTGGGGAGTAAAGAGAGCTTGCTCATGTGCTCGAATTTTGACTCAAAAATCTCTAATTCTTTTCACCATCACTCTTATCCTTACCAACACATATTAATTTTTCATTGTCACTTGTTAAAGGACCTTGACTTTGATGTTTCATCTCGTCAACTAGTTGTCCTATCTTAATTTTCAAGGCATAGAAAAAATATATAAAATCTTACACGAATGTTATAAAACCTTTAATTAAGCTTGGGGAAATAGTTTCAAAAGAGTAACATGGCTCGGTTGTAAAAATATGTAAAATCTTCCACATATATACATATATATATATACTAGATGTCTACCCGCGCAATGCAGCGAAATGATTCTCTGATTATAAAACATATATATACTCAACCCTCAACATTGCTTGTAAAGTGGCACAAATATACTCAAATATTACTATAAGAATAATATCATAGATCACATATTACTGTACAAACGAAAACCTAAGCAAGAACATAAAATTTATTGATGAACCAATACGGAAAATTGGTAATTAGATTAAGAAATAGTAAACAAAAATCAAATAATAGGAGAACAAATTAGATTTTGATAGAATAATAAAGTTGATAAATTTTTACACATGAACATGTTGCTGGTCATTTATGATAGATGTTACATACATAACTTATAAAAAATATTACATTGGAGCAAAAAACGTGTATTTCCTGGACATGCAAACGACCCACACAGGCTGCCAATTCCCAATCTGAGGGGCATACCTGACAGCGGCAAGGCGATTGTGAGGGGGCCTGGGATCGAACCTAAGACGAACGACCTATTGGAGCAAACATCTACTCATCCCTTAACCAACTGAGGTACACGCCATTTGCCATAAAAAAAATATTACATACTTTTAAGTTTTGAGTAAACTGAAAATATCAATAGCAATTCAAACAGTGTCATTGAAACTTTGTATGCATTACCAACCCAAAGGAGTTTTTTGCGTATTAAACTTTGAAACTATAGGAGCCTTTTATCTCTTCCTACAAAAACAGTAAACTCTTGCATGTCAGAGTACCATTTAATAGCAATGATTCGCAGCAGTATGAAAGCAGCAATAAGGGCCTAGGGGGTGATTGGGGCTGTTAGCAGAAGCCTAAAACAACATTAAAAAGAGTGGAACAAAGTAGCAAAGAGGGTTGATTCAGCAACTGTGAGTTGAATTTTGCTATGCTTTTGAATTGTCCCCAGCTTCCGTGAATGGTCTTATTTATCTAAGCTTTTCATTGTTGATTCAAGTGATAAACAACAATCATTTATTGGATGCATTGATGCCATGGAGAAAAAATCGAGGGTGATACTCTACTTCTCAATCATCCTATGCTAGTAAAAACCAAGAGTGTAGCAATTTGATAGTTCTTTTGAGGAAATTGCTCCAAATGACCATTTCACACTTTCAAATTGGTCTAACGATTTCTCTCCCGGGTTATACTCAAATGTCACTACTTTCACAATACTCAAAGTTTAACTCAAAGACTCTAGTTCTTTTTCTTCTATGTTTATGCTAGGTCAAAAGCTTAACATATTCTCAAAATCATATCAAGTTTAAAGTTGAAAAGCTACTTAGATTTACCATTTTTAGTACCAGTCCACAGTGAATACATATCAATCCTAAATCTCGGAATTGGAGTACTGATTTCCCAAATGCTTGTACAATACAAGAGTACAGTCGTTTCTGAAAGCTACAATTACAAAATCAAAGCAAAAAATAGCAATATAAAATCAAGCAGGTAATAAAGAAGAAGACATAGAAATGGAGCAGGGGCACAAAAAACAAAGAAAGAACGAAAAAAAAACAATACAAAACCAAAACAAAGACAAACCCGATGCTGTTGTTTGAGAAGAGGCTAGTTGATTGATTCTTGAAGACATAGAAATCGAGCAGGGGCATAAACAAAAATCAAAACAGAGACAAACCTGTTTAAGGATAAACATTACGGAAGCTGATTAGGTCAAATAAAACCTAGACGAACACAAACCTGTTAACGTTGTTTGAGAAGAGGTTGATTGATTCTGGGTTGATGGTTTTTTTTAGCTTGTTTGACATAAATGAGATCCTCAGATTTTTCGATTGAATTTGTTATTTAGAGATGAGGATGAACAAGAATTGAATGTGTGATAAGGCGAGGAATTGAATTTCACAAACGATTATCACAAAACCCCCATGATTTCTTCATCATAGCTTCCTGTAAATCTCCATCTTTTTCTCGATTTCAATTCCTATACTAAAAAAATGGAAGCCATACCTGCAAATTCTCTTCCCGTCGGCTACCGATTTCGTCCCACCGACGAAGAACTCGTCAATCATTACTTACGTTTGAAGATCAACGGTTACGATCGAGAAGTCAGTTGTATTCAAGAAGTCGATGTCTGCAAGAAAGAGCGTTGGGACTTACCCGGTATATATATACATATATATATATATATATATGTTGCTCTTGATTCTTGTTTTAATTTTGTTTTTTAGGGTTTACTTTTGAAGCTAAACAGTGTTTTTTTTGTTGAACTGTAGGTTTGTCGGTGATTGAGTCGATTGAAAAAGAATGGTTCTTTTTTTGCCCTAAAGATCGAAAGTATCAAAACGGGCAGCGATCGAATCTGCTATCACAATCAAAGTAAAAATGTTGATCACAAATCACATTTTTCAATTGATCAAACAAACAATAGCCAAAATCAAACATAAGATTGAAGAAACCCCTATCTAACAACACATATAATGTTAAAACCCTACAAATTGAATTTTGAAGAACAAAATCGGAAATACAAAAAGAAGAAACGAACCTTAGAATCTTTTGACTCTCTTTGAAAAACAAAAACAAAAGATTAAAGAGCATTTTATATGAGTAGAAGGATGATGATGGAAAACGATATGTATCTCCTCATTAACCCAGGTAGGTTCATCCTCATCTCCATCTAAATCTGTGCATTCTGTTGAATGTGTGACAGAATAATAAAGGATAAAGATGAAAATGATTTGTGCGCCTAAAACGGCTTAGGATAACTGATAAGTTGAAAAATGTGTGAGTGATGTAAACTTAAAATTTAAGTAATCATGCTTTGTTAGATGGTACAAAATGCTTAAAAAGTTGTTTTTAAGAGTTTTTAACCAAATGTTTTATAATATAGTATAGATATAGATATAGGGGAGATTTCAAATTTAAACCATGTCAATTCGTACAAACCGTACAAACCGCATATTTTATTGTTTTCTTGAATAATTATTTTTCATGAAAGTGTTTAATATTATGAATTTGTTTCATATAATTTTTTTCTTCATGAAATTATTTTTCTTTCTACATGAAAATGAATTGTTTCACGAAACTCTCAATTTGATGAATCTTGTTTCACATATTATTGATTCACGTATTCTTGATGAAATTTTTTCATATATTATTGACTAATCAACCCTAATAATTAAGAAAAAATAAGAAAAAATAATGGTTCCATGCGGTTTGTACAGTTTGTACGAATTGACGTGGTTTGTAACGGAAATCAACTCTATATAAATTTTTAATTCTTGTTGTGAATGTATGAAGTTGATTATATTAACTCTTCTTTGTTGGGATTTGGTTTACCAAATACTAAATTTTTGGTCGTCTTATATTACCTTTCTCTTATCTACTAACGAGTTGGTCTAATCCTTGAGAAAGGATTGGTACCAACTAAGATGTAATCAATCAAACCAAGAAAATGTTGAACTCCTCATTTGATATGAAGATATGGGAGTATGAACTTCACTAGACCGGATTTAGCATACAATGTGAGTAGTTAAGGCATCGTTTGTTGTTTCAAATAATCCTCTTAACAACCTCTTGTTACTCATTCTTTAAGAGGTTAACCAATTCACATTGCTTATTAGAGTCTATTATCACTAACCATCCTCTCATGAAATAAAGGTTAAACACACCCCTTTGTTGCCTCTTATCAACAACAGGCTTTGTCAATCAGATACTCTCACCTCGTATCGCTTCTCTCTCAATGAAATTCTTACATCTCTCAATCGATTAATCTAAATTGATCCAAGGTCTCAATCAGTTAACCTTAATCGTTCCTCTCTCAATCTATGCTTGCCTCTATAAATCGATGAACCTAAATAGATACCATATGTCTGTCATCGTTCTTCACTAAGTCAAATTGTTCTTGTGACGTTAATATTGATGCTTATTCTGATTAACTTCTGCATAGCATGGAAGCAGATAACCAAATCAATTTTTCCCATGGCTATCTTACTCCTAATTATCATACGTACTTAGGGACTCAATATTTGTATGTGTGTGTGCATATATATATATATATATAGAGAGAGAGAGAGAGAGAGACTGAGACAGAGAGAGAGAGAGAGAGAGATAATTATCATGCATACATTTGGTCGTTAATGAATGTAAACTATCTATGTGTGTTAGATTGTAACTTAAGGTGTCTAAGTGGGTATTTAATGAAACGTTATACTCACTTAGACCAAAAACAAATTATTTAGACCCATCGTAACCCACTTAGGCATGTTAAGAAAAATAAGACCTATTATACCCCACTTAGGTCAAAACGACCCTTTAATGAAACATTAAGGACCACCATGTTATACCTCAATTGGACACACTAACATCTATTCAGATGGATTATGACCCATTTAGACCCATCATGACTCACTTAGAGTCTTAGACTCAGAATAAGACCCATTGTACCCATGTAGACCAAACTAGATATTAAGAACTACCATGATCCGTTATTCCTCAATTAGACATGTGAAGATCTATTCAGACTGCTCTCGACTCATTTAGACACATCATGATCTACGTAGACTCATTAAAAACAATAAGACCCATTATACGCATATAGACCACACCGACCCATTAACGAGCCATTAAGACCTATTTTAGCACACGTGCCATTAAAATCCAATAATACCCAATATGAGCCATTATGATCCAGTAACACTTGTTGAGGAATTTGATTTAACGGTATATATAGGTGGCTTGGAACCCGATGAAAATTAAAAGAAACAAAAAAGTCATTGTGGAAACAAATCCGCCAGTCGTAAACACTAAATAACAAATAAATCAAACTAATTCAGAATTCCATGTTTTTAGGCTCCAAAGACGACCAGCTTTCAATACTAGGTGTTACCTTACGATGCCATTTTTATAATATTATTGAATAGCATGGTTGGGGGTTAAGATAACTCAAATGGGAGAGTCGTGTTATACATAAGATTTTAGACGGTTTTCAACAAAAACATCATAATCCATCACAAATATGTCGAAAACACATACAATAAAATTTAAGACTAAATGCATCTAAAAATAAATGTTATTTTAAATACATATATTTTAGACGGAGTTTCGATGGAATCATTAATATCCGTCAAAAGTTCATCGAAAATTTATTTATTTAATATAAACGAGTTGTTTTGTTAAATAAAAAATAAATGATTTTAAATCTTAGACGGGTTCGAATTAATCTTTCAGATTCATTGAAATTTTGTTGAAATACAAAATATCTAATTATTTAAGAGATATATTTTTAAAAATAACTAGTTAGTGTATCCGTGCGTTGCGGCGGAAGTAAAGGTTTTTGAAGTTTTCTCATTTGCCTGAATTAAGAATTTAGAACCTTTGTGGTTTTATAGAAAAAAACAGTTAGTATGTGAATGTAAAGGGCACAAGATATGAAAAGATACAATAAACCTTGCTTAACATCACGTGCTCATAACAGATACATATTTTGTATCACATATTCCTATTTGTCAACGGATTTGCTCAAAAGACAATCCCCAATACAAAACCCTAATTACTTATGACAACTCCATAGATTGTCCTTTTAGCTACGGTCCAGGCCGGATGAAGTTTTCGGTGTTAGGAAAGGAAGCCATGTAAATATGTTATTGGTTGAGATCAACTACAACTTTCAAGTGCAAATGATAGAGAAATATACAGGTAGTCCACAGTGACTTGTCATTTTCACCGATTTGTAATCTTCTAGTTCTAATACATGGTAATTCAATGTCAACTGGGATGCTCCACAAAAACTCCACACGTTGTGAACAACACGTCAATAGGAATTTTTGAAATTTCATGTATATAAGAAACAAATAAAAGTATTCTAAACCAACAAGCCCACTAAATCCCACACGTGTAAGATGTGGAGTAAGATGTACATAGACCTTAGTCTCACCCAAAAATAGAGGTTGTTTTCATGAAGATTCCCGATTATAAAACAAAAAAAAAACTAAGGGGGTGTTTGGTTGGAGGTATTAAGGGGTAATGAATGAAAATGATAACCATTGGTTGTGTTTGGTTCAAACAAGGAATGGAAAGGGAATCAAAAATGGTGTTTGGCAATACATAATTAATTAATCATTATAATAGATTTTGTTAAAAACCATTCCTGCCCAAATTGGGGGGAATAGAACTAGCCACCAGATCTGAAACATCTCGTCTCCGTCCATCTTCATCTCCCTTACCTTTACCTTGTCTCCATCTATCTTTATTTAGACCTCAGATCTGATACAGATCTCGTTTCCCGATCAAATTATCGAAGATTTTATCTCCATTTTTATTGGGGCTTTCTCCATCTCGTTCAAAAATGGCAAGAAAATCAAAGAATGCTTGAAATAAGCAAATCAATCTGCAAAATCTTTCTTGTTCCTGCTTTTCTTTTCAACAAAATATTTCTCCTCAAAATCCATCGCCTGCTTCAATTGTTTCGTTCTTCCTGCAGATCCTATGGAATCTCAACCTCCAAAATCCGACGAACTTGGTTTTCTCCATCAGATCGAAGATTTATCTTCATTTCATATTTATCTCCACTGATTTTCACAGTCTCTGTTCCGATTGCTGTTATACTCGGTTTGGGTTTTCCGATGAATAAAAAAACAAGGGATGGTTTTTCTTCCACTCAGTTAGGGTTTTATGAGGAAGAGATAAATTAGGGATGTTACATACTGTTGGTAGCTTGAAGATGGAGATGCCCTTTTTATGATAAAGAATGGAGGTATTGTATTGGTGGTGGAAAAGTTGGTATTGTTGGGTTCTTGAAGATGCCTTCAGGCTTCAACGATGGAGTTGCTGGTGAAGTTCTTATTTTGATAATATATTCATCAAACAAACGTCAACAATATAAAGAAATATAATAGAATACAAAATAATGTAATTAATGTATTGATTCCTATTTCTTAATATATTGATTCCTATTTTCATTTATATTCCTTGAAATGAACCAAACACGCCCTAAAAGAAACACGAGAGCAAATTACAGTAAAAAAGTAGAATGTTAAGCATATCAATAGTAGTAAAAACTGATAGAAAAATGACCCCGGACGATAATCAAATCCATCAAATGCCCTTGACCATTGTCTACTTCTATCCGGTTGTAGAACTTTGTCTCTGCAAAACCATTGAGGTGACACCAGAATCATTTAAACACCATAATTGTGATAATTATATGAAAACCAAATACTAATACAAAATAGAAATATTAACAGTTAATATTCACAATCTTTATCTCAAAATGCAAACCATTCAATAAGTTTGAATCACCGTGAACAAACTTAACGGTGCCATTGAAGTAAAAGAAAATTAGATACCTACCTAAATATACCAATGTGTATATAAATTTGGTTTGCTACAGATCAACTACGAACCATGGAAAAACAAATTCTTAGAAAAGTATCATTCCAATAATGCCTCTAATTTTTTTTTCACAATCAAGCATTATATGTTACAAGTTAAGCTCATAACTGGTTTTCATCTGAAAATGTACAAGTTAAGATGAGATAAACAGATCAATTAGAAAAGAAGGTGTGCTTAGTTAGAATACAAAAGTTGTAGTGATACTAAACCATCACTTCTAATTGTTCTGTTCTAAAAGGTGAGTGGTAATTTGGAATCCATTTTGTAATAATATATATATATATATATAGTTATGTTGTCTGATTTGTATATGTTTTCTTTAATGGTATTATAGTATAGAAGTTTTTAATTTCTTGGGAGTTTATTTGTTTTTTGGTTTAGTACTCAAAGGAACTAAAGATATCTTGTTATCACTTAATAAGAGGATATGTTGGGAGAGCTATTTGTTTAGATCCACAAGACTACATATTTTGCACCCACCAAACGTCTTAACTTGAATATATTGTGTATAAGGTGATCATGATGCGGACACCCTTACCTCTCAAATTAATTTATTTATACAGATTTAGCTTCTTCAGAAGAAAATCGAACTCCTACACAACAATGAAAAGGATAAATAAAACAGAAAACACACCTTAATTTCCCAAATTACTCGATATACACACACGAACAGATGTATATATACAGCTTCAATACTCCAAAGTAAAATCCTTCACAACGGAATTGAAACCTCCAACTTGATCAAATGTTGAGAAACCTAAATTGATTCTCAAAGTTAAATAATAAAAACTTCAAATAAGATTATGAAGAAGGTAAAAAACTAAAAACTTTGAAAACAGATATCACCGAACTACTGGAAAACTGAAATCGATGTTATCGAAAAAGAACTCGAAAAGCGACGATGATTACCCCTAAAGAGAAGAAAAAAGTTCGTTTTTCGACTCTAATCCAGGAGAAAATTGAAATTAATATGACAATATATAAAACAAATTGACATCTTCGGTGCTTTTTAACAGAAATTTCTTGTTTAGTTTTTATAATTCTAGCCGGTGACGAAGAATTACCTTAAATCAAAGCCGATGGCAAGAGATGAATTTGGATACAATAGCAAGTGAAGCAGACCTGAGAGGTAGATGAGTCCTTTGATGCTGAATCGCCTTTGCAAGTGTGGCATGTATGGAACAGTACCATGACCACTGTCTGGCTGTTGCATCTATTCATTCATCCTCCCTCGATAAGACTAACCGTCCAGCGATTGTCTCTCTTCTTTCCGTTGAGCAATGGCTACATACAAAGGTTTTCGATAAAACATGTATCCTGTACAAACATCATAAATATAAAAATAATAAGTAAATGAAAGCACTGATGATTAATAAGCAAAAAAATTCTTAAAACATAAAGAAATGTAAAATATACTACCACCTGTCTTATTTTGTTATACAATTAAACACCAAGAATTGTTGGAACAAATATAAGGAATATTATCGGACACAATATAGGAGGAATATAAAGCTTAGTAAACATGTACAACAACCCAAATAATTGTGTTTTCACTACAAGTAGTGTAAACATGTAATTGGAGCTAAATCTTGCGAACTTAGATGGATTATGAACTCAATCAACTGACATCTCATTCCTCTCCTTTATTCCATAACAACATGGTTGTGAATAAAAGGAATTTGCTGCAACGATGATTATTTGAATTTTTTGAGCATATACCAAGTAAAATACAAAAAAAAATAAAAATGAAACATGTTTCCAGAGCATCAAAAACCCACCATGAGTGCTTTTATTTGAAGCTGTCAAGACTTTGCAAAAAGACGGTTGGCTTCACAAGCTCAGCAAGGCATCCATCAGTTTCTACAGAAGATTAAAAAGACAAAATTTCACAATTGGCTAATTTAAAAAGACAAATTTCAACAAGTAATTGATGATGGCCTATCCCCTTTGAGATTCAAGCTAACAAATGTATTCTGTAATGATATCAATTAACCTCAACATTCAGCATGAAAATGACAACAAATTCATATAAGTTCATGAATTTATAAACATTATTAAAGCTTATCGAATTTCAGTAGTCCAAAATACACAACCTCTGACATGATTTCAACTCTTCAGAAAATATATAATAAAAAAGAACACAAGATATAGAAAGATGTGTAACCATAAAAAAATAAGTGAAATTTTGTTCAGTAATTGACGATAACTAAATTGCTAAGAAGATCAAGGTAAAAATTAGATGTGTGAACAGAAACCGAGATGCTTAAGAAGATCAAAAATACCTTTCAAGAGCAAAAACATACTTGTGATCAAGCAATCTGCATCCAAAAATCTAGGGCTTTAGAGAACTCAACAGAGATGAAAAGGCCAAAAAATCGAAATTCTTGATCAATGGAGTAACAATATCACCATTTTTGTTTCAAAACTCAGGGAGCGGAAATCATAGGGAGTACGAGGCAGGTCTGCACCCAAAGATACAACTGTGTGAATGAAGAAATCAACTCCGCGACAATCGTCCTTTTGCAGCTGGGAGCAAGAAAACTGAATTATTCATTTGTTCAATCCTCCATTTGTGGGAGCAGACGACAGTGGATTGAGGGAGAGGGTTATGCGGGAAGGAACTGAGGGGAATGGGATGGTGCCGAGGTCAGGGGAATTGAGGGGAGTGGGGGGTTACAAGCTTTGAGAGTTGTACACAAAGCATAAAGTGGAGTACCTCTTAAAAATTCAAGAAAAACTGAAACTCGTGGTTTTTAATATAGTATAGATTACTTTCCAATCTTGGACGAGGGATATTTTATGGAATATTTTAAAAATAATTCGACAGAATTTTCCCTCTAAAATGCTCAACTGTTTTGTAGTGACTTGGTTTGTATTAATGTATATTTTGGGATTTTTCCTAGAAACTTGTATAAATGAAGTCAATATGATATAAAATGTTTAAAAATTGACTATGGCATGTTGTTTTGTTTAAATGAACAATGATCGATCAAATGGTTTTGGATGCCGTAAAAATGCCCCAGTCCATTGAACCAAAAAAACGCTAAAATAATTTGGGTTTGGAACCTAATCAAGTTAGGCGGCTCAACTGATTATTATTGAAAAACAAAAGTTACAAGGGAAGACATAAACCAAAACCTCGAACAACGAAAGTTACAAAACAAATATAAGATCACCTAAAATGGTGTCTTCGTGAAGAAAAATCTTTAACTACTCTATCATAGTCAATCTTTGCTAAAAGCTTACTCGTCAACATAAGGTTTATCAAAGTCATTAGAATTAGCAATTCAATTGGGTTTTTTCTTGCCTCACAAAAAATTTATTTAACGAACCATGTAAAGATTGAGCAAGTTCTTGTTTTTTTTTAGAGTAGAAAGGTTGTGATCTAGGAAACATATTTAAGATTCAAGATTCAACAATACCAAACAATCACCAAATATGCCATTACACTAACACAAATGCCAAATATGCAATTTGCCAATTACACTAACATTGTTCAATGCCAAATATGCAAATCAGTAGTAAATCACTAAATACGCAAAATTGCAAATAGGTAAAAACCCTAAACCAAATATCAAATAATGAAATTGGAAATCAAATCCCCAAATTGCAAAAGAGAAATAAGAGTAATAGTACAGGGTAGAAATTAAGAACAAAGTCGCATAGAATTGAAGGAAAGCACCTTAATTAGGACAGAAGCAATTAAGCAAAACCACATGGAAATCGAAGGAAATAAAAGTCCACAAACGGCACGTGTGACTCTAGACTACAGATGGAAATCTTGAAATTATATTCGAAATCGGATGAAGCCACTGGTGCCTGAAGCAAATCGAGATGGAAATTGACCAGTCGTGAATCATTTGTTTGAGAACTGAGATGAAGCCGGAAGTCGACTAATCGTGAATGATGAATCGTGAATCTGTGAATGTGATCGTTAGCGTGGATCGTGACAGAAAAGGGCATCGTCATTTGATCAATCGAGGTGGAGCATAGCAATCTGCAATCGAAGTCGTACCGGGTCAAAGTCACTTGGGCTATCTTGGGTTGTGATGCCCTGGGCAAAGGCCCATGACACTAAATGGGTCGGCCCTGCAAATGAATTGCTTGTTCTATAATTGAAATGTAAATTTCATAATTAGCATTACTAGAAAACTAGGTATTAGCGATGACTTTTACCGATAGAGCCAATTCTTTTCTAATTAGCGAGGGATTAGTGAGGGATAGGTTTGTGGTCAATCCATCGCTAATCCTTTGCTAATTAGTGACAGGTTGACCACAAACTCAATCCGTTGTTAATTAGCAATGGATTAGTGACAAACAGGTGGCATCAATCGTTAATCCATCACTAATAGCGAGCGGTTTATTTTATTTTTCATTTGTATGTGTTATATGTTCACATTTGTATGTGTATGTGTTATTGTTAGTCCCCAAAAGAAGATGGCTAACTAAGTGAGGGTTTTGTAGAAGGGGGGGTTGAATATAAAACACACAGAATATACTCTTTTTAAATTTTTTAATATAAATATCAAAAATTTACACACAGGTAGTTTGATGCGGAAAAGAACAGACACACTATTCTATCAAGCTAAACACACAGATAACAGTAATTAACTTATACACTAAGGAAGTTAAAACAAGACTGTTATAGCACACACGTGAGTCAAACAAATAATCACTTTGAAGATTTGTTGAAAGCGTGAGATTTCTGGGAAGGACTTCATCTCCTTTTATAGTGCCCATGCATGGGATGCATGTGGACAGTTGTCAAGGTTTCATTAGCTGGAAGTGTATCTGTTGGACAAAGGAAGAGACCGCTCCCTTTGTACTAGAATAATGGATGAACCATTCTTTGTAGCACGTAATGTCAGATAACTTTATCTTCTTTTATTCATGCTCTGTGAAGTCCCATCAAACCCTTTAGCTAAAAGACAAATATTCATTTTATAAGAATAAAAGAGAATGTCTTTATTTAAGGCTTGATGCCCAATTTCTTGCTGCTCACGTGTCTTGCATTTGTTGTGAGTCAAGAACTTATCTCTTGAAAATTGCTAAGTGATAAATGAAGCTATGTATCACATCGGTGGATACCTTGTAAGGCTGGAATTGATAAGTGTACACATTACTTAGTGAACTTCAAATCCCACTAAGTGTTGAGAGTGTACACTCTTGTAGTTGTGACTTGATATCACAGCCTTAGAAAGTATACTTGTAATTTCGGTGACCAAGATACATAGTGTCGGTGGATGGGTACTATCTTGATGACCTCATCTTGTATTGATGACTCAATACTTTGATGACTTAAATGTGTACCATCGGTGACCCACTATGTTGGTGACCAATCTTGACTTTGGCAATATGATCTGAATATTGAAGTTAGTTGGTACATCCAAAATTCCACTTTTTGATGTACAACCCTTGATTGAATAGTCTTTGACTTTTCAATACTTGAAGCATATTTCAGACCTTCAAAAGAACCTGTAAAAAATCAATCATACAAAGGAAGGTGGTTCATCACCAAATCATCGGTGACCCAACAATCTCTCGCTATTTGATGATGATACCTGTAAGTTAGAAAAGAATTCTTTTTGACCCTTTCTATTTCTTTTGGGTTCTTTTGACTCAGATTTCTTTTTTTCTTTTTTTATTAACTGAGTATATACAGTATAAGTATAAATATGTGCAAGAAAAGTAAAGATATTAACAAGAGTTTTTGAGGAAGAAGAGTATGAACTTTTATTAATCAACACACAACTTTGTACAACACACAGAGTACATGATTAATAAAGTTCACACTATATGAAGACTATTCATGGAGTGGGTTCCCTTCTTTTTAGCTCATCTAAGATAAGCCTTGTGATTCCATGGTCTTCAACTGGAGGTACTCCTAGAATAGCAGAGAGGAAGGAGCTGTGAGCCCTTGGGATATCAGAGGCTCTAAAGAAACCGATGTTTCCAAAGATATCCTCAAAGAAAACCCCAAGCTCAGGAGTAGTCAGTATAGTTTGCTCCGAGTAAGCAATAGGAGTAGGAATGGAGAGATTAATACCTGAAGCATCAATCTTGATGCCACTTTCATGAAGCATAACAAAATGTCCCTTCTTTTTGTTCTTTGGAGGATTGATCACTTCTCCAGTGAGACCTCGTTGGATAAAGTACATCTGTTGTGCTTCAATAAGAGTGACAAGAATGTTATGCTCTTTTTGAATCTTCACCATCTTGATGAAGAATTTTCTGATGGTGTTAAGTATAAACTCCTTGTATTTGCTCTTGCTTTTGGCAATACAATTTCCAACTTCTAGCCATTCGGTTATCCCAAGAACTTCCAGCCATTCAACTTCATAAACTTTCAAGAGTGAGTCAGCTCTTTTAAGTGTGACAAGTAGCTTGGGAGAATTTTTGGTTGGAGGATGGATGGTAGCACCGATGATTTTTGAATCATCCTTTCTGTTCTTTAATCTCCTTTTAAACCACTCCACTTCCTTTGCTTTCTTGGCTTCATCAAGCATCTTTGCAGCTTCAGATTTCTTCTTAATATTTTCAAGCTCATCTTTCTGAGCTTGAAGAGCATCGGAGACCTGTGCATGAACAGCTTCATCATGAGCTAGCTTGAGTACATTAGTTTGATCATACTCAAGCTAAGCCCTGATTGCTTCTTCTTTTTTCAGCTTCAGTTAGAATTACCCCAAGAGGATCGGTCAGTGCAGGGGCAGGCTAAAGTCTAAGAGTATCTGCTTGATGATCTCTCATCCTTTTCTTTCTCTTTTTCTCTTCCTGTTGCTCTTCAAAGGAAACTGGCTTTTTCCTTTGGCCTTCTCTTTTCTTTTCTTTTCTTCTTCAGTTTCAAGGGGTTGAGCACTGACACTCTCCCCCTCAACAGCTGCTCTAGAAAACTCGGTGACTAAGGGAACAGTGGTGACCACGTGAGGAGTCACCTCGGTGACAAGGGGAGGAGTCACCTCGGTGACCGTGGTCACACCACCATCGGTGGATGGGACGTCGGCGGATGGTGGAACCACGTCGGCGGCTGTGGTGGCATCGACGGCTGGAGTGGGAGTGGTGGTGTCGGTGTCGGCGGCTTTGGAGGTGGTAGCAGTGGCCTTCTTATTTTTCTCCCCCTCAGTGGTTGAACCCTTGAAACCCACTAAAGAGAGAAACTCCTTCATCCTTTCCATATCGGAGCAGAGAGCACCAATTTTCTTCTCAACTCTTTGAAGGACAAATCTATCTTTGTCCTGGAAGAATGAATCACCAACATCAAGTTCAACCGTTGGAGAAGAGGTTGGAACTTTATCAACCTTGGTGTGAAGACCGGAAAGAGACTCCATAATTGCCTTCTGATTGGCAATAATAGAAGATATTTCGGTGGCTTGCTGAGAAGATGAACTTCGAAGTTCTCGGATGGAAGAGAGCACAGATTCTTGACTTGAAGAAAACCCTTGCTGAAGATCAAGGATATCCAAGTATAGGAGATCTAAACATGTCATTAGAGTTGGGTGACTCACCGACAACTCCTCAATGTTAGATGTAAGAGATGAGGAAAGTGAAGCCATTCTTTCCATTTCTTTAGCAGCATGATCTTCTAGAGTTTCCACCCGACGTATAGTGTCACGGGTAAAGCTGGTGAAAGCTTGGAGAAGATCATCTCCCTGTTTGGAAGACATGGGAGCAGAAGGTTGAGGCTTTGGTGGTTGATCAACATCATCATCACTAGAAGAGTAGTCCACCAAACTTGTAGGTTTTCTTAGGGGGGATTTAGGAGATGAGGGGGAGACACTTTTAGGAGAGCGTCTTTGAGGGGATTCCTCAGTAATGGGTTCCTCCACAACCTTTTCATGTACGGGAGACGTACCTGACCAAGGTGTAGTGTCGGACATGAGAAAATCAGTAAAATGGGATGCTCCATCAAATGCACCTGGTTGTGGTGCACTTTCACGTGGAGTGTGGAAAAGGAGCTGAGAGAGCTCCGGGGGTGGTGAAGAGGTACCTTGGATGGGAGATTCCAAGTCATATTCATCAACTGGTGAAAAAGTTGATGAAGGAATAATAGGGGTGTCCCTTTGTACAACCATGTCCTTTTGAGAGGGCATGGAGGAGCTGGGTTTGGTTGAGTGTTCCTTGGATTTGGTGAGGATATTTTCAACACCTACTAACTTTTGAGAGTCAGTAGATGGCATATGAGTTTTAACCCTTTGGGTTCCCTTAGACTTCTTTGAGGAAGTCTTTGGGGGGCTTTTTTAGTGTCTCCGCTTTTGGGACTTAGATGCTTGGGTAGAAGCCAAAGGTTCTTTTGGCTTCGTAGCATCGGTGGGTGCGGAGGTAGATGTGCCCGACGCTTTGGATCTCTTACGAGATTTGGGCACATCAGTTACTCTAGGTGCAGAAGAGGTAGAGGACATACCTGAGGTTCTTTGAAGACGTGGTTCATTTTCTCCCCAAGAGAGAGTTGCATTCCTTGCAAACTCAATCATGGAAGGTCGGAGAGGGTTGTCTGTTGCTAAGACTTCCTTTTTCATTATCTGATTTCCCACTTGATGAAGAGGGAGATCATAAATGATATCATCTCTTTTCTCAAGTTTATCTGCCAACTTTGCATGAATAATAAGAGAGAAAAGGCGTTGAAATGGTACCTGAGGACGTCGGAGGGTAGAGAAAGAGGAGATCATTTCATTGAAGAAGTAGCTTGCAAAGTCTATCCTCCTTTGAAATATTAGAGCATGTGCCAATTCAGTTACTTGGGAAGGTGACTAATCCGGACCACCTGTCTTCTTGCTTAGGCACAGAATAAGATGAGCAAAAAGAAAGTTCCATATGTTCCCCATATTTTTCCTTAGTAGTGTACCTGGACCCTTTGACTTTGAGCCCCTCTTCTCTTCCAAATAGTTCATAACAGACACCACTTGTTGGTGTTCATTTCCAAGAGGAAATGTTTCATATGTATCATAAGTGGGAAGCCTTAGAATGTTACGAACATCTTCAACATCAAAAGCCACATCATGTTCATCATTGCTGAGAACAGATGCAAAGATTTGATCTGTAGAAGCATCAAATGTGCATGATAACCAAAAGTTTCCAAGAAGAAACTTACTCATCTTGGGTTTTGCTGTAAGAGCATACTGGAGAGGGCACCTTTGAAGGAACCAGTAGATGTCATTGTACTCGGGATGGGCATTATCAGTTCCAATACGACCAAAGTAATTGCATGCAGGAAAGGAGAGAGACCCAAAGGTCATTGTTTGTTCTTCTAAGGATCTTGAAGGAGAAGCCATTGAAGAAGTGAAGAAAGTTGCAGGTTGCAGGTTATGTTATTGTAAATGTGAAAGAGAGGGTGCGAGAAAGGTGGTAAGGAAGTGGTTATATATGAGAGGGAATTTCAATTTTCAAAAATAATGATTACTTTTAGTGATTGAAAGGTCAGAATTCTAAGGGTTTAGGGTTGAATTTGGCGCATGCTCTGACATTAATGACGTTGATGATGTCATTAGGGATAAGAACAAAGAATCTTGCTCACCAAGAGTGGTAAGTCAAGAGTTATCTTTAAGGGGTTTAGAATGTGAAGGGTTGTAACGGTTACCTCGGTGAGTGGTTTGAACGTCGGTGAATAGAAGGCAACGTCGGTGGCTCGTGGTACGACGTCGGTGGCTGGATTTGTGGTTAGATTTAGGAGAAAACGTCGGTGGATGATTGGTCTCGGCGACGTCGGTGGATGATGATGTCAGCGTCGGAAAGTGACGCAACGTCGGTGGCTTGAGAGGTCGACGTCGGTGGCTCAGGATGTGGTAAACGTCGGTGGGTGCAATCGATCGTGAATGAGGGTTCGTCGGAAAAGGGAAACGTCGGTGGATGAGGGTGGACTGTCGGCGGCTTGTCGGTGGCTTAATAGAGGTTGATTTCGGAAGGTGAATCGTCGGTGTATGGGATGTAAGGTGATGGTCT
This sequence comes from Silybum marianum, assembly GCA_036898165.1. Taxonomy (NCBI): domain Eukaryota; kingdom Viridiplantae; phylum Streptophyta; class Magnoliopsida; order Asterales; family Asteraceae; genus Silybum; species Silybum marianum. Next base: position 10,654,590 of record CM072541.1, read on the forward strand.
GTCGGAAAGTGTACCGTCGGCGGCTTGGACCGTCGGCGGCTGGTGACAGTGAAAAGATGATGTCGATGATGGTGTGATTTTTAGGGTTAGGGTTTTATGAGAGAGGTGAGAGAGATGCGGTGCCACGTTGGAGCCTCTTTCCGACTTTATATATATATATATATATATATATTATTATTTATATGACTTACTTATATATAAAAATATAATATATAAATATATAATATACATGAATGTATATAATATATATACATATAATATATAAAAATATATAAAACATATAAATATATAACATATATATATCTATAATATACATAAATGTATATCATATATACATACATATAATATATAAATATATATGTATATGTTAGTCTATATTTATCATACCTAATTCACCGATGAGGAATCTGAACCTTGCTTCATTAAGGGGCTTTGTGAACAGATCAGCTAATTGATAATCAGTTGGAATGAAATGAAGTTCCACATCACCTTTAGAGACATGATCCCTTATAAAGTGGTACCTGATATCAATGTGCTTAGATCTTGAATGAAGCACAGGGTTGTTGGCAATGGCTATTGCACTTGAGTTGTCACACAGTATTGGGATCTTTGAGAAAATCTGATTGTAATCACACAGCTGATTTTTCATCCACAATATCTGTGCACAACAACATCCAGCAGCCACATATTCAGCTTCAGCAGTAGAAGTAGACACCGAATGTTGTTTCTTACTTGACCAGCTCACAAGCTTTCCACCAAGTAACTGACAACTTCCAGTTGTACTTTTTCTGTCTATTTTTGAACCTGCAAAATTAGAATCAGAGTACCCGATGAGATCGAAACCTGAGTCTTTGGGATACCAAAGACCCAGATTTATGGTACCCTTCAGATACCTAAAAATTCTTTTCACAGCAGCCAGATGTGATTCTTTAGGATTTGTTTGATATCGGGCACACAGACAAGTAGCAAACATAATATCAGGTCTACTTGCAGTAAGATAAAGAAGGGATCCTATCATGGCTCTATAATTTGTAATATTTACAGAAATGCCATCAGGATCAGAAAAGAGTCTAATAGGAGGAGTCATAGGAGTTTTCATGGTAGAGCAAGTATCAAATTGAAACTTTTTCAAAAGATCCTTAATGTATTTACTTTGATTTATGAAAATACCTTCTGGAGATTGTTTTACTTGCAAACCAAGAAAGAAAGTTAACTCCCCCATCATGCTCATTTCATACTCTTTTTGCATGAGGGAGCTAAACTCATCACACAAGGATTCATCGGTGGCTCCAAAAATAATATCATCAACATAGATTTGAACAAGAATGATATTACCTTGTGATTTCTTGAAGAAGAGGGTGTTGTCAACCTTGCCTCGTACATACTTATTTCTAAGTTAATATTCTGAGAGAGTATCATACCAGGCACGAGGAGCTTGCTTCAGTCCATACAAAGCTTTATCCAGCCGATACACATGATATGGATGGACTGGATCTTCAAACCCAAGAGGTTGCTTCACATACACTTCTTCAGCAAGTTCACCATTCAGGAAGGCACTTTTGACATCCATTTGGAATACCCGAAAATTCTTGTAAGCTGCATGGGAAAGAAATATTCGGATAGCTTCCAATCTGGCAACAGGAGTAAAAGTTTCATCATAATCAATTCCTTCCTCTTGCCGATATCCTTGAGCAACCAGCCTTGCTTTGTTCCTTATGACAGTTCCTTCTTCATCCATCTTGTTTCGAAACACCCACTTTGTTCCAATAATAGTTTTGTTGGATGGACGAGGAACTAACTTCCAGACTTTGTTTCTCTCAAATTGTGAGAGTTCTTCTTGCATGGCAATTACCCAGCTAGGATCAGCTAGGGCTTCATTTATCAGCTTAGGCTCAACAATAGAAACAAAGTTGACATATAAGCACAGATTGCTTATGCCTCTTCTTATTTTTACACCAACTTGTGGATCACCTATGATTTGATCTATTGGATGATCCATGGTCCACTTTAGTGCAGGAGGTAAGGTAGGAGGTAGAGAAGAGGATGAGGTAGGAATTTGAGATGGTGAAGGTAGGTTAGTGGGAGATATGGTGTTTTGGTGGGTAAGGTCTTCTGTAGAGTTAGTTTCAGGAGGTGGAGAAGAAAGAGAGGGTTCTGAAGATAAGGTGGAGTTTATGGGAGGCTGAGAAGGGTTGCTATCTGGAGGATTGGGTTGAGAGGAAGATGGAATTTCACCAACACATGAATTTATCCATAGGTTTAGTTCTTCTTCATTACAAGATAATGAAGATCTTTCAAACTCATCAAACTTTACATGCATGGATTCATCTATGCATTGCCTTCTTAGGTTGAAGATTCTGAAGGCTCTTGAGGAGAGAGAATAGCCCATGAAAATTTCATCATCAGACTTGGGATCAAATTTTCCAAGTTGTTCCCTGTCATTTAGCATGTGACAAGCACAACCAAACACATGGAAGAAGTCAACTGCAGGTTTTCTACCATGGAAAACTTCATAAGGAGTCTTGTCATGCCTTTTGACTAAGATAGACCTATTTTGAGTAAAACATGCAGTGTTACCTGCTTCTGCCCAAAAATAGGTTGGCAACTTGGATTCACTCAGCATTGACCTTGCAGCTTCACACAGTGTTCTATTCTTTCTTTCAACAACACCATTTTGCTGAGGAGTGCGTACGGCAGAAAAGTTCTGAGAAATTCCTTTTAGGTCAAAGAAATCTTCCAGAGCAGCATTTTTGAATTCCGTGCCATTATCACTTCTGAATGACTTCACTAGTTTGCCATTCATATTTTCAATCTTTCTTGTAAACCTGATGATTTCTTCAGCAGCATCACTCTTGTGTTTTAGAAAGAACACCCAAGTATATCTAGAGAATTCATCGACGATTACTAGCATATACTTTTTACCACCCAAACTGGGTGTGCTTACTGGACCACACAGATCCATGTGAAGCATTTGAAGAGGTTGAGAGATAGATGAGCATTGTTTTGTTTTAAAGGAAGTTCTGGTGAGTTTACCTTTTTCACATGCTCCACACAGCTTTTCTTTTTCAAAAACTATTTTTGGCATTCCGACAACTAGCTCTTTGTTGGAAAGTTTGTTCAAGGTTTTAAAGTTTAGATGAGAGAACCTTTTATGCCACAGCCAACTTTGTTTGGCTAGTTCTTGAGAGAGGAGACACACAGCTTCTCCTATTGTACTTTCCTTCATGTTGATTATGTATACGTCATTCAGTCGGGTTCCTGCTAGTACAATCTTGTTCTGTACATCAAAGACCAAGCACACACACAGCTGGAACATGACCTTATAGCCCAAATCACATATTTGGCTGATGCTTAGAAGATTATACATTAGCCCTTCAACATGAGCTACTCGAGAAAGTGATGGTTCCATTTGAAATGGTACCATATCCTTTGGTGACCCCTTTTCCATTTCCTCCAAAGGAAACAGTGGGTCCCTTTTCTTTTGAGAAGTTAGAGAGAAGAAGTTTGTTTCCGGTCATGTGTCTTGAACACCCACTGTCCATGTACCTTATGTGATCTTTATTTGGTACCTGCACCCAGAAACAAATTTAGACTTTTGGTACCCATTTTGAGGTGGGTCCTTTGGGATTAGAAGGCATTTTAGTTTTGCAAAGATCCAAATCTTTTGGGCAATTTTTAGCAAGATGAAGAGTGTTGCCACAATTATAGCACTTCTTTAAAGAAAAGGCCTTTTTAAAATCCCTATCATCAAAACTTTGGACAGAGGTTGACGACTGAGAAGAAGAGGGGTGTCCAACACCTGGTCTTGGTCCAAGGATACCTTTACCAGGATTTCTTGATTTCTTCAAGTTCACTGACCGAGGAATAAGATCAGTAACTATTTGAGATTTCCTTTTAGATGAAAATTTTGATTTAGAAATTTTTTTCTTTTGAGGAGAAAATCTTTTTGGAGAATGATACTCAGCAACATTTGACGGCTGCTCCTGGGAGTATCTTGACTCATGAAGACTTAGAGAATTTAAATGTCTTTGAATAGGTTTGGGATAAGAAGAAGAAGAGCTTGGAAGAGTTGAAACTTTTGAAGACTCAAGAGAGGGTTCTTTAGCTTTAACAAAGACTCCAAACTTTTTGGCATTGGACTCTACTTTTAGCATATCTAACAAATCTATTGAATGGACAGAAGTAGAATCCTCAGATGAGTAATCTAAAAGATCATCATCGTCATCAGAGAAGAAACCAGCAGGAAAGCCTTGACACTCGGATGATGGAAGTGGAAGGTCGGAAGGTTGAAGATCATCTTTTCCATATCCAAGTCCTGACTTGTCCTTACAAGAGATTTGATCTAGAAGAATCTTTTCTAGATTTTTTGAAGATTTAGTCCACTTAGAAAGAACCTCTTGTTCCTTTTCAAGAGTATTGGAAATCTTTGTTTTCTCTTCAGAAAGACTGTCATTTAAATACCTTAGGTTTTCTAGATCAGCTTTCATTTTGTCAAAGTCCTTGAGTTTAGAAAAGCAAGAGAGACGTTGATCATTTAAACATTTAATGCGCATGTCAGCCTTTTTCTTTTGATCCTTTAAATTGCAAAAGTCAATAGTTAAAGAATCAAAGGCATCAACCTTTTGATCATCAGAGAGAAAGGTAAAGGGATGTACCTGGGGCTTTGTTCCTGAAGTAGATCCCTCAGCAGATACAAGGGTAGTGTAGAGTGACTTTTCCATGTCTTCCAGCTCATCGATTTTGGCCATGAGGCATTTTGTGACATACTCACTCTCACTCTCAGAGGTTTGCTCATCCTCCCAACAATGAGCCTCAGCAACCAAAGTTTTACTTTTACTTTGGTTTCTTTCTTTTTCTCCCTTGTATTTATCTTTGTACTTCTTATATCTAGAGGTTTCTTTTGATTCAGAATTTTCTTTAGAGCATTGGCTATTTCTCTCTTCATGCTTCCTAGAAGCTGATTTTGAGAAGTCATGGCCATAAGAAGAAGGTTTGAGAGAAGAGGAAGCTTTTGATCTGCACTCAGAAGCAAAATGACCTTTCTTTCCACAATTGAAGCATTCTTCATTTGCTTTATCAGAAGAGGATTTTTGAGAAAAAGGTTTTCTATTAAATTTAGAGTGGTTTGAAGAAAATCTTTTATTCTTAAGGTTTCCAGCAATCATTGCCATACTATCAGAAAGTATGTCAATGGCTGATTCTTCTCCTTCATCATCAGCAGCACTATAGTATGCATCTGACAGATGAGAAGAGTCTTCCTTAATATCATTTTCAGAATCAGAAGAAGGATAGGTGATTCTAGGAACACAAGAAGAAGATTTTGAATCACCTATCAAAGCAACAGAAGAGGATTTGATATCCTTTATAAGAGATTTTCTCTGGTTCTTAGTTTGTTCATAGTGGAGAAGAGTTCCATAGAGAGCAGTTAAAGGCATTATTTCTAAGTCCTTGGTTTGCTTGATGCAAGTACAGATAGTTTCCCAGAAGTCTGGGAGACAATCCATGAACTTGCAGAGAACTTATTCATTATCATAAACTCGTCCAAGAACTTTGAGATCATTGAGAAGACAGTTAAAACGATTGAAGTAGGTAGAGAGAGATTCTCCTTTTTCATGGGAGAAAAGTTCATACTTTCTAACAAGACAGATCTTGTTAAATTTCTTGACTTCTTTGGTGCCTTCATATAAGACACTCAAAGTATCCCACATTTCTTTAGCAGTGGAAAGGTTAAGAAGAGAGTGATACACTTCATCAGGAAGGGATACAGCAAGCAGATTTGACTTTAGTGTCTAGAGCAACTAAGCGTTTATCATCTTCACTAAATTTGTTTGAAGGTTTGATGATATATCTACCAGTTTTCTCACTTCTTTCATCATCTGACTCTATGTCCTTTCCTTCAGCGTCCTTTTGAGGGCCAAAGCGAGCCCATATTTTAGGAACAATGGGTCCCTCACTGAGAATGTTGGGATATATGCAATCGATCCCTTCCAAGAATAATAACATGCGATTTTTCCATAACCTAAAGTTACTTGGGTTGAACCTTGGAGGTTTGGCCAAGGATCCTAAATCATATGTATTACTGGAGGAGGTCTGCAGAGTACCATCAACATTTGAAGTAGTAGCCATCACAGATCTGGTTTATTGAATTAAACCAACTGCTCTATACCACTTGTTAGTCCCCAAAGAGAGATGGCTAAGTAAGTGAGGGTTTTGTAGAAGGGGGGGGGGGGTTGAATAAAAAACACACAGAATATACTCTTTTTAAATTTTTTAATATAAATATCAAAAATTTACACACAGGTAGTTTGATGCGGAAAAGAACAGACACACTATTCTATCAAACTAAACACACAGATAACAGTAATTAACTTATACACTAAGGAAGTTAAAACAAGACTGTTATATCACACAGCTTTTCCGGAGTCAAACAAATAATCACTTTGAAGATTTGTTGAAAGCGTGAGATTTCTGGGAAGGACTTCATCTCCTTTTATAGTGCCCATGCATGGGATGCATGTGGACAGCTGTCAAGGTTTCATTAGCTGGAAGTGTATCTGTTGGACAAAGGAAGAGACCACTCCCTTTGTATTAGAATAATGGATGAACCATTCTTTGTAGCACGTAATGTCAGATAACTTTATCTTCTTTTCTTCATGCTCTGTGAAGTCCCATCAAACCCTTTAGCTAAAAGACAAATATTCCTTTTATAAAAATAAAAGAGAATGTCTTTATTTAAGGCTTGATGCCCAAGTTCTTGCTGCTCACGTGTCTTGCATTTGTTGTGAGTCAAGAACTTATCTCTTGAAAATTGCTAAGTGATACATGAACCTATGTATCACATCGGTGGATACCTTGTAAGGCTGGAATTGATAAGTGTACACATTACTTAGTGAACTTCAAATCTCACTAAGTGTTGAGAGTGTACACTCTTGTAGTTGTGACTTGATATCACAGCCTTAGAAAGTATATCTGCAATTTCGGTGACCAAGATACATAGTGTCGGTGGATGGGTACTATCTTGATGACCTCATCTTGTATTGATGACTCAATACTTTGATGACTTAAATGTGTAACATCGGTGACCCACTATGTTGGTGACCCAATCTTGACTTTGGCAATATGATCTGAATATTGAAGTTAGTTGGTACGTCCAAAATTCCACTTTTTGATGTACAACCTTTGATTGAATAGTCTTTGACTTTTCAATACTTGAAGCATATTTCAGACCTTCAAAAGAACCTGTAAAAAATCAATCATACAAAGGAAGGTGGTTCATCACCAAATCATCGGTGACCCAACAGTTATTTGTTCACATGTGTGTGTATGTGTTATATGTATACATATGTATGTGTATGTATTGTCGGTTTGTGTTCTATATATATATATATGTGTGTGTGTGTGTGTATACATAACGTGTGTGTTGTGACTGATCTATATATACATTGTTGTAGATATGTGTATATATGTTTTATATATGTTTATATGCATGTGTATATGTGAATGTATAGATAGTGTGTGTGTGTGTGTTGTTTGGTAACTGCATATGATGAGTATATGTGTTGTATATATGTATATATACATGTATGTATTATGTGAATGCATGTATAGATAATAATATATGTGTATATGTGAATGCATGTACAGATAATAATGTATGTGTACAAGTGAATGCGTGTATAGATAATAATGTGTGTGTTTGGTAACCACATACAAATAGGTAATAAGTCACCATCGGTGTTATTGGACCTTATAAGTCATAATGAGTCTTATTGGGCTATAATGGATCTTAGGATCTTACCGAATCCATTATACATCACATTCATATATAGTGGGTCTTAGTGAGCTTTAATGGATTAATTGGAATTAAATGGGTTTTATTGGGCTATAATCTTATCAATTGAGATTTAAAGGGCTATATTGGCTTTAATGGGTTATATTGGGCTTCAAGGGATCTTAGTGGGTTGTAATGGTTATATTGGGCTTTAATGGATATATATGGGACTTTGTTGGGCTTTATTAAGTATTATTAGTCTTTAATGGATCAATTGAGCTTTAATGAATTTTATTGGGATTTAATCTGTTCTATTAAGCTTTAATGGGCTATATACTGGCTTTAATGAATCCTAGTGGGTTGTAATGGATTTATTGGGCTTTATTCGGTTTTAAAGGGTTTCATTGGGCTTTAATGGATCTATTGGGATTATTGGGCTTTATTAAATATTATTGGGATTTAATGGGTTATATTGAGTTTTAATAGATCAATTGGGCTTTAATGAGTTGTATTGGGGTTTAATCTGTTCTAAACTTGGTTCTATTGAGTTTTATTTGATTCGGTCCGTCTTGTCATAGGGGAGGTAAACGTACTCGATAATATTAATGAAGATGAAGGTGGCGACGAATTGGATGATGATAGCGACGGTGGGCCGGAAATGAAGATAGCGAAGATGAACCAGGACTTGTAGACATATATGATGATTCAAATGATGATGATGAACTAATGTTAACTAATCATTCTTCGGATGAGTAGACATATGACCAGGACTTGTAGACATATATGATGATTCAAATGATGATGATGAACTAATGTTAACTAATCATTCTTCGGATGAGTAGCTTCTCTTATGTATGTTTGTTTCACAATTGTGTAATCGTAATTTTTTGTTATCTTTTTTTTTACAGAATTTAATGTTCTTTTTTCCAGACAATGTCTCGTCGTCATCGTCATAGTGGTAGAGGAGATCGGGGTAGATGTAGTCCCATTTCCGGTAGAGGAAGTAGCTCTACTAGTGGATGTCCCGTGCGTCGATGAAATGGAGGAGTTTACAAATGGTATTATCTCGGTCTTCGGTCTTGAGGTTCTCGATCAGAATGAGCAGATGGAGGTCCCATTTTTTATTGGTTCGAGGTCGAGGAGAGGTCCCAACCATTCGATGCCGACACCAGTTCATCTATCTAGCGACCACATCTGAATCTAGCAGGTCGCGAATAAGTAGATATGGTATAAGGCTTTGTATTAAATAACAAAATGATATGAATGTCTTTTGTGTTGTATATATTTTTTATCAAGTGCATCTTTCAAGAGGCCCATATTGTCCGAAAGGTCACGTCTGTATTTAGATCTTCTTTTCGTGGTATCACTAGAAGGAGGTCCCTCAGGAAGACTGCAACTTGATGTTCTACCGCTTTCGAGTTGGTGTCATGAATCCCTTTTAAAGTAATTGTACATATTATTTTATTGTTTTTACGAAATTATAAATCTTTTGTATGTAGGGTTAGTTTAAGTGGGAACTTGGATAACATGGTTCTTGATTTATGGAAGTAATGCATAATATGTACTCAGATTAGATGAGAGTTGCACGTGTATGGGCCACAACACAGGCCTATCCAAATTGTCAGAGGGATTGGGACGGTGATGAGTTTTCACGCATTAGATTACACCAACCTTCCTGGATCCCAGAGAGGTTTTGGTCCAGATGATTGACCAGGGTGTTTATTTTTATTGTAAGCTTTGTGCATTGTCATATGTCTTGTACCAACTTATGTGTTATGTTTTTAACAAGTGTTGGACACTGAGCCTTGGAAAAGGATTCCAGGGCTAATAATGCCAATTGGAGGACCGAGTTTGAGGGGGTGTCGTCCTGGCACACCGAGGGATCGATCACTACTGCACAACATCGACACAAGATGGTGAATATACATTTTTTTGAATGTGTAATTAGTTTTTTATGTTCACTAACAACCTAACTTAATTGTCTAATGTATGCACAAATATTGGGTCGGGAGCTTACTACTACTGAGGTATTTGAGCGTAACCATTTGTGTATTTGAGCGTAACTATTGCACGAACTGGAAGGTCGTTTCAGGTTTGTTCGACCCGCCTACTAATCCTCCTTGGTTCATTTACCCCAAAGTGGATAGGTCCTATGTAAGTTTTCTAAAACCATTACTTTGTTTTATATATACATTTGTAGGTTTAAAGTAATATATTTTAATAAATGTATGATGCTATTAGTTTGGGTTGCCACTATTGACAGACGTTAGGCTACATAGATAGGTTGGTTGAGAATGTGACTAGCATTGGTAATTAGAATGATTTACTTGTTAAAAGTAGCCATTTGGATATGTTTGATTTGCAGTCATTATGCTGCTGAAATGTCTATAGATATAAGCTTAACCGTTTTTGTTTTGGTAATTCATAGGAGCGATTTCAATCGCTTAGGGATGCATCACAATCTAGTGCAGAAGTCGGCACGCTTCCCTTGATGAGGCATCTTTTTGGTAGCAGAGTGTCAGACGACATAAGAAGCATCGTCTTTTTCGTTTTGGGACCTCTCGGGATACATATTGTGCTATGATCGGTCAATGTAACAGTAGCGACGGGAGATCATACGATATTGGATCAATAATGAATGTATGTTGCTTATTGTTATGTACTTTGGCATTACTTTTCATTGCAAACAAATTACTGATCTTTGTCAAATATTAAATATTTATAGGTAGCAGAGTTGAGAGAGAAACTGGCATAGATAAAGGAGGAGTCCCAACACCATTGGGTCAACCTCGAGGCCGAACGGAAGAGTAAGGCAGATCTGGAGGCCCAACAGGCCAGCAAGCTGCCCAGATAGCCGAGAAGATCACATTATTAGAGCATTTTGTTGCGTTTAAGCGGCAGACAGGTTGTACTTCCCCCTTCTGGTCCTCCCGGTAGTTAGATTGTTACCCAACTAACTTCCGATAGTTAGATTGTTACCCAACTAACTTCCAATAGTTAGATTGTTACCTAATTAACTCCCGAACATTAGGTTGTATGAATTTGTTATTTTACATTGTATGAATTGGTTATATTTAAGTTGTTGGAAAGTTTTGGTTTGTTATTTTATGGGCAAATTTTGTATATAAATACAAAAAATATATAAAAGTTTTAAATTAGTAAAAATCAGCGACATAAATCTGTCGCTAAAGTTGGTTGGTCCCTCCTAATACCTCGCTAAAAGTCCCACTTGATTCGTCACTAAACGATTCCCTCGCTAAAAGGTTTCGTCGTTGAACCGTCGCTAAAGCTCTCTTGTTGATCCGCCGCTAAATGATTTTGTCGCTAATCGGTCCATGATATATTTCCCTCGTTAATACGTCGCTGATAACAGATCGTCCCGAATTCGTCGGAATATCCGTCGTTGATCCATTGTTGATCACCAATGACATGTTGACCCATGGACTATCAGCGACGGGTCCGACCATTAGCGACGGATTAGCAACTGCTTTTTTCGTCGTCAATCTTCAGCTTTGTATAAATGCATATAAATTCAAAAATTATAAGATTTTGAAGGGTAAAATAGATGATTATATACATTCAGAAATTTATCAGTTTACAAAAAGAAACATATTCTGATTTCAGACTCAACCCCCACCTCTTATCAATCTGAATGAAATAAAACTTCAGAATTCAATGACTCTTAAAAAAACAAACACCTAAGTCGATATTGTACATAACCTTGGTAAAAATAATTGGTATACATTAATATGATTGTTCTGATGTTCAAAATACACAATGAACCATGGGTTACATTATACAAAGTATCCTTTTGTATTAGAAGAATATTGTGATGTGAAGTGTCAAAAACTTTTGTTTACAGTGAAAACCCAATGAAATGAACTTGAACTTCAACAAACATTCAAATGACGATGATTTTATTTGGAAGTTTTCATGTATTTTCAAACAATTGTACAAGTTCTTAAAGTTTACGGGTTTTTTATTTGTACTTTTAATCAAATAAATAAACATTTATTTGATTGGAGCATATTTTCTTAATTGAAATATATTTATTATTTATAATAATTAAAAAGAAAAAGATTTGGGTCTAGATAATTGGTTAAAGTAAACTTAAACTAATTACCCAACTAGTTACATCAAGTATGATTGGTCCTCCTCTTTTGAAGTCATAACCGTGTATAGTCAGGAGTCAGAATTGTGTATCGGGCTCCTTGTAACCGGTTACGGGCCTAACTAGTTATTCCATTTGCTCATCTCTATTTATAACCAATCTAGAAAACGGTAAGTCTTGGTTTTGGCAATGCCTACAACTAGGTATATTGTATAGATTCACTTTGTATTTTAGGTTGTCAGCAATAAAATACAATGATCATTTCTATTCATACCTTGGTATACGAGTGAGAAAGAGCTACAAATTATGAATAAAGTGAGTGATAAGAGGTATGAAGCATGAATGAGAGGTACGAATGTTACTAGAGCGGTATGACCATTTTTGACCCTTTGTTCGGTAATTTCAATTATAGTTGCTTTGTTACCAACTAGTTAAAACTATTAACGTCGTCTTTTTTATTCGGTCTTTTCGAAAGAAAAAAAAAGTACATATTTTAAATATTCAAGATGTATATCTCTAAAATAGGTAAGTAAAAGTTAAAATTTTTGAATAAAATTATATTCCAACTTCAACAGATTTTATATTTTAGATATTTCAACAATAATTATATTATTGAAATATTTTATGATTTTATCATCCCAACGCACTTTTCATAAGAACCTTATATAAATTAATAATAGTTTAATCTCAATGAAAAAACTCTCTCTTGTCACACATGAAGTTCTAGAAATTTTTCTAAACTTCGAGGTTTTCTCTTGTTGTCTTTTATTTTATAGAACAATAAAGAATTTTATTAAAGCAAAATAAAGAGAAGGCTTTTAGCATTTTTGTTGCTTTAATAATTACGTTATTCTCTATGCTAAAATTTAAAAATGATGGTAAAAATCTTTAAATTAGATAAAATCTTTAAAACTTTATAGAAGAAAGAAATAACATTTTGACATTACCCAACCAATTAAAACTATTGAAATTAGATGCATAAAAAATATTATTTTATTAATGTAACTAATGCTACATTTGCTAAAAAAACAGATGTTAAGAGTTAAATATAAAATTTTATTTAGATTTTAACTTTTTATACTTTATTTATTACGTGTATCTTGGATACTAAAAACGAGGTCAAACCCTGCATTTATTTTACTAAAATAATAGTATATAATAATATAAAGAACCATAATCGTTACTTTAATAGGCCTACAGTTATAATTTATACCCTCTACCCAGCGAGCCAAATAAGACATCATTTGACACAATTTGATACAAAAAAAATGGCCTCAAGCAGTTGATAAAAAAAACGAAATGGAAACTATATTTGTAGTTGTGATTGTAACTAATTAAGATGTAGCAGACTTCAACTTCTTTGGAGGTGGGTTTCCTCCTGACACCACCACATAAGTATAGAAGCATAGCATCGCAACACTGTCGATAAACAAGATTAGTTTTAAACAGACGCTCGAAAAAAAGAGAAAAAAAGGTCATACTGTCTCCTCCTTGTCCCACCAACCATTGTAAAACGGAGCTAATAATTTGAGAACCCATAAAATTGTGATAACTAGTACATCATGTGTTATTTCATATGATTCTTTTTTCATATATTTGTTTCACATTGTGAACGAGACTTGGGATCATGTGATACCAGACTGTTTTCGTGAGACCACCTTCTTACACATGAAACTTCACAACCAAACACTGTTAATCTAACCTTCCTAATGTTTTTGTTCTGAAGGTTCGTAATTTTTTTACCTTCCCAATATTTTGCCGGGAAGTTTCAAGAGTAAAAATGTTGTCTCACGGGTATCACGAGAACAGGTTGGTCACACGTGAACCCAACCCTTATAAATTAAATACATATGAAACAATATATGTTAATCTACCTTATAAATTATAGTCTTACATGGAAAAAGTTTATGTAAAACAATACCTTAAGGTAAAAAAAAATCAAAGTTCTCAAAATATATGGGGTTGTCGTTTGATTACATCCCTCACTATAAGGACACACTATTTATTCATTTAAAATATGTATGTAGAGGGAGGTTTAAGGGAAAACGCTAAAAAAAGAGAAAACCGAAGAACACCCTAGGAGGCTTCCATCTAGACAGTGTGCACTAATGCATACCAGTAATTTGTAACATGCATTAGTGAATATTCATCAATGCATCTGTAATGATAGATGCATTGATGTATAGGAACAAAAAACGCTTGTATGCATTAGTGCATACCATCCAGATGGAAGCCTCCCAGGGTGTTCTTCAGTTTTCTTTTTTTTTGGCGTTTTCCCTTGAACCTCCCTCTATGTATGTATATATATATATATATCATGAGGAAGATTCAAATGAAAACTTTGTAAATTTAAAGGAATAAAGGAACACCTGTGGACCACATATGATGTGGGTCCCATTAATATTAAATCAGAAATGATTTAATATTATGTGGGACCCACATCATATGTGGTCCACAAAGTGTTCCTTTATTCCTTTAAAAAGGGGTGGTTCTCGTATGATCCCTCCCCTATATAAATTATAGAGGAAAGTTCAAATGTGAACTCAAATTTGGTTGCGAACACGAAGACAAAGGAGAGGGCGACACATGTCCACTCAGTTTGAATAATGAAGGGCATTCGGTATGAATAAGTGAATAACAAGCATCCAGAGTAAATAACACAGCATTCGGTTTGAATATACTCAGACTGAATGGGACACGTGTGGCGCTCTCCTTTGTCCTCACGTTCACAACCAAATTTGAGTTCGTATTTGAACCCGCCCCTATAGTTATATAGAAATTATTATTCTTGCACGCCTTACAATGATTGGTGTGACAGGAATGGTACATAACGGACGATTGTTTTACTCTTCGTATGAACTAAGAGTTCTTTATGCATAAAGGCATTGTTCCTTACCTCATGACAGCATTGAATCCTGTTGGTAATATTTTCTTCGTCTGCATGGCAAAAAATAATTGCAATTAGAGGAGACCCATCGGCTCAAAAGGTATAGTGTGCTTGCTTCGGCTTCATCATTCTATTTCTAATTCGATCATTTACAAGTGATGTAACATGTCTCCTCCCTCTCTACCAATCATTTCAAAAAACATCATAAATATTATTAAACATGGATATCAGTCACGACATTCATCATGAATATTAATCACGATATTCAGCATGAATACTACAAGGCATAGGTGGTTTCCACGTTTTCAACGTATTTACTTTTACCATTTCAACCTGCCCCTATATATGTGTGTGTATATATATAGGGTTGGGTTCCGGAGAGAAAGACAGTTAAGGTGAGAAGTGTAAGAAGAAATCTCCATCCTAGGATGCACATTAGGATGAGATGCACCAAGATGAGGTGCACCGAGATGTACCGGATCAAGGGTTCAGATCTCTTCTTACGCTTCTCACCTTTAACTCTTCTTCTCACACGATCCTATGCCTATATATATATATGTGTATATATATATGCATATATAAAAGGATATAGGGTTGGGTTCTGGTAGAAAATCCAATTTTTTGTAAGAAAAGTAAGTACTTTGTCAGTAGAGGTTTACATATAAGTTAACATGTTAACAAAAATTACATATGTTAACATTTCATGTTATGTGTTAATGCATGTTAAATTATTTTAATGCATTTTAACTTATGTTAACATTTCTATGATAGCATCCGTTAACATTTTCGTATGACATTTTTACCAAATTTTGATTTGCTATATGCAATCCTAATTCATAATTTCATATATATATATATATGGGTTGGGTTCTTGTGAGAAGAAGAGTCAAGGTGAGAAGCATAAGAAGGAAACTCTGCCCTTGAATGCATATTAGGATGAGATGCACCGAGATAAGATGCACCGCGATGCACGGGATCAATCCGCTATGAAGCGCAATTCATGGGTGGGTTTGAGATTAAAGGTGATCAAGGGTCCAGATCTCTTCTTACGCTTCTCACCTTAAATTTGGTTGTGAACATGAGCACAAAAGAGAGCGCGACACGTGCCCCATTCAGTCTGAATCTATTCAGACTGATTGTTGTTGTGTTATTCACTCTGAATGCATGTTATTCATACCGAATAATGAACAAACTTCACTTTCGTTATTCATACCGAATGCCCTTAATTATTCAGGACTGATTGTTGTTGTGTTATTCACTCTGAATGCATGTTATTCATACTGAATAATGAACAAACTTCACTTTCGTTATTCATACCGAATGCCCTTAATTATTCAGGCTAAATGGGACACGTGTCGTGCTCTCCTTTGTCCTCAACCAAATTTTGAGTTCGCATTTGAACTTTCCTCTATATATAATATAGGTAACTTATGTTAACATTTCCATCATTGCATATGTTAACATTTTTCTATAACGTTCCGACCAAATTTTGATTTCCTACACGATCCTGATTCACACACACACACATATATTATGAACAAACGATGTGTTACAATGATCGGTGGGACAGGAAGGCGACAATTAAAATAGGGCTAAGTAAAAAAAAATCGTATTTACCAATGAGTAGGTCTGAATGTTCTTCCAAAGGAGTGCAGCAGCAATTCCTACAAAGAAAAAAGTAGAACATGTAAAACCATGAAGGTTACACCTTTTGTTAGTGAATAACTGAACAGAAATACAGATTATGATAGACCCAAAAAGGGAACATATGATACAGTTAATTTGGTAGTAATGAATATTACAAAAAACCTGGCCATTTTCGAAGTAGCACACAGGTGTTTACTTATGTCTTCATGTTGGAGGCAAATGTAAATTGGTTAAATTTGAGAAGCATTTTATTCATTCAAAAATTATATGATTACATATATAGGGGTGGGTTGAAATGAGAACACTGAATATTTTTAAGAATCAGGGAACCAAGTGTTTCATGTATTATTCAAGATGAATAACCATGAATAATGAGAATTATTCATTATAAATGTTATGATAGATATTCATTATGAAAATTATTCATAATGAATATACATGATATTCATGGTAAAAATGAATGAAAGCATGAGACCGGGTGGTGTCACTCAATTATAATTTTGAAGCACAATAACTGTGCTGGTAACTGTTGCAAACCGCAATCATCAAAAGGCAGTTTGGAGATCAATCACCAAGAGACCAGATAAATAACATAAAATATAAATAAACCCTGCTGATATATTTATAGGTAGAGGGAGGTTCAGGGGAAAATGCTAAAAAAAGAGAAAACTAAAGAACACCCTGGCAGTCCTCCATCTGAGTTGTATGCACAAAATGCATACAAGCAATTGAAGCTGCTTTTTTTCTATGCATCAGTGCATATGCACAAATGCATGTTATAAATTACCAGTATGCATTTGTAGATATCGTCCGGATGGAGGGCTCCTAGAGTGTTCTTCAGTTTTTCTTTTTTAGGTTTTCCCCTGAACCTGACCATATTTAGGTATATATTTATTCTGTACCTGCTTGTCCAAGTATGAAAGGTAAGCTAGACTGCCCTTGTCTCCAAACCTTTAAGCTGAAAATGCTAAGGGCCAGCAATGCACCTCCATAAAGTCCACCAGATATCAAAGTAGAAGGGTTCCTCGAGAATAAAAAGCCAACAAGACCCCCGCTAAATACAATCCCACCTGCAAAGAGAATACACATACATTAGAACATAGGCAAGTTGGATTAGGAAAACTAGCTAGCCGTTTAATTCCAATGGGTAAACCCATATATCACACACACATACACACACACAGATAGGGTCTAAGGAGGCTAGAATGTACGCAGACATTACCTCTACCCCAATTTTGCAAAATAAGCAAACAAGATCATGTAATGAAGAGTTGATTGATTTAATGCAATGAAGATTCGCAGCCACTTGTCACTAGATTCTCATAGGCATCTACAAATACAGCTAGATGTGGAAACTTTAATGTAGATGTATGCATGCTATACAGTCAAATGGGTACCTTTGGGAAGGGGAGGGATTCTGCAAAGTTTGGAAAGTTGGTTCAAAGTTTCCTGAGTTCTGGATAAAGGAGATCAGAGTTAGAGAAATATGCCATGGATAGTGGATACAGAGTTCAGAAGTGAATGAGAAAACTCTAAGACGCTAAACTATTGTTTGTTTTTTCATTTTAAGTTCTTAATCACCACTTATGTCTGATTTGTTTAGACGTTTCATAACCATTTTAGAACTGAAATAAGACTTCAGACTTGGCACCTCTTAAAAAACAAACGCCACCTAAGTCTTTAAAGCTTCGGATTGCAGAGAGTTCAAAGTTCAGAGTTTGGAGTTAGTTCAGGGATACACTTATCCAGCGTTCGACACTTAACCATTTCACTCTGAAATGATCTATCTTTTGGAGATTGAAGACTCCATGATACTAGATCTAGAACACGTGTCAGAATGTAATTAGACTATTTTGTAGCTGCTTGTATCTTTAGACATTCTTTTCTAGTATATATAGAGTTAGTTAGAGAATCTTTTGTAATTTTTTTACGTACTTTTGCACTTGTACTTTCTTGTATTACTTTCCCTCTCTAGATTCTCTCTTGTATTCAATATTGAAGATCAATGACATGCCGACTTTTGTGATACAATTCTTCATTGTTCTTATCTGATTTTGACTCTTTGTTACTATAAATAGTAAGATCAGCATTCGGGAACTTACAAATTTCCTTATCAATTTATTAACTGTTCTTACTTGCTCCATAGGTATTCAATAAAGTCGAGGCGAACTGACCATACTAAGTGTGTTGCCCCTACTCGCTACAAGATCATACTTGTCATGCCTCTTCTACGTCAAGTGGACCATGAGGCTGAAGCTTCATAACATGTTGATGGAGATTCTATCTAAACTTGTTTGGCACCTCCATGTCGACTCATCATATCCATGGATAGAGAATTTCTTTGATGAACTAGAAAATTTCAGATCTTCAACAACAGTACAAAGATCGGATGGCGATTTTCAATCGAATGATTATGAAACGTCTAAACGAATCAGATATAAGTGGTGATTAAGAGCTTAAAATGAAAAAACAAACAAGGCCTTAGTCGACATGGTAGGATACTGAATGACAAAGACGGTTTTTGTCTATCATTCAGAGTCTGGAAAATTAGGGTTCTGTCTAGGGTCAGAGCCAGTACCATCAGATCAATATTTCCCACCACCTTTGTCCCAAGTTCGATAGAGAGGGATGTGCTCCCATATTTTGACGCATTTGCTTTGAGTTTCTGGAATAATACAGTCAACATCATTAGGGTTGTTAATAAATAGGGTATAGAAAGGAAATACTGAGGCTGTCCTTGGGAGAGTCTAGCCTCTCCAATAGTTGGTTATCTATCTTTTCTTGTTAATCAAGCATCTGACGACCTTTTGTTCTACATTGCTTTTATTTTAATTGTTTTAGTAGATCCGGTTCTTATCATCCTTCTCTTTAAGCATATATACACACCGCTATATTTATTGCCATTATGGTCATGTTCGAATCTCATTTGCCTAGTATGCCTCCAAGAAATTCTTCTAAGGGGCCGTTTGGCAACTGCTTACCAGGTGAGCGCTTATCGGATATCAGTTACCTTACCAGATGAGCATGGCAAGGACTGAGAATCTTACACGGTAAGAGGCATAGCAAGGACCGAGAATCATACCTGGTAGGAAGAGAAAAGACTCTTACTTGGGTAAGCGCTTACCGGGAAAAAGACGCTTACCTACAATCCATTTTGGTGGCGAGAATGTTACCCGATAAGCATTTGGTAAGTTCCCCCTAAATCTCATATTCATATTATCATTTACATGTGTATTGGTAAAGCCCATTGATCGATTAGGCTACTCTATATCTAATCATGTTTCTTATGCTCCCATCTCTTCAAATCCCATATCTGTCTAAACTTTAGACAGTTATCATGATCCTGGGAAAAAGTATATGAGAGGCTCAAGCACACCGAATAAAAGAAAACAGTGTATAAGGGAACGACTAACCTATAGAAGAATGTGACTAACCTATTGAGATAAATATGGATGATAGTGGTGTTACTACCAACTCCCAACAATCCCCAACATTAAACTTTACATGATGATTAAGAGCTCCTAGAGGATAAAAAATTCAAAACCGAATTTTCCACAAGTATCTGAAGCAAACATAGGTTGACAACAATTTTGTTTATGAAAAGGTTGTTGGAACCTCTTGTAAGCCACTAACTAATAACTAGAATAAGGGCTATTTACAACATCTCATGTATTACAAGTTCCGCATGATTGACATATACGCTCCAATATGAGGAGTTTAAGAATAAGAGCTATTTGCAACATATCATGTATTTAAACTTAATCACAACTATTTGTAAGTTCTATATGTGCTCATGGGTTACTATTATACGATACTTATACTTTGATAGCCCTGTTGATTAATATACACTTTATGAGAAATATCATTATACTTAACAATCATTTAAAGGAATGTATACACCGCACTCATTAGCAGGTATTTTCATTCACATAAAACAAGATCGACCACTGACTATGGCGTCTGGTTTACTTTGTTTGAACGGATTGATTCAACTTAATACTACGTCAAGATCTGAGATTTTTATATTTCACATAGTGGTATGTGTGGTCCATCACACTATTTAACCTCAGAAAAATGTGATCTATCACCTCCAGAGCGAATAGCAATGTAATCCTTGCTCAAAAATGGCTGGAGATTCAAAGGCAAGCAACAGCATGGGCCCACCAATTCCACATTTCAAGTCTTCAATGTTATTTGTTTCAAATCAAGGTATTGAATCGTTCTTGGGTCAAGTTCTGTGTATATAATAGAAGAAAAAGGTGGTTTCCAATGTCTCAAATGTCTTATGCTAGGTAGATATGTAGTGCTCAATATCACCAATTAATGTTCACATCGTAGTAGTTTTTAGTCTTCAAACGCAGAGGAATATAGAGGAAAGCATTGAATAAGTTACTGACATATGTTGCAGCATAAGAACGATTGCACACTAATAAAGAAACATTAGCCAGATGTCGACTAAAAAAGCACTTTAACCTTAAAGCTTTGTATGCAAATGGAACTTACCATACGGAATTCCAAAACAAAAATCATGAATCTTTGCTGCTCTTTTCGGTTCACTGTCTTCAACTGGTTCGTCTACCTCTTCACCATTGACATACTCTTCTATATTTGAATAGGGTTTTTCAAGTATATCATTATCTGATTTTGATGCACTTGTTGTATATTTTACAGCTGACTTGCTACATGAACTCGATGCTTTTATGGCATGTTGATCACAATTCATAACAGTTAGTAACTGCAAAAAAGTAACGTTTGCAATGTGACCAGTTAATATCGTTCCCAAACGACAAGAAATAACAGTGCATCAGAATCTCTCTAAGGAAGAAATACCAGATAGTCTTCAAAAATAGTAATTATGAAACTAAAACTAACAATAGTCACAACTTTTACGAGGAGCAAAAACATTATGTTTCAATATTACCCATCTATATTTACAACCATGGCATCCTAGACATGTAAACTACTAAATCATATCCTATTATAACAAAACAAAAAATCAATTCTATAGGCCTAAATCTATGGAGAACCCTAAAATAAGTAACTAATCTTACAAAGCCAACTAAATGTAATTCTATTCTTGTCTCCTAAAGCATTATAATTTTCTTTGCCAAGCTTAAGATTACGATCCATTGGGATTGTTTAAGGTCATACAAGCGTTTTTCGGTTTACATACAATATAAGCAACCTCAATGTAGATCTATTCTTTTATTTCCCATGCAAGAAAGCATTATTGACATCAAATTGCAGCAACTCCTAAGCATACTTAGCTGCTAGTTACAACATATTCTAAAAGTGTTCGTCTTTGCAACAAATAACAATAACAAAGATCTCTCCATTGGGTTTAAGTATACCCTTCAGCTACTAAGCCTCTCCCCTAATTGCAATTGGGAGGTAATATCATCTGGAGATATCAGTTTTAAGTCTGCAATGGATGGTTATTTTTAGACATTACCTCATTCAAAAGATCTGAGTTGGATCATTAGAGATAATCTTCCTCCTTATGAACATCTTGCTAAATTCAAGAACACAACACTACCACCAGGCTAGTGTTTAAGCAAAACAATCGAAGTAAAATGAGTGCAATCATCAGTAAACGGAACAAGCCATCTTGCCCCATAAACATCAGGATTAATATATGGACCCCAAGTATCACTATGAGTAAAATGGAGAGAAACAGGGCTTCTTTTATAACTAATTGGAAAAAACCAAACAATTTTTTTTCGTTTTCATTCCCATTGATTACTGTGTAATATCTCTAACCAAACATCCCCTAAGAGTGTAGATAAGTGACCTCACTAGAGATCGAATGGGACTGGGACCAATCGGGCCGGTCACACAAAGGACCGCACTTGGTCCCAGTCCAGGCCTAAAAGCCTCATCAGTCAAACATTTTTCAACAAGAACCGGTTAAGGTAAAGCCTGGTTATGGAGCAAATTTGGGCTCGGTTAGGACCGGTCAAAGGCGTGGTTAGGAACGCACAATGGCTATTTTTTAGTGTGTTTGTAACAAAGCAAGCAAAGCCAAAAGTTTATTGTGAAATTCAGAATAAACATATTGTCATATTCTATTGCAATATAAGTTGTATTATATTAATAGCGTGTTGTTTTGCTACCAATGGAGGGCTGTATATTTCATACACTTGATATATCTTACATAATAAGCAAAAACATAACCAAAACTCGAATTGCTAACTGTTGAACAAGTAAGACAATTCATACCTTGTGCATAAAAAGTTATATAATGCAACTATAGATTTGGGCAAACAGATGCCATGTACAGCGTATAACGAGCAAGCAAACTCATAAACTTCATTGTAACTTACAAAATTAGTGGAGATACTTAAGTTTGCTTTGTATGCATGCACTTCTAACATCCTAGAAAATAACCAAATTTAGCAATTTTTGCATCAAATGGACCAATTTGCAGTTTGAACCTGTTATGTTTTTAGAGGAAAACTTGGTAACTATTAAATTTCTTAACAGACTATACAAAAAAAACCCACTTTACAGTTACACTTTAACAATATCCAGTTTTGAACGTAAAGGTCATAGGCTTTACCTTAAAAGTCAAAGCATATATGTTTGTGCATAATGGATTACCATTAATATCAATATATAATAAGTATAAGCATTGATGATTGAAATTTAGAAGAGCCTTTTGGCTATGAATATTACAATTTTGCCCATTCTAAGCAATACGAAAATAAGATGTAATCCTTTTAAAGCAAGATACAATGAAACTATCATATTCATTTAAAAAATTACTAGTCTCAGACATACCTATCATGGATCTTGAATAATCCAACACAATAATACAAGTTGAGCAAAAGTTAAATCATAAGAGATGGATATAATATTAGCCATATGGAACATCAATAATTTGAAATGCAAAATATTACAAAAATGAAATGTATCATGAAGGGGTATCTTTATGGGGTTGTAAACATACTTTTTGACGGTATATCAGTAGAACCATTTAATTCTAGTGTACAGATTTTGGAAAGAAGCAATTGCAATGGAACATCCCAAAATGAAATTTTAGGCAACATCATGGAGCATAACTCTTCACCTGCAAGACCCTTACATTTTTCAAACCTAAAATTCTAAATCTTTTCATTTTCAAGTAATCCATCGTATTAGATTGTAGTGGGGTGAGACCTCAAATCTACAAGGCTCCTTGGCTTTTGCAATATTTGCTCCTTCATCACTCAAAAATATTCAAAAAACGACCAACGTTGATGGCTGTCCCATGAAGGCCTAAAGGACCGCAAAACTTCAATACAACTAACCCTGTTCCACTTGGATTTTAACCAGTAAAAGTGGTCATTGATGGTGTGCCAACTTCCAAATGGCCAATTGAGGCAATAACTATATTCCACAACCTCATAAAAAGTAAGCATCTGCGATAGATTCACCAAAATTTCTTCAAAATAAAGAACCAAATGTTGAAATCTCAAGAAAAAATGACATTCATCTCTAACAAATTCCCTATCTGAAGAATGCAATATTGATTATAATATTAAAATATTTCACTAATCTATTAAAATATTATTTTCCTCTAAAATAATTATTTTCAAAGTTTCATATAGCTAGAAATATATTCAAAAATATAAATATTTCTCTAACACGATAATCATTTTTGGGGTAATCTATATGGAGAAAAAAGAGCTTCTCTTTACTACTTCCTCCATTTTGGAAATACTTTTAGGAAATTTCTTGAAGCTCAATTTTAGTTCAAAATCTCCATTTTCTCCATTATTTTGGAGAATCTGTTGGACATGCTAATAGAGGTAGAGCCATTTTGAAATTGGAGCCCTAACAACTTGTTTTTCCATCATGGGAATTCACCAGCCATCAATAGATCATTATAAAATTAATCATTTACCTATAGACATTTCAGTACGTAAATTCAAACATCTTATCAAATCTGATATACACTCGCATAACCTATATATACAGATACCTGGGAACGAAGGCGTGATCGATTGCGGAGATGAAATCTGTTCTGAATCGTAGAAAAGCATGACAATTGAGATACAGTTGATGACATTTTGGGGGTGAATTTGTCACAGATACTTGTGAGATCTTGAAACAGCTGAAATTCAAAATGTTTGAAAGGAAGATTTTGGTTTCTGAGTTCTTCCTTCCGCTGGACAACGTTGAACAAAGGAGTTGAAAAGTTCCAGAAGGTTTTGAAGACAGCAGCATATATTGACTTTTGGCCCTCATCAAGAAATATTTAATTTTTGATGATAACTTTCTTTTTAAAAAAATTATTTTGATGACTTGGAAACTTCACAAATATAAAAAATTAGGGAATTTAATTAAAAATGACCATTTTATAAATGGCATTTAATAAAATAACCAAAATCTTTTTTATTTTACTAAAATAACCAAAATATACTCGAAATCATTTTCCAGCCAAAACCTCCGCCCCATACCCCAAACCTCCGCCTCATACCCCCAAAAACCTCCACCAAGACCATT
This sequence comes from Silybum marianum, assembly GCA_036898165.1. Taxonomy (NCBI): domain Eukaryota; kingdom Viridiplantae; phylum Streptophyta; class Magnoliopsida; order Asterales; family Asteraceae; genus Silybum; species Silybum marianum. The sequence goes on from CM072541.1 coordinate 10,679,493, forward strand.
TTCACAATTTCTAATTTATATTTTATATTTTATACCCTTAGAGTTAGTTAATAAATTACTTTAGGTACTTTACTTTTTAATTTTTCGTTTTACACCCTTATCACATTAACACAGATACTCGTATATCAATTAAAATACGTTTAAAAATACGTTTTTATTTTAACAAGTTACACCATTATAATCGTCTCGACAATACCTTCGAAATGAGGTGAAAAATATTCATATTCATCAATCAAGAGGATAATTGACTTTAAAAATATATAATTAAATCGAAAAATATTCAATATTGGGCTCATTTCGAAGGTATTGTCGAGACGATTATAATGGTGTAACTTGTTAAAATAAAAACGTATTTTTTAGACGTATTTTAATTGATATATGAGTATGTGTGTTAATGTGATAAGGGTGTAAAACGAAAAATTAAAAAGTAAAGTACCTAAAGTAATTTATTAACTAACTCTAAGGGTAGAAAATGTAAATATAAATTACAAATTGGGAAAATGGTCATGGCGGAGGTTTTGGGGTATGGGGCGGAGGTTTTGGCCGGAAAGTTATTTCGATGGGTATGGGGCGGAGGTTTTGGGGTTTGGGGCGGAGGTTTTGGCCGGAAAGTGATTTCGAAGGATATTTCGAGTATATTTTGGTTATTTTGGTAAAATAAAAAAGATTTTGGTTATAAAATGGTCATTTTAATTAAATTCCCTAAAAATTAACTAATAAATTAATTTAAAATAAATATAATTAAAAAGACCATTTTAAAAATTAACAAATTTTAATATTTTGTAACAATTTAAAAAAATTCCTTAATAATATAATATATTAATTATTAATTAATAAAATCATACGGTAAAAAAATTAAATAATATAAATATGTTAGTTAATAGATTTTAATTTAATATATATATAGGACGATAATCAAATAAAAACCACAAAAATGTTACAAACCGGTAAAAAGCGATACAAAAACATATTTTTTCATGATTTTTTTTATGACAAGGTTTCACATATATGTTTGTATTTACCTTATAAATATAATTACATCTGGAAAAAAAATTGATTCACCTAATGAAACAAAAAATACGCATAAAAAAAGTTCATATGTTGAAACAAATACACGTGAAAATTTCACCTTGTGAAACAAATATATGTGAAATAATATCTTAAATCCTAACATTTGATAAAAAAATCATGAAAAAAATTATTTTTATATCGGTTCCTATATATGTATATGTATATATATATACATATATATAGGGAAGGGTTCAAACGAGAACATCCCCATTTTACGAAAACGCGAGAACACTCTTTTACTACAAAAATCACATGTGATACTATTATTTCATCCCATATAATACTCATGTGGTAGTAAATCAGAGACGTGTACGACTTTTGACGCGATCTATGTTGCGGGTCAAGTTGCCTTTACACCACTAAGCCTCGTCACATGTATTATCACATGTGATAAGGATGTTCTTGATGTGATACTATAATCCATCAAGATCATCAAATGTGATACTAAATCATAGACGCAAACAACCTTTGGGGTGACCAAACTCCCAAGACAAGCCGTTTGTGGACCACCAAGTCCCCTCACGTGTATTATCACATGTGATGGTGTTCTCGCGTTCTTGTAAAACGAAGGTGTTCTTGTTTGAACCTCCACCTATATATATATATATAGGGTAGGGAAACCTCAAAACATTAAAAAATACCCTGGGAGCTCTTCATCTAGACAGTATGCACAAATGAATATTGGTAATTTGTAAAAACATGCACTTGTGCATAACATGCACTCGTGCATGAAAAAAACAACTCCAATTGCTTGTATCGTTCGTGTTATGTCCTATGTGTAGAGTCGAGGTCGAATCGGTTGATCATGCATTGATAATTATGCAGAGGTGAAGAAATTATGGCAGCAAACAGGTAGATGGTGGAACATTAATATTGATTCGATAACTTCGGTGCAAGATCTAGTTAGGGCAGCTAATCAAATGGGAGAAAACACAAACGGAGCTCGAAGATGGGTCGCGACTGCATGGTGTTTAACGTACCTTGCATGGGAATATCGAAACAAACAGTGTTCGAGAAAGAAAGACGTAAGATCAATGAGCGTTTTCATGAATTACAAGTGAAGGTGTTCGAATTGATCAAACCAAAAAATATAGTAGGTTAAATGTGGATTGGGCGATCTGGTTATCGAATCCATTGTCGGGATAGAAAGACGGTTTATCCGGCAGCGGCGCGGAGAATGGTAGGGGTTGTCCACAGAATTCCAGCGATTGAACGAGTGGTTGCCACCATTCGATGACAGGGCTGATGATTGGGACGATCGGTGGATAACAAATAAATCAAAGAATCTGAATAGGGATGTGTTGGTAGTAGTCTTTGGTGGATAAGTTTGTGTCTCGCAAACGTACTCGGTCAGCACTGATGTATGATGTGTGTTGTTTGTTTTATGGTTGATGGTTGTAAACTGTGTGTATATGGATACATTTTGAGAGGTAATAAAAATACTTGTAGTTTAAAAAACATTGTGCATATAGTCTATGTACAAATGCATATCGTCCAGATGGAGACTTCTAAGGTGTTCTTCAGTTTTCTTTTTTTTTAGGTTTTCCCCTGAACCTCCCTCCCTCTCTCTCTCTCTCTCTATATATATATATATATATAGAGAGAGAGAGAATATATATATATATATAGAGAGAGAGAGAGAGGGTGGTTCAGAGAAAAATCTCAAAAAAAGAAAAAATGTAGAACACCCCAGGAGCCCTCCATTTGGACAGTTTGCATTTGTGTATAGACGGTATGCACAAATGCATACAAGGGATTGAAGCTGTTTTTTTCTATGCACGAGTGCTGTTGGAACCCATATCCCTTTCTAAATAGTTAATTGAGAGATTTGAGAATCAAAGTATAAGCGGAAGCAATTCAAATCAATTAACAACAGTAATTATCAAACAAACAGTAAGTAATATGAAGAACAGACTGAGATTGTATTGATGACCTTGAAGATCGATTACAAATACAGGAATTAGATGCACAATATGATCTCCAAAAGTAGGGGTGTTCATCCAAACCGCCAAACCGCACAAACTGCCCACACCGCACCACACCGCACCGCAAAGCGCGGTTTAGAACTTTCGCAGTGCGGTTTGCGGTTTTCATTTTTACCAAACCGCACTACGCGGTGCGGTTTGCGGTTTTGAGTTATCAAACCGCGGGTCAAACCGCACCGCACCGCATGCTTTATAAAGTCAACAATCTAACAGTTACAAACTGACACGTCAGCAGGTAGGAGCGTATAACAGAATTCAGTTGTAAACGGAGACGCATGAGGTAAGAGTGTGCCACGTCATATCATACTTCCATCTTATGGTTCATACTTCTTAGGTCTAACAATCTCCCCCTAAGTATGAAACCAGAGTTTTGGAATATGATCCTTGTTTTGTCTATCTTAGAGTGGATCAACTGTTGAAATGATCTTTGAGATTCTGTCGATGATTCCTCTGAGCTTCAAGAGACCATCAAGTCTTTTTACCATCCTCTCAGTTACTTCAGGATCATAGTTGTTGATATCAACAAAGATGTAACATTTTGCAATGTATACAACTTCTGATGAATATTTGTGTGCTTCTTTGATCCTGAAGAAACTCCTTCTATCTGGCCTTTTGAAGATGACCCCTCTTCTGGTTTAATCAATACTCTGCCGATTTTTAGAGAATTGATACCTTCTAAGTCTTCATTAGGAGCAGAGATTGCAAGATTATCAACATTGTAATTGATCCCAATTTGAAAATTACTTGTCTCTTGTATCTGATGAGGGACTTCATGCATTGAATGATCCGAGAGTAGGCAACTTGATCTTGGTTATCACTTCTTTTGGTCATCTGAATCTTCATGAAATTCTCCAGAAAGATGAGATCAGAAGGAAAGATGGACAGTAAATCATTATCACAGAAGTAATAAGTCTTATTGTCTTCTCTGATTACTTCATATATGGTATACCAAATCTCTGTCTGTTCAAAGGGAGTATGCTTGATGGCAGAAATTCTCTTGATTGGCACTATTGTGTAGACATCCTTTCTGGCTTGCCTGTGACTCATGAATTTATCCTTTTCAGCATCACTAACATTGTAGCCATTTGAGAAGTTAGGCAACATAAGATAGATCTTTTGATCTGTAGGAGCATACATGTATCTTTTTGTTACTTCCAGAATTGGAAGATCAATTTTTCCAAGTCTCTGCAGTTTTTCTCTATTTTCAGCTGTTCGACTTGATGATACTTCAGCAGTTGCTTTTTCAGCTTTTTCCTTTTCCATTTCTGCTTGTGCTCTTGCTTTTTCTGCAAAGGCCCTTTCAGCTTCAGTTCTTGCATGGAGTTCAGCTTCTATTCTTTCTTCTTCTCTTCTTTTATTTAAGGCTTCAACTTTAGCCTTGGCAATCTTAGCTTTGAGAAGTTCTGCTTCAACATCTGGAGGGTAGGGAACACTTCTGTTATTGCCAATGACATCCAAAAGAAATTGAGCCATTTCTGGATCCTTAGGAAGAGTGCCGGAATGTGTGGCCAGAGGTCTTGGAGTTAGAGGTGTTTGTTTTGAAGATGGAGGTGCAGATGGAGATGAGGCAGAAGCTTTTCCTTTATCTTGAGAAGAAGTATCAGTGCCCATAGCAGTCATAGCCTTCTTGGTTTCTGGCATTTTCTCCCCCTTCTGAGAATCAGGATCCTGATCCTTAGATCTTTTTCTTTTGAGTTCAGACTTTTTGCATGCCCTCTCTTCCTTAGCCTTCTGTTTAGCAGTGAATGTAGCAGAGAGAGAGAGAGAGAGAGAGAGAGCTTACCATTGAAGATAATTGAGAAATAGAGGACTCGAGAGAAGTGAGCTTCTGATCCACATTTGAAGTGCTGGTAGTGGTTTTTGAGAGATATTTGGAAGTGAGAGTATTAATTCTGTCGAGCATGGCTTTTTGAAAGATAGCCATGTCAGAATTTTTCACCAGGGATGATCCAGAAGTGTCTTCAGAGGGTTGTACAGCCCTAATGATTTTCTGAAGATCTGCCACTAAGGAGCCATATTCGTCAACAGAGATGGTGACTTCTGGAGTTGGAATTTCATCAGGAATAAAGAAGATAGCGTCAGAGTTGGCCTGGATGCCTTTGTGCAGAGAAGTAAAATGATCAAAAGCTTGTGATCGTTGAGCTTCTGCATTTGTAGAGATAAGCTCTCTGAGCGCCTCCAGAGTTCGAGTATGTTGAGTTTGTTCATTTTGGATGGCAAGAAGAATGGCATTGTGAGAATCCAGGGATAGTTTTAGATCTTCCACAGATCTCTGAAGCTTATCACCAAATGCCTGAAACGTTGCATTGGTGACGAACTCAGAATATGTAACCGATGCATCTCCAACAAATGGAGCCCCTTTACTCTCGCGTTCAGAGAGGCCCTCTTTCACACCTGTGTTGACGTTGAGTGTGGAGGGACTTCTAACATGTCTTCGAGGGCTGTTATTAACAGGCACCTCTTCGGTTGTTCTGATTGTCTCAACAGAGTCCTCATCATTAGAGGATGAGGTGCTGAAGACAATGTGCTTACCTTGATGAAGTGTAAACACTCCGGTAAGTGGTGCGTCCTGTTGCTGTAACCCCTCTGATGGGATTTCCTCAGCTTCTAAACTATCAAAAAATATGGACTTATCTTCTGAGGTTCTTATGACATTGTTGGTCACAAAGACAGCAACATTTGGTGTGGATTGTAGCGAGTTCTGGAGCGAATGAACTCTTATATTATCATCATCATTCTTTTGAGAGAATGATGAAGATGATGTGGTTTCCCCGGTAGTGCTTGATGCAGAAGATTGAGAAATATCCTCTGATCGGATGGTTTCTTGGTGGTTTGGACTGGGTGGTCCTTGGTCAATGAGAGTAGATGTGTTGGCATCTACCTCAGCAAATGTGGTATCCCTTTGGAAAAGAAGGAGAGAAACGCTCAAATGTGTCTCTATGGACATCTTCAGTACCCTGTTGCATTAAGAGGTCAGCATGGGTAGAAACACTCGGTTGTGCACTCTGATTCTTTTCAAACTCAGCCTCACTTGACCCCTCACTTCCTACATTTGGGTCTAAGTGCTCTGGGGTAGGTATTCTCTGTTATGAGAATACCATAGAGCGTTTAAGATAAGAGATAGAAAGAGGAGGAAGGAATAAGGTCGAGCATATACCTGGAGAGTTCCCTTGGAGATGAGTAACCATTGACATCGATAGTTGGTTTATGGGAGCTCATGGATGCTATCTTGCAAAATGGTTGAAGTAGAGGAGCTTTAAGAGCATCGATCGCTGGGTAGGTGAATAGGGACATAAACCTGGGAAACATCAGGGCAGGAAGGGGTTTTGCTTGATTTTGAAAGGATATCTTAGTGTTAATAGCTGCTTTTATCTCTTGAAAGATGAGGCTGGCATAGTCCAGGGGTCGGTTAAAGTACATTCCATACATGATTGTAAGGATGTTTCTGCTGCCTTGGTCTAGGGATCCAATCTTGCATGTAAGACTTTTGTTGAGGATGGAGATAAGCGTGTTCCACATTGGGGGGCAGTTTCTTGCATTTAAATTCAGAGAGCTTGGATAAATTCTCATTATACCCCAAGAAGTGTATAAAGGAGAGAAGGGCTTCAGATGTTGGATTTTGGTCTAGAGCAGGATTTGGTACAATTTCACCATCAACTTCAATTGTAGGAGTAGGCAAGTGAAAATACCTAGCGATCTTCTTCTTAGTGATGAGTATTTCCACAACATTCTCAGGTTCATTAGGATGACTGAAATTTCCACGCATTGTATCGTCATCTGCAATGTACAAAGACTGCCATACCTCTTGGACATACAACTCAAGAACATTTGGATTGGCCAAGGTTAGTGTACGGTTTAGTTGATGTTGTTGAAGAAATTCAACCAGGATTCTGAAGTCGGTCAGATTGTGTTGGGATCGAGGAGAACCTGCACATTGTTTGCCTTCAAAGGCAGTTTGACAATTGGAGCACTATCCGCTGTGGAGTCAACAAGATAACCTTCGTCATCATTGAGATTTGTAAGATCAAGTCTGGAAGCCATTGATGGATGATTATAAATGCTTGAGAGAATTTGAATGCAGGATAGCAATTACTGTGGAAATTGCGAGGAAGAAGATGAAGTACTGTAGTTGGGGTTTATATATGAGAGAAAGTTTGGGTGTAATGTGGAATGAGAAGGGGTTTTTTTTTCAATTTGGGGAAAAGGAAAAACGATTCAGTTATGCTGATGTAATCACGCAGGCGTGTAGTCATGCAGTCACACGATGAAAGACACGTGCAAAACAGAAAATCGTGTAAATGATGACTTAGCATAGGTTTGATGAGTCACTGAAGGGTTTATCTAAGTTAAACCGTCTGATTATCCCCAAAAAAAATTAAAAAGAAATTAATAAGAAAAATTAGTAATGAATCAAGAAAAATAATCATTTTAATTGATTAAACTAATTTTTGAGATTAAATCTTTTTAATGAACTTAAAATCAGACATTTGGAGAAATAAAGCAGTTTTGATCCAAATGAAACTTTAATATTTATTGACAGATGTTTCCTAAGAAATTAAGAAATAATAAGAAAATTTTAAAGTAACCTTGAAGGCAAGAGTTAATTAAAATAGACTTATTGATGTTAAAATTTTCAGAAGAAAAATAAGTCAACAAACAATGGGTAAAAAAATTTGACCCAAAAATGTCAAAAGAACAATTTTTCAAAAAAAGATTAAGTTAATCTGAAAATTCTGAATAACCTTGACGGCAAGAGTTAATCAGAAGAAGCAGATGTAAAACAAACTTTTAAAGAAAGAGAGTGTTCAGAAGACAGCTAACAGAAGTTAGACTCAGTTTTTCTCCCCCTGGAAACAAGCTCGGAGCTCCCCCTCAGAACTTGTATCATTCTCCTCCTTTGCTTTTCAAGAAATGCTTCCTTTCTGTTGTCACTTGGATATAAATGAATAAAAAGCTCAAGAAACAGAGATGGTCAGACACTTCTGAATGCTTCTGGATAAAACTATCAGAAGCGATCAGAGGTCTCTGATCAGCTCTGAGATAATGAAAAATTAGATTTACATATTTATCATCCCCAACTTGCTGATTAAAAAATTAAAACGCTTCTCATCCAGAGCTTTTGTAAAAATATCAGCCAGTTGGTAATCAGTAGAGACAAAATACATTTCTATTGTGCCCTTCTCTACATGATCTTTGATAAAATGATACCTGACATCAATATGCTTTGTTTTGGAGTGCTGAACTGAGTTTTCAGTAATGGCAATGGCACTCTCTGAATCACATAGGATGGGAATCTTATCATATATCAGTCCATAGTCTCTGAGTTGAGTCTTCATCCAAATAACTTGTGAACAGCAACTAGCAGCAGCAACATATTCAGCCTCTGCAGTAGATGTTGAGACACAATTTTGTTTCTTGGATGTCCAACTGATAAGTCTATTTCCCAAAAGTTGACAGCTACCATAGGTACTTTTTCTGTCCAGCTTACATCCTGCATGATCAGAATCTGTATATGCCATTAAATCAAACCCAGAATTTTTAGGATACCAGAGACCCAATGAAGGAGTTCCCTTTAAGTATCTAAAAATTCTTTTGACAAATGGCCAAATGGGATTCTTTTGGATTGGCTTGATATCGAGCACAAAGACAGGTGGCAAACATAATATCAGGCCTACTAGCAGTTAAATACAGAAGAGAACCTATCATACCTCTGTAGCCCGTGACATCTACTGGTTTCCCAGAAGAATTAGGACCTAGCTTCATACTAGGAGAGATCGGTGTTTTCACAGGTGATGAATTGTGAAAATAAAATTTCTTTAGCATGTCAGAAACATACTTGGCTTGGTTAATAAAGATACCATCGGTATTTTGTTTAACCTGGAGTCCGAGAAAGAATGTTAGTTCTCCCATCATACTCATTTCAAATTCCTTTTCCATCAATGCAGAAAACAAATCTACTTCAGTTGGATGAGTAGAGCCAAATATTATGTCATCCACATAAATTTGAACAATAGTTAACATACCTTTGCCTCTTTTGATGAACAGTGTGGTATCAATCTTACCTTTCTCATAACCTTTGCTGATCAGAAATTTGGATAAGCGTTCATACCAGGCTCTGGGTGCTTGCTTTAAACCATATAAAGCTTTGTCGAGAAGAAAGACGTATTCTGGATGTCTTGCATCTTTAAAACCAGCAGGTTGTTCAACGTGCACCTCTACTTTGAGATAACCATTCAGAAATGCACATTTAACATCCATTTGATATACTTTAAAGTTTTTGTATGCAGAGAAAGCCATAAATAGTCTTATTGCTTCAAGTCTTGCAACAGGAGCAAATGTTTCGTCATAGTCAATGCCTTCTTCTTGACAATATTCCTTAGCCACCAGACGAGCCTTATTTCTGATCACTATTCCATCTTCATCCTTCTTATTTCTGAATACCCACTTAGTACCAATAGCAATTTTTCCTTTTGGTAAAGGTACTAAGTTCCACACCTTGTTACTTTCAAATTGAAGTAATTCTTCTTGCATAGCTTCCACCCAACTTGGTTCAATCAAGGCTTCATGAACATGCTTTGGTTCGATCATGCTAAGAAAGTTGACATAGAATGCTTCATTAGCAGTAGCTGATCTTGTTTTAATACCCTCAGATGGACTACCAATGATGAGATCTGGTGTGTGTGATTTAGTCCATCTTGTCATCCTTGTTTGTGGTACGTGTTGAGCCAGAACTTCTGTTTCTATTTCAGAAGATTGAATAACCTCATCTGGAATTGTTGAATCTGAATCATTAGTGCCTGAAATCTCCCCCTCAGATGAAGATACAGAAGTAGCTTCAGATGAAGATACTGGAGTAGCTTCTGAACTGGCATGTGATGAGATTGGAGCAGAGATGACAGGGGAACTTGCTGCAGAAACAGTATGACCAGATAGAGTTATTCCAGAGGTGTGAAGAGCTTCAGGAATACTTAAGGATAGGGTACGAGGTATTTGTTCTGAAAATATTTCTTCGCCCAGAAAATCTTGAAAAATGGCATCGATCTCGGATTCTCTAGAGCCTGAAAGATAATCAGAAGTCACTGTATTAAGTTTAAGTTCTGAAGTAGAATACTCAGAAGTTAGTTGGGTCTGATCATCAAAATCAATGTTAATGCTTTCCATAACAGTCTTAGTACGTAAGTTAAAAACTCGATAGGCTCTAGAGTTTAACGAATATCCTAAGAGTTTAGCTTCATCTGACTTTGGATCAAATTTACCAAGTTTGTCTCTGGCATTTAAGATAAAACACCTGCAACCAAAAATATGAAAAAATTTGACAGAGAGTTTTCGTTTGTTGATAAGCTCATAAGAGGTTTTGAGATGCCTCTTGACAATTATGGAATGATTTTGAGTGAAACAAGCAGTGGCTACGGCTTCTGCCCAGAAATGAATGGGAAGACCAGAAGCTGCAAGCATCGTTCTGGTTGCTTCTACCAGGGTTCGATTGCGACGTTCAACTACACCATTCTGTTGAGGAGTGCGTACAGCAGAGAAATTTTGTGTGATTCCATTTTCAACAAAGTATGCCTCAAGCTTGGCATTCTTGAAGTCAGTACCGTTGTCGCTTCTGAGCTGTTGAATCTTCTGATGTAGAAGAACTTGGATTCTGGTCATCATATTTTGTAAAATGATAGGCACCTCTGACTTTTGTCTTACAAATGCGAGCCAAGTATACCTGGAAAATTCATCAATAAGTACCAGAATATACTTTTTACCAGAAAGACTCTGAATTGCGATGGGACCACAGAGATCAACATGTAACAATTGCAGAGGTCGAGTACAAGAATGATCACTCTTTATTTTATGAGAAGCTCGTTTAATTTTGCCCATTTCACATGCAGGATAGAGATGATCTTTTTGAAAGTGAACTTCTGGAAGACTAGTTACTAACTTTTGTTTGACAAGCATTTCAAGAGAGTCAAAGTTTAAGTGAGACATTTTATGATGCCATAACCATGCAACTTCACTCTTTTTGGAGATAAGATAGAGAGTTTCCTTACCATCCTTGGATGTGAAATTCATCATATATAGATTGCATGTTCTGTCAGCTCTCCAGAGTTCCTCACCTGCCTTAGAAAATAAATAACAATGTTTTTCGTCAAATACCACAATGATTTTAGAATCACAGAGTTGACTTACACTTAGCAAGTTATGTTTCAATCCAGAAACATGAGCTACTTTAAATAAGGTAATATTACCTTCTTGTAAAGTACCGTAGCCCTTTATTTGACCCTTACCATTATCTCCAAACGTCACAGCTCCACCACTTTTGTCTTTGAATTGGGAGAGTAAGTTTTTCGTTCCAGTCATGTGCCTCAAGCATCCAGAGTCAAGATACCAGATATGCACACGCTGCTTCTGCAATCAATCAGAGTTTTTTAGGTACCCATCGCATTATGGGTCCTTTAATGTTAGTTTTGGCTTTGTCAATTCTTTTAACTTGCTCTTGATTTGATTTAGCAGGGGGTTGAGGATTCTTCTTTGCAGTTTTAATCTTATTGTTTTTCTTTTGTTTATTTTTGCAGTACAAGAAATTAGTATTTGACTGATCAGAGGTCCTCAAGAAAAATTGTTTTAATTTTAAGAACATAGAAAAATATTCAGAATTCTGAGACTGAAAGGATTTCATTGAATTTTCATTAAGATAATGAGAACTACAATTTTTCTTAATATTGTCTTTTCTAGTACAGTAGTTCTATAGAACTTCCTATCTAGAATAGACTTATTTTCAGAATCTGAAATATTCTTCAGCGGAGGCTTCCTCTGATTTACCTTCTTAGGAGCTTTCGAAGTTACTGAAACAGGAGCAGAGATATTAGATGTCCATTTTCCCTTTTGAACATAAGTAAACTTTGGAAGATTGGGTTTTGGAGACTGCTTATCTTTCAAACCTTTTTTGAGATTTTCTTCTTTCTCAAGTTCAAGACAAGATTTGGCTTTAATACACATCCCTATGAAGTCTGGATGAATAGATACAGATTTTCTCTGTCCTTTTGACGAAGCAGGGAGTATCGGTATGCCACTGAAATATTTTTCAACATTTTTATCAGAGGCTATGATTTTCAGGGATTCATTAGTATATAAGAAAGGGGCATCTTTATTTTTGATGACCTCTGGAGACTTACTGTAAATAGGTGGAGATTGATTTTCTAAATTAGAAAAGTATTTTTCAGAATTATCAAAGAAATCTTCACTTTGATCATCAATCTCCCAAGGATATGTGATTACTTCCAAATTATATTGAGATTCAGAAAGATGTAAGTCTATTAAAGAACAAGGAAATATCTCTGGATTTTTCTTGAACTTTACAAAACATTTTCATGTTCAAGTTTGAAACATTTATCCAGAGTTGAGAGAATATCATTTTCAAAACTAAGTCGTAACTCTTCTTCTACTTGTGTAGGAATAAAAACATCAGCTTCTGGATTCAAAGTTATATGACCATTTAAACCAAATTTGAAAATATCATCCTTCTTCTGAATTTTATTCAGATCAACGTTTGTTTTTCCAGATGAATATACAATATTTTTAAACTTGAGTTTTCGTTGATGATGACCATTTTCATATTTTGATCGTTTGAAGATTGATTTTGCATATAAAGTTGGAAACACTGGCTTCTGTTCTTGTCCCATACATAAGACAGAATCTAAGGTAGACCTTTTCTCACACGTGTAGGGATCTAAATCCTCAAAACCAAGTCCGGAACTCCCTACTTGTGTATTAATTTTGTCGTGAACTTTTTGGGCATCCAAATATGTTTTGATTTGTAGCCTTTTGTTTTGAAGTTCGACATGTAAAAATTCTCTCTCTTTTTGAAAATAATTTTTAAGTGCTACAGAATTTAGTCTGTCACTTTCTTTATCTCGAATCTCCTTATCTTTTTCTTCCAAAAGTTTCTTAAAATTTAAGTTCTCCTTTTTAATCTTAACTTCAGTAAGTTTTAGAGTCGTGGAAATCTTTTCTTTTTCAGTGCTTAGTTCCAGTTTTTCTTAAGTTAAAATATCCATCTCCCTTTTATAAATATCTCTTTCCCTTTGTGTTGTAGAAAGAGTTTTTTCAATGCCTTTTCGTAATTTCTTTTCAATTGTAAGTTTTGTTTTAGTTCTTCAAATTTTTTTGATAAAAGCACAATTGTGTTTTCAAGTTCGGATGATTAAAAGAAAGTACTAACCGGTGATTCAGATGGTTGATCTTCTGACTCATTTGTCTTTGCCATCCCACAAAACATGGCCTCATCACCGCTAGACTCATCTCCTAGCCAGTTTTCTTTCTCAGCATAATGAGCTCTTTCAGTGACATTGTACTTGTATTTGTTCTTGTAGTACGTCTTGTCTTTATCCAGAGTTCCTCTGCAATCCTTAGAGTAATGTCCTGGCTTGCCACATCTGTAGCACACATCCTTCTTCTTCATCTCATCTTCTTTCTTCTCAGCGTCAGATTTCTCAGTTCTCCGAATCTCTTGTTTGGGAGAATAAATAGTAGATCGATCAGATCTTCTGTTTCCCTGAAATGATCTATTCCCAAACCTATTAGTGAATTGTTTGTTAATTAGAGCCAAAGAATCAGCAAAGGCTTTGATTTCATCATCAGAGTCAGAATCACTCTCTGGAATAGCCTCTGATATGAAGGCCTTGCTTTTTCTTCTCTTTTCTTCACTTCTTCTTCTGATCGTTCCCTTAGATTCAGAGATCAAAGCCAGAGGTCCACCTATAGTTGTTTTCTTCTAAACAACCTCTTTCTCATGGGCTTGCAAAGTACCAAAAACATCATGCAAAGTCCATTGCTCAAGATCTTGATTTGCTTGAAGGGACATAGAAAGATTTGACCACTCTGAATTCAATCGTTTAAGAAATAGGACGTTGTTATCTTCTTGTGATCGAATAATATCACATCTTTTACATAGATTTATTAAAGAATTAAATCTATGATAGGTCTGTTCTAGAGACTCTTCAGGATTGGCTTGGAAACTGTTATACTCGTTCAGAGCTTGAGCTCTTCTGTTTTTCTTCATTTTAGCACCACCTTCCAGAAGATTTTCTAATTGATCCCATAATTCCTTGGCAGTATCACAGGAATCCAGAGATTGAAAAATCTCATTTAGAATAGCCATGATAAGAAGAGTTTTGGCCTTTTTGGCTAGTTCGACTTTGGCCTTTTCCTCATCAGACCAGTTTCCCTTCAGCTTTGGAACTTTTTGAGATGGGACTTCATCAGTATTGGTGGTAGCGGGAATTCGTGGAATTGTAGTCATTGGTACGAAGGGACCATTTTGGACAATAGGGTAGAGTTCTGTATCCAATCCTTCATAGAAATTTATCATTCGAATTTTCCATTGTGGATATTCACCACGAATGAGAGTAGGAGGTTTGGTCAGAGAACCGGAGGTGTAAACAGCATTCAGATTTGAATTTTCCATTTGTGATAGAGAACAGAGAAACGAGATGGGAGAAAAAATTGACGATCATATGAAATTTAGAACAATTAAATTCCAATTGAATCGAAAAACAGGTCGATATCCTTCAAAATTAACCACAATTACCACTATTTTGGAGAAAATTGTTATGAGATTAACAAATTCTCATAGAACAGGATAGAGTTATGAACAGTAGTATAAAACTGAAAGATACAGTACTATAGAAGAGGGATTTCTCCAAATGGAAGAGATCAAATAATCAATAGATTGATTAGATGGCTCTGATACCAATTGTGGGAACCCAGATCCCTTTCTAAATAGTTAATTGAGATATTTGAGAATCAAAGTATAAGCGGAAGCAATTCAAATCAATTAACAACAGTAATTATCAAACAAACAGTAAGTAATAAGTGATGAAGAACAGACTGAGATTGTATTGATAACCTTGAAGATCGATTACAAATACAAGAATTAGATGCACAATATGATCTCTAAAAGTATGCTTTTCAATCGACAACTTTACATTCAAAGACTTAATCTATTTATACTATTACAGTGAATATAAAGTCAACAATCTAACCAGTTACAAACTGACACGTCAGCAGGTAGGAGCGTATAACAGAATTCAGTTGTAAACGGAGACGCATGAGGTAAGAGTGTGCCACGTCATATCATACTTCCATCTTATGGTTCATACTTCTTAGGTCTAACAAGTGCATTTTATGCCTTTGTGCATATGCACGTGGACATGTTACAAATTACAAGTATGTATTTATGCATATCATCCAAATGGAAGGTTCCTAGGGTGTTATTCAGTTTTTTTGAGGTTTTTCCCTAAACCTGGCCCTATATTTGTGTGCATATAAATGGACTTGGGATCATGTAAGACCAGCCTGTTTCCGTGAGACCACCTTTATACACTTGAAACTTCACAGCAAAAACAATGTGAAGGTAAAAAAAATATAAACCTTCGCAGTGTTCTTGTTATGAAGGTAACTTTCATAATGTTTTTGCCGTGAAAGTAACCTTTAGAGTATTTTTGCTATGAAGTTTCAAGAGTAAAAAGACGGTCTCACGGAAACATGTTGGTCTCATGTAAACCCAACCCTATATATAGGGATAAGTTCAAGGAAAAACACCAAAAAGAAAAAGAAAACTGAAGAACCCCCTGTGCCATTTGGACGGTATACACTAATGCATACTGGTAATTTGTAACATGTATATATATATATTGGCAGGTTCAAGGGAAAACACTAAAAAAAATGAAAACTGAATAACACCCTGGGAGCCCTCCATCCGGAAGGTATGCACTAATACATACAAAAGTTATATATATATATATAACATGTATATATATATATTCGTAGGTTCAAGGGAAAACACTAAAAAAAATGAAAACTGAATAACACCTTAGGAGCACTCCATCCGGAAGGTATGCACTAATGCATACAAGTGTTATATATATATATATATATATAGGGTCAAGTTCAAGGAAAAACGCCAAAAAAAAACTGAAGAACACCCTGAGAGCCTTCCATCTGGATGGTATGCACTAATGCATACCGGTTATTTGTAACATGCATTTGTGAATATGCATCAATGCATATGTATTGGTGCATACTGTCCAAATGGAAGACTCCCAGGGTGTTCTTCAGTTTTCTCTTTTTTTAGCGTTTTTCCTTGAACCTCCCTATATATATATATAGGATATGTGAAAATATCATACTTATAGATGAACATATCATACTTATATATGAGACTACAATATTAGGAATATTGAAGTTTCATGAGATAAATAGTATGTGAGATAAATCGTACATTTTACAAGGTTGAGGGGCTTGAATATTATCTTCAATTACGTGTTAAACCAATGAGTGTTTAAGTTACGATCTGACTAAATTTTTTTTCTTGTATTCACATATATACCATGGATGTCTAAGGGGATGACGTATTGATTTTGCAATGACAAAGACTTTCCTGGTTTTATTTGGAGACATATTGGTAGTACAAGGTCCTTATGGGAGGAAAGAGCTGTGGTCGGGCATCCGTAAGTTCAAGGTCCTTATGGGAGACAAGCCTTGGATTTTAATGGGGGATTTCAACTCTATGTTATTCCCACATGATGGGTATGGAGGGGCTTCTAAACGGAACGGAGAAATGGATGATTTTAATTCGTGTATTGAGGATGTTGATCTATATGACCTGCCTTATACGGGATGCCAATATACTTGGCATCAAAAACCAAAGGGTGAAAGTGGCATTATGCGTAAACTGGACCGTATTCTTGTAAACAATGTCTTTACAAACGGATTCCAGGATTCTTCTGTTATCTTTCTTCCTAGAGGACTTTCTGATCACTCCCCAGGTGTTATAGGTTTCAAAGGGGGTAGGAGGAGGCAATCAAAGGGGTTCAAGTTTGACAATGTTGTGGCCAGCCATCCTTCTTTCCTCCAGGTGGTGGCCGACTCTTGGCTTCCTCCGGTCCAGGGTTCTTTTATGTTTCAGGTCCTGTCAAAGCAGAAAAAGTTAAAACCGATTCTTAGAAAGTTGCGTTCTACGATGGTGAACTAGGAAAGCATTCGAAGGCTCTGAAGGAAGAATTAGACTTACTTCAAGTGGCTTGTGATTCGGATCCTTCAAATTCCGATCTTCACGAGGACCTAGCTCATATTCATCTGGCTTATCAAAAAGCCCTCCAGTTGGAGGAAGAGTTTTTGAGGCAGCGAGCCAAGGTAAAATGGTTAAATGAAGGGGACGGTAATTCTAAATTCTTTCATCATGCAGTCCGGGAAAGGTAGTCTTCGTCTAGAGTATCCATGGTAATTAATGCTCAAGGGATTAGTACTTTTGACGATGAGGTGCCAAAGACGTTCATTGATTACTTTGCCTCGATCCTTGGGGAAGAGGACACCGGCCGGCAGCCTCATTTAGAGGAGGAGTTCTTTGAGCGTAAGCTTACTTTATCTGAATCCTTATTTATGATTCGGCCTATTGAAGATGGGGATATTCTGGATGCGTTCAAACAGATTGGAATGATAAAGCTCCTGGATCTGATGGGTTTTCATCCAAGTTCTATAAAGAGGCCTGGCCTGTGATCGGAAATGAGGTTATGAGGGCAATCCATAACTTTTTCTACTCTGGTCGGCTTGACAGGGAACTAAACCATACTCTTCTTTGTCTTATTCCAAAGACACCAAATGCCAGCAGGGTTTCGGAATTCCGGCCGATTGCTTGCTGCTCGGTTTTGTACAAGTGCATCAGTAAGATTATTTCTGATCGTATGAAAACAAAGCTGGACTTCTTGATAAATCCTGCACAGTCGGCCTTTATCCCTGGGAGAAGGATTTCGGATAATATTCTAATGGCCCATGAGCTTGTGGCTGGATACCACCTGGACTCGGGTAAGCCAAGATGTGCTTTCAAAATAGACATCCGGAAATCCTATGACATGGTGAATTGGGAGTTTGTTATTTGCATGCTGAATGGTCTTGGATTTCATCCGGCGTTGGTTAAATGGATTCAGGTAATGATTGCTACTCCCTCTTACTCTGTTGCTTTTCAAGGAGAGACACATGGGTTTTTTTCTAGAAAGCGAGGAATAAGACAAGGGGATCCTATTTCTCCGTACCTCTTCACGATCATTATGGAAGGTTTCTCTCTCATTCTTAAGCGGTGCATAGAAGAGGCTGCTGACTTTTGGTATCATACGGGATGTGCGGACTTCCAAATTACTCATTTATGCTTTGCTGGTGACCTTTTTGTCTTCACAAATGGAGATCTTCTGTCTGTTGAAGTCATTAAGAGGGCTCTCCACTTATTCCAGTTGAGGTCTGGTCTGGCACCCAATCTCGATAAGAGCGATATCTTTTTTGGTAATGTTCCGGAAGATGTTAAGGTGACGATTCATAATACACTGCCGTTTCGGCAAAGGGTGTTTCCTATCCGATATCTCGGAGTTCCTCTATCTCCAGTTCGGTTGCCTACGGCTGATTTTAATGGTCTTGTGGAACGGGTTAAGGCCGGTTGAATAACTGGAATAACAAATTCCTGTCATATGGTGGAAGAAGGCAACTTATTCTATCTGTTCTGCAGTCGCTCCAGTTTTATTGGATGTCGGTCTTTGTTCTCCCTGCTGGAATCATTTACGCCCTTGAATCTCTCTTTAGGGATTTCTTATGGGCCCAAGGCGACAACTCTCGTGGCAAATGCAAAGTTTCTTGGGAGGAGATCTGCAAACCGGAAAGGAATGGAGGCCTCGGGCTCAAAAATCTTAAATTATGGAATCGGTGCCTGGTCACGAAGCATGTCTGGGACATTCTGAGGAAGAGGAATTCTCTTTGGGTAAGATGGGTAAGTACCCATTACATCCAGGGAATTAATTTCTGGAACCTGAAGAAAAAGGACCGGTGGTCGTGGATATTCCGCAACATGCTAAGGGTCCGGGACCACATAAGGCGTTTCTTCATCGTTCAAATTGGGGATGGGTTGTCCACTAATGCCTGGGAGGATAAATGGCTACCTGTTGGCCACTTGAGCTCGCTTCTTCTTTATCGACAAATCCATGCCCTGGGTTTTCATGCTCATGATTCTGTTAGAGAGCTCATTCAGAAGATTGGCAATGCCTGGCCAAATGAATTCATCAGCAGGATCCCGCTTCTGGCAAATATTCCTGTTCCTGTCCTCTCGGATGGGGATGATAAAATGTTGTGGAGTGACCGGAATAATGTGCTTCTGGAGTTCTCTATCCATAATGTTTGGGCCTCTATGGTTCCTGAATATGATACTCTATTGTGGCCAAAGATGGTATGGAATAAACCCTTCATCCCCAAACATGCTTTATGTACTTGGTTGGCTTGTAGGATGCGGCTCCCAACTCAGGATCGTATTCTAAACTGGAAGCAAAACTCCCCGGACATGAAATGTCTCTTCTGTCACTAGTGCCTGGAAACTCAGAATCACTTATTTTTCCAGTGTGACTTTTCAAAAGGGGTGTGGAACTTGATGAAAAGGGAAGTTTCTCTGCAGCATATTCCTGAAACATGGGCTGATATTATGGACCGTATCAACAATGATCAATATACTGCTTGGTCGACCGTGCAAAAAGTTTCTTTCTCTGCAACTGTCTATTATATTTGGCAGGAACGGAATAAGAGGCTTTTTGAAAACTGCAACAGGAGTATTGAGAAGCTGTTCAATGAAGCTAGAGGAGCTATTATCCAGAGAATGGCTTGGAAGAGGAAGTGCAGGAGCAGAATTGCAAATGGAGATACAAGTTAAAGAGGTTGCGAAGGTTTCCTTTTGGGGTTGCAATGGTTCCCTTGCTTGTTGCTTGGTCTTTACTATTAGTCTGTGTTTATTCTGGTTACTTGTGGCTTGGTTTTTCCTTTCCAGGTCGGGCTGTTTTCTTATTTTTTTCTTGATGTAACCAGTTCTGTTTTGTACCTTTTTTGTTTTTAATGGAAGTGCCTGGGTTTCCCGCTCAAAAAAAAAAAAATATTGGTAGTACAACCAAGTCTAAGTTATAATACCTCCTTAAGTGAGATGAGGATATATGTTAAATTCTCTAATTATTGATTTAAGTAATTTAGGTTTGGGAATGTATTGAAATGCATACCATTTAGTATGTAAGTTGATTATCACTAGGCTCTGGAAAGTAAATCAAGCCTAAAAGCATCTCCAATAATGATAAGGTCTATCACGGTTGAAAAGTGCTCCATGCTTAAAAATGTTATGATGCAAATTTATTGCACTTAGAAATGACATGTATTGAAATGCATACCAGCTAGTATGTAAGTTGATTATCACTAGGCTCTAGAAAGTAAATCAAGCATAAAAGAATGATGTTTAAAATGTACGAAGGTAACTTGAAATATTGAGTATGATACAAAAGATAGTATTCCAAGTCAAATATGAATAGCAATAAGACAATGTAAATAACATGACCATATGTTTTTATATATATGGTATAATCAAAGTTTTATAGTATCCATGGTACCAAGAGATAGTTTGGTAGCCTTTGTGTACTAATGCCCTAGCGCAATATCTAGGCAATAAGAAATCCAAACATCGATGAAGCACGATAAAGAATACTAAACGGATCTTTTAAGTCTTAAGAATTCAGTGGAGCATATATGATATGGATGTGTAATGAGACTTAAAAGTCTTGATATTGATGATGAAGTAAGACGTGGTAATTTGAACATGATAATAAGAATAATTTATTTTCCTTTATTTATGATTATGTTATCTATTTCAGATGTATGAAAGATATGGTGAAGGAACATTAAGATACGGAAAAGCGTGCCTGAATATAACCGTACAATTAAGTGTTTCGGTGGTACTACGTTAACAAATAGGCCGAAATCAAATCCGAGGAAGAGGCCAAGATATTGGAGTAGTAAATAATAGATCATGTAGTTCAAAATGTAACAAGAATATTAAAATAAGAACAAGAATGGAGCAACGTAGTCGGATGTGTTATTGATATGAACAAGATTACAAACAGTATAAGTCTTGAAAGTACAATTATGATCTATGATCATTAGCTATTACAGACTAACTAACTTTCTATTTATATACATGTAGAGATACTAAACTAGCAGATAGTTACAAGACAAACAAATAATATCTATACACGTGTAAGACTTTAGTTCAGACCCACTTCTGAACTATCTTCAGAACTGTCTTCAAAAGTTCCTCAGAACTAGTTTAGAACTTTTTCAGAATCTTCAGAACTTCTTCAGAATCTTCAGAACTTCTGAAGTTGCCACTTCAGAAGTTATGCCTTAGACTTTTCTTCAATGCTTTACTTCAGAGAACATTTCCTTAGACTTTTTAACTTGTACTTCTGAACTTTACTTCATTTATCTTCTCAGCACCAGTTCAGAAGATCTGAACTGTTAATACTTCAGAACCCAGTCTCCTTTTAAAGCTATCTTGTTTTCTTGAGCGGAAAACCCAGGCACATCCATTAAAAGCAAAGAAAAGAAAGGTTAAGGTTACATCAAATGAAAACAAAAAAACCAAGCTTGGAAAACACAAACCAAGCCACAAGTAACCAGAACAAACAAAGACAAATCAAGCCGACCACGCAGCTAACAGAGAAGAAGGTTCAAAGCCAGAGGAAAACCATAGCAACCACTCTAATTCACTTCACCATTTGTGATAACAAGGTGCCTACAATCCTTCTTCTAGGCCATTCTTTGGAGAAGCACACCTCTAGCCTCATTGAAAAGCTTTTCAATACTTCTATTGCAGTTTTCAAAAAGTCTCCTGTTCCGTTCCTGCCAAATATAATAGACAGTTGCAGAAAAAGCAACTTTTTGTAAGGTGGACCAATAAGAATAATGGCCATTGTTGAGTCGATCCATGATATCAACCCATCTCTCCGGTACAGTCCGCATCAAAGTTTCTTGTTTCATCAAGTTCCAGACTCCTTTCGAGTAGGCACGCTGAAAGAACAAGTGGTTATGAGATTCCAAGCATTGATGACATAAGAGACATTTCATGTCTGGGGGATCCTGTTTCCAATTTAGGATACGCTCTTGAGTGGGGAGCCTCTCTTTACACGCTAACCAAATGCATAACGCATGCTTGGGAATATAGGCTTTATTCCAAACCACCCTTGACCAAGAGACAGTTGCATATTCCTGTTCCATAGAGAGCCAAGCATTGTGAAATAAAAAGTCCACTGGAATATTACTCTGTGTTATCCATGTAACTTTATCTTCTGATTGAGAAATCGTTGGAACTGGAATATTAGCCAATTGCGGGAGTCGAGTTAAAAGGTCAATTGGGCATGCATTACCAATCATCTGAATAACCTCGCTAACTGTATTATTAGTCGTGAAGCCCATAGCATGAATATGTTGATAGGTTATTAGAGAACTAAGATGACCAATTGGAAGCCATTTATCCTCCCAAGCATTAGTAGATGTTCCATCTCCAATTTGAATGAGGAAGAATTGCCTTATACCCGGCCGAATCTTTAACATATTACGGAAGATCCAAGACCACGAATCTTTCTTTTTTAGTGTCCAAAAATTCGCTTCTTGGATATAATGTCTCCGCACCCACGTTATCCATAGGGAGTTCCGTTTCCTCACTATATCCCATATGTGCTTTGTGATCAAACAGCGGTTCCATAGAGCTAGTTTCTTGAACCCGAGACCCCCACATTTCTCAGGTCGGCAAACCTCCTCCCAGGCTACACGACATTTTCCTCGTGAACTATCACCTTGGGCCCATAAGAAATCCCTAAAAAGGGATTCAAGCTCATAGATAATTCCGACAGGAAAGATAAAGACTGACATCCAATAAACTTGGAGGGACTACAAGACCGATTTAATTAGCTGCCTTCTGCCCCCATAGGAGAGAAATTTGTTTTTCAAATTTGTTAACCGGCCTTTAACCCTTTCCACCAGTCCATTAAAATATGCCATATGTAGTCTCACAGGAGATAGAGGCACTCCTAGGTATCTGATGGGAAATACCCCCTATCGAAACAGAAGAATATTTCGAATTGCCACCTTAACATCATCTGGAACATTCTTAAAGAAGATATCACTTTTTTCAAGGTTGGGAGCCAGTCCAGATTTCAACTGAAATAAATCTAGAGCCTTCTTTATTACTTCCACAGATAACAAATCTCCATTCGTAAAGACAAAATGATCATCCGCAAAGCACAGGTGAGTAATATGGAACTCTTCACATCCCTTGTGAAACCGAAACTCAGCTGCCTCCTCTATACATCGGTTGAGAATAAGAGAAAATTCCTCCATAATGATTGTAAAAAGATAAGGAGATATAGGATCTACTTGTCTTATACCCCTCTTCCCTACAAAAAGAACCATGTGTTTCTCCATTTAAAGCAATAGAATAAGAAGGGGTAGCTATCATTACCTTAATCCATTTGATCAATGTCGGATGGAACCCAAGACCATTAAGCATACAAATAACAAACTCCCAATTCACCATATCACAGGCTTTCCGAATATCAATTTTAAAAGCACATCTTGGCGCTCCTGAATTCAAGTGATACCCCGCCACAAGTTCATGTGCCATTAAGATATTATCTGAGATCCTCCTACCAGTGATGAATGTAGATTAAGCAGGGTTAATTAGAAAATTCAAGTTCGGTTTCATATGACCAGAAATAATTTTACTGATACATTTGTATAAAACTGAACAACAAGCAATCGGCCGAAAATCCGAAACCCTACTAGCGTTGACTACCTTTGGGATTAGACATAAGACTGTATGGTTCAGTTCCTATCAAGCCTTCCAGAATAGAAGAACTTATGAATTGCCCTCATAACCTCATTACTAATAATAGGCCAATCTGCTTTATAAAATTTGGCAGAATATCCATCAGATCCTGGTGCCTTATCATTTCCAATCTGC
This sequence comes from Silybum marianum, assembly GCA_036898165.1. Taxonomy (NCBI): domain Eukaryota; kingdom Viridiplantae; phylum Streptophyta; class Magnoliopsida; order Asterales; family Asteraceae; genus Silybum; species Silybum marianum. The sequence continues at coordinate 10,703,403 of CM072541.1, forward strand.
TTAAGAGCATCGAAAATGTCTCCATCTTCTATTGGCCGAATCATGAACAAGGATTCAGATAAAGATAGTTTTCGATCAAACAGATCCTAATCCATATATGGTTGGACATTGGTGTCCATTTCACCTAAAATAGAAGAGAAGTAATCAATAAGCATCTTTGGCACCTTGTCATCATAAGCACAGACACCATGGGCATCAATAACCATAGTTACTCTAGAAGAGGACTTTTTCTCCCAAACAGCATGATGGAAAAATTTGGTATTTCCATCTCTCTCATTCAACCATTTTATGTTAGCTCTCTATTTAAGTAACATTTCCTCCATCCGAAGAGCTTGCTGATAGGCTAAATGAATATGAGCAAGTTCATCATGTAGATATGAGTTTGAAGGATCATATTCACATGCCACCTGTACTGCATCCAATTCAACTTTGGGTTCCACAATATTCTTTCCAAGATCGCCCATCATCATACGAAGTTTTTGTAAGTGCGGCTTTAGAGCTTTTTGTTTTTTTAAAACCTGGTACATAAAAGATCCCTGAATTGGGATATTCCATGTTTCTCCCACCACCTGAAGAAAACTGGGATGGTAAGCAACAATATTATCAAATTGGTAACCCTTTACCTATCTTTGTTTGCCACCTTTGAACTTCACCATTCCTGGACAATGATCTGAGAGACCTCACGGGAGAAAGATAGCATAACTATCTTGGTATCGAGTTGTAAAGGTGTTATTTCCAAGAATCTGGTCCAGTTTCCTCATCATACCTCCCTCACCCTTCGGCTTTTGATACCACGTATAATGGCATCCCGTATGTGTTAAATCATACACATCCACATCTTCAAGGAATGAATTAAACTTATCCATATCACCATTCCTTCGAGAAGAACCTCCATACCCATCATGAGGAAATAACATGGAGTTAAAATCCCCCATAATCAGCCATGGTTTATCTCCCATAAGTACTTTAAATTTACGAATGCTCGACCATAATTCTCTTCTGCTAGTACCACTAGTAGCTCCATATGCAATAGTAAGAAAAAAGGATCATCCTCTCCCCGAATACGAATTTCACAGTGCATGAATTGAAAGTGAGATTCAAGCACCATGACAGTCATAATTTTAGAGTCCCATGCACAAACAATATTCTAGTCACATTATCACACCATCTGGTATTAGATACCCACTCCCAGCGACCAAAGACTTTTAAACATACCTCTTGTACATTTTTCTGAATTAAATGCGTTTCAATAATGGAACAAAATGATAAACCATTAATGTGAATCAAAGATTTTGGTTCCCGCTGCTTTGTAGAGGCCGTAATGCCTCTAATGTTCCAACATGCCAACTTAATCATGAGAAGGTTGATTCCCCGTTCCAGACTCCATTCCTCCACTACCATCAGTTGTATTGCTCAATATCGTGCCCTCCTCTCCATATACTTTAAAAACATCGTCAATTATTTCCATATCATCACCATCGTCTTCATCCTTCGCTTCTCGACTATCTAGAGGCGAGAAACGATTATTGGATGTGGAGGACTTTAAAGCCCCCCGTTTTGGTTTAGTATAGAGCTTATACGATTGAACCACCGACTGTATCATAGACCCATCACCTTTGACAACAGGTTTTCCATTTTCAGTGCTTTCTCTACCACCCGGGGTTCTACCTGCGTTCAACGTGCAATATTCCCCTTCTGGAATAGATTTTTCACTCCCTTGTTCCCCTTCCGTTGAGTTTTTTATCACCTATTACCTGATCCCCCATACTATTGTTAGATATCATCGGACCAGAACCCGCGATGCTTGGCTCCTTAATTCTAATCAGCTTTGAAGCAATACTCCCTTTTGTATGATTAATGTCTGACTTTTGTGCTATCTGTTTTGTTTCCACACTTTTAGTCCCATTTGTGCTTGGCCCATTATTAGTTTTCTTTCTCCATTGTTTGTGCTTCACTCGGGTATACCCGTCTACCTCAGTCTTATTCTTCCTTTCCTTGTCATCCTGTTGCTTTGCAATTGTCGCTTTAACACAACTTCCAATTTTGTGTTAAAAAACACAACAATGCGAGCATTGTATCGGCTTCCATAGGTATTCCACTTGAACCATAACACTTTCCTCTTTTTCCCCATCAAAGCGCGGGTTTATAACCTTCACTTCTCTCTTAAGTTCACCAAGTGCCCAGACGTCAACTAATACTTTAGCAAAACTAGGCCTCCCCCACATCTTATCACACATAGATGTCGTACAAGTATTCGTCTGCCTTGGGACCCCCAACGCACTAGCAATTCGGCCAATACCTTCCCTGTTAAAGGCTACTAGTGGAGCATTATGTAATTTAACCTATAGAGTACAAGTGGTGTGCTCAAGCTTGTGAAGGCCTTTTGAAGGCTTCCAAGGGAACACAAAAAAGGGAACCTCTTTAATCATATAAGGCCCATTTTCAAGAACCTATTGGCAACCTCCCGCATCATTAAACTGAAAGAAGAAAATACCATTCTCATTCATCATACCATCCACAAAGCCAAATTTTCCCCATAGATTTTTTGTCGCCCTCAAGACAACCGGAAAGTGAATTCTAGGGCCTAAAAAATAACCATAAATGGTAGAAAGAAAAGCTTTACTCACCTCTTTAGCTAGTTCAATGGGGAATCTGCACTAGGGAGCTTTTCTTATCTTCCAAAGGAAAGAAATTGAGCGAATTTAGAACCGGTGCACCCATCGCCCTTCTATAACTTATAACTTTCTTCACCAAAGGCTGGGAACTGTTTACTGCCTTCTAGGATCCTCTAGTACCCAGTCTCGAGAACACATAATTATTCGTACCATTCTTTGGTTTAACATTTTCAAGATTGTTATTCTGCATGCTTTTGCTTACGTCAGCCCTAACAACCCCATGCAACACATCATCCTTAACAATCCCCCTTGTGTCAGACAACGTGACATTACAGATGTAACCAACAGCCCTTACAAGGTCAGGGCGCCCACCACTCATATCCACGAATCCAAGATCTGCCATGGCCTGACAAGCACTGCCCCACCCGACAACCTTGACTCGACAAGCCACCGAGGACTTAACCCGACAACAGGCGGCCCGATAACTTTTCCAGGAAGCACGCGACAAGTTTCCTTGCACAGATCACTCAACAAGTTGGCTCGACAAGTTGGCCCGACAAGTTCACTCGACAAGTTCTCCATGGTACACCTGACCAGATCCCTTGAGTAGATCACCCGATAAGATTGGCCCGACAAGTTCACCCGAGAAGTTCACTTGCATAGATCACCCGACAAGATCACCCGACAAGAAACCCGAGAAGCTTACTTGACAAGCTCACTCGACAACCTATGCCCGATAAAACTCAGAATGACCGCCTGAAACCCTAATTCGACGTAACAGGAACCCTAGACCGATTTATGTGGTTAAACGAAGCCGTGATGCTGCAAGTAACACTAAAAAAACGAGGATCCCTAAAAGCCTTAGGGTGAGTAACGAAGTTCCCAAACGGGAAGCTGTAACCCTATTCGTTTGTTAATGTACGTATGAAGATCACAGAAACACGAGCACCAAAGAAAACAAATTGAAAGGGGACCTTACCACGCATGAAGAAACCACCCACGATCACAAAAATCAACCGATCACCAACTACCGATTGCCACTAGAACACCGTCCACCAACAAACCGTAGCATGATGATCTCCGACCTCCAAACTGTAGCACGTCGAAAACCCTACCGCTTCCTAGAAAGACAACGTCATCTCTCTTCTGTACAATGTGCAACGGTCCTATCTTTCCAAAATTGTTATCCTCAACAATCTCCCCCTTAGCTTCAAAAATTCAAATTGTAACCCCAGAAGTTTAGAATCTAAAAGACTTCTCCTAAGATGAGCTTTCTGTATTCCAAAAGATTTTCAATCCTCTTATTCATATCTTTTGCAAGCTTTTTATAATTTGACCATTCTTCATCATTCAGATCCTTTGGCCTTCTCTTTTGTCTCTTCACCAACCTTTCATTTATTGCAAGCAAAGTTCCATTGCAACACCTATGAATTTCTTCATATCTGACAAGTAACATATTTCTTTCTGCTCTGCTTACAAATCCAGGAGGATTAACAATTAAGGTTCCTTTCTTTAGATTTCTCAGACCACTAAACTCAAAGCTTGGTCTGCTCAAGTTCACTTTCTCCTTTCCAAGCACATAGGGTACTTGAAAATCTGCCTTTGTGGCCCAAAGAAACTCTCTATAGATACCATCTTTTAACACAGGAAATACTTTTCTGAACTTGGTAATCCTATCATGAAATGGATTAAGTCCGTTGTACACTTTGACCATATCTCTTAAGTGCACATTTTGGAAGTCAACTTCTGTGAAATTGCTTATTTCTCCATTAGCTCTTTCCACTTTGAAGAATGCATACTTATAACCAATTTTAGTTCTTACATCAGCATCAATGACTTTGACACTAGGACTATCTCTTCTTGCTTCAGAATTAGACAGCTTTAGCTTGCTAACTATCTTGCTTTACCATTGTTTCCATGTGAAATTCTTATTCAGCCAACAATCAATATAATTGAACCGTTGTTCTTGTTCCATGAACATTTCAGGATGAAAGTATTCAATAAACAGAGTATAGGCATGCTCTTGGATACTTGCTTATTGAAGTATTTCAGTCTCAGACATCCTTCTTGTTTGAACTTGTTCTTCAACAACTTCTTGATTTTCTGCTCTTTCAATCCTTTTAGAAGTTTCCCCAACATTTTCAGAAGCAACAACTTCTGAACTTTGCACATTTTGAATTTTTTCCAACACTTCAAATTCAACTTTCTGTTCTTTAGAATGAATATGAAAATCATAGCAGTTATTCAGCAAATAATATGCATCTCTTACTGTGTTTGCCTTAGAATGCCCAACATTTGAGCTTCTTCTTATAAGCTCTCTAAAGTGAATTCTCTCATTAGTCAGGTAAATAATTTCATCTTTTACCTCTTTACTTCCAGGAATCCATAACACATAGTCAGATAGCCATTTCAGAGTAGAAGTTGAATACTTTGGGATGTCAGAAATTATGAAAGTACGTTCTCTTGGTCCCTCTGCTTTGTAATGAAACCTAAGTTCTGGATTAGTAAATACTTTCAAAATTTCAGCAAGTTCAACCATGACTGGTTCCAATAATTTCACCTTCTTCAAACCGCTTTCCAAAGCAAGTTGAAAATCATGTTTTACAAGGTTTCTGAGATAGATACCAAGTATTCTTCTAACTTCTAGTACAAGCTCCAACTCATCTCTTTTAACACATAAATTTAGCAAAGACAGTTCGTCTTGGAGTCTTAGATTGTAGATATCAAATTGAGTAAACTCAATTATAGTACCATCTCTTCTTCAGCTCCAAGCCTTATAATCTTCAAATCATCTTCAATGTGTCTGCTAATGCTTCTGAATTGCTTTATAAGAGTAAAATCAAGCATGTCTTGAATACCATGTCTTTGATAATAAGTTCTGACCTCAGTTGCACATTCCTTACTCCATTCATCACTTATGAAGCTTTCCAAAGTAGCATTTATTAGACTACCTTTGTACATATGAATATAATATTCTTCAGGAAAAACAACCCTTTCTTGATTTGTCTGATTGATTATGGTTTCTTTTGTAAACACTTTATCCAAACTGGTTCTTCAAGAATTGGCAGAGAAATTCTTGGAATCTTGATACATTCTTTATACTTCACTTCAACATCTTTTGTGAATTCCATTAAAATATCATCAGTAAATTCAATTCCATCCACATGACTTAAATCAATCTAAATATATACATCTTCAGATGGTTGATTATAGAAATCTTGAAATACTGACAATCTTTCATTTATGTAACTACACTTCAGATTCCAAGTATAATTCATAAAATCAGAGTTCAAAATGATTAGATTCATTAACCAATTGAAAATATGCAGAAGATCTTCTGCTTCTCTTCTGGTAATATTCTGTATAACATTTGGTCTCCAAAAAACTAGATCTATGACTTCATTAACTTCCTCCTCGTCATCAAATTGGATTACATCTGACAAATCACCTGGTTCACCAACCTCTTCTTCAAAAGCAAGATATTCATTTATCATCTCCTCATTAGAATCAGGAACGACATCTGTATCATCTATGTTATTTTCATCATCTGAATTAAAAGAAAACTTCAGAGTTTCATAACCTTCATCTTCAGAAATAAGAACAATTGCATTTTCAAGAACTTCAAAATTTTGAACTTTTGAAGCAACAACCTTAACAACAATAATATCTTCAGAAATAGGGACTTCTGACAACTTAGGTTCAGAAATTTGAAGGTCTTCACTTGCTTCTGAAGGCTTTTCAGCACCAGAATCTTTCTGAACATCTTAAGAAGATCTTTCAACAGATTGAGCTAACACTTGTTGTACATCTTCAGAACTTGAAACTCTTCTCCTTTTCTCCCCCTCATGATCATCAGGACCCTGATCATCATGACTTCTTTTTAGAGTTTCTGCTTGAGGCCTGCATTCCAATGCCTTAATTCGTTGATCAAGGGCAACCTATGTGGTTTGCACAGTTGTCAACTTGTCAAGAATTAACTTGATATCATCTTTGGTAGCCAAATTTGATAAGTCAGTTTGTTCAGAAGTTGAAGGCAGTGATACTTGTAAAGATGATACAGAAGAGATTACTTCTGAGAAAGACTTCAGAATCGCTTCCTGAAACACTTTGAAGTCATTGGTTGATACAGAAACCTTTTGCAAATCACCAAATTTGTCAACCAGCTTTCTCCCTTCAACATCCACCGTATCCTCCACCACCTTTTTAGTATGACCCGTCAATTCCTTGATGTGCTTCTGAATCTTTGCAAATTTGGAAGTACAAAAATCTTTGTATTATGAGAATTCAGAAGATATGGGAAAAGTACCAAGACCAACAGATGGTTCTGTTTGCAGTCCTACAGAAGTAGGCTGGCCTGTTGGTATCACCACATCATGAATCACAAAAGATTCATTGAATGGGGATTTTGTGATGTTCACCCCACCAGGTCTTCCATCAAATCCTTGATTTCCTAAGATAGGAATATTTATTGATGTTGTAGCAATGTGACAAAACTGACTTGTCCTTTTGCATCTCCTTTCATGAAAGTTCCATATGCTCTTACATAACCTTTTGCATTATTTCCAAAACCGATTGTTCCTCCATTTCTCTCATGATAATCAGTCAGAAGTTCCTTATATGGTGTCATGTGTCTCGAGCAACCAAAATCTAAGACCCACACATGACGTATCTGCAAAAATGATTATTTAGATTTAGGTACCCATTTGTAGATGGGTCCTGTGAGATTAGTTATGATAGAAGGAATTCTGAATTTTAAAATAGATTTAGAATTTTCAGGCTTCGATTTAGAATTGGATTCAGAACTTTGTTTAACACTACATTTCTTTTTCAGATTTAACTTTATTATGAAATCTAAAGTTGTTTGATTGATAAACATGTGAAACATACTTGTTTTGCTTCTTTGGAGATTTCTTTTTATTTTTAGAATTAATTTGGAAGTTTTGATGTCCACAGTTAGTATAATGAATATGATTTTTAAGAAGTTTTATCATGTCAGAACATAAACAAGAATCAACATATTTAGAATTAGTAACAACTTTTTTTCTTTTATTCATTGTAAGAACTTTGGATACATTGTTTGACTTAAAAGACTAAAAACTATCTAATTTGTGTTTCTCTGTCAAGCTTTCATCTTTTCTCTTCCAAACTAGAGTGGATAGCTCTGAAAATGATAAGAAATGAGGATTAGAATTATGAGACTTTGAAGAGTTTTTATTAGTTTTATGAACAAAAGGCTTCTTGAATATATTTTTAGATTTAGTATTAGAAGATTGACCTGTTTCAAAATTTTCAACTCTTGAGTTGAAGACAAATTTAGACAATTTAGATATTCCTGTTTTAAGAGTAGGTTTAACTTCTGAATTAGTTTTAGGTGAACTAGTAATAGAATCTGAATTAAAAAAATTTGATTCAGAACTTGAAAATTTTAGATATTCTTCTTTTAGGAATACTGAATTATACATTTCTAAAGGAAGTTTAGGTTCTTCAGACTTTAACTTATCACCTACTACCATAAAAGTTTTTCTTTTATAATCCAAGTACCCTTCCTTATTTAAAACATCAACTACAGGTTCATCATTTTCATTTTCAGAGTCTAAAGCATTCATAAGATTTGAAAACTTATCTTCAGTCATATCTTCAACAAAGCTGTTTAATTTTGAAATTTTTTCATTAGGGTTAATATCTAAATTTGAATTCTGAAGTTCTTCAGTAATTTCTTTTTCAGATTCATCATCAGAATTATCAAAACATATTTCTGAATGATCATGATCATTTACTAAGGAATTATCATCAGAAAATTCTTTATATTGTTCTTCAGAATCATCATCTGAGTTATCTTTAGAGTTAACATCATGATATTCTTCAGAAGTTTTTTGAGAAACATCAGCAGAAACTTCTTCAAAAGTTGCTTCTGAAAGATTCTGAATTTTCACTTCAGAATTTCTTTTAGAAATTACTTTAGAAGTAGTTTCAGAAGTTGATATTTATGATATTTTGGAATCCTCTGATTTTATATTCACTTCAGATATTTCAAATTTCACATATTTTTCATTTGTGAACAAAACTTCTGATTCGACAAAAGGTATCCTTTCAGGTAACTCAGAACTTACTGGTTTAGAAGAGACACCTTTTATACCCTCATTAAAAAATTCATATTAGAAAGATTTGGGGTGCCTTCTTTAAAATTTGACTATCAGTATAACCCAAACCAGCTTTAATGTTGTAAAATTTTGAGTTCTGAGCCTGACTTGTCAGAATGTTCAGAGTTTGTTTTGTTTGACCTCTTTTGAGATTTAAATCTTCTAATTCTTTAATCTTCTTATACAATTCAATTCTTTCCTTGTTCAGATATTGCATCTTAACACTTAAAACCTCTTTTTCTGATTTCTCATTATCAATATCTTTTTGCAGAGTATCCAATTTTTCTTTCAAGATAGATTTCTCCTCAGAAAGTTTATCAACTTGTTCTTCAGCATTTTGACAATTTAATTTATAAATCTGACTTTCTTCTCTGAATTTATTAACCAAAGTTATTTCAACTTTCATTCTGTTTCTCAAAGTTTCAAATTCAGAAGTCATTTATATTATTTGTTCATGCATATTATTTTCAGAAGGTGGTTTAGAAGTTGATTCAGAAGAGATTTGTACCTCAGTATCATGATCATGATTTGCTTTTGGCTCCATCTGACACATATAGCATTTAGCTGCATAGTGAGCAACCTCTTCATCATACTCATCATTACTCCAGCATAGACAGTCATCTTCATATTTAGAAAACAAAGATGGATTTGTTTCCTTCTTTTTGGCTAGTAGATGTTTCTTTTCATAATATCCAACATTTTTAACTTTAGGCATTTTGCATTACCTAGCAAAATGTCCAGGTTTACCACAGTTGAAACATCTTGTTGGTTCTGCATCATCCTTCTTCACCACTTCTTTATTCACAGATCTCTCAGCTCCATCTTCAGTTTTGGGTTTACCTTTATCTTTCTGATTATATCTTTGATTGTATTGTCTAGTCATAAAGGCAATTCTCTTAGCCATGCTCTTCATTTCTTCATCAGACTCATTTTCATTGTTAGATATTAAAGTATGAGTCAAAGAAGAGATGTCTACAAATGTCAACACACACTTCTTGTTATAACTAATTGTTGTTAGACGCTCCCTTTATGACACATGGCACTTTGTAATTGGCTAGCATTTTGACTTTCTGTCTTTGTATTTGTATAAATAGCATTGTATTGTGTTAGTAAACATTGTCGATTAATACATTTACATTTTGAAGAATACTGTGCGTAAGTCATTTCATAATCTTTGTTCTTCATTCTGTTTACTGTTCTATTGATTTAAATTGTTAATTGATCTGCTTCCGCAATTCACTCAGATTCAATACTCTCAATTAACAATCGGTTTAAAGGAATCTGGAACCAACAATTGGTATCAGAGCCTTCTAATCAATCTATTGATTATTAGATCTCTTCCATTGAAAGAATTCCTTTCAATCGAACAGTATTTTCTCAGATTCAAAATTTGTTTATCAATCCACTCGTTTTACGAAATTCGTTGAAACGTTAACAATCTTCTCTTAAATTGAGTCATTCATTTTGTAATCGAAGAAACAAGTGATATTATCGACCGTTCTTCTTGAGATTTAATTGTTCTAAATTTCTTTCAAATCTTCAAATTTTCTCTTCTATCATACTCAAATGACAAATTCGAGCTTGAATGCCGTTTATACGTCTGGGTCCCTGACTAAACCTCCAACTCTTGTACGTGATGAATACCCACAATGGAAGATTCGAATGGTTAACTTCTATGAGGGATTGGATGCTGAGTTATATCCAATTATTCAAAACGGTCCGTTTGTTCCCACCACTACTATTCCCGTAATTCCACGACCGCAAATTCGTATGAGGTACCAAAGCAAGATCGGTTCGAAGTCAAGGAATAACTGACCGATGAAGAAAAAGCTAAGGTGGAATTAGCTAAGAAAGCTAAGTCTCTCGTTGATAATGGCCATTCCAAATGAGATTTTTCAATCTCTCGGACTCATGTGACACAAAGAAAAGATTTATGGGATCAATGGAGAATCTCTTAGAAGGTGGTGCGAAAATGAAAAAGAACAAGAGCCCCAAGCTCTAAATGAATATAATAGTTTTCAAGCACCGACCGATGAATCTCTCGGAACAAACATTTCATCGATTCAACAATCCGATTAATCTCTCGCAAGAGATGTGACATTGTTAGATCAAAGGAAGACAACAATGTTCTATTTCTCAAAAGGTTAAACCCCGAATGGTCAAATCTATCCATGTCACTACAAGCCAATCGGGATCTTGAACAATGGTCGCCGCATGATGTATTCGGTACACCGCAAGCTCATGAAAAAGAAGTTGTTCGTAAAAGAACAAACATCGGAGGTCCTCTCGGCTTTGATCTCGAAACAAAAGGAATCGAGAAGACGAAGTGATGACAGAAGAAATCGAAAGCCTTCATATCGTAGACTCGCTCTTAAGATGACTCGAATCGGATGATGAAATTAAAGCGTTTGCCGACTCTCTCGGCTTTAATAACCAAGCAATTTACTAATCGTTTTGGAAATAGGTCTTTGAAAGGAAATAAACGATTTGATCGTCCCTATGTTCCTAAACAAGAAGTACGTAGAGTAGAGAAAACGAAGAAGAAAAGAAAGAAGAAGAATTAAAAAGGAAGAAAGATGTCTGCTACAGATGTGGCAAACCCGGACATTACTCGAGAGATTGCAGAGGAGCTCTGGAAAAGGATAAAAATTATTACAAAAACAAATATAAGTACAATGTCACTGAAAGAGCACACTTTGCAGAAAAAGAAAATCGGGTGCAAGATGAATCCGGCGATGATGAAGCCATGTTCGTGGAATGGCAAACACAAACGAATCGAGCAGGATCAACCCTCCGAGTCACCGGTTAGTAATTTCTCGGGTCATCCGAGCTTGAACAAACGATTGTGATGTTATCAAACAATTTTGAGGAACTAAACTGAAACTCACAATCGAAAAGAAATTACGAAAAGTATCGAGAAAACTCTTTCTACAATCAAAAGGGAAAAAAGAGATATTTTCAAAAGAGAAATGGATTTACTTACGAAGAAAAACTCGAATTAAATACTGCAAAGGAAACAATTTCCATGAGTTTAAAACTTTCTGAAGAAAAACTTAAAAAGGAAATTTTGAATCTCAATAAACTTCTGGAAGAAAAAAAGAAAGAAATCAGAGACAAAGAGAGTGATAGACTCAACTCGTAGCACTTAAAAACTATTTTCGAAAAGAGAGAGAATATTTACACATTGAACTTCAACGAGAAAAAGCTACAGATTATAACATATCCGGATGCACGAAGGTTCATGACAAAATTAACACACAAGTAGGAAGATCCGGACTTGGTTTCGAGGACCTAGATCCCTACACGTGTAAGAAAAGGTCGGATCCGAAATCGTTTTTTGTGTTGGACAACATACGTAAGCCAAAGTTTCCAATTTTGTATGAAAAATCTATTTTTAAAAAATCTAGATATGAAAATCATCATAAAACAAGCAAACTTCAATTCGAAAATATTGAATATTGTTGTAAAACAAATGTTGATCTAAATAAAGTTCAGAAGAAAGATGATATTTTCAATTTTGGTTCAAATAAACATACAATTTTGAATCCGTAGGTCGATATTTTTGTTCCAAGTCGGGCGAAGAAGATCTACGACTTATGTTTGAAAACGATATTCTCTCTACTGGATAAGTGTTTTAGAAATGAAACTCTTTGTGAGAATCATCCAGAGATCACTCCCCGTTCATTTGAAGATTTACATCTTTACGAAACACAAGAAAGCTTTTGCGAGATTACGTATCCATGGGAAAATGATAATAATGATGAAGAATTTTTTAACTCTGAAAATTACCTTTCAAATTTAGAAATTAATTCTTTTAAATCATCAAAAGTTATCACAAATAATTCAGAAATTATTGATAAAAAGGATGATTATTTGTATACTGATAAATCTCAAGAAATCGAGCTTCGATAGAGATTGTGCTAAACTTTCAAGTGGTATACCTATTCTTCCCGTTTCTCGTTCCAACCGAGAAAATCGGCATCTATACATCCGTACTTCTTCGATATGTGTCTCAAAGCCAAAACATGTCTTGAACTTGAGAAAGAGGCAGAACTCAAAACCAAAGTGCAAAATCAAAAGATTTTAAACTCTACTCTTCCGAAGTTTACTAATATTCAAAAAGGCAAATGGAAATCCTCTAATACTTATGTTCCTTTTTCAAGAAATAACAGTAGCTTCGCAAAAGTAGATCGCAGGAAGAACACACGAAGAAAAAGCCGTAACTAAAACAAAAGTCTAGTCTAGATAGGTTCTCTAGAACAACCGATACTAGAAAAGACTTTAGAAAGAATAATTGTAATTACCATTCTCGCAATGACAATTCAATTCAATATTCTATGTTTCGGTCTTCCGAATGTTTTTCACTCGTTCTTAAAGTTAAAACAATTTTTCTCGCAAACCTCTCGATCATTCCAATTCACAAGATGTTTATCACAAAAAGAATAAAACTCAAAAACACCAAAAACCAAAAATAAAGTCTTTACCTTCCGTTAAATCAAAAAACGAGCATACTCCAAAAGCTAACATAACGGGACCCATTATGCGATGGGTACCTAAGAAATTCGATTTTTGATTGCGTAAACAACAGCGTGTGCATATCCGGTATCTTGACTCTGGATGCTCGAGGCACATGATCGGATCCCAAAATTTACTATCCCAATTCAAGGACAAATCGGTGGAATAGTAACTTTTGGTGATAATGGTAAGGGTCAAATAAAAGGCTACGGTACTCTACAAGAAGGTAATATCACCTTATCAAAGGTAGCTCATGTTTCGGCTTGAAACATAACCTCCTCGGTGTAAGTCAACTTTGTGATTCTAAAATACTAGTAGTATTTGATGAAAAACATTGTTATTTATTCTCTAAGGCGGTGTGAAGAACTTTGGAGAAGCGAACGGGAAAGGTAACTTGTATATGATGAATTTTACCTCTAAGGATGGTAAGGAAACTTTATGTCTCATCTCCAAAAAGAGTGAAGTTGCGTGGCTCGGCATCATAAAATGTCTCACTTAAATTTTAATAATCTTGAGATGCTTGTTAAAAACAAACTCGGTATCTGGACTTCCCGATATTCATTTTCAAAAAGATCACCTCTCGCCCCGCATGTGAAATGGGCAAAATTAAACGAGCATCTCATAAATCAAAAAGTGATCATTCTTGTACTAGACCTCGCAATTATTACATGTGGATCTCTGTGGTCCAATTGCAATTCGCAGTCTATCCGGTAAAAAGTATATTCGGTACTAATTGATGAATTTTCCGTATATACTTGGCTTGCTTTCGTTCGTCAAAAGTCGAAGTCCCGGTGGTACTACGAATATGATGACCGTAATTCGTGTTCTTCTACATCGGAAGATTCAAGCAACTTCGAAGTGATAATGGTACGGAATTCAAGAACGCCAAGCTTGAATCGTATCTTGTTGAACAAGGAATTACTCAAAACTTCTCTCGTCGTTCGCACTCCACAACAAAACGGTGTAGTTGAACGTCGCAACAGAACCTTGGTTGAAGCCGAACGATGCTCGCAGCCTTCCGGTCTCCCAATTCACTTCGGGCCGAAGTCGTTGCTACCGCTTGTTTCACTCAAAACCGTTCAATTATTGTCAAGAGGCATCTCAAAACCTCTTATGAGCCGATTAATAAAAGAAAACCATCTGTAAAAATTTTTCATATCTTTGGTCACGAGATGTTTTATCTTAAACGACAGAGATAATCTTGGCAAATTTGATCCGAAGTCCGATGAAGCTAAATTTTTAGGCTACTCGTTAAATTCAAGAGCTTTCCGAGTTTTTAACTTACGAACAAAAACTCGTTATGGAAAGCATCAACATTGACTTCGATGATAACACTCAACCGCCTTTCCGAACACTCTACTTCGTAACTCGAAGCTTAATACCGTTACTTCGACTATCTTTCGGGTTCCGGAGAATCCGAGATTGATGCTATTTTTCATGATTTTCCGGGCGATGAAGTTGTGTCGAAGCTATGTCCCTCCACATTTGCGGATACCGTATATTCTCCAAGCCTCGTGCATTACTCTCTCGGTCCTCGCTTCTTCGTTACCTCGACACGTCTATTTTTCCGTAAGTTCCCACTACTACATCCGCGCTCAAGACGCTACTTCGTTCCATCATCCGAGGGGGAGACACAAGGACGGGTGACAAAACGGATACCGTAAGGACATACGAAGAAAATAAAGAAGATTTTGTGTTTCCGGATGAAATCATTTCGTCAAATGAAACAACCCATTCAATTTCTCTACCCGGAATGACGAAATGGACTAAATCTCACACACCGGATCTTATAATTGGTAGTCCTTTCCGAGGGGTCGAACACGATCTCATCGCAAATGAAGCATTCTTTGTTAATTTTCTTAGTATGATCGAACCTAAACGTGTACATGAAGCCTTAGTTGAACCAAGTCGGGTGGATGCTATGCAGAAGAACTACTTCAATTCGAAAGAAATAAAGTCCTGGCGTCTTGTTCCTTTACCAAAAGGCAAAAGTTGCCATTGGCACAAAATGGGTATTTAGGAACAAAAAGGATGAAGATGGAATTGTTGTCAGAAATAAAGCTCGTTTGGTGGCTAAAGGCTACTGTCAAGAAGAAGGTATCGATTATGATGAAACCTTTGCTCCTGTTGCAAGACTAGAAGCAATAAGATTATTCTTGGCTTTCTCTCGCATACAAAAACTTCAAAGTCTACCAAATGGATGTTAAATGTGCATTTCTTAATGGATGTCTAAAAGAAGAAGTGTATGTCGAACAACCTGATGGTTTCAAAGATGCAAAATATCCAGAATATGTTTATCTTCTTGACAAAGCTTTGTATGGTCTAAAGCAAGCCCCAAGAGCCTGGTATGAACGACTATCTAAGTTTCTGATCAGCAAAGGATATGAAAAAGGTAAAATTGATACAACTCGTTCATCAAAAGAGGCAAAGGTATGTTAACTATAGTTCAAATTTACGTGGATGACATAATATTTGGTTCTACTCATCAAACATAAGTTGATTTGTTTTCTATGTTGATGGAAACTGAATTTGAAATGAGTATGATGGGAGAATTAACTTTCTTCCTAGGACTTCAAGTTAAACAAAGTACCTCTGGTATCTTTATAAATCGTGCAAAATATGTTTCGACATGCTTAAAAAGTTTCATCTTCAAAACTCATCATCCATGAAAACACCTATCTCTCCCGGTATGAAATTAGGACTCGACTCCTCTGGTAAATCTGTTGATATTACCAGCTACAGAGGAATGATTGGTTCTCTTTTATATTTAACAGCAAGTAGACCTGATATTATGTTTGCCACTTGTCTTTGTGCTCGTTATCAAGCCAATCCTAAAGAGTCTCATTTGTTCGTAAAAAGAATTTTTAGGTACTTAAAAGGTTCACCATCGTTGGGCCTTTGGTATCCTAAAAATTCCGGATTTGATTTAATGGCGTATACGTATTCGATCATGCAGTTGTAAGCTTGACGGAAAAAGTACATCGTGTAGCCGTCAACTTCGGGAAATCGACTTATAAGTTGGACATCCAAGAAACAAAACTGCGTATCCACATCTACGGCAGGAAAAGCCGAATATGTTGCCGTTGCTAGTTGTTGTTCACGGAGTTATTTGGATGAAGACCCAACTCGTAGATTATGGTACGATATACGATAAGATTCCCATCCTATGTGATTCTAAAAGTGCTATCGCCATCACGGAAAATCCAGCTTCAAAGCATTCCAAAACAAAGCATATCGATGTCGGTATCATTTCATCAAGGATCATGTCGAAAAGGGTACAATCGAAATGTATTTTGTTTCTACCGATTATCAACTTGCCGATATTTTCACAAAAGCTCTTGATGAGAGTCGTTTTAACTTCTTAATTAGCAAGTTGGGAATGCTTAATATGTAACAATGATTTCTTCGTAAGCATCCGAAGTCTACGAACTATTCTCGACGATACTTCGAAGTCATCGAAGTCTCGATGTCGTTCGAACTCTTCAGAACACTTCAGAAGCCTCTGAATTCCTCTGATTTTCTGTTTCATAATAATATTCTTCTTTCAAGAAATATCATAAAGTACAGATTGAGAAACGAGGTAAAGAAGCTACTACGGGGAGTTCATCATTCAAGGGGAGTTTACCATTCAAGGGGGAGTTTACCATTCACGGGAGTTTCACAATGAAGAAGCTATTCGTCTAAGTCTAACTCTGGTTAGGTTTGTCTTCGATTTACTATTTTACTTAAATTTTATTTGAATCTATCTCGCTTCCGAGTTTCTCTTGCCGCCAAGGTCTCTTAGACTTTTGATTCATTTCAAATTTTTTTAAAAATATAAATCAAGTCGACATGTTTTTCAACTAAATTTTCTATAAATTGATAATTCTTATAATTTCCATTAAATATATAAATTCAATCAACTCTTGCCTCCAAGGTTGTTTAAATCTATATGTTTAAATGCAAATTCTTCTTTATTATTCTTTTATAGAAACTAAACTCTCATGTGATTTTTGTTCTCACTTGACCGATTTTTAAACTTAAATAAATAAAATTAAGATTAAATTCTGTGTTTATTCAATTAATTCAAAATTAATTGATTAATTAAACAGATTTTTTTTTACTTTTGGTTATTTCTGCTTTTAAGAAAAATCGCATCTGCTACTAACTCATCATCATACATGTGTCTCGTCGTACACGTGTCTCCAATCGAAACCCTGCATGTGTATACCCGCGTGCTTACCTCAGCTCAAATGAACCGTTTTTTGTTTCTCCCCAAACTGAATAACCCCTTCCCATTCTACAGTTTCTCTCTCACATAAAACCCCCAATTTCAACCTTCATCTTCTTCCTCGCAAATATTCCCTAAATCAGTGTTTATTCTCATTGCAAAGACAAAGTGTTCAACTGTCAAGCATTCAGAATTTCAAAATGGCTTCCAACTGTGCCCATCCTACCAACAATGATGAAGACAGAATCATCGATTCCACTGCTGATAGTACTCCCATTGTAAAACTGCCATTGAAGGCGAACAATGTGCAGGTACTGCTCAACCCTAACACTTATCAACCGGAATTTCGCATCATGATCGAGTTTCTACAACAAAGACCGCTGAATCGCGCCCTAACCCTAACCAACCCAAACATCCCTGAAATCTATGTCCAAGAACTGTGGCAAACAATGATCATCAAAAATGATGAAACACTCGCCGGTTCTGTCACCCATCCTGAACAAGTGGAAATTGCTGTTCAAATCCCAATCACCAAAAGAAAACTCGCCAAATATTTTCATCTTCCCCTATCAGTGATCGAAGTCGACGGGCAAACCATTCCCAATCCTGCCCTAGAAGAAAACCCTTCCACAGAAGCCCTCCTAGCCTTCATCAATCTTCTGGGTTACAATGAACCTCTTACCAGGCTGTCCGAATTCAAAAGGAAGAAGTTGCCCCCAATGTGGAATCTACTCGTCTCCATACTCAACAAGAGCCTAACCTGCAAAATAGGTTCTTTGGATCAAGCTAGCCGAAACATTCTGACGATTATGTATGGGATGTTCTACAATCGACCCTTGGACTATGCAAGTCTCATCTTCCAAGAGATCAAAGCAGCTGTGCATACTAAGGTGCTCCATCAAAGTCAGGGGAAGCCACTACCAGCACTCATGTTCCCACGATTTCTATCCCTCATCACTCATCCCGCAATTGGGGCAATCGAAGCTCCCCGATTCAGCCCATTACTGCAAAATTGCATCAATGAGCTCCCATCGATCAACCATTGACAAGATCGGCTACTTCCGCACCCGCAGAACTATCCAGGTACATGCTAAACCTAATCCCATCTAGCTCTTCTAATCTCCAAATCTATAGAAGCTCTATGGTTTTCTCGTAACGAGAGAATTCCTACCCCGCAGCACTTAGAGCCGGTGTAGGTGGTCGTGTCCGGTGAGCATGAGATTGAAAAAACTAGGAGTGAACATCTGAGTGCTTCTACCCATGCCGACCTTCTATTAAATGAAGGTACAGAAGATGTCCACGAGAGACACATATGAGTGTTCCTCTCCAATTCCCCAAAGGGCAACCACAACTTCCGAGGTTGACGTCACCACGTCTCCACTCATTGACTTAGAACGACCCGTCAAACCACCCGAAACCAAAGCCGTTCGCAGGATACTTCTTCTTCTTCTCGCATCAACTTCAACTCGGGGAAAGCACCTCCACTTCATCATCCTCCCAACAGATGATGATGATAATATAAGAGTTCATTCGCCCCGAACTCGCCACTTCCTCCACCACCTCGTTCATGTCTCCGTGACCGACATACCAATAAGCACGAGAGGATGCGTCCACATCCTCTCCTAGGATAGATGCCGATGAATTCCCATCGAGGGGTTACGGCCTAGGAATGCACCCCTTACCGGAGTGTTTACACTTCATCAAGGTAAGCATCGTCTTCGCACCTCATCCTCTCGATGATGAGGATACCGTTGAAACAAGCCGTAACAACCGAAGAGGAGCCTCGTGCATAACGCCCTCAAGGACAGTTGGAAGTCCTTCTACACTCAACGTCAAAACAGTGTAGAAGGCCCCTCTCGAACGCGAGGGTAAAGGGGCTCCATGTGTTGGAGATGCACCGGTTACATCTTCTCGATTTTGTCACTAATGCGGCGTTCTTGGCATTTGCCGATCAAATTCGAGATCCGTGGAAGATCTAAAATTATCCGTCACAACTAATCATTCTATTCTTCTGAGCCTTCAATTTCAAATTGAAAGGCAAAACTCTCTTTTAGCAGATCTTCAGCGCCATATGAGTACCTCTCAAGAAGATCAGAAGGCCTATCTTGCTGAACAACTCTTGCTCTTGAAAAATGGTCTTCAAGCAAATACGGAGGCAATATCTCAACTTCCGTAATCATTACGTGCCTCCGTAGACTACGGTACGGTGGCCGATATACGTAAGATTGTCAAGACCATCATAACTTCGATGATCCCTCCGTGTCTACGCTTGTCAAGAAATCGACCTCGCCTCTTTCCGTAAGATTATTCTTGAGCGAATGTCGACCATCGCTTCAAAGTACTCTTCCAAGCCCTCCACATCGTCAACCGACCAGAAACTTGCTGCTCTCGAAACTACTATCTCTCAACTTGTGCCTCTGGTTTCTTCTCTTGCTGAGGCGTTTACTTCCAAGAAGAAAGCCAAGGAAGAAAGGGCTTGCAGAAAGGCTGAACTGAAAAGAAAACGTTCTGAGGATCAGGATCCTGATTCTCAGAAGGGGGAGAAAGGTTCTGAGCCTAAGCAAGCCAAACAAACACCACAAGAAACAAACACGACCACTGCTGACTCTTCAACGCCAACACCATCACAGCAACCCTCCTCTTCAAAACAAGTGCCACTCACTCCAACACCTCTGGCTACGCATTCTGGTCCTCTACCCAGAGATCCAGAGCTAGCTAAGTTTATTCTGGATCTTATGGGAAAAAGCAGAATCCCGAGCTCTCCGGCTGAAAGGGCTGAAGTAGTCAGAGCTCACGAAGAACGAGAACGAGCTAAAGCTGCAAAGGAAAGAGCTAAAAGGGCCAGAGAAGAGGATGAGGAAGTGTTCAGCGCTGAAAAAGAGAGAGCAGAAGAGATAATACGCCAGAGGCTAATAGTTGAAGAACAAATAGAGATAGAGAGGGCTGAAAAAGAGAACCTGGAAAGAGAAAAGGCTAGACTTAAAGAAGAACTACAGAGACAAAATTTTGAAGCTGAAGAAAGAGCAAGAGTCAGAGCAGAGGCCGCTCAGAAGCAGAAGGAGATCAGAAGAGAAGAATTTGAAGAAAAAGTAAATAAAGTTGGAAACATTGAACTTCCAACAATTGAAGTTGAGAAAAGGCACATGTATGCTCCAACAGATCAGAAGATTTATCTCATGATGCCTAACTTCGCCAACCAATACAATGTCAGCAGTGAAGTTAAAGATAACTTCATGGCTCATAAACAAGACAGAAAGACAGTTTTCACTACTGTTCCAATTACAAAGATAACAGCCATGAAACATAAGCAGTTTCAAGATACACCCATTTGGTACACAATCTACGAGATAGTCAGATCAAACAACAAAAGTTATTACATATGTGATAATGATCTGTTGTCCATCCATCCAAATTCGATCTCATTTTTCCGGGAAGAATTTATGAAGACTCAGCTTTCTGAACGCAAAGATCCACAAGACCAGGTTGCCTACACTAGAATTATTCTATGTATGAAATCATACATTAGATACAAAAGGCAGGTCGACTTCCAGATTGGATTAAATTTCAAAATGGATAATCTGGCTATCTCTGCACCAAATGAGGAACTTGAAGGGATAAGCAAATTCAGAGTAGGTAGACTTCTTACTGAACCAGAAGAGGGAATCATCTTCAAAAGACCAAATGGAAAGAGCTTCTTTCGCATCAAAGAAGCTCACAAATACTCTTCTGAGGTAGTCTACATCATCAAGTGCTTTGCTGGCTTAGACACGACAAATCCAGAAGTTGCAAAGAAAATAGAGAAAAGACTTGATGGACTTCAGAAGAACAGAGAGCTTATCAATAATATGTCAAGTATCATCGCTGCTGTTGATCCTCTCTGAAGAAATTTTTTTTTTGACTTCATACTTAGGGGGAGAATGTTAGATATTAAAGTATGAGTCAAAGAAGAGATGTCTACAAATGTCAACACACACTTCTTGTTATAACTAATTGTTGTTAGACGCTCCCTTTATGACACATGGCACTTTGTAATTGGCTAGCATTTTGACTTTCTGTCTTTGTATTTGTATAAATAGCATTGTATTGTGTTAGTAAACATTGTCGATTAATACATTTACATTTTGAAGAATACTGTGCGTAAGTCATTTCATAATCTTTGTTCTTCATTCTGTTTACTGTTCTATTGATTTAAATTGTTAATTGATCTGCTTCCGCAATTCACTCAGATTCAATACTCTCAATTAACAATCGGTTTAAAGGAATCTGGAACCAACATTCATCACAAAGACTAACTTTTGGAATTTCACAGATCTTGGTCATTGAAGACATGGGTTTGGGATTATTTACTTTTTGACTTAAAAGGGCCACAGTATCACTGTTTTTCTTCTTATCATTTTGCCTAGTCTTGATCTTGTCTTCTTGTTGGAACAAGATACCATATATATCATGAATGGTTTTTCTAGACAAATTTCTGGTTACCATGTTATCAGTGAAACATTCCCATTCATTTCCCAAATTGTTCAGAAATTTATTGTTTATTTCAGAATTCAGTTTCTAAACACCATTTCTTCTCAAATCATTCAGAATGTTGTTGAATCTGTGATATGGGTTAGTAATTGATTCACCATCTTTTGCTCTGAAGTTTTTATAAGTCCCAATACAAATATTTAGCCTCTAGGCTTGAGATTTGGAACTCCCCTGCATCTGGGTTTCTACTTCATCCCACATATCTTTTGCTGATGTAAGACTGTCAACCCTGTTGAATATTTCATTTGGAATGACCATTGTAAAAGTGTTAAAGCTCTCTTATCTATCTTTACTTGAGCCTTTTCAGCATTATTGTACATGCTTGGACTTTTCTTGATTCGAGTAGCAGGAATTTCAGGGGTATTTTCATTTCTTGGAACTGCATCAATCTATACATACATTTCGAGAGGTCCATTGATAATGGATTTCATCAATTCCTCATCGATGTTGTCTAGAAACTGAGTCATACAAGTTCTCCGTTGGTGGTATTCTCCCAGAAATAGAGTAGGTGGGTTTGTTTCTGATCCAATAAAAACTATTTCTTTAGACATTTGAACGAATGATCGTGAATTCAACTGTTTCGTAAGAGAGAGTAGATCTAATCAATCATTACCAGATTGATTAATAGATTTCGAGAATCTTGTCAGATCTGACAAATTCTGTTAAAAACAAATCGCAGATCTAGCAGCAACATTGAATTGGCTCTAATACCAATTGATAGATCCCCTAGTTCAAAATGTAACAAGAATATCAAAATAAGAACAAGAATGGAGCAACGTAGTCGGATGTGTTATTGATATGAACAAGATTACAAACAATATATGTCTTGAAAGTACAATAATGATCTATGATCATTAGCTATTATAGACTAACTAACTTTCTATTTATATACATGTAGAGATACTAAACTAAACAGATAGTTACAAGACAGACCAATAGTATCTATACACGTGTAAGGGGTTGTTCGGTAACAGTTAATTGAGCCATATAGCATATATAGCTGATTCGCACAACCATTCATAATTGTTCGGTAGAAGCTGATTCAATCAGCCAGTGGCTGATTCACTCATCTCGGGAACCTATGTCCTTTACACTCAGCCATTTAATTACAATAAGTTTCCTCAACTACCCTTCTCTCCCAACTACTTACAATAAACCCCATCAACATCCACATCACCTTCTCCACCCATTTGATTCTCCATCGTAGCCCATGTTCATGCCTTAATGGAGCAGCTGCTGTATAAATATCGATTCTCCATGATTTTCTACAATTCGATTTATGTGTTTTTCAATCAGTTTTTAGATTTATCGATTCTCCATCAGTTTTTGATTTTTCGATTCTTCGACGGTGACTGAGACACTGAGTAGCAGAGAAATGGTGGTGGATGGCCGGTGGTGAGGTGGTTATCGGTGGGAAGAAGAGTGGTGGTTTCAGTGAGGAGAAGAGTTTGACGGGGAAAAAGACAGTGGTGGCGAAGAACGGGAGAAGGAGGCAAAGATAGTGCAAAGGGGGATACAGAAAGAGTGTGGTGGTAAGCGACTATTTGGTGGTGTTTTTGATCGGAGCGGAAGAAGATAGGTCTTCTTTGTAGAAGAAGGTAGGTAAAAGAAAGAGAGAGAAGGAAGGAAAACATTAAAAAAAGAGTGTTCCTTCTTTTAAGAAAAAAACAAGAGAAAGTTATTAATTTCTAGGAACATTATATTAACTTTTTTTAAGAACATTGCATTAAACTTTTATCAAACTGTTGTTTATTCAGATAAAAATATAAAGTAAAAATATTTATTTTTGACATTCAGACTGTTTATTCAGCCTTAAAACCGAACAACAACTTATCTATTATCGTACAGCTAACTTTATCAATACAGACAACTTTATCCATACAGGTCTTAATGAAAAATGAGCCGAACAGCCCCTAAGACTTTAGTTCAGACCCACTTCTGAACTATCTTCAGAACTGTCTTCAGAAGTTCCTCAGAGCTTCATCAGAATCTTCAGAACTTCTGAAGTTGCTACTTCAGAAGTTATGCCTTAGACTTTTCTTCAATGCTTTACTTCAGAGAACACTTCCTCGGACTCCTTAACTTGTATTTCTGAATTTTACTTCATTTATCTTCTCAGCACCAGTTCAGAAGACCTGAACTGCTAATACTTCAGAACCCAGTCTCCTTTTGAAGTTGTCTTGTTATACCAAACAGTAAATAAGAAGAACATATTCATGCTAGTTCAGTGAGCTACTAGAGAATACAATAGAGGCTTATGTTAGGGACAAGGCTTTGAGCCTGTAACCAAGGATGTGACAAGTGAGAAAGATGTTGATTAGCCAATTAAAGTCAGAAAATATGTCAACAGAATGGGAGAATGAGATGATAAATCATTAAAAAGAACTTCTGAGTTTACGATATGATCAAAATATAAAGGGAATAGAGTTGAGTTATCCTATATGCAATAAGCTTAACAAAAAGGAACTTAGGAGTATGTTGAATAAGTAGCTATGGTTCATATATGTATGTGGGAAGTCATGACGCATATGAAAGTATGAATAGAGAGATGCATGTATGAGTAGGGTATGATAAGCATATCGGATCAAGTTGTCTTAAACTTCTAGATGTTGACATGAGGAAATTCAGTTAAAAGTAGGGATAGGAATAAGAAGGAACCAAAGACAAATAAAAGAGCATATATACAAGGTCAAGGAAACCATTGAGATTGTTTCAGGTATGTTCATTGTCAATAATTATTGACCCTAGTTTTATTCCATTCACGTACATCTAGAAGTTTTGTTTTCATTACTTGAATAAAGAAGATCAAAAACTAGAATAAGAGTTAGATAGCAGTACTCACTGATAGTGGCCAGATAATGGTTAAGGAAATTATCGAGGGTTGTTAAAGCAATCTAAATGGTAGAGTTAGCTAGTTAAGTTGATATGTTTAGGGAATGGATTTGTTGCCAAAGAATAATGATGAAGTACTATGAAAGAAAAGAATACAATTAAGATATAAACTCATGGATGGAGAGGTGAAATAAGAATTACCTCCACCAAAAGTAAAGTAAGATATGAAGGGACCGATATGAAGAGTTATAGTTCTTGCAGTAGCCATTGTACGTGTCAGGCGACTGAACTATTGTTAGAATGTTTTCCTAAAACTAAAGTATCAAATTAGGTTAAAGTGCAAGTACGATACCGTAAGTTGTAAGATATTTTGAGTTTGCATACATCTAAATGGTAAGGATTGGAAGACAGTTGGTGACTACATTTTATGTAATGGGAAAGAGATTGAAGAAATCTCAGTTAATGATAAACTTCGTAGAATAACCCATAAACTATCAATGAACAAAAGTTAAGAAATCTCGAAACAAGGAAGTTTCTCTCTGCGGTTTTCCTTTATTGTTCCCTAGAGAACCTATGCTTTGATAGTACATGCTTTTGATGAGAATTGACCCTTGTACTCCTTGACTTTCCTTGTGTAGCCATGATGCACATAATATCCATTTAAACTCACTAAGCTTTGTTAGCTTATCCTTTTAGTGGTAAACATTTCAGGAAAAGAAGCTAAGGGTAAAGAGAAAGTTGTTTGACCGTTGATCGTTGGTGTTAAAAGCAAGGATCGTCATCTTTTGGCACATGGTAGTTTAAACCTTTGGGTAGTACTAGTTTAGTTGTCACTTCTTTTTTTTTCTGGGTTGATGTTTTCCCGATGATCACTTTTTAGTATTTTGGATGTAAATGTTGGTGTAAAACTTATCTTTTGATGGAATATAAATGTATCCCGTATTTTGTTGAAGTTTAATTTGTAGTTGAACTAAAAAAAATATTCGGTGATTGTGGTTCGGTATTACATTTTGTGTTTCCTTTCAAGTGCCAACAACCAAAATAGACTAGTTTCACTAGTCACCGAGTAGTTTAATAAAACAAAATTAGTTGTGAGGTTTTATTGAATCTAATTTAACATTTTAATCATACCATTTCACACTTCTTCCATCAAAAATCATCTCTCTGTTCTTGATCCACACACAAAAGCTAAAAGGACAAGGCTTATTGGATTTATACTTATAAAAATCAAAACACTACTTGTTAGAAACTAACAAAATAGTCAAATAACCTAATATTCAATAACCAAATAATCAAGTACAAATAACCGCACTTAGAAAATCAGTGAGTCCAGTCCCCCAAAGGACTCTACTTTTTGGAAGGAACCTTCGTCTGAAGAGCAGTTTGTGTACATAACTGACTCTGACTCTGAAGATGAAGATGGCATGATACCAAGACGGCGCGCACAGAGACCAACAATAAGCGAGCCTGAGGAAGAACGAAGGCGAATAAACTTTTTGAAGGAACTCGAGGCCAAAAGAATAAAGAAGCCAACTGCTGAACCTGAAAATCCAGTACCTCTCAGCATGGTTGACGATTTCTATTTTTTGTCAAAGGAAGAGAGAGCTCAAGCTCTAGAAGCTCAAAGACTCAAGGATGAGAAGATTAGACAAACGTAGAATGATCTTGAGCTTGCAAGGAAAATACTCAAGGAAGATGCTGCCAAAGATGAAGCAACCAGAAAGTTGAATGAGAAGAGTAAACGGGTTGCTGAAGCTTTGGTACAAAGGGAACTAGTCAGAGAAAATTTAAATGTAGATCCCATCCTTGCTCAAGAGAAGATCCTCAGTGCCATCTCTGAAGGAGAAACAAGCCACAGAGAAAAGGAACTAAGTTGGTGCACTGAACGTTTCAACTATCGAAAGTCTGATTCTAAAATCATTCGTGCAACTATTGAAGGACGACATTCCAAAAGAAGTGGTCTGAAGGTTACGTACGAATGTACAGACATTCAACTTGTGAAAAAGAAGAGGCAAAGTTCTTAAAGTTCTTTGGATACTCTGAATGGTTAGAAATTAGAGATGCCATTCAGGGTTCCAAATCAAAATTCAAAGACGCGGTGGAAAATCCACTGGATCAACTCTTTCAAAGGATGTCTCAGCTAGTACAAGTTCCCCCTCTCCCTGAGACCTCAAGAAAAAGAAAGTCTGTAGCTGGTTCTTCTTCGAAGAATGAGCATGAAACTAAGTTCAATTATGTAAGCATTCTTGGCCACCTTGAAATCCCTGATGTCTCTATGCTGAACTCCTCTCTTCCTCAAGACCGACACATGAAGAAAATGAAATCATCACCCTCCCTGAACCAGGCATGGTTTACTTGGACAATGAAGGGTTCTTTGGACTTTTTAGAAAGTCAGAAGTCAGCAAGGCTCCCTCTGCTTTCATCAAGATCATGCATCACTACTGTTGGTCAAATACTCCTCTGATGGTCAGACAGAAGAAGATCTATGAAAAAGAATTACAAAGAAGACATGAGCGACTCTCTGATTAGCCATTTTTTTTCTTTTGTAATAAACTCTTCAGTTTACTGTACTTTCACTTAACATTTGTCATTTCACTTATCATGTAATTCTTCAAATTATTATTAATGAAATTTCAAATGAAGTACTCTACTCCACCTGTGTACTGAAAAGATCCCTGAAAATAGTAAATGGGACAATGAACATAAAAGTTCTATTTTTCTTTACAAACCTTTAACTCACTGATATTTCTCTCTAAAACTTAAATCAGTGAATGTATGATAGAAATATCATAATAGCTTCAAAAGGAACTGGGTTCTTAAAAGAGAAAAAGATCTGAAGAAGTTCTGAAGACACTTCTGAAGAGGTTCTGAAGAAGTTCTGAAGACACTTCTGAAGACACTTCTGAAGAAGTTCTGAAGGAGTTCAGAACCAATTATGAACTTGTCTATTATGAATGTCTTGTCACTTTAGTCTTTCTATTGTATGTATAAATAGATAGTTAGTTAGATTGTTAGAA
The DNA here is from genome assembly GCA_036898165.1 of Silybum marianum. Lineage (NCBI taxonomy): Eukaryota > Viridiplantae > Streptophyta > Magnoliopsida > Asterales > Asteraceae > Silybum > Silybum marianum. Next base: position 10,731,259 of record CM072541.1, read on the forward strand.
CTAATGTTTTCATATACCTTGTAAAGATATATTCTGTATACAGTACATTCAATCAATATAAAATTACATTTGGCTACTATCATTCCTGTTATAATCTTTTCATCTATTGATATCTTGATTGTTTGGGTCCTATCAATGTAATTAAAGGTTTTACTTATGTAAATTGAGAATTCATATCCTTATAAATGAAACTCAATAACACAATTAGCATAGCTGAAAAAGAACTCACAGATTAGTACTTAGAAATTTTATTTAGAATATTTCTTAAGTCCTTACTAATCCCTTCAAGCAATTTTCCCTTATTGCTTAATCAAAATCAAATAGGGGAAGATTGTTGATCATAACTCCTCTCAGTGATTTGAATATGATTCCTCTAAATACTTACTGAAAATTCCTGTGTAGACTTAAGTTCAAATTCATCGATTGCATCCGCTGATTGCTATCAGCGATCGCTGAAGCTTAGGAACTTCAAGTCTATCTTTGAAGACCTGAAGATCAGCTATCACACCAGAAGTACATTCATCGAAAGTTGAAGACCAAGCTGAAGAAAGAGATAATCAGCTAGTGATCTGAAGCGGTTCAGTGATAACAAGGATTATCTAAATCAGTGTGAAGTATTGTGAAGCCTCACCGATACTTCGAAAGTTCATCCTTGAAATAAGAAAAAGAATATATATATATATATATATATATATATAAAGTGGAAGGTTCAAATGAAAACTTTGCATTTTTAAAGGAACAAATTGACACTTGTGGATCACATATGATGTGGGTCCCATATAATATTAAATCATTTATGATTTAATATTAAATCATTAATGATTTAATATTATGTGGGACCGACATTATATGTGGTCCACAATTTGTTCCTTTAAGGAGGGGTGATTCTCATTTGATCCCTCCCCTCTATTATGCAAATTTGATTACATTGTTTGACCAAAACAATCTTTAGTTGACGATATAAAAACAACAAATGAACTAAGTTAAAAATTTATGTGTAGCCCATTCCGAATTTAATTTTTTAAAATTATAATTTAAAATTTGCTTTTAGGCTAACAAGCCCAAGCCCAAGCCCAAATTTTCAAATTGAATCTAATAAGCTTTCAAATTCAATTGATATTTAATATAAGCCCAAATTTCCAAATTGAATCTTATAAGTTTTCAAATTCAATTGATATTGAATCCAAGCCCAAATTTCAAATTGAATCTCAGATTTGAAATTCAATTGAAATTGAATCTAAGCCCAAATCCAAACACTTTATTTGATTGCAGAAGAGGAAGAAGCCAAACACTTCAATTTCACACTTGGATTTCTTTTTATTGCAGACGAGGACGTCAATTTGGTTTATACATAATCGATGTTATGCTTAGAGTTTTTGATGTGTTTTCACTTTGAAGGAAAGATAGTTAAGAAAATCAAAATACTATAACGCAAGAAGAATGGGGTGGGAGAGTGTTTTTTAATTAATGTTTTGATGCTATGTGGGTTTAAATTCAATTCTGTATTTTGTTTGATTATCGACCGATTTCTCTCCTTTTTCATGTTGATTTTTGATTTTAAGAATCCATAGAATAAAAAATAAATAATTAATAATTATATTGGATAATATTCATATCGATTTGAATTGCATGGTCTAAGGAATCTATGCATGTTTGATTACATAGTTTGACCAAAACTCTCTTTAGTTGACGATATGAAAACAACAAATGAACTAAAGCAAAAATTAAATTTTCTTTGCAAACAAACAATAGCAACACTCTTTTGCCTTTCCATACAAATATACAAAGCATATATAATTAATGTTAGCAAACTTTAATCCAACGAAACATAGATTAAACTTTATATTTTATAAAGATTGCATCATATAAACAAAAACCATATTTAATATGTGTTTCACAACACTCGATTCTATCCTTCGTGATAGAATCCATAAAGAGAAGACGGTAGAAGCAGACTTGTTCGCTTAACGAGCATAAAAATTAATGCAATACACAAAATTAAAAAGCGACCTGGAAATCGTTGATGACACGATACAGACTGTATGGATTGAATCCTGTCCTTAAAGGTTTTATACGACCACTCTATAAGCTGTGAGTCACGGGTCGCAAAGCCCCAGGATTTGATATAGTATCGAATTCCGTTAATCAACAACTTTTGATAACGGAATTATAAGCAAAGTTGATGCAGAAAACGCAGGTAGGAAGAACTTCAGACGCATAAAGAGAGAGCTATGAGAATCAGATTTTTGGTGATGGTTTTACACAAAACCTTAACCTTTATTTTATATTAGATAACAAACCCCAAAACAAGGATCTTATTCCCTAACGTGAAGAAGGAGTTGGAGACTAAGTCTCCAACTAATTTTCATTATTAAATAAAATTGTTATTTTAAAACTAAAATCTCAAAATATCTAATTTATAAGAGTAAATTGCAAATTTGGTCCCTATGGTTTCTGGATTTTTGTGGTTTTGATCCCTAGAAAATTTTTATTGCAAGAAAACCACTATGGTATGCATTTCATTGTGGATTTGGTCCCTGGAGGCTAACGCCATTAAACGAATTCGTTAAAATAAGGGTAATATGGTCATTTTAAACCTTTTAATTTAATTTTCTTTAAAATACAATTTAGTAAAAAAAATAACAAACTAGAAGGACCTTAGCTGCAATTTACTCAAAGAAAAGAAAGAGAAGGAGAAAGAGAAGACGATGGAGTCAGATTCCGGCCAAACATCGTCAGATTCCGGCCAAACATTTACAGGCGTCAGATTCCGGGCAAACATTTCCTCTCCGGCCAAAGAACAGAAAGAGAAGAACAGAAAGAGGAGAGATTTGTTGGTCCCTGTGGTTTACTATTTCAGAGAGATTGAAAGAACAGAAAGAGAAGAGAGATCCGAGAGATCGAAAGAAGAGAAAGAAAGAAAAGAAAGAGAAGTGAGATCTGAGATCGAAAGAAAAGAAAGAGAAGAGATACAGATCTGAGATCTACCCTTGCCGGCGACTTCGTCTTCTCCGGCGATTTCGTCTTCTCCGGCGACTTCGTCGATATGTTTGGGTGAGTTTTTGTTCAGTTTTTATGATCAATCGAATCAGAAACATTGTGAGGTTGCGGTATGGGGATCGATGGAGAAACATCCGGACGTGATCGATTGAAGCAGAAACATCGAGTCGAGATTGATCGATGCTTGAAACTGTTAATGACGGCCGGAGTCTGGAAGTGGTGGATGGTGGCCGGAATCGAGTCAAGATCGATCGTTGCCGGAGTCCGAGATGTTGGCCGGAGTCTGCAGATATTTCTTTATATATATATATGTGTGTGTGTGTGTTTTTAATATATATATATATATACATATGTGTGTGTTTAATACATATTTATATATATATATATGTTGTAGGTTGTTAGTCCCCAAGGAGGGATGGCTAACTAAGAGAGGGTTTTGTAGAAGGGTGGGTTGAATATAAAACACACAGAATATACTCTTTTTAAATTCTTTAATATAAATATTAAAAATTTACACACAGATAGTTTGATGCGGAAAAGAACAGGCACACTATTCTATCAAACTAAACACACAGATAACAGTAATTAACTTATACACTAAGGAAGTTAAAACAATACTGTTATAGCACACAGCTTTGCCACAGTCACACAAATAATCACTCTGAAGATTTGTTGAAAGCGTGAGATTTCTGGGAAGGACTTCATCTCCTTTTATAGTGCTCATGCATGGGTTGCATGTGGACAGCTGTCAAGGTTTCATTAGCTGGAAGTTTATCTGCTGGACAAAGGAAGAGACTACTTCCTTTGTACTAGAATAATGGATGAACCATTCCTTGTAGCACGTAATGTCAGATAACTTTATCTTCTTTTCTTCATGCTCTGTGAAGTCCCATCAAACCTTTTAGCTAAAAGACAAATATTCCTTTTATAAGAATAAAAGAGAATGTCTTTATTTAAGGCTTGATGCCCAAGTTCTTGCTGGCTCACGTGTCTTGCAATTGATGTGAGTCAAGAACTTATCTCTTTGAAATTGCTAAGTGATACATCACACTATGTATCGCATCGGTGGATACCTTGTAAGGCTGGAATTGATAAGTGTACACTTTGCTTGATAAACTTCATTTTTCACTAAATGCCAAAAGTGTACACCCTTGAACTTGTGACTTAATATCACAGCCTTAGAAAATATACCTGCAATTTCGGTGACCAAGATTATAGTGTCGGTGACCATGACATCAAACTTGATGACCTCATCTTATTTGATGTCCTTAGTACTTTTGATGACTTTTGAGTGTACCATCGGTGACCCACTATATTGGTGACCCAATCTTGACTTGGCAAAATGATCTGAATATTGAAGTTGGTTGATACATCCAAAATGCCACTTTTTGATGTACAACCCTTGATTGAATAGTCTTTGACTCTTCAATACTTGAAGCATATTTCAGACCTTCAAAAGAACCTGTAAAAATTCATTCATACAAAAGGAAGGTGGTTCATCACCAAATCATCGGTGACCCAACAATCTCCCCCTATTTGATGATGATACCTGTAAGTTAGAAAAGAATTATTTTTGACCCTTTCTGTTTTTCTTTTGGGTTCTTTTGACTCAGATTTTTTTTTTGATTTTTTTTTTGTTTTTTTTTAACTGAGTATGTACAGTATAAGTATAAGAATAAATGTAAGTATAAGTATGTGCAAGAAAAAATAAAAATATTATCAAGAATTTTTTAAGGAAGAAGAGTATGAACTTTTATTAATCAACACACAACTTTGAAAAATAAAGTTCACACTATATGAAAACTATTCAAGGAGTGGGTTCTCTTCTTTTTAGCTCATCCAAGATAAGCCTAGTGATCCCATGGTCTTCAACCGGAGGTACTCCTAGAATAGCAAAGAGGAAAGAGCTGTGAGCCCTTGGGATGTCAGAAGCTCTGAAGAAACCGATGTTTCCAAGGATGTCTTCAAAGAAAACCCCAAGCTCAGGATTAGTCAGCATGGTTTGCTCCCGGTAAGCAATAGGAGTAGGAATGGAAAGATCTATACCCGAAGCATTTATCTGGATGCCTCTTTCATGAAGCATAACGAAGTGTCCTTCTTCTTGTTTTTAGGAGCAGTGATGACCTCTCCTTTAAGACCCTGTTGTATGAAGTACATTTGTTGTGCTTCAAGATATATCACAAGAATATCATTCTCCTTTTGAATGTTGAGCATCTTGATGAACAGTTTTATGAGAATATTTAGTACCAGCTCCTTGTACTTGCTTTTGCTCTTGGAGATACATTTGCCAACTTCCATCCATTCAGTCATCCCAAGAACTTCCAACCATTCAGCTTCATATACCCTTGAGAAAGTATCAGCTCTCTTAAGGGTGACAAGTAACTTGGGAGAATTCTTGGTTGAAGGTTGGATGGTGGCACTGATAATCTTGGAATCATCCTTCCTGTTCTTCAATCTCCTTTTGAACCACTCTACTTCCTTTGCCTTCTTGGCCTCATCAACCAATTTTGCAGCTTCAGATTTCTTCTTTATATTTTCAAGCTCATCTTTTTGAGCTTGAATTGCATCGGTGACTTTGGCATAAACAGCTTCATCATGAGCTAGCTTGAGTACATTAGTCTGATCAAATTCAAGCTGAGCCCTGATTGCTTCTTCTTTTTCAGCTTCAGTTAGAATTACCCAAGAGGATCGGTGGGTAATGAAGCAGGCTGAAGTCTAAGAGTGTCTGCTTGAGAATCTCTCATCCTTTTCCTTCTCCTTTTCTCTTCCTGTTGATCTTCAAAGGAAACTGGCTTCTTTCCTTTGGCCTTTTCTTTTCTTTTCTTCTCTTCTTCAGTTTCAAGGGGTTGAGCACTGATACTCTCCCCCTCAACAGCTGCTTCAGGTACCAAAGGAACAGAGACCACCTCTGTGACCACACCACCATTGGTGGCTGTAAGAGCCACGTCGGTGGCTGCCACGTCGGTGGCTGGGATGGTGGTGGTGATCAGATCGGTGGCTGCAGGGGCAGTGTCGGCGGCTGCATGGGCAGGGGCAGCGTCGGCGGCTGCATGGGTGGATGCAGTGGTCTTCTTATTTTTCTCCCCCTCAGTGGTTGAACCCTTGAAACCCACTGAAGAGAGAAAAGTCTTGATCTTTTCTATATCAGAAGCCATGGTATTTATTTTTCTTTCAATTCTTTGAAAAACAAATTTGTCTTGTTCCTGAAAGAAGTATCCATCCACATCAAGCTCAATAGTTGGAGAAGAAATTGGAATCTTGTCAATTTTGGTGAGAATAGTGGCAAGAGACTCCATAATGTTCTCTTGAGTAGTAGAAAGAGAAGCCAGTCTTTCCAAGTCTTTGGCTGCTTGGTCTTCCAAAGTTTCCACCCGACGTATAGTGTCACGGGTAAAGCTGGTGAAAGCTTGGAGAATATCATCTCCTTGTTTGGAAGACATGGGAGCAGAAGGTTGAGGCTGTGGTGGTTGATCAGCATCATCATCACTGGAAGAATAATCCACCAAACCTATAGGTTTTCTTGGGGGGATTTAGGAGATGTGGGGGAGACACGTTTAGGAGAGTGTCTATGAGGGGATTCCTCAGAAATGGATTCTTTCACAACCTTGGTACGTACGGGAGACGTATGTGTCCAAGGTGTAGTGTCAGAAAATAGAAAATCAGTAAATTGGGATGTTCCATCAAATGCACCTGGTTGTGATGCACTCTCATGTGGAGTAAGGAAAGGGAGCTGTGAGAGCTCACGGGGTGGAGAAGATGCAGCTTGGATGGGAGAGTCCAAGTCTTCTTCATCAACTAAAGAGAAAGTTGATGAAGGAATAATAGGGATGCCCTTTTTTACAACCATGTCCTTTTGGGAGGGCATGGAGGAGCTAGGTTGGGTTAACTGGTCCTTGGGTCGGGTAGGAATCTTTTCAACACTTACTAACTTTTGGGAGTTAGTAGGTGGCTTGTGAGGTGAGACCTTTTGGGTACCCTTAGAATTCTTTGAGGAAGTCTTTGGGGGGCTTTTAGAGTGTCTCCGCTTTTGGGACTTAGATGCTTGGGTAGAAGCCAAAGGTTCTTTTGGCTTCGTAGCATCGGTGGGTGCGGAGGTAGATGTGCCCGACGCTTTGGATCTCTTACGAGATTTGGACACATCGGTTACTCTAGGTGCAGAAGGAGTAGAAGACATACCTGAGGTCCTTTGCAGACGAGGCTCATTTTCTCCCCAAGATAGAGTTGCATTCCTTGCAAACTCAACCATAGATGGTCGGAGAGGGTTGTCTGATGCTAAGACAGCCTTTTTCATAATCTGATTTCCCACTTGATGAAGAGGGAGATCATATATGATGTCATCTCTTTTCTCTAATTTATCTGCCAACTTTGCATGAATAATAAGAGAGAAAAGTCGCTGAAATGGTACCTGAGGACGTCGGATGGTAGAGAAGGAGGAGATCATTTCATTAAAGAAATAGCTTGTAAAGTCTATCCTTCTTTGAAATATTAGAGCATGTGCTAATTCAGTCACTTGGGAAGGTGACTGATCCGGGCCACCTGTCTTTTTGCTTAGGCACAGAATCAGATGAGCAAAAAGGAAGTTCCATATGTTTCCCATATTCTTGCGCAGTAAAGTACCTGGACCCTTTGACTTTGAGCCCTTCTTCTCTTCCAAATAGTTCAACACATCAACCACCATTTGATGTTCATTACCAAGAGGAAAAGGTTCATAGGAATCATAAACAGGAAGCTTGAGAATGCTTCTAACATCTTCCACATTGAAGATCACATCATGTTCATCATTACTTAGAACAGATGCAAGAATTTGATCCGATGAAGCATCAAATGTGCAAGTTAACCAAAAGTTTCCAAGAAGAAACTTACTCATTTTGGGTTTTGCTGTGATTGCATATTGTAGAGGGCATCTCTGAAGAAACCAGCAAACATCATTGTACTCTGGATGGGCATTATCAATTCCTATTCTTCCAAAGTAATTGCATGCAGGAAAGGAGAGAGATCCAAAGGTCATTGTTTGTTCTTCTGAGGGTTTTGAAGGGGATGCCATTGAAGAAGATGAAGAAAGTTGCAGGTTGCAGGTTATGCTTTTGTATAAGTGAGAAAGAATGGGTGCGAGAAAGGTGGTAAGTTAGTGGGAGAAGAGGTTATATATGAGAGGGAAATTTCAATTTTCAAAAATAATGATTACTTTTGGTGATTGAAAGGTCAGAATTCTAAGGGTTTAGGCTTGAAATCGGTGCATGCTTCTGACATTTATGACGTTGATGATGTCATTAAGGATAAGTTCAATGAATCTTAGTCACCAAGATTGGCAAACCAAGGGTTATCTTTAAAGGGTTAGAGAGAGAGAAACGTCGGTTACCTCGGTGAGTGGTTTGAACGTCGGTGGCTATGTATGAGAGAGAGAGAGACGTTGGTGACCGAGAGATAAGGGTAGACGTCGGTGGCTATGTATGAGATCGACGTCGGTGGCTCGTTAGAGGTTGCAATCGTCGGTGGGTCGTCTGAAACTCAGGACAACTGTCGGTGGCTCGACCAAGGATGCAACGTCGGTGGATAGGCACGACGTCGGTGGCTTGAATCGAAGGTGCAACGTCGGTGGATGGTCACTTAGGTGAGACGTCGGAAAGGGATACGACCGTCGGCGGTTAGGGCGGCGATGATATCGTCGATGGCTCGAAGTACGGTGGACGGCGATGGAGATTTGTCGGAAGGCGACACGTCGGAGCGCGGAATGTTGGAAAGCAGATCGTCGGTGGCTTGTCGATTTTTGGTGGCTTGTCGGTGATATCGGTGGCTAATGGTGATGTTTGTGGTGGATATTTATGGTTTTAAGGTTAGGGTTTAATTTGGAGAGATGAAAGAGAAGAGAGAGAGGAGAGAGAGAGAGGGGTTCGTCGGTGACCCTGTTACCGATATTATATATATATATATTATTTTTTTTTATTTTTTATTTTTTTATTATTTATATATATATAACATATATAATATATAAGTTATAAATTATATAAATGTATATAATATATATATAGAATATATATATATATATAACATATATTTATATAAAATTTATAAAATATATATTAGTCTATGTTTATCATACCTAATTCACCGATGAGGAACTTGAACCTTGATTCATCAAAGGGCTTTGTGAACAGATCAGCTAATTGATAATCGGTGGGAATGAAATGTAGCTCCACATCACCTTTAGAGACATGATCTCTTATAAAGTGATAACTGATATCAATGTGCTTGGATCTTGAATGAAGCACAGGGTTGTTGGCAATGGCTATTGCACTTGAGTTGTCACACATTATTGGGATTTTTGAGAAAATCTGATTATAATCACACAACTGATTTTTCATCCACAATATCTATGCACAACAACTTCCAGCAGCCACATATTCTGCTTCAGCAGTAGAAGTAGACACCGAATGTTGTTTCTTACTTGACCAGCTCACAAGCTTTCCACCAAGTAACTGACAACTTCCAGTTGTATTTTTTCCGTCTATTTTTGAACCTGCAAAATCAGAATTAGAGTACCCGATGAGATTGAAACCTGAGTCTTTGGGATACCAAAGACCCAGATTTATGGTACTTTCAGATACCGAAAAATCCTTTTCACAGCAGCCAGATGTGATTCTTTAGGATTTTCTTGGTATCGGGCACACAGACAAGTAGCAAACATAATGTCAGGTCTACTTGCAGTCAGATAAAGAAGGGATCCTATCATAGCTCTATAATTTGTAATATTAACAGAAATGCCATCAGGATCAGAAAAGAGTCTAAGAGGAGGAGCCATAGGAGTTTTCATGGTAGAGCAAATATCAAATTGAAACTTTTTCAGAAGATCTTTAATGTATTTACTTTGATTTATGAAAATACCTTCTGGAGACTGTTTTACTTGCAAACCAAGAAAGAAAGTTAACTCCCCATCATGCTCATTTCATACTCTTTTTGCATGAGGGAGCTAAACTCATCACACAAGGATTCATCGGTGGCTCCAAAAATAATATCATCAACACAGATTTGAACAAGAATGATATTACCTTGTGATTTCTTGAAGAAGAGGGTGTTGTCAACCTTCCCTCGTATATACTTATTTCTAAGTAGATATTCTGAGAGAGTGTCATACCAGGCACGAGGAGCTTGCTTCAGTCCATACAGAGCTTTATCCAGCCTATACACATGATATGAATGGACTGGATCTTCAAACCAAGGAGGTTGCTTCACATACACTTCTTCAGCTAATTCACCATTCAGGAAGGCACTTTTGACATCCATTTGGAATACCCGAAAATTCTTGTAAGCTGCATGGGCAAGAAATATTCTGATAGCTTCCAATCTGGCAACAGGAGCAAAAGTTTCATCATAATCAATTCCTTCCTCTTGCCGATATCCTTGAGCAACCAGCCTTGCTTTGTTCCTTATGACAGTTCCTTCTTCGTCCATCTTGTTTCGAAACACCCATTTTGTTCCACTAATAGTTTTGTTGGATGGACGAGGAACTACTTCCAGATTTTGTTTCTCTCAAATTGTGAGAGTTCTTCTTGCATGGCAATTACCCAGCTAGGATCAGCTAGGGCTTCATTTATCAGCTTAGGCTCAACAATGGAAACAAAGTTGACATATAAGCACAGATTGCTTATGCCTCTTCTTGTTTTTACACCAACTTGTGGATCACCTATGATTTGATCTATTGGATGATCCATGGTCCACTTTAGTATAGGAGGTAAGGTAGGAGGTAGAGAAGAGGATGAGGTGGGAATTTGAGATGGTGAAGATAGGTTTGTGGGAGATATGGTGTTTTGGTGGGTAAGGTCTTCTGTAGAGTTAGTTTCAGGAGGTGGAGAAGAAAGAGAAGGTTCTGAAGGTGAGGTGGTGTTTATGGGAGGCTGAGAAGGGTTGCTATCTGGAGGATTGGGTTGAGAGGAGGATGGAATTTCACCAACACATGAATTTATCGATAGGTTTAATTCTTCTTCATCACAAGATAATGAAGAAGTTTCAAACTCATCAAACTTCACATACATGGATTCATCTATGCATTGTCTTCTTAGGTTGAAAATTCTGAAGGCTCTTGAGGAGAGAGAATTGCCCATGAAAATTCCATCATCAGACTTCGGATCAAACTTTCCAAGTTGTTCCCTGTCATTTAGCATGTGACAAGCACAGCCAAACACATGGAAGAAGTCAACTGCAGGTTTTCTACCATGGAAAACTTCATAAGGAGTCTTGTCATGCCTTTTGACTATGATAGACCTATTTTGAGTAAAGCATGCAGTGTTAAGCACTTCGCCCAAAAATAGGTTGGCAACTTGGATTCACTCAAAGATAGACCTCGCAGCTTCACATAGTGTTCTATTCTTTCTCTCAACAACACCATTTTGCTGAGGAGTGCGTACGGCAGAGAAGTTCTGAGAAATTCCTTTTAGGTCAAAGAAATCTTCCAGAGCAGCATTCTTGAATTCTGTGCCATTATCACTTCTGAAGGGACTTCACCAGTTTACCATTCAAATTTTCAATCTTTCTTGTAAACCTGATGATTTCTTCAGCAGCATCACTCTTGTGTTTCAGAAAGAACACCCAAGTATATCTAGAGAATTCATCGACGATTACTAGCATATACTTTTTACCACCCAGACTGGGTGTGCTTACTGGACCGCACAGATCCATGTGAAGCATTTGAAGAGGTTGAGAGATAGAAGAGCATTGTTTTGTTTTAAAGGAAGTTCTGGTGAGTTTTCCTTTTTCACATGCTCCACACAGCTTTTCTTTTTCAAAAAACTATTTTTGGCATTCCAACAACCAGCTCTTTGTTGGAGAGTTTGTTCAAGGTTTTGAAGTTTAGATGAGATAACCTTTTATGCCACAGCCAACTTTGTTTGGCTAGTTCTTGAGAGAGGAGACACACAGCTTCTCCTATTGTACTTTCCTTCATGTTGATTATGTATACGTCATTCAGTCGGGTTCCTGCTAGTACAATCTTGTTACGTACATCAAAGACCAAGCACACACACACTGAACATGACCTTATAGCCCAAATCACATATTTGGCTGATGCTTAGAAGATTATACATTAGCCCTTCAACATGAGCTACTCTGGAGAAAGTGATGGTTCCATTTGAAATGGTACCATATCCTTTGGTGACCCCTTTTCCATTTCCTCCAAAGGAAACAGTGGGTCCCTTTTCTTTTGAGAAGTTAGAGAGAAGAAGTTTGTTTCCGGTCATGTGTCTTGAACACCCACTGTCCATGTACCTTATGTGATCTTTATTTGGTACCTGCACCCAGAAACAAATTTAGACTTTTGGTACCCATTTTGAGGTGGGTCCTTTGGGATTAGAAGGCATTTTAGTTTTGCAAAGATCCAAATCTTTTGGGCAATTTTTAGCAAGATGAAGAGTGTTGCCACAATTATAGCACTTCTTTAAAGAAAAGGCCTTTTTAAAATCCCTATCATCAAAACTTTGGACAGAGGTTGACGACTGAGAAGAAGAGGGGTGTCCAACACCTGGTCTTGGTCCAAGGATACCTTTACCAGGATTTCTTGATTTCTTCAAGTTCACTGACCGAGGGATGAAATCAGTAACTATTTGAGATTTCCTTTTAGATGAAAAATTTGATTTAGCAAAATTTTTCTTTTGAGGAGAAAATCTTTTTGGAGAGGGATACTCAGCAACACCAGATGGCTGCTCCTAGGAGTACCTTGACTCATGCAGACTTAAGGAGTTTAAAAGTCTTTGGATAGGTTTGGGAGAAGAAGAAGAGCTTAGAAGAGTTGAAACTTTTGAAGACTCAGAAGAGATTTCTTTAGCTTTAACAAAGACTCCAAACTTCTTAGAACCAGATTCTACTTTGAGCATGTCAAGTAGATCTATAGAATGAACGGAGGTAGAATCCTCAGATGAGTAACCGAAGAGATCATCATCGTCATCGGAAAGGAAACCAGCAGGAAAACCTTGACATTCAGAAGAAGGAAGTGGAAGGTCAAAAGTTTGAGGAACATCTTTTCCATAACCAAGGCCAGACTTATCCTTGCTGGTGATTTGATCTTGAAGGATCCTTTCAAGATTCTTAGAGGATTTAGTCCATTTAGACAGAACCTCTTGTTCCTTTTCAAGAGTGGAAGAGATTTTTGATTTTTCCTCAGAAAGACTGTCGTTTAAGTACCGTAGGTTTTCCAGATCAGCTTTCATTTTATCAAAATCTTTTAGTTTTGAAAAGCAAGAGAGAAGTTGATCATTTAGACATTTTATGTGCATATCAGCCTTTTTCTTTTGAATCTTTAAGACACAGAAGTCAACAGTTAAAGAATCAAAGGCATCAGCCTTTTGATCATCAGAGAGAAAGGTAAAAGGATGTACCTGAGGTTTTGTTCCTGAAGTGGATCCCTCAGCAGATACAAGGGTAGTGTAGAGTGACTTCTCCATGTCTTCCAGCTCATCGATTTTGGCCATGAGGCATTTAGTGACATACTCACTCTCACTCTCAGAGGTTTGCTCATCCTCCCAACAATGAGCCTCAGCAACCAAAGTTTTATTTTTACTTTGGTTTCTCTCTTTTTCTCTCTTGTATTTGGCTTTGTACTTCTTATACCTGGAGGTTTCTTTTGATTCATAATTTTCTTTAGAGGATTGGCTATTTCTCTCTTCATGCTTCCTAGAAGCTGATTTTGAGAAGTCATGGCCATAAGAAGAAGAAGGTTTGACAGAAGAGGAAGCTTTTGTTCTGCATTCAGAAGCCAAATGACCTTTCTTTCCATAATTGAAGCATTCTTCATTTGCTTTATCAGAAGAGGATTTTTGAGAAAAAGGTTTTCTATTAATTTGGAGCGGTTTGAAGAAAGTCTTTTATTCTTAAGGTTTCCAGCAAGCATTGCCATACTATCAGAAAGTATGTCAATGGCTGATTCTCTCCTTCATCATCAGCAACACTATAGTATCCATCTGACAGATGAGAAGAGTCTTCCTTAATATCTTTTTCAGAATCAGAAAAAGGATAGGTGATTCTAGGAATACAAGAAGAAGATTTTGAATCACCTATCAAAGCGACAGAAGAAGATTTGATATCCTTTATAAGAGATTTTCTCTGGTTCTTAGTTTGTTCATAGTGAAGAAGAGTTCCATAGAGAGCAGTTAAAGGCATTATTTCTAAGTCCTTGGTTTGCTTGATGCAAGTACAGATAGTTTCCCAAAAGTCTGGGAGACAATCCATGAACTTGCAGAGAACTTCTTCATTATCATAAACTCGTCCAAGAACTTTGAGATCATTGAGAAGACAGTTAAAACGATTAAAGTAGGTAGAAAGAGATTCTCCTTTTTCATGGGAGAAGAGTTCATACTTTCTAACAAGACAAATCCTGTTAGATTTCTTGACTTCTTTGGTGCCTTCATATAAGACACTCAAAGTATCCCACATATCTTTAGCAGTGGGAAGGTTAAGAAGAGAGTGGTACACTTCATCAGGAAGGGATACAGCAAGAGCAGATTTGACTTTAGTGTCTAAAGCAACTAGGCGTTTATCATCTTCACTAAATTTGTTTGAAGGTTTGATGATATATCTACCAGTTTTCTCACTTCTTTCATCATCTGACTCTATGTCCTTTCCTTCAGCGTCCTTTTGAGGGCCAAAGCGAGCCCATATTTTAGGAACAAAAGGTCCCTCACTGAGAATGTTGGGATACCTGCAATCGATCCCTTCCAAGAATAATAACATGCGATTTTTCCATAACCCAAAGTTATTTGGGTTGAACCTTGGAGGTTTAGCCAAGGATCCTAAATCATATGTATTACTGGAAGAGGTCTTCAAGGTACCATCAACATTTGAGGTAGTAGCCATCACAGATCTGGTTTATTGAATTAAACCAACTGCTCTGATACCACTTGTTAGTCCCCAAGGAGAGATGGCTAACTAAGAGAGGGTTTTGTAGAAGGGGGGGGGGGGTTGAATATAAAACACATAGAATATACTCTTTTTAAATTTTTTAATATAAAAATTAAAAATTTACACACAGATAGTTTGATGCGGAAAAGAACAGACACACTATTCTATCAAACTAAACACACAGATAACAGTAATTAACTTATACACTAAGGAAGTTAAAACAATACTGTTATAGCACACAACTTTGCCACAGTCACACAAATAATCACTCTGAAGATTTGTTGAAAGCGTGAGATTTCTGGGAAGGACTTCATCTCCTTTTATAGTGCCCATGCATGGGTTGCATGTGGACAGCTGTCAAGGTTTCATTAGCTGGAAGTTTATCTGCTGGACAAAGGAGGAGACTACTTCCTTTGTACTAGAATAATGGATGAACCATTCCTTGTAGCACGTAATGTCAGATAACTTTATCTTCTTTTTTTCATGCTCTATGAAGTCCCATCAAACCTTTTAGCTAAAAGACAAATATTCCTTTTATAAGAATAAAAGAGAATGTCTTTATTTAAGGCTTGATGCCCAAGTTCTTGCTGGCTCACGTGTCTTGCAATTGATGTGAGTCAAGAACTTATCTCTTTGAAATTGCTAAGTGATACATCACACTATGTATCTCATCGGTGGATACCTTGTAAGGCTGTAATTGATAAGTGTACACTTTGCTTGATAAACTTCATTTTTCACTAAATGCCAAAAGTGTACACCCTTGAACTTGTGACTTAATATCACAGCCTTAGAAAATATACCTGCAATTTCGGTGACCAAGATTATAGTGTCGGTGACCATGACATCAAACTTGATGACCTCATCTTATTTGATGTCCTTAGTACTTTTGGTGACTTTTGAGTGTACCATCGGTGACCCACTATATTGGTGACCCAATCTTGACTTGGCAAAATGATCTGAATATTGAAGTTGGTTGATACATCCAAAATTCCACTTTTTGATGTACAACCCTTGATTGAATAGTCTTTGACTCTTCAATACTTGAAGCATATTTCAGACCTTCAAAAGAACCTGTAAAAATTCATTCATACAAAAGGAAGGTGGTTCATCACCAAATCATCGGTGACCCAACACAGGTAAAGAAAATGGAGGGGGTGGGCCTCCTGTAGGTATATTATATATATTTATAAATATTATATTATATAATATTATATAATATTAATAATAATAAGATAATTTAATATTAAAGAGAAATTTACATTTTTGGTCCCTGCTTTTTTTGTTTTTAATGAAAAACAAAAAAGAATAAGTCAAAAGACAAAAATGCCCTCATGTGCAAGTCACATGAGGGGTTTTAACGGAAGGAAAACTGACGGTGTTAGCCTCAGGGACCAAATCCACAACGAAATGCATACCATAGTGGTTTTCTTGCAATAAAAATTTTCTAGGGACCAAAACCACAAAAATCCAGAAACCATAGGGACCAAATTTGCAATTTACTCAATTTATAAATATCCACATATTTAATTTCTAAAAAAAAACTAAATTAAATATTCAAAAAATCTGAAAAATAATTAACAACTTTTAATTAAGTAATAATTATCTTACACTCTACAATCTGGAAAAAATAGTGCGTCGTTCAAAAATACGGTTCATCGCGTCACACCACGAATTATAAGACCTTCCACTCATGACCCCCACCATGAGTCCATTAACTTGTTCAAAGCCCACTTGACAAGAAAAGCTTATAAGGTCCTTTAACAATTTTATTCCTACCAATGTGGGATGAAAGAAACTTCCAACCTCACTATAATTTCCAACAATCCCCCACCAGGTTGGAATATTTTCTTACATTCGTAGCAGATAATGTCATAGTAGTGTCACTGAGATTAAACCCTGTTTAATGTAGGTATGCAAGAAGAGATCAATTTAATGGTATCCTTAGGATTTAAACCATGAACCTTCTGATCACCTCGGCTTACTTACACACATCATCTATCATTTTTGCTTTCTTACTGAGCGCGAATATGGCCATGCGCTAAACCCTGTTTCATGACCTTCTAGAAGAAGAACCACTATTTTTCATTTGAGGCGGCACCACCTCTCAGTCATATAGGAAAAGTTCTATAATATCTTCGTTGCTAAGATGCCTCTAAACTTTGTTAAGAGTTTACATGGATCTATCTGTCGATGGTACCTTCTATCAATTAGTGACTCGTTGTTACCCTTTAAACTTGATAGATAGGAGCACTAAATTCAAGTTGGGTTTCCATCACTAATTGATTCTACGTGGTTTCAGACCCATGTCTTTGGTAATTGATCCTATCAAATCTCTCGTTAGATGCTTGGTTAATGGATCTGTCAAGTTCCACAAAGCTTGACGAACACTATTGATAGAGACCATGAAATAGCTTCAAAGAAGACTGGGTTCTAAGCTACATAGTTCAGATCTTTTGAACTAGTTCTGAAGAGACAAAGAAAGAAATCCTAAAAGCCAGAAGTGAGAAGTCAAGTTAAGAAGTCAAGAAAAGCATAAGGCATAACTTCTGAAGTGTCTACTTCAGAAGTTCTGAAGATTCTGAAGAACTTCTGAAAACAGTTATGAAGAAGTTCAGAAGTGGTTCCGAACTTTATACTGTACACTTGTATTGATTCTATTGGTCTGTCATGTAACTGTTTGTTAGTATATAATCCTTTCTTGTATATAAAAAAATGGTTAGTTAGTTTGTTAGAACTAACGTTCTTAGATCTTTTGTACTGTAAAGATACATCTATAATTTTATCAATATCAATACTACATTCGACTTCCTTGCTACATTTCTTGTTCTATACTTTACATTCTTTCTATATTTTGATACTTGGGATCTGTCAATTGGTATCAGAGCCAATTCATCTATTTGTTGATGCTATTAAGAACTTGTCAGATCTGACAAGTTCTTGAAATTCTTGATCAATCTATTCAAGATTGATTCGATTTGATCTAAATTTCAAACTTAGGTGAATTTGCGATAATTCATATAAGATGTAGAAAGAAATCATTTCCATCGGATCTGAAACTAAACCACCTACTCTGTTCTTGGGTGAGTATCATCAATGGCGCATAAGGATGATTCAATTCTTGGATAACATTGATGAGGCATTGATACAATCCATTGTTAATGGACCCCTTGAAGTCTACGTAGAAATTGCTGTTGTTCCTAGAATAGAAACTACTCCTGAAATTCCAGCTACCCGGATCAAGAAGAGTCCTGGTATGTATAATAATGCTGAAAAGGAGTGTTGGTTCCAAAGGAGTCTACAAGAGTTCAAGGATATAGAAACATTTTGTAGAAGGGGGGGTTGAATACAAACAGCCAGATTTTCGTTTTTAAATGAGTTTATATTGAATAAACAAATTTACAGTTACAAGAGGAATTAGAACAAGTAAACCTATTCTATTGTAACTTAAGAAATCACACAGATTGATGCACAAGGAAATGAGAAAGAAAAGAGACAGAGGTTTTGGGAAATAGAAAGTAGCATGCATGAAGATGAAGAAGATATTTTCATCTTATTTATATCCGTTTGCATTTAATGCAAGATAAAAGGTATATGCCATTTATCAAGCATTCGTAGGAAGCTTGTCCTTTGTTCAAAACGCAGCCATGCTTTTGGCTGTATATGAACAGTACCATATCAGATATGATAGGGACATGTGAGACAATTCGTACGTCCTTCTCTGACATACTATAAGGTTTGACTTTTGTGCATCGAGGATAAGATCAATATTAATCTTGTTTGAGAAGCTTCACTTGATCGCTGAACTTGAAACTTCAAGGATGAACTTTCAGAGTATCCCTGAGGCTTGACAAGACTTTGGTTTAGATAACCATTGCTATCACTGAACCGCTTCAGATCATTAGCTGATTATCTCTTTTTTTAGCTTGATCTTCGAATTTTGCTGATTGTTCTTTTGGTGTGATGGTTGATCTTCAGATTTTCAGAGGTAGAGTTAAGGCTTCTGATTTTCAGCGATCGCTGATAACACTCAGCGTATGCTATCGCTGAATTTAAGCATAAGTTTACAAATGGAATATCACTGAGAAGGAGATATGATCAACAATCTCCCCTATTTGATTATGATTAAGTAACATGGGAAAATTACTTGAAGGGATTAGTAGGGACTTAAGAAATATTGAAATAAAAATTTCTAAGTACTAATCTGTGAGATCTTTTTCAGCTAATCTATTATAGCCATTGAGTTTCATTTATAAGGATATGAAAGAATAATTTTTACAGGTAGAGGCCTTAAGTACATTCACTGATTTAAATTTCAAAGAGAAATATCAGTGAGTAAGGAGGTATGTAAAGAAGTTAGAACTCTTATGTTCAGTGTCCCATTTACTGTTTTTTGAGGGATCTTTTCAGTACACAATTGGAGTAGAGTACTTCATTTGAAATTTCATCATCAATAGTCTGAAGAAATTACATGAAAATTGAAATTACATATTTGCAAGAAGAAAAAAGTACAATACACTGAAGAGTAATACAAAGGAAAAAACTACTATATATCAATCAGAGAGTTTTTTGTGTCTTCTTCGTATTTCATTTCCATAGAGCCTCTTCTATCGACTCATCAGCGGATCATCTTATCAGCAATAGTGATGCATGATCTTTATGAAGGCTGATGGAGCCTTGCTGACTTCTTTGTTTCTGAAGAGCCCTAAGAATCCATCATTATCCAAGAAAACCATACCAGGTTCAGGGAAGGTGATGATTTCATTTTCTTCATATCTTCTATCTTGAGGGAGAGAGGAGTTCAACATTGAGATGTTAGGGATTTCTAGATGGCTGAGAATGCTTTCGTAGTTGAATTTGGTTTCATGTTCACTTTTAGAAGATGAACCTCCTTCAGCATTTGATCTTCTTCTTCTTGTAGGCTTAGGGAGTGGAGGAACTTGCACAAGCTGTGACATCCTCTGAAGTAGCTGATCCAATGCTCTTTCCACCACATCTTTAAACTTTGATTTGGAACCCTGAATGGCATCTCTGATTTCTAGCCATTCAGAGTATCCATAGAATTTCAAGAACTTGGCCTCTTCTTTTTCAACGTTCGTATGCCTGTACATTCGAACAAATACCTTCAGTCCATGCCTTTTGGAAGGACGTCCTTTGATAGTTGCTCGAATGATTTTTGAGTCAGACCGACGAAAATTGAATCATTCAGTACACCAGCGTAGTTCTTTTTCTCTGTGGCTTGGTTCTTCATTAGTTAGAGCATTTAGGATCTTCTCTTGAGCGAGGATGGGATTCACATTTATATTTTCTTCGTTCAGTTCTCTTTGTGCCAGAGCTTCAGCGACTCTTTGACTTTTATCGATCAGCTCTTTAGTCGCCTTATCTTTGGCAGCATCCTCCCTGAGTATTTTCCTTGCAAGCTCTAGATCACTCTCTGTTTGCTTCATCTTTTCATCCCTTATTCTCCAAGCTTCAAGTTCTTGTGCTCTTTCCTCTTTTGATAGGAAGTAGAAATCATCCATCACGCTGATAGGCATGGGATTTTCTGGTTCAGCAGAGGGCATTTTTATTCTCTTGGCTTCAAGTTCTTTTAAAAAGTTTATTCGCCTTTCTTCCTCTTCAGGCTCGCTTATTAGAGGTCTTTGTGCGCGCCGTCTAGGAATGAGACCTTCTTCATCTTCAGAGTCAGAGTTAGATATGTACATAAACTGCTCCTCTGATGAAGGTTCCTTCCAAAAGTGGAGTCCTTTGGGGGACTAGACTCACCGAGAATGGGAGATGGAGAGAGGTTGGCCAGAACCACAATTTGGAGGGGAGAAAGATGGATAGGTTGGAGGTTCAGATATGGGAGTAGAAGGGATAAGGGGAAGAGTTACCTTTGCAGCGGTCTCCACCTCAGATATTGGAATGGTGGCATCAAGATCTACCACTTCATGTCCTTTGCCTGATTGGTTGGACGGATCCTGAGAAGGAGGTGGTCCGTCCCCCAAGGGCTCCCTGAAGACTACTTCAGGCATGAAGTTGCCTGGTCTACTGTTTTTGAAGTGCTCAAGAGCACCCAGGGGGATGTCATCATCATCATCATCATTTCCCCCATAGTGAGAGATATCATCGTTGTCTTCTTCCTCCTCATCACCTTCCTCATCGACTTTTTTTTCAGTGACAAAGGAAGTAGGGTCTCGCCGAATGTAGGGAGATATCGGAGTTTCAGGGAGTCTTTCATTTGCCTCTCCGATAATCTCGTCAGCGATTTCTTTGGCACATCTCACCCTCGATGTTGTCAGCGGGGAGAACATGCACCACCAGAGTACGCACATTGGACCAATGTCCTTCAGAGAATTGGTGTGCGCAGTTTGGGTCTGAATGACCTGGTTCAGCGAAGTCCGATCAGAAGCAGTAAAGGAAGAACTAGCTTCTTGCATTTTGGTCAGCATCTGCATCATGTCGGACTGAGTCTTCTGAATAGACTCGAGCACCTGGTTTTGTGCTTCTACCTTCTTCTCAAGTTTGGCAAGAGCTTGCTCATGAGCCAGGTTATCAGCTTTGATTGCCTGAATGTCAGTGTACACATTGTTGATTGTGGCCTTCATCCCTGGAGTACCAGCGACAGTCTAGAAAATGTACTAAGCGGACGTCTGAAGGTTGTCTACCCTAGCCCTTGTGAGAGCACATTCCTTGATCAAGAAGTCGATTGCAGGGAATGTGGGGCTAGGAAGAACGATCTTTGGAATCTCCATAGCAAAAGGAGGAAGCTTTGAGGAAAACTTCTCCTGCTTCTCTTGCTTCATTCGGCGCAGATCAGCATCCGTCTTTGGTTGCTGAGGAAATTTTCCCTTGCTCACACTGGAGGGAGCAACAGCAGCAGCAGCCTTGGAGGTAGTGATGGTGGTTGCTGATGAAGAGAGAGGAGGTGCAATACCTGATGACAACATAGACAGAGCAGCCAAGAAGAGCTCTGGGTTAGATGAAGGATGACAAGTCATGTTATTTACCTTGAGAGTATCATGAGGATTACTCTCAGGGACAACGTGTACTACGGTAGTGTCATGTGGATCACTAGCTTGTGTCTTAGTATGTCTGTGAGAGACATGCTGAGGTCCTGTTGTACTGGCTTTCCAAAGTTCAGATTGTCGAAACAACACTGAAGTTTGGACAGCGTGCGATTCAACATCATCAGAGATAGGGACAACTATCTCTGAATCATATGTTTGTGTGAGGACCAAAGAAGAGATGGTGGAAGAAGAGGAGAAGGTTGTGAATGTAGTACCTGATCCAGCTTCAGCGGAGCTGGCTATAACACGTTTAGTGAGCGGAGTCGCTGAAGATGGTGGTAGCGCTGAAGAAACGGCAACGAATGCAGAGACCTTTGTCGTTGCTGTGGCTACAGAGGACGTTGGTTTTACGCCTGAATCAGGAAGGGAAGTCTTTTGAGAGACTCCCTTCTTTTGTTTCTTTGCTGCTGGCTTATGAGCGATGGTCTTTCTATGACCATCGGTTGGTTCCTTTCTTTTAGAGGGTGTGGAGGTGTCTGGGTTACTCACTGATGGGTTGTTCAGTGAGACGGACACAGTAGCTACTTTAATAAGTTACAACATGTAAGGAGTGAAAGGAGCATTATCTGAATGGACATCAATGTCCAGAGACTTCTTGCCGACCATGGAGAAGCTTTGGTTGGCGACCTTTGGATATTCATCCTTGAAGGCAACCTCCAAGATGGTTGTAAAGAACCTAGGGTAAGGAATGAATTGGTTCCTCTTACCAGCTTTTACCCTGTTGAACATGTCGCTGAATATGTAGTCTGCATAGTTCACCTTGTAGTTTGTGCAGAGAGCGAAGCCAAGGTCCTGGAAGTGCTTGTTGGCTTAATCATGAGAGCCAATCTTGGAGCCCAAGCACTGAATCACTTGGGTAAAGATGTATTGCCAGCGACCTGGAAGGCGCTTCTTCTCCATCTTTGATGCCACATATTTGACTTTAGGGTTCTCCCAAACATAGCCAATAGAGTCCAAGAAGCCCTCTATCTGTTCCTTGGTGGGCTCAGGAAAGAAGGCGGAGGGCATTCCTTAGAAAGCCTGAGGTGAAAGCGAAGTCGCCGAGAGGGGATAGTGAAACCGATACCAGGGAGCTTTTTTCGCTTGTCAGTGGTGAGGGTTGTGAAGTGAGCGATTTACCATAGAGCTTGAAGATGCGCAGTGATTCCCACGGGATTGTGCACAAAGGCATACATCAGCGGACAGGCTTTGATGAAAGTGGCACTGTCGCTGAAGTATGATTTGTCAGCATGGATATCCACCTAAGCAAGGTAGTTGCAGGCATTGAAAGTTGCTTGTTCCAAGCTGAAGGTTCTAGCAGGGGCTTTGGTGAGGACAATTGGTGCTTGTTCAGCAGCCTGAGTGTTCTTGCTTGAAGTTTCCATGTCTGTTTCAAAGATGGGAACACCAACTAGGAAAATCATGGTTTAATATAACGGTAATAACCCAGAATAGGTTTTTGGTACAAAGATTACCAAAAAGTGTAGAAGAAAAACAAGTGCTTTGATGAACAAAGATCAAAATACTTGTTAGTACCACAATTTTTACAAAAGAAAAAAAAACTTGGTAAAAACAATAACTAAAATGGTTTTCTGTTCTAAGACGAATCCAGAACAAGTTTTGAAAAATAAAAAAGGGTTTTATCACATTTATTTTTGACTTAAAACTGGATTTGATTTTAGTAAGTTATAAAGTTAAAGAGGTGATAAACGACATAGGTATTTTAAGTAAAGAACAGGGTTAGATCAAATCTTAAACATTAAAAAACAAAGAAAAACGCACAAGTGCGTGTTCTTGGTATTCTTGAGGAAAGCTTGAAGATTCGAGGAGGATTCTCGCTTTTTGGGAGTAATGAAATGAAGAAATGAATTGCTTAAATAACAAGAGGAGAGAGAAAAGGATAGCTAAACGACGGTTTTAGCTTTTTGAAAAGTAATGATGACCTAGCGCACGTTCCTAGAAAAGAGTAGGAAATGAAACGTCGTGGTCCGTGATGTGTCAGATAAAGGTCTGACATGTCCTTTTCTTATTTGAAATTTTTTGAAAATGATTATCATTTTAAAAATGTTAATCATTATCCTTAAATTCTTCATCAATAGATAATAAAGGATTGTCAGTGATGGGTTTTTAGTTTGAAGACATTTTCTGAAAAAAATATTCAGAGAATGTAGGGATTTAGAAGTTCATACCTGAGTGAGAATGATCAAGTATCGCTGAATCAGAGTTCAGAGAATGGAGAATTATTCAGCGTTTAACATACCAAGTTCGCTGATGAGTAGATTGAATCTATCTTCATCCAGAGGTTTGCTGAAAAGATCAGCGAGCTGATATTCACTTGGTACAAAATGAAGTTCCACTTCTCCATTCATCACATGATCTCTGATAAAGTGATATTGAATCTCAATATGCTTGGTTTTTTTTAGTGAAGTACATGATTATTTGCAATTGCAATAGCACTAGTGCTATCACAATAAATAAGGATTTTAGAAAGTTTGAGATTATAATCTCTCAGCTGATTTCTCATCCATAGGATTTGAGCATAACCGCTACCAGCGGCTACGTATTCAGCTTCAGCGGTAGATGTGGACACAGAGTTCTGCTTTTTACTTGTCCAACTTATCAACTTACCACCTAATAGCTGACATCCGCCAGTGGTGCTCTTTCTATCAATCTTGCATCCTGCAAAATCACTATCAGAGTAACCGATTAGATCGAACCCTGAGCTTTTGGGATACCAAAGACCCAGATTAGGAGTTCCTTTCAGATATCTGAAGATTCGCTTTACAGCATTGAGGTGAGATTCCTTTGGTTCAGCTTGATACCGAGCACAGAGACATGTAGAATACATGATATCAGGTCTACTCGCTTTAAGATATAGCAGAGACCCAATCATCCCATGATAGGCAGTGATATTGACAGGTTTCCCATTTGGGTCCTTATTCAACGTCAGAGGAGGTGCCATCGGGGTCTTCATCGCTGAGCATTGATTCATATCAAACTTGTTCAACATGTCTTTAACATATTTAATTTGACAAATGAAAATTCCTTTGTCAGATTGCTTAATCTACAAACCTAGAAAATATGTTAGTTCACCCATCATACTCATTTTGTATTCTTTCTTCATTTTGTTTGCAAAACGAGTGCATAATTTGAGTCTTGTGGAGCCAAAAATAATGTCATCACCATATATTTGAGCAAGAATAGTATGACTTTTATATTTTCTTAAAAATAGAGTTTGGTCAATTTTTCCACGAACAAATTTTTCTTTAAGAAGGAATTTTGAGAGAGTATCATACCAAGCTCTAGGAGTTTTTTTAACCCGCAAAGAGCTTTTTGAAGTTTGGAAACATAACCAGGATGGTTTGGATCAGAGAACCCAAGAGGTTGTTCAACATAAACTTCCTCGCTGAGTTTACCATTTAGAAAGACACTTTTAACATCCATTTGAAAAACTTTAAAGTCTTTATGGGCAACATAAGCTAAACAGAGTCTTATGGCTTCTAGTCTAGCAATGGGAGCGAAGGTCTCATCATAGTCAATACCTTCTTCCTGTCTATATCCTTGAGCAAAAAGTCTAGCCTTATTGCGAATTACAGTGCCATTTTCATCCAGCTTGTTTCGAAAAACCCATTTGGTTCCTATTACAGTTTTATCAGATGGACGAGGAACAAGATTCCAAACTTTGTTTCTACGAAACTCAGTTAATTCTTCTTGCATGGCAGAGACCCAGCTAAGATCAGAGATAGCTTGATCTATCTTCTTAGGTTCAGAGAGAGAAATAAAATTAACATAGAGACAGAAATTATCTGTACCTCTACGAGTCTTGATACCTACATTTGGATCACCAATGATTTGATTTATTGGATGATTTGAAGTCCATCGCTGCGCTGGAGGTTTAGGTGATTGATCAATAATAGATTCAGCGATTTGCTCTCTTTCAGGGATGTCGTTGATCGTTTCAGCGATAAGAGCTTCATTTAAGATCAATTCTGAAGGAGATTAAGAGGATTGATCAGTAGAAGATGAAGCTTGGTTATTCACTGAAGAATTTCCTATAGAAGTATCAAATGGAGGAATCGGATTGAGAGGAGTGACGTTGATCCCTGATGTTGACGGATCGTTGCTTGACGTAGGAAGATCAGGGATCCCATCATCGTTTGTTTCAGCATTAGGTTGGTTGCTGAAATAAGTTTCAGGTTCCCCATAATGAGATTTCATCCATTCATTCAACTCCTCATTTTCTTCAGGGATCGGAGTAGAATTAGTTGGACGAGATTCATCAAAGTTGACGTGTATAGATTCTTCAACGTGCTGTCTTCTCTTGTTGAAGATTCTGAAAGACTTGGATACAGAAGAGTATCCAAGAAATATCCCATCATCAGCTTTTGGATCAAACTTGCCCAAATGATCTCTGTCATTCAGAATATAACATCTACATCCAAAGATGTGTAGATATTTCAGAGAGGATCTTCTTCCATGAATTAGTTCATAGGAGGTATTCATGAATCGCTTTACTATAATTGATCGATTCTGAGTAAAGCACGCTGTATAGACTGCTTCAGCCCATAATTGAGTAGGTAGATGCGATTCGCTAGCATTGAGCGAGCTGCTTCAATAATTGTTCAATTTCTTCTTTCAGCAACACCATTTTGCTGAGGAGTTCTCACAGAAGAGAAGTTGTGAGTGATTCCCTTCTCTTGAAAGAAATTAATCAAGGTACCGTTTTTGAACTCAGTACTATGATCACTTCTCATGGAACGATCGATAAGATTATTGAGGACCTCCATTCTCTTGATGAAAGCTATAATAACATCAGGTGTATCACTTTTGGATCGAAGAAAGAATACCCATGTGTATCTGGAATATTCATCAACTATCACAAGAGTGTACTTCTTTCCAGAGAGAGACTGGACATTGACAGGTCCAAATAGATCCATATGAAGAAGTTGAAGAGGTGATGTCACTGAAAAAAACTTGTTTAGATCGGAAAGAGGCTTTTGTTAGTTTTCCCTTTTCACACGCTGAGCAAAGAGATTCCTTTGCAAAGGTATGATTAGGGAGATCTGTGAAAAGTTCTTTTTGAGACAGTTCATTGACCATCTTAAAGTTCAGATGAGAGAGTCTTCTGTGCCATAACCAGTTTATATCTGAGGAGGCTCCGGAGATGAAGCACATGTTCTCAGAGTGAGAACTATTCATGTTAATGACATATACATTCTCAACTCTTTTGCCTGTTAAGGCAAGTTTGTCATTAGAATCAGTGACAACACATCTATTCTTTAGAAATAGAACTTTGAAGTCTTTGTCACATAGCTGACTAACGCTCAACAGATTGTGCTTTAGTCCTTCAACGTAAGCGACTCGAGAGAATGAAGTGGCTCCATTGGATAGAATTCCATAACCTTTAGTGTATCCTTTGCCATTTCCACCAAAGATCACCGAAGGACCAGCTTCTTCCTTGTATTCAGAGAGCATAGATTTTCTGCCAGTCATGTGCCTTGAGCATGCTATCAAGATACCAGATACCTTTGGCACTCTGCATACAACATAAGGATTAATTTTTCATAGGTACCATATTACTATGGGTCCTGCTGTGTTAGTGGAAGGAGTGGCGGAAGAGCTACTAGCTGAAGAATTCTCTTTAGTGGATATATTCGCCTTGGAAGGTTTCCCAACCTTGGTGGATTTCACTCTCGCTGATTTATCAGTTTGAGCTACTTTCTTTCCATGAGCTAATTTTTCAGCTTTAGTAGCATTAGGATATTTGCTGGCAATGTGGGTATTTTCACCACAGTGATAGCATTTTCTATATTTGTGAGTAGGTTTGGAACTAAAAGAATTCAGAGTGCAAGAAGAAATATTTTCAGGAACAGAGCCTAGAATTCCTTTGTCCGATGTCCTTGAGGGTATAACAATCTTTTCAGGGACAGGTGTAAGATCGATCTTAATTCTGGGAGTTGATCGCTGGAAAAATATCTGAAACAAACTTTGGAGTTTCAAATACTTCTGAAGTTACTTCTGAAAGTACTTCTGAACCAAAGCCTGAATCTGAATTAAAATCTGAAGTTATTCCATAAGCAACTTCTGAAATTACATCAATAATACTTCTGAAGCACAAAATAAAATTAGTTCTAAAGAAATTCTTGAAGACATATATGAAGAATTTTCAGAAATTGAATCTTTAAATGATAATGATGAGCATTCAGAAATATTATTTGATAATTCTGATGATGAAACTGAGGAAGTTTTTATAAATGTATCAAGTTCTGAAAATAAAGAAAAACTTTCCAATTTAAACTTTTTTGTTTCAAATATGACTCGAAACAAATTTTCAGATTTGATGAATGCCTCAGATTCTGATGATGATGATGATCCTAATGTTGCTATCATAGATAAAGATGGGTATATAGTTTATAAATCTAAATGTTCTATGATTGAGGGAGAGAAATTAAAATCTGAATAACCAAAATTACATTCAGAAATGTTTAATGTTGTATTCTTGAAAGATGAATATAAACATTATACAACTTCTGAAATTAACTCTTCTACAGGTTCCAATTCCACTCCTTCTAAAAATGATTTATAAGACACATCGTACTTAACAACAGGAAAATCCTCATTGTCATCTTCAGATTTTATCACAAGAGTCAAAACTTTTGAAAAAGGACAGTCTTCCATTCCTAAATCTAAAAAACATAATTCAAAAGTTGCAAAGAATGTTGATAAAAGTTCTTCTTATTCTAATCCACATTTATTATCTTTTACAGAGCTATTCACTCTAGTTTGGAAGAAAAAAGGTGAAAGACTACCAAAGAAAGACAAATTAGATAGTTTTTCTTCTTTCAAAAAACTTGATGTACACAAAGACAATACTCTGAATAAAAGCAAGTATTATGTTTCTCAAACAAATGTTGTTAATTCTTGCTTATGTGTTGAGATATTGGAAGTTCTTAAAAATCATATTCATTGTATGAAGTGTGGACATCATAATTTTTAATTAAATTCCAACATCAACAAGAAAAATCCTAAGAAACCAATCAAGAATTCTTCAACAAATTTTTCAAAAAGGAATAATAATAATCATCAAAAAGTTCTAAACAAACTTCTGAATTTATCTCTGTTAAATCCAAATTCAGAATTTCTTCTGTTATAGCTAATCTGAAAGGACCCATTTTCAAATGGGTACCTAAAACTAAATAATTGTTTTTGCAGATGTGTCATGTATGGGTTTTAGACTCTGGATATTTAAGACACATGACACCTTACAAAGAATTACTAACTGACTATCATGAGAGATATGGAGGAACAGTTAGCTTTGGAAATAATGCAAAAGGCTATGTGAGAGGGTATGGAACTTTTTCAAAAGGAGATGTCACTGTAATGAAAGTTTTCTATGTTGAGGGACTCAAGCATAATCTGTTTAGTATAAGTCAGTTATGTGACAAATATTGGACAGTACATTTTGACATTGACTTCTGTCATATTCTTAGTTCTGAAAACCTAAACAAGTTAACACCCTATAGAGATGGTGATATCTACACTGCTACTTTCACTGAAGATGGTCAACTTCAAGGAGTATGTTATATTTCTACTCCCATGAAAGAAGTGAGTTGGTTACGGCATAGAAGGATGTCACATCTGAATTTCAAAGCAATTTCTGAATTGGAAAGACACAAATCAGTTAGAGGATTGCCAAATATCAAGTTTGAAAGTAATTCACTATGTTCTGCATGTGAGCTTGGCAAGATAATGAGAAGTTCACATCCTCTGAAAATGCTTTCTTCATGTCAAGCTCCACTTGAAATGCTACATATGGGCTTATGTGGACCAATGAAGACTCAAAGCATGAAAGGAAAGAAATATATCCTAGTTATAGTTGATGAATATTCTAGATATACTTGGGATGAATTTCTTAGACTTAAATATGATTCTTCTGACATACTAATTCCTTTTCTGGAGAAAGTGCAGGTTCTCCTTAAACTTCCTTTTCAAAAGATCAGAAGTGACAATGGAGTAGTTGGATTCTGTTGGAATATCTCATAATTTTTCCACTGCAAGAACTCCTCAACAAAATGGAGTAGTTGAAAGGAAGAACAGAACCTTGGTAGAGGCTGCAAGAACTATGCTTGCTTATTCAGAATTACCTTTATCTCTTTGGGCAGAAGCAATTGCAACTGCTTGCTTTACCCAGAACATAACCATACTCAATAGAAATCTTCTCAAAACTCCTTATGAAATTATTAAAAAGAGAAAACCCTCCATTGATTATTTTAAAAAATTTGGATGCAGGTGTTTTTTTCTGAATTACACACAACACTTAGACAAATTTGCTCCTAAAGGAGTGGCTGGAGTGCTTGTTGGCTACTCACAAAGATCCAAGGCATACAGGGTTCTCATAAAAAGCACACAAAGGATCATTGAAACTTCAAATATCAGATTTCATGAGCCAACAATGACTTCTGAACAAGACAGTTCAGAACTCAAGCTTAATCCAGTTTCTGAACTATTAGGTTCAGAAAAGAGCAATACTGATATAACTTCTTCATCTAAATCTTTACTAAAAGAAAATTTAGATTCATTGCGTGAAGATTTATTTGATATTTCTGTTAATGTCTCTGCAGATTATCAGAATCCATCCCTTCTCAGAACTATTCCAGACCTTGTCTCCACAGAAACCACCTAACTCAACCTCAAATTCAGAACTTCCTACTTCTAAATCTGTACAAGTCAATTCTGAATAAATTCAAGTCACTTCTGAACCTACAATACCTATTTCTGAACAGTGACTATTCCTTCTGACCCTATACAGAATCTTCAATTTGAGGGGGAGACATCAGATCTGAATTCAGCAGTCAATCTAGATTCTGCGTCAAATGCAATCATTGATGAATACGACTCATTAAATAATGTCTCGTTTGTTCACCCATTACCAAATGTGAACAAATGAACATCAAGTCATCCAATACATCAAATCATAGGTGATGTCTCAAAAGGTGTACAAACAAGATCAGCCACAACAAATGAATGTATGTATGTGAATTTCTTAAGCAGTATTGAACCCAAAAAGCCATGTGAAGCTCTTCAGGATCCAGTCTGGGTTTTAGCTATGCATGATGAGTTAAATCAATTTGAAAGAAACAAAGTTTAGAGACTAATTCCAAAACCAAAGGGAAAATCAATTATTGGCACAAAATGGGTTTTCAGAAATAAGAAAGATGAACATGGGATTGTTGTGAGAAATAAGGCAAGGCTAGTAGCCAAGGGTTATTGTCAACAAGAACATATAGATTATGAAGAAACCTTTGCTTCTATGGTTAGGCTAGAAGAAATTAGGATATTTCTAGCTTATGCAGCACACAAAAACATGAAAGTCTTTCAAATAGATGTCAAATGTGCATTTCTGAATGAAGTTCTTCATGAAGAAGTATATGCTGAACAACCAGAAGGCTTTGTTAGCAAGGACTTTCCAGATCATGTTTATATCTTAGATAAAGCTTTGTATGGACTTAACAAGCACCAAAAGCATGGTATGAAACTCTCACAACATTTCTTCAAAATTTTGAGTTCAAAAGAGGTACAATAGATACAAGCATATTTCTGAAAAAGGAAGGTAAAGACATGATATTAATACAAATCTATGTGGATGATATTTTATTTGCTTCTACAAATCCAAAATTTTGTAAATTTTTTAGAAGATCATGCAAACTAAATTTGAAATGAGCATGATGGGAGAGTTAACCTTTTTTCTTGGTTTACAAGTAAAACAACTTCCCACTAGCATATTCATTAATCAATCTAAGTATGTTTTTTACTTACTTAAAAAGTTTGATATGTCTGACTGTTCTAGTATTCAAAAAGCAATGGCTACTGCTACTAAACTTGAACCAGATTTATCTGGTAAATCTGTTGACCAAAAGAAGTACAGGGGCATTATTGGTTCTTTGCTTTACTTAACAGCAAGTAGACCTGATATAATGTTTGCCACATGTATTTGTGCAAGATATCAAGCTAATCCTAAAGAATCTCATCTTCTTGCTGCTAAAAGGATTCTTAGATATCTAAAAGGCTCTCCTTCATTGGGACTTTGGTATCCTAAGGATTCTGGATTTGAACTAACTGCTTTCACAGATGCATATCATGGGGGTTGCAAATTAGACAGGAAAAGCACGTCTAAATCATGTCAATTTTTGGGTGATAAACTTGTAAGTTGGTGTTCCAAAAAGCAGAATTGTGTATCCACTTCTACTACAGAAGCTGAATATGTAGCTGCTGCCATATGCTGCCCACAAGTCATCTGGATGCAAATACAACTCAAAGACTATGGCTATACATTAAAAAAGATTCCTCTGTATTGTGATTCCAAAAGTGTCATAGCCACTACAGCTAATCCTGTCCAACACTCAAAGACAAAACATATTGATGTAAGGTATCATTTTATTAAGGATCATGTTGAAAAGGGCAACATAGAAATATTTTTTGTTCAGACTGATTATCAATTAGCAGATTTGTTTACCAAAGCACTTGATGAAAAAAGGTTTAATTTTTTGGTAAGCAAATTAGGCATGATAAACTTGTCTACATAAGTCTTTTGAATCAACTAAGAATTAAGACTTAACTTATGAGTCTATATCATTCAGAATTCTGAAAATCTTAACTTCAGAAGTTATGAGGTTAACTTTTCAGAATTCTATATTACATTTCTCAGATGTACAGATTCTTAATTTCTAAAGTTTTTGTATTATAATACATATGATATTTTTACATTTCTATATAGCATTTTTCAAGGGGGAGATATTTTTTTTATTCATGATTCAAGGGGGAGTATTACTTATACATTGTTCATCAGTGTTACTAATGGTTTCTTCATTCTTATTACATTTCAAACAAAATCTGAACGGATGGACACTCAGATGGACACTCATTTTGAAATTACATATCTTGAAAGTATGGGCAAACTTCTGAGGATACTTACTCATTTTTCAAATTGTTCAAACTACTTCTGAAATACCAAACTGTTTTATATATTCAGAAGTATGTAATTTTAAATGTTTTTCATGGATTACAAGACGTATCATTCAAGTTCTGAAAGAAATTCGCAAGTTCTGAATCCATTCTGAACCATTCGCTCAAACTTCTGAACTTTTTCTCAGAAGTTTTGAACTTCCCGTTGTGAAGTTGATTTTATTCACACGTGTGACACGTGTTTTATTTTCATTTGAGGAGCCATAATCACGTCGCAAAACGGTTCATTAATCAAAATTAATCATGATTACTTTGCTAATCGTGATTACTTTTGACTCCTTTTTCGGCCACGTGTCCTACACCAATCATCCACATCATATACTCCATGGATTCGTCATCTTCTTTTTTTTAGCGAATTTTCCCTCCGAAACTTGTTTTCTGACTTTTTTGAACTTCATTCTCACTCGAATCTTCAAATCTTTTCAACAATGTCAACTTTCAATGTTGATCAGCCCATTCAAACTTCAAAATCATGTTTTCAGTAACAGTGATACATCGTTAAATGGAGATTCGTTTAAAATTGTTCCTAAAAAGGTCATGATTGGATCAATGGAAGTCACTCTGAATGATGATCCAATGCTAGAAGACACTGCCACAAAAGGAAACCTTGAAGCCGGTCCTTCAAACCCTAACCCTCATTCACCTACAATTGGGATAACACAAATTGAGCCAATAGAAGTTCCTTCTGAATCTATTGGAGGTGTGAATGATTCTCAATCGGTTGTTGGTACTGATCAAGAAGAAAGTTATGGTCTTGATCTTACAAAACTGTATGTTCAAGAGAACAAGAGGATGGATATCAAGAAAAATAATTGTGCTCTTAATCTTCGATCAACAGATTTCAATGATGAATAGAGGATTTTAGTTGAAATATTGAAGAACCATCCATTTCGAGCTCTGCTTACTAAAAAGTTCTTGGTTCCTGAGTCCTACTTACAACAATGGTGGTTTTATACAGAAATTGATGAAGAAGAAAATGATTTCTCTTCATATAATGGTTACAGGTTTTCTATCAAGGATTCAGATATCAGGGATATCTTTGATCTTCCAAGAGCTGATGCAATAATTGGAAAGACTACCTTTGATGTTATTCCTTCAAATTTTGAGCTTATTGCAGACTTTATGAAGTTAGGATATTCAGAAAACCTCACTGCACTAAGTTCCTTCAGAAGAAAGTGTCTTCCACCAATTTGGTATTCTCTGTTTACCATTATAAACACTTGTGTTTATCTAGTAAGATTTCAAGTTTGGATCAAGCCTCAACAAATGTCAGAATCATTTTCCATGGGATTGCTTACAACAAGCATTATGATTATGCTTCTCTCATCTTTGAAGAATTGAAGACATCTATTTCAAAGAAATCTACCTATACTTACATTCCATACCAAAGACTCTTTCAAATCTTCATCAAAGGAGTTATGAAGACTGTTGAAGACGTTCTAAGACCGGATAATGAGGTATTTGTTCCACTCTTTTCAATGGATAACTTGAGACAAGTGCCAAACTTAGATTTCCAAATGCAGTGCCACTTCCAGCAGAACTTCTTGCTTATGTAAGTTCTAAAAATAGGTTTTTGATTGAGTATTGTGAACCAATGGGACTACCTAAACGTGTAGTCTCTTCCCCTGATTCAACCAGAATGTTGAGCAAGGTGAGGGATTTAGACTAAATAGTGAGAGAGGGGAGGAAGTTCAAGGTGGGGAACAACCTCAGAGTGCTAAGAGGAAAAATGTAAATGAGAGACAGGGTAGAAATGTGAGAAAAATAATTGATGAGGGGAGATCACAAAAAAAAGAAAAAGAATCTCGTGCACTAACTGTTACAAGTCAGGCAGCCACACAGTCTATTACTCCACATTCTTTGGTGGGTAATATTGAAATAGCCAGTGAGCCCATGGAAAATCTTGTTAACCCCCCCCCCCCCCAGCCACTCACCCATCTCTCAACAGAAGGGTGTTTCACTAACACTTATGGGGGCAAACAACTAATCTACCATTAGGTCCCCACATGGAGGAGCCTAATGTTGAACATGAAGGTTATATATCCCCCCTTCACACATATGAGCACATAGAGTTTGAGAGTCACCACTCAATCTTGAGCCTAATGCACCATAAGATGTGAGTTTCCTTCACACAAGCACATATCTTTCAGAAATACCAATGCAAAGTGTGTGTCACATTGCAACAACTTCAATAGATATACCTATAACAGGATATCAAGGATTTGAAGGAAGTCCTGGTGGGATGAACATATCTAAAGCCCCATTCACTGAACCAGTAATGATTCATGATGTGGTGACATCAACAGGCCAGCCTACTTATGTAGGACTGCAAACAGGACCATCTGTTGGTCTTGGTTCTCTTACCCAATCTTCTGAATTCTCTGAATTCAAAGATTTTTGTACTTCTGAATTTGAAAAGATTCAGAAGGACATAAAGGAGTTATCTGAAAAATCTACGAAGGTGTTGGTGGATAAGGTGGAGAGTCAGGAGAAGTTATTGGATGAGAAACTAAGTGATTTGAAGAAAGTTTTTGTCTCAACAAATGATCTTAAAACTTTTCAAGAGGCCATTTTAAAATCTTTCTTAGAAGCTGTTTCATCCGTGGCAAGTCTTAGAACTTCCTTTCCATCTACTTCTACACAACAAGATCTGTCTCAACTAGCCACAAAAGATGATATTCAACTTATTTTGAATCAATTATCTTCTATTCAGAATACTCAAGTGATTCTTGATCAAAGAATCTCTGCTTTAGAATGCAGGCCACAGGCTGACACTTTGAAGAGGAAGCATGATGATCAGGATTCTAATGATCATGAGGGGGAGAAAAAGAAGGAAAGTGTCTCATTCTGAAGATACTCTTATGCTAAAAGCTCAATCTTCTGAAAATTCTTCTAAAGATGTTCAGAAAGATGTTGATGCTGAAAAGGTTTCTGAAGCAATTGAAGATATTTTATCTTCTGAACCTGAATTGCAAGAGATTCCTTATTCTGAACCCATTCATGAAGCTGGTGTGGTTATTTCTGAAGAAAATGTTGATGACAAAGTAACTTCTGAAGAGGTAGATGAAGGATATGAAACTAAAAGGTTATCTTTTAATTCTGAAGATAAAGCTGGAATAGATGATACATATATCATTCTTGATTCAAATGAAGAAATGCTTAATGAGTATTTAGCTTTTGAAGAAAAGATTGGAGAACCAGGTGATCTGTCAGATGTCATTATGTTTGATGATGAAGAGGAAGTAAATGAAATAAGGGATATAGTTGTATGGAGACCTCTTGTGGTTAATAGAAGAGAAGATGAAGAACTTCTTAATATTATATGGTGGTTGGTTAATCAAATGCTTATGAAGTTTGTATTTCTGAATTCACCAAGGAATCTGGAGTGTAGATTCTTGGATGAAAGATTGTCCATATTCAGAGATTTTTACAATCAACAAAGTAAGTATGCATATGTGATAGTTGATTTATGCCATATGAGTAATGTTGGATTCTCTGAAGAAGTGATAATGGCCTATGTTGGGGAGATTGAGGTCAAGTACAAAGAAAGCATTCAGATTCCCAGATTCAACTTACCACTTCTTGAAGAACCTATTATTGATCAAGTTTTCAAAAAAGACACAATCTTTGATGAACTTGAACATGTTATCACTGTCTTTCCTGAAGACACATATATATACTTGTACAAGAAGAGTTTGAAGTTTGCAACCCTTGAAAGTTTTATAAGTGATCAATGGGATGAAGAATTTGCTTCTGAAGTTCAATCTTTTCAGCAGAGACATGGTATTCAAGACATATATAATCTTGTTCCAATCAGATACTTCAGAAGTATTAAAAGATCAATTAAAGAAGATTTAAGTATTGTCAGAATTGGCGCTGAAAGAAGAAATGGAACTTTAACAGAGTTCACTTAATTTGATTTCTACAATCTAAGGTTGCAAGATAAACTTTCTCTTCTGAAATTATTTGTGAAAAGAGAGGATTCAGAAATGGTGCAAGAGTTAACAAGAATAATTGGTGTTTATCTCAGAAATTTTGTGAAGCATGATTTCCAACTTGCATTGGAACATGATTTAAAGAAAGTAAACTTATTGGAACTAGCTACAGTGAGTCTTGAAGGGATTTCTACTGTTTTCACTAAAACAGAACTTGGTTTTCATTATGAAGCAGAAGGATTAAACAGAAGAACATGTATTGTCCATAACATTCCAAAGTACTCTTCTGCAACTTTGAAATGGTTTTGTGAATGTATGGCTTGGATTGCTGGTCCTAAAGATTGAAGGATGAAATTCTGTATCTAATCAAAGAGAGAATAAACTTCAGAGAATTGGTGAGGAGTATATCTGTTGGGCATCAACAGATAAATACCAGAAGAGATGCAGATTATTTGTTAAGTAATGTTTATGACTTTCATATTCATGCCAAAGAATAAGTGGTTGAATTTGAAGTTTTGGAAGTAAATCAACCTTCAGAAGTTCCTGTTTCTGAACATGTTGGTACAAGTTGTGAGAAAGATAACGGCAAAAGTGTGGAAGTTGTTGAAGAACAAGTGCAAATTACTCAAGTTTCTGAAGCTGAACAGTTGCAACTAAATAGGATTGATGAACATGCTCTTACTTTATTCCTTGAATATGTTCATCCTGAAATATTCATGGAACATGAGCAAAGGTTCAACTATATAGATTGCTGGCTGGATAAATCTTTCGGATGGAAACAATGGTACAGTAAAATAATCCAGAAGCTGAAGTTACCAATTTCTAAAGCAAGAAAAGAGAGTCCTATTGTGAAAGTGATAAATGCTGATCAAAAGACAAAGTTGAAATATAAGTATTCTTACTTCACAGTAGAAAGAGAAAATGGAGAAGTGTGCACATTTTCTGAGGCAAATTTTCAAAATGTTCATCAAAGGGATTTAGTCAAGGTCTACAAAAGAATTAATCCATTTCATGACAAGATTACCAGATTCAGAAAAGTATTCCTTGTTATAAAAGGAAGAATTTACAGAGAATTCATTTGGGCAGCTAAGAAAGATTTTCAAGTAGCCTTTGTACTTGGTAAAGAAAAGGTAAATCTGAGTAGACCAAATTTTGAACTTCAAGGAATTATTTCAATTAACAAGGTTACTTTGATAGTACATCCTCCTGGTTTTGTTTGCAAGTTCAACTCAGAGAAACTGTTTGTCAGATATGAAGAAATTCATAAGTGCTACAATGGTACATTATTGGCAATTAGTGAAAGACGTGTCAAAAGACAGAAGCACAGGCCAAAGAATCTGAATGATGGTGAATGGAATGAATATAAAAAGCTTGCTAAAGATATGCGCAAAAGAATAGAATTGTTTCTTGAGTACAGAAAATTAATTCTGGGTGAAGTCAGAGAAATTTTGACCTATTGGGGGTATAACTTGAATTTTTGAAGCTAAGGGGGAGATGGATAGAGACCATGAAATAGCAAAGAAGACTGGGCTCTAAGCTACATAGTCCAGATCATCTTAACTAGTTCTGAAGAGACAAAGAAAGAAAGCTTAGAAGTCTGAAGTCAGAAGTCAAGTTAAGATGTCAAAAAAAGCATAAAGCATAACTTCTGAAGTGTCTACTTTAGAAGTTCTGAAGATTCTAAAGATGTTCTGAAGAGGTTCTTAAGAACTTCTGAAGATAGTTCTAAAGAAGTTCAGAAGTGGTTCTGAACTTTATACTGTACACTTGTATTGATTCTATTGGTCTGTCATGTAACTATCTATTAGTATAGAATCCTTTCTTGTATATAAATAGAAGGTTAGTTAGTTTGTTAGAATTAACATTCTTAGATCTTTTGTAATGTAAAGATACATCTGTAATTTTGTCAATATCAATACTACATCCGACTTCCTTGCTACATTTCTTGTTCTATACTTTACATTCTTTCTATATTTTCATACTTGGGATCTATCACTATACTAATGGTACCATTCTCATTAAATGTCTCCCTTAATTATGTTGGAGAAATATATGAAGATTTTGCATTGTCAACTTTTGACAGTGTGGCCACACTGTCACAATACATGGAAATCAAATTATTTAGAAAATGTTATAAATGAACATTCATCTACAATCCATCAAGCCTCTTCGCCTGTGGGAGTTTATGCCAATAAATTTGGCTATCTTGGTCAAATGGGATATATAAACTTATTTCTTGCTTCTTCAAGAACACCATCCCACTAGTTAGATTATAAATCCACCTACTTGTTGTGGATTTAGAATCACTTGGGTGATCTAGCAATTTGTATCAGATATCTTTCTCAAAATCAAGCATTTGTGGTGTATGTCAGCTCGAGTTTCATACTTCAAACGAGTATTGTATGTAACTCCTTTATCCCAAGAATGATAACTATTCGTCCAAGAGCTTTCACCTTAAAGCTTTAAGGATAAGTTGTTTATTGTATCACGAATACTAGTTCTGATGATCAACGTATCATCTATTAAAGGATAGATAAATGCACCAATCATCAACATGGTGTTGAATTGAAAAATTTTATTGTTGTATCAAATCTTTCATGTCACTATCGAAACATTCTTCTTTTACAAGTCTACACATCTTATGTTCTTGTTTGGAATTTTTTTTCAAACCTCTCAGTTTGCTTTATATAAACCCTCTCGTTTATATTTCAATAGCAAACTGTCTTTCTATTCTTTTAACAAATGTACAGTCCTTCCACGACTGACAATATCATAATAGTTCATATAGAACAAAACATTAAATCAATCGACTCCTTTCGATTGGGTGTGTGAAAAATGATCATCTCTTATAATTTCTCTTTTCACATTTTTTTTAATTTATTTTGTTCCAAGTTTTCAACATCTTTTGAAAACTAGTTATCAAAAAACTTCACTTCTTTGAATTTAATACTCGAACATGATTCCTTTCACAACTTACAAAAAAAATGATAAAGACACGGACTTTTAACTTCTAGAAAATGAGGAATCAAGAGTACAGAAATATAAACACTGATTTAACATGGTCAAAATTAGGTTACTAGTCATTTCACAACTGATAATGACTAAAGGGAACCACACAACTAGTGATTCGGTTGTGAAAAGCATACGACAATTTTACTTTATTTAATTGACCAGTTCAACTGACCATTTCAACAAGGAGTTCAAACCCATCCTCATTTGAAAACTGAGTGATATCATTCTCTTCGTAGAATGTATCTAATCTCTACTGAGATGTTCTTCCTCTCTCAACTATTTAAACAATGTAGATTCATTTTTAGAGTTGATTTTCTACTTAAATAATTATTGATTAAATGCATCAAAAACTTCATGCTTTGAACGCAATAATTACAAGTGTAAAAAGAATGTAACACCTTCTAGTGTCACAAGTGTTTTCAATCACCACATGTATAAGATAAAAATTCAAATTTGTACATGTTGGAATTAATCAACTCTTATATTAATGTAATTTTATAATCTAAAAATATAAAACTTTATAACCATAGATTTGCCTATATTTCACTATTTCCAAATCTTTGTCAACAAATTAACTCTTTATTTTGCAATTCAAAAACTTTAACCATTAATATATATATATATATATGCAAAGTTCACACCACAAAGAATATTGAAATGCAAAAATACCATAAAATTAATTTATCAAACGAGTTTGAAATTACATCGATTATTTAAAAAATAGAATCTAAACTATCACTAGCCATTGTTTAATCACTATCTTCAGAGGTGGAATAGTCGATGAGAAAAGGGACTCAAAACTCGTAGTCATCATCCAGGTTAAGGCAATATATCCCTCCTTGGAGATATCCTTTCCCTATACATTTCTTTCTTTTATTAATGATTACTTTTTGATCCAAACACTTGAAAACCATATAAAGCTAGCTTGCTCAACGATACATAACACTTGCGGAGGGTAGGCACATGTAGCACATTGTGTAGGGTTATATCATCCCCAGTGGTGAAAACCAAGTTCACCGTACCGATGCCATCAACATCGGCTCTTTGCCCATTTGGCATGACTACTCTCCTGTTTTGAACTGTTTCATATGTCACAAATCTCTCTCGAGAGTCACAGGTTTGAATAGAAGCTCCATAGTCGAGAAATCATCCTCTGGGTGCTACTTGTCTAGTCTTCTCAATGATCATATTGACCGAGCCAAGCTGCATATTGACCACAAGGTCAGCAAAGTGTCTTGTCTCTCCACAGGCTCGACGTTTCCTTGGACTCGATCGTAGACTAGATCTCTTAGGACCTCTCTTTTGTGCACCCAAGAAACGATCGATTTTCACAAAGTTCATGACAGGTGAGTTTCCGGATCTCATTTGTGTTTTTGGTTGCAAAGACAATAATAAAAACCAAAAGATAAGTTTAAAAGTATATATATATATATATATTATATATATGAAAGTTCACTTAACTTTTATGGAATAGAAAATAAACTTTTAACAAAATTACAGATGTGAACTTTAATGATAAAAATTTCATAAACTTAATAAAGTTCAATCTTATTCCAATCTCGTTTAAAGTTTTAATTGTTAAGATGCAAAACTTCTTCATAACACAAGTTTCTTTATCAAAGTTAGAAAATTTATTAACAAAATTAAATCTTTAATAATCCGGAAAATAAGTGCCAATCAATCACAATCCACACTACATTGTGCTCGATCTATCCTCCGCGATAGATCCAAAAAACTCGAAGCTTGGGGTCAATTAGAATGTCTTATCAAACACCATTTTGAACACATGTTATTCCTTATGGAATAATACTTAAACCGAAAGAAAAAAAAAACATTTTATGATCCAATTAATAACGTCGTTTATCACGAAAACTCTTCATCGTATACATCAAACCAAACTTTTAGAAAAATTATGTTTTCTATAGATTCCATCATCTCATCCAAATGTGACGAGATAAACGAACAAGAGACTTCGTCCTCTTTTTCTAAATATGGATATATAGATCATAGTCACAGATTTAGAGATAATACATCGTTGTTCAATAAAAGAAGTGCATCTTTTTAAATAAAGATTAATTGTAACAATAAAGATTCAATCTTTATCCGTATTACTTTCTATATGCGACAAAACTTATCCCGGATAGAAATATAAAACCTTTAAGATTGTTGGTTTTTGATTTTAAGAATCCATAGTCAATAATTAATAATTATAATGGATAATATTCATATCGATTTGAAATACATGGTCTAAGAATCTATGCAAGTTTGATTACATAGTTTGACCAAAACTCTTTAGTTGACGATATGAAAACAATAAATGGACTGTTGATCATAACTCCTCTCAGTGATTTGAATATGATTCTTTTACTATACTTAGTGAAATTCCATAGTTAAGCTTCTGTTTAAATTCAGCGATAGCACACGCTGAATGCTATCAGCGATCGCTGAAGGTCAAGGAACTACGAGCTTATCACTGAAAACCTGAAGATCAGTTATCACACCAAAAGACCATTCAGCGACAGTCGAAGACTCTAGCTGAAGAAAGAGATAATCAACTAAGTGAACTGAAGCGGATCAGCGATAGCAGTGATTGTCTACTCAAAGTGTGAAGTCTTGTGAAGCCTCAGCGACACTGAAGATTCATCCTTGAAAGATTCAGTATCAACGATCAAATGAAGCTTCCTTTACAAGATTAAAGATTGATCTTATCCTCGATGCACAAAACGCAAACCTAGAACCATGTGAGAAAAGGACGTACGACTTGTCTCTTATGTCCCCATCATATCTGATATGGTACTGTTCATATTCGGCCAAAAGCATGGTTGTCTTATTAACAAGGACAAGCTTCCTATCCAAGCTTGACACGTGGCATATACCTTTTGTCTTGTTTCAAAGACAAACGGGTATAAATAAGATGAAGATATCTTCTTCATCTTAATGCATGCTTCTATCTAACTTATACCCTCTTTATTCTTTCTTTCATCTTCTTGTGCATCATACTTCGTGTTTCTTAGTTACAATAGAATAGGTTTTGAACTTGTTCTAATTCCGCTTGTAACTGTAGATTTTTTTTATCTTAATAAACTCATTTAAAAATCAAAAATCTGTGTGTTTGTATTCAACCCCCCCCCTTCTAAAGGTTATGCAATTCTGTCCAACGGAGCCACATCATTTTCTCGTGTTGCTTACGTTGAGGGACTAAAGCACAATCTCTTAAGCGTTAGTCAGTTATGTGACAAAGACTTCAAAGTTCTATTCTTGAAGAATAGATGTGATGTCACTGACGGAAATGATAAGCTTGCCCTTACAGGCAAAAGAGTGGAAAATGTATATGTCATAAATATGAATAGTTCTCACTCTGAGAACATGTGCTTTATCTCTAAAGCATCCACTGACATAAACTGGTTATGGCATAAAAGACTCTCTCATCTCAACTTTAAGACAATAAATGAATTGTCTAAAAAAGACTTAGTCAGAGACCTCCCAAATCATACCTTTACAAAGGAATCTCTTTGTTCAGCGTGTGAGAAGGGAAAGCTGACAAAAGCCTCCTTCAGGTCAAAGCAAGTTTCTTCAGTGACCACTCCTCTTCAACTACTTCACATGGATCTATTCGGACCTGTCAATGTCCAATCGATCTCTGGGAAGAAATACACTTTAGTGATTGTTGATGAATACTCCAGATACACATGGGTGTTCTTCTTTCGATCCAAAAGTGATACCCCTGAAATGATAATCTCTTTTATCAAAAAGATGGAAGTTTTGAACAATCTAATTGTTCGTTCCATAAGAAGTGATCATGGCACTGAATTCAAAAACAGTACTCTGGATAATTTCTTTGAAGAAAGAGGCATCTCTCACAACTTC
Organism: Silybum marianum; assembly: GCA_036898165.1. NCBI lineage: Eukaryota > Viridiplantae > Streptophyta > Magnoliopsida > Asterales > Asteraceae > Silybum > Silybum marianum. Next base: position 10,775,006 of record CM072541.1, read on the forward strand.
TCGTCAGTAAGAACTCCTCAGCAAAATGGTGTTGCTGAAAGAAGAAATCGTACTATCATTGAAGCGGCTCGCTCAATGCTCAGTGAATCGCATCTTCCAACTCAGTTCTGGGCTGAAGCAGTTAATACAACATGCTTCACTCAAAATCGATCCCTGATAGTTAAACGATTTAAGAAGACCTCCTATGAATTATTTCATGGGAGAAGACCTACTCTGAAATATTTCCACATTTTTGGGTGTAGATGTTACATTCTGAATGACAGAGATCATTTAGGAAAATTTGATCCAAAAGCTGACGATGGTATATTTCTTGGATACTCCTCTATATCCAAATCCTTCAGAGTCTTCAATAAAAGAAGACCACATGTTGAAGAATCCATGCATGTTAACTTTGATGAATCTCGTCCCATTCATACTTCTCACTCTCATGATGATGATGAAGAGTTGAATGCTTGGATGAAATCTCATTATAGGGAACCTGAAACATACTTCAGCAATCAGACTCCAGCTGAAGCAAGTGATGATGAAATCCCTGTAAACCCAACAAGTAATAATCATCCATCTTCAGGGATGAATGTTACTCCTCTAAATCAGATTCCTGTTGCTGATTCCTCTCTTGGAAATTCCTTTGTGAACAACCAAACCACTTCTGAAAATCAATCTCCTGAATTGATTCTAAATGAAGTACCTGTTGCTGAAACAAGTTCTATTCCAGAATCTGAAGAACAGGTCGCTGAATCTATTGTTGATCTCTCTCCTCAACCTCCAGCTCAGCGATGGACTGCAAATCATCCAATAAATCAGATTATCGGTGATGCCACAGCAGGTATCAAAACACGTAGAGGTACAGCTAATATCTTTCTTTATGTTAACTTCATCTCTCTCTCTGAACCTAAGAAGATAGATCAAGCTATCTCTGATCCTAGCTGGGTTTCAGCTATGCAAGAAGAACTTACTGAATTTCGCAGAAATAAAGTTTGGAATCTTGTTCCTAGACCCTCTAGTAAAACTGTAATCGGAACCAAATGGGTTTTCAGAAATAAGCTAGATGAAAACGGGACTATAATTCGCAATAAGGCTAGACTTGTTGCTCAAGGTTATAGACAGGAAGAAGGGATTGACTATGATGAAACCTTTGCACCTGTTGCTCGTTTAGAAGCCATAAGACTCTTTTTAGCTTATGCTTCCCATAAAGACTTCAAAGTTTTTCAAATGGATGTTAAAAGTGCTTTTCTAAATGGAAAACTCAGCGAGGAAGTTTATGTTGAACAACCCCCTGGTTTCTCAGACCCTAACCATCCTGGTTATGTTTTTAAACTTGAAAAAGCTCTTTACGGGTTAAAACAAGCTCCTAGAGCTTGGTATGATACCCTTTCTAAATTTTTTCTTAAAGAAAAATTTGTTTGTGGAAAAATTGACCAAACTCTGTTTTTAAGAAACTACAAAGGTCATACTATTCTCGCTCAGATATATGTCGATGACATTATCTTTGGTTCCACAAGACCCAAACTTTGCACTCGTTTCGCTGCAAGAATGCAAAAACAATATAAAATGAGTATGATGGGTGAACTAACATATTTTCTAGGCTTGCAGATTAAGCAATCTGACAAAGGAATTTTTATTTGTCAAAGCAAATATGTTGAAGACATGCTGAATAAATTCGATATAAATCAATGCTCAGCGATGAAGACTCCTATGGCGCCTCCTCTGACATTAAACAAGGATCCCAATGGAAAACCAGTAAATGTCACTGCCTATCGAGGAATGATTGGGTCTCTGTTGTATCTTACAGCGAGTAGACCAGACATCATGTACGCTACCTGTCTCTGTGCTCGATATCAAGCTGAACCGAAGGAATCGCATTTAATCGCTGTAAAGCGAATCTTCAGATATCTGAAAGGAACTCCAAATCTTGGTCTCTGGTATCCCAAAGGCTCAGGATTTGATCTTATTGGTTACTCTGACAGTGATTTTGCAGGTTGTAAGATAGACAGAAAGAGCACCACTGGTGGGTGTCAGCTACTAGGTGGAAAGTTAATAAGTTGGAGAAGTAAAAAGCAAAACTCAGTGTCCACTTCCACCGCTGAAGCTGATTATGTAGCCGCTGGTAGTTATTGTGCTCAAATCCTTTGGATGAGAAATCAACTAAGAGACTACAATCTCAAGCTCTCTAAGATTCCTATCTATTGTGATAGCACAAGTGCTATTGCAATTGCCAACAACCCTGTACTTCACTCCAAAACCAAGCACATTGAGATCCGATATCACTTTATCAGAGATCATGTGATGAATGGTGAAGTTGAGCTCCATTTTGTTCCTACTGAATATCAGCTCGCTGATCTTTTCACCAAGCCTCTTGATGAAACTAGATTCAATCTACTCATCAGCGAACTTGGTATGTTGAACGCTGAATAATTTATTAATCAGTGACCAACAAAGGATTACAAATAAAGCTTTCAAACTTTCCATTCTCTGAACTCTGATTCAGCGATATCTAGGCCATCTCCTCAGGTATTATTTTCTAATTATTAAACACTCTTTGATATCTTTTCGCATCAAAGAATGTCTCTCTTAAAATTAAAACTCATCACTGAAAATCCTTTATTATTAGTGATGAAGATTCTTCTAAAATTATAAATGATAAACCTTCCTTATGGATAATTATCATTATAATCTTTTAAAAATAAAGAAAAGAACACGTCAGACCTTTTTCTGACACACGACGGACCGCGACGTTTCCATTCCAACTCCTTTCTTGGAACGTGCGCCAGGTCATCATTTCTTTTTCAAAAAGCTAAAACCGTCGTTTAGCACTCCTTTCTTTCTCTCTCCTCTTGTTATTTAAGCATTCTATTTGCCTTACTTTGCTCCTTCGGCTTTCATAACAACTCTCACGGCAAATAGAAATTCTTCGAATCTTCAAGGTTTTCTCAAGAACACCAAGAACACGCTTGTGTGTGTTTTTCTCCTAAGAACTCAACTAAGGTTTGATCTAAACCTTATATTATGACTGGAAACATCTTGTTTCACCTCCTCTTCTCCTTAACACTCTAAAAATAAAAATAAAGATAATCTGGATAAAAAAATTAAAAAGGTTTTCCTTTATAAAAACCCTGTTCTAAGTTCTTTCCTTAGAACAGAAGATTTTTCTTAAAAACTTTAATCCATTTACCTTAGCTTTTTATTATTATTTATAACAAACATTTTGATATTGTTCATCAAAATATTTGTTCTCTTTCATCTTACATTTGGTATTCTTTATACCAAACTCTGGTTTATACATTTATGTATAAAACCATGATTTACCTCTTTGGTGTTCCTATCTTTCCCACAACAATGGCATCTGCAAGTAAAATTGCTGCAACCTCCTCAGCTGCTGAAGACACGACTCTGGTCGCTGCACCAACATGTCACTTCCCTCTGCAACTACATCGCCTTGGTAGAAATCCCTGCAGACCGCCCCCAATTCACTGAAGGAGCTACCTACATCAAGGCATGCCCTCTGATGTATGCATTCGTCCACAACCCGGTGGGCATCTCCTCTCATCTCCAAGCTCTCTGGAACACAGCTCACTGTACCACGCTAACGACTGAAAAGGGCACTGTGCTCCCTGCCATTGGGTTCAAGATTCCAGATCTTGGATTTTTCTCTTTCACCGCTGGGTTCATCAGGAAGGCTCTTCGTCTCCCTCTACGAGCCAAGAATCAGCAATGGGGCGCTGAACCTACCAAAATGCAAATCGATGCATTTTTGGATTCAATCGGCTATGCTTGGGAGAACCCCTCTCTGAAGACAGTGGGTTCAAAGCGCGAGAAGAAAAGACTGCCTGCTCGCTGGCAGTATATCTTCACTCAGGTGATCCAGTGCCTGGGGTCGAAGATTGGCTCTCATGATCAGGCAAGCAAGCACTTTCAAGACCTTGCTTACTCTCTCTGCACCGGCCACAACCTGAACTACGTGGATTACATCTTCAGCGACATGGTCCGTCGCATCAATGCCGCCACCAGACATCCCGTCATCCCCTACCCTCGCTTCTTCGCGACCATAATGGAAGTGGCCTTCGGAGAAAAATACCCGAAGGTCGGCGATCACTCCTTCTCTATCGTAGGGAAGAAGTCCCTGGACATTGAGGAACGTCCAGGTGATGCTCCTTTCACACCCTATATGCTGCAAGTGATTGGCGCACCTCTTCCAGTGTCTACCTCGCTGTCAAACCCAATAGCGAGCAACCCAGACACTGCTGGTATTAAGAGGAAACAACCAACTGATGGTCATAGAAAGACCATCGCAACCAAAGCAAAGAAGCCCTCTCTGATTTCGGTGTTCTACCAACACCAACTGCAGCCACAACCACTTCAACGGTCTTTACATCCGTTGTTGCTTCATCAGCACTACCTCCATCTTCAGGGACTCAAGTCACTGAGGGTGTTATAGCCAGCTCTGCTGAAGCTGGATCAGGTACTACTTCCACAGCCTTCTTTTCCATTTCTATCTCTTCTTCTTTGGTCCTCACCTCAGCAAATGATTCAACGATAGTTGTCCCTATCCCTGATAATGCTGAAATGCACGCAGTCCAAACATCATTATTGTTTAGGCAATCTGAGTTTTGGAAGGCCAAATTAAAAGGACCTTAGAGTCTCTCTCTCAGATACTCTAAGACACTAGTTAGTGATCCTCAGAACACTGCCTTTGCAAATGTAGTCCCTAAGAGTAATCCTCAAGATATTCTCAGGGAGGAAAATAAAACTTTTCATCCATCTTCTAATCCGGATGTGTTTTTGGCATCTTTTTCTATGTCATCATCAGGTGTCGCTTCTATTCCTACTTCAACGACGACAACCACCACCACCAGCGCTCCTCCCATCAGCAAGGATATGGGAAAATCTCCTCAGGGCCATCCCTCAGCCGCAAAGCTCAGAGATGGCAGCTCCCAAGCTCCCCACTCCAGTCACCGAACTTCCTCCCATTGTCCTTCCCAACCCTACATTCCCTGTTGTTGACTATTTAGTCAGGGAATGCGCTCTCACAAGAGCTAGGGTGGACAACCTTCAGACATCCGCTGAATTAATCTTCAGAAGGATCGTTGGAACTCCATCGATCAAGACCAACGTCAGCAATCTGATTTCTGATGTTTACTCCCTGAAGGAAGACAACAGGGCCCTTCATCAGACCCTGACCAGCCTGGAGCAGAAGGTTGCTGCTCAAGCCACTGTCCTGGAGTCTATTCAAAAGACTCAGTCCGACATGATGCAGCTGATCACAAAACTCTCTGAGGCTGGTTCCTCATCTTTCAATGCTGCTGATCGGACCACGCTTCAAGATAATGATGTGAAGCTCAAGGACATTCAGTCGAATGTTCGCACTCTGATGGTGTATTGTCTACCTCCTGATAACATTGAGGGGGAGAGATGTGCCAAAGAGTTCGCTGATGAGCTCTTTGCTGAGCACAACCAGAGGTTCCCTGGAGAAAAGATTTCTCCATACATCCAGCGCGCTGAAGATGATGAAGATGATGATGCTGATGAAGATGACGAAGAAGAAGAAGAAGAAGAAGAGCCCATCCCTCACTATGGGGGTATGGATGATGATGAAGATGATGATGACATTGGAAGTGCCTTAGAGCACTTCAGAATGTCAAGACCCGGAGTCACTCATCAAGAGCCCTTTGGGGACGGACCGCAACCTTCTCAGGAACAATCCGGTCCCTCAGGCAAAGGAAAGGAAGTGGTAAATCTGGATGCCACTATCCCTATATCTGAGGGGGAGACCACAATTGAGGTATCTCTTCCTCTTATCCCTTTCTCTGCACCTCTTCTTGAAACTCCCATAATCTCCTCTTCACCCACAAAAACTCCCTCTGACAATACTATTTCCTCCTCTCCTTCCCTCAGTGATCCCTGTCCCCCAAAGGACTCAACTTCAAGGAGGGAACCTTCCTCTGAAGAGCAATTTATGTACTTAATTGAAACTGACTCTGAAGAAGAAGAAGGCCTCATTCCCAGGCGTCGCGTTCAAAAGCCGATTATAAGCGAGCCTGAAGAAGAAGAAAGGCGAATAAAGTTCCTTAGGGAATTCGAATCAAGAAGAATAAGGGTGCCTGAAGCTGAACCCATTGAAGCGGTACCAATAAGGATGGTGGATGAATTCTATTTCTTGTCCAGAGAACAGAGAGAACAAGCATTGGAAGCACAAAGAATCAGGGATGAGGAAATAAAGCAAACTGAGAATAATCTTGCTTTAGCAAGAAAATTGCTCAGAGAAGACTCTGCGAGAGATAAGGCGACTCAAGAACAATTGAAAAAGAGTGAAAGGGTCGCTGAAGCTCTCGTACAGAGAGAACTAGTACAAGAGCACATAAACGTAGATCCAATTCTAGCTCAACAGAAGATCCTAAGTGCACTAACCTCTGAAGCCACTCAGCAGAAAGACAAAGAGCTTGATTGGTGCACTGACAGGCTGAAATTTCGAAGATCTGAAGCCAAAATCATTCATGCAACTATCCAAGGGCGACACTCCAACAGAGGTGGTCCAAAGTAATATGCAAGAATGACAAGGACGAACAGGACAGAGAGAGAATAAGCCAAATTCTTAGGAATTTATGGATACACTGAATGGCTAGAAATCAGAGACGCCACTCAGGGTTCTAAATCCAAATTCAAGGACGTGGTGGACAGTGTGCTGAATCAGTTGTTGCAAAGAATGTCACAACATGTGCAAGTTCCTCCTCTCCCTGAATCTTCGAAAAAGAAAAGATCAAACACTGAAGGAAGTTCAAGTGCCAGAAACGAGCATGAAACTAAGTTTGATTATCAAAGCATTCTTGGTCATCTTGAGCTCCCTAATATATCAATGCTTTGTACTTCTCTCCCTCAAGACCGAAGATATGAAGAAGACGAAATCATCTCACTGCCTGAACCTGGTATGATATTCTTGGATAATGAAGGATTCTTAGGACTCTTCAGAAACCAAGAAATTCACAAGGCCCCATCCTCTCTCATAAAGATTATGCTTTGGCGCTGCTAGTCAGATACTCCTCTGATGAATCTATAGAAGACGCTTTATGAGAATGAGCTACAAAGAAGAAATGAGAATATCTCTGACTAGTCATAGTTTTCTACTTCCTTTGTAATATTTCTTCAGTGTACAAGTATTTACCTTTATAATTGTAATTTCATTTCGCTGTAATTCTTCAGATTATAATTAATGAAATTCAAAGTACTTTACTCCACCTCAGTACTGAAAAGATCCCCGAAAATAGTAAAAGGGACAATGAACATAAGAGTTCTATTTTTCGTTATACTATCTTTAACTCACTGATCTTTCACTCTGAAAATTCAATCAGTGAAAGTACTTTAAGCTTATCTACTTACAAAAATTGTGCTTTCATATCCTTATAAATGAAACTCAATTCAGATAATAGACTAGCTGAAAAAGACTTTACAGGTTAGCACTTAGAAAATTTTTCTTTTTTTTTCCTAAGTCCTTTACTAGTCTCTTAAAGCAATTTTCCTATGTTGCTTAATCATAATCAAATAGGGGGAAATTGTTGATCATAACTCCTCTCAGTGATTTGAATATGATTCCTTTACTATACTTAGTGAAATTCCATAGTTAAGCTTCTGTTTAAATTCAGCGATAGCACACGCTGATTGCTATCAGCGATCGCTGAAAGTCAAGGAACTACGAGCTTATCACTGAAGACCTGAAGATCAGTTATCACACCAAAAGACCATTCAGCGACAGTCGAAGACTCTAGCTGAAGAAAGAGATAATCAGCTAAGTGAACTAAAACGGATCAGCGATAGCAGTGATTGTCTAATCAAAGTGTGAAGTCTTGTGAAGCCTCAGCGACACTGAAGATTCATCCTTGAAAGATTCACTATCAGCGACCAAATGAAGCTTCATTTACAAGATTAAAGATTGATCTTATCCTCGATGCACAAAAGTCAAACCTAGAACCATGTCAGAAAAGGACGTACGACTTGTCTCTTATGTCCCCATCATATCTGATATGGTACTGTTCATATTCGGCCAAAAGCATGGTTGTCTTATTAACAAGGACAAACTTCCTATCCAAGCTTGACACGTGGCATATACCTTTTGTCTTGTTTCATAGACAAACGGGTATAAATAAGATGAAGTTATCTTCTTCATCTTAATGCATGCTTCTATCTAACTTATACCCTCTTTATTCTTTCTTTCATCTTCTTGTGCATCATACTTCGTGTTTCTTAGTTACAATAGAATAGGATTTGAACTTGTTCTAATTCCGCTTGTAACTGTAAATTTGTTTATCTTAATAAACTCATTTAAAAATCAAAAATCTGTGTGTTTGTATTCAACCCCCCCCCCCCCTTCTACAAACTGTTCTCTCTTGATTGAACTCTTGTAGACCCTTATTGGGACCAACATGGACTAAAGCAAAATTAAATTTGCTTTGCAAACAAACAGTAGCAACACTCTTTTGATTTTCCATACAAATATACAAAGCATATATAATTAATGTTAGCAAACTTTAATCCAACAAAACATAGATTAAACTTTATATTTAATAAAGATTGCATCATATAAACAAAAACCATATTTAATATGTGTTTCACAAAAATCGATTCTATCCTTCACGATAGAATCGATATAGAGAAGAGGGTTGAAGCAGACTTTTCGCTTAACGAATATAAAAATTAATGCGATACACAAAATTAAAAACCGACCTGGAAATCGTTGATGACACGATACAGATTGTACGGATTGAATCCTGTCCTTAAAGGTTTTATATGACCACTCTATAAGCTGTGAGTCATGGTTCGCAAAGCCCCAGGATTTGATACAGTATCGAATTCCGTTTATCAACAGCTTTTGATAACGGAATTATAAGCAAAGTTGATGCAAAAAACGCAGCTAGGAAGAACTTCAGACGCATAAAGAGAGAGGTATGAGAATCAGATTTTCTGTGATGATTTTACACAAAACCTTAACCTTTAAATTATATTAGATAACAAACCCGAAAACAAAGAGCTTATTCCCCAATGTGAAGAAGGAGTTGGAGACTAAGTCTCCAACTAATTTTCGTTATTAAATAAAATTGTTATTTTAAAACTAAAATCTCAAAATATCTAATTTATAAATATCCACCACATATTTAATTTCTAAAAAACGAAATTAAATATTCAAAAAATATGAAAAATAATTAACAACTTTTAATTAAGTAATAATTATCTTACTCTCTACAATCTGAAAAAGTAACGTGTCGTGCAAAAATACGCCTCATTTAGGGGGTGTTTGGGTCGCTCCCTTAATCCTCAACCCTATCTCAACCTCAATTTTGTATAAGGTAAATATGTTTATTTCTAATTTGGCTTTGATTCCTTAATCCTCTCTTCTATCACCATGATTAACGATTGATTTTGTGATTCTCATTGTCTGCCCCTAGAATCCAATCTAATTTGAATGTCAGTTTCTTATAACTCCACTCCAGGTGTTTTCTTTTCTATTCACTTATATAAAACCTAGTTTAAATGATTTTTTGTTTATTAATTTGCTTGTTTTTCTTGATTTCGTGAGTATGTTATGTTGATTTTTATACGCTAAAATCTGATATCTCTCAGTGATTTGACTATTTGAGTGATTTCCTTTTAACTTATTTGATTTTTCATTTGGTTTATTGGTTATCGATTAATTTGGTTGCTTGTTTATTTGGAGTGTCGTTCTAGCCCAACTAGTGGGCGACATGGGCATCACGGCCCAAGAAGCTTTGTAAGGTTACTAGGTTCAATCTGACGGCTCTCCTACGTGAGCGACTGAACGAGTATTGATTGCCTCCTCGATTAATCAAACGACCGTTGGCGCCTCACGCTTCCCTTACCTGTCACGATTCACGATTAATCAAACGATTGATTCTCTATCACGATTCATGATTAGTCGATCTTCTCAAACGAGCAGGGCAGTATTAGACAATCACGATCACCATTCGATCACGATTAGTAGACATGGTGTTTTCTTTATGGGTTCTGGTTCCATTCGATCACGATCACCATTCCGAGTATCAGATGTAGGAGTCAAGACACTTCTAGCTTTCCAGTTCCATCTCGATTTCCAACTTATTTTCATCCGATTTCCGTCTGATCCAACTGATTTTTCTTCTGTCCAGGACTTCAAGTGTTTCTCTTCTAATTCTCTGTTCTTATCTAGTACTATTAATCTATTAGTTTGCTTATCTAATCTGGTTATTTGCAATTTGGTGATTTGACTGATTTCCAATCTGGTTATTTGATATTTGGTTTAGGTTATTAAGTTATTTGTAATTTTGTATATATGATGATTTACCGATTTTCTTGAATCTTGAATCTTGCCTGATTTGCATAATTGGTATTTGTATGATTGCATATTTGGTGATTGCTTGGTATTCTTGTTTCTTCCAATTTGTATCATCCTAAGAAGTAAGTTTGCTTTCATCCACCTAATTTCCTGTATATGGCTCTATGCTTAGCTTATTAGTTATTAATCTCTGTTTTGTGAATTCTTAGTATTATTTTTTCCATTTTGGACAATTATTTGTTGATTTTGTGCTTTGGTCGTTTGATCATCACGAAGAATCCGTTTTAGCCTTTTAGTTGATCTTATCTTTGTTTTGTTCTTTGGGGTTTTGGTTTACATTTCCCCTACCTTTTTTTTCAATATAATCGGTGTCGCTTGAGCCGGCTAGCTAGACTAAGCTCTAAACCCTTTAAAATTTATGTTATTGGTTTATTGGATTAGGGGCATTTTCTTAGATCACCGCCTAGGGTATCCAAAACCATTGGACCGACCCTGGTTCTAGGTACAACACACAGTAATGTTCTAGCTTAAGAGTAGTGTTATTAGATGGTGAAATTTTGGTCTTGGTATGCTAAATTGATTTTTGTGTAATTTTTGGCCTATTAACTCACCTTGTATATTATAGTTAAGAAAAACTCGTGGGTTGAAAAGGATTTTCAAAAACTCGAATTTGTGATTTTGTTTGTGAGTGAATGTTTTGGTCATGTTATCGGTTTTTTGTCTTTTACCTAATCCATTGTTACCGAATTCGTGATTTTGTTTGAAAGAAGGGAGTTGGGATTTGGAACTTGTGCAAACGATTTCATTTGTTAGTAGCAACAATGGCCGCTAGAGAAGAAGATCAAAAACCTTCAATACGATCTTCTATTAATAATTATCCTAGATGGAAAGACAAGGTTCGTATCATTCCTTGTTAATGGAAAATTTGACAATTTTTACTGAATCTTCTCTAGTTCATCATCATATCAATTTGTATTTAGTTCATTAATAGCTCTTTTTTTTATTTTATTAACCTGGATATCCAACCCGCTATACGAGCCGACTAATCCTAGGGCGACTACTTGCTCTTATTCATGCCTTGAATGGATTAGTCGCTAAATTTTGCAATTGTGATATGCTCTGAGGATGTTTTCCTCAAAATTGTATGTGGTTTATTGATTTCTAACTATTTGTCTATGTATGATCTTGTGTAAATCTGTAACATATCAGTTGATGATAAAAAGGGGTAATATGTGCTAATGCAGAATTTTTGTTCAATTAATTTATTGATTACATTTTTTCTCAAATAAGAAAGCTAAATAACGTGACAAGGTAACAAGGAAAGTTTCATATGTGAATAATTGAAAAAAAATTCCATGTGAAGATGCATATATGAACTAATCAACCTATTTTATCAATGTGTAACACTGGTTCATATAGGCATCTTCAAATAGATTTTTTTCCCAGATATCTTGAGTGATTCACATATGAACCTTCCCTTCTTACCTCCTCACGATATTTGGCCTTCTTTTGTGAGCCGAACCCTATATTTTTTTTAGGTTTGAGATTGACACAAGTGATGTCAGGCTTATATGTGCAAAGTTTATTTATTAATCACATAGCTTATGTTTTTGGAACTACAATTCTTTTATGAGAAAAAAGGTTTTATGTGAGTATTGTGGGTTTGATCCCATTAGTCAAAAGTGGACTGTTATTTGGAATGACCAGAGTATTTGTGTTGTAGCTAAGAGAGAACTGTTACAAGAGGGTTCTTGCAGTTGCTGACCGGAATCGGCTTTTATGGAAAATGAGGTTAACTGATTCGAAGGGCCATTCTCTTAGGAACGAGGTTTGTCTTTTCACTGATTTGTATGTGTGTTTGTATCTAATTAAGGTTGTTCCTTCTGGGATTCAAATATACCATCTTTTTTACATGGAGAATAAGGGGAGATGGGTTTACTCGCCATCTGGATTAGTAGGTATGTATGGGACGAAACACTATTAGATCTAAATTCGAGAAGTGACCAGGGGGGGGACCCAAGGTTGTAAAACTCGCTAGGCGGTACTCGGGCGGCCGACCCCCTTGTAGCGAGTACTCGGTCTAGGCAGGGAGTACTCAGATTGGAATTTTTTATATATAAATCTTAAAATTATATATATGTATATATATATAGCATGTTCATAAATCATAAATAACCAAATATAAAGATAATTGTTCAACTTAAATTTTTCCAAACTATAAATCTTAAATAAGCATGAGAAGCCATACAAAAATCTTAGATTCCTTGTGATCGATAACTTCCTGTTTATCGATTCAAAACTTCTTCTTTAAGAATTTTTATCGAGTCCACTTTACCCAAGAAAACTTCTTATCAAGTCTATACCACTCGATAAAATCTTTTATCGATCATTTGTCACCCGAAAAAACATTCTTATCGATTCTTTGTCAATCGAGAAAAACTTTCTGTTTCATAAACACCTCAGAAAATTAACAAAAACTCTTTGATCGAGATCTTCAAAACAAAAGTACAATGACCACTCGTGAAGCAATGGCAATTGGTTCAGATACAAAACCGCCTATTCTGTTCCCCGAAGAATATTCTCAATGGAAAGACCGCTTCCTTGACTTTATTGAATGTCATGATTTCGCCGATGAAATCATGCGTTCAATAAATGAAGGCCCTCCTCCGGTTTTCTATCCTACTCTTTCGGCCAACCCAAATGCAGAACCTCCCCTCCCTGCTCGACAAGACATCAAACCTAAATCTGCATATGATGAAAACGAAAAGAGAATCATTAGAGGAGATCAACTTGCTAGATCATATCTCCTCATGAGCATCCCGAACGATATCTATATGAGTATCGACAGCCATAAACGAAATGCCAAAGCCATGTGGGAAGAAATAGAGAAATTCATGCTTGGCACAAAAATCGGCACCTAGCTCAAAATTACAAATTGCATCTCTCAGTATGAGGACTTCAAAGCCAAAGAAGGTGAAAAACTCACGGTCACCTACTCCCGGTTCGTGCACTTAGTAAATGAACTAAGCAAGAATGAGATTCGCAAAACAAAGATCGAGAACAACGTAAAGTTTGTAAGCAACTTGCTGCGTGAATGGCGTCGATTTGCCAATCAAATTAAACACAACAAATATCTTGCTGATCTCGATCTACATGAAGTCTATGAAACCCTCCTTCAAGATGAAGAAGAAGTGCTCGAAGCCATGGAAGCCAACAAAAAGATCAAAAAGTCTTCTGATCCCATAGCTCTAGTTGCAAAAGCTAGCCCCGTCACTTCTCATAACTCTCCTCAAGAGGCTATTTCCGAACTGGAAGATGAAGACTTTGATTATGATCCGGATATTGCTCAATTCCAACAACAGTTGGTGCTCCTCACTAGAGACTTTCAACAAAAGTTTGCCTGTCGCTCTAACCCAAATCAACAATGGTATGCTTCAGGTAACAAGAATTATGAGCGGAAGACAATTTTCGAAACAAAATCAAGAGAGCAACGTCCGCCAGTTAAACCGGAAGATAAATTCAAGGGTGAAAAGAGTTTATGCTACAACTGCGGGAAGATCGGTCACTATGCCCGTGAATGCAAAAATCCAGTCGTCAAATATTCAAACTACTTCACATACAAGTTGATGTTGGCTAAACAAAAGGAGGCCGACAAAGTTCTTATGGCAGAAGATGAACAATGGCTTAACCAAGGCAATGATGATGATGATGAGGAAAACGATGTCCAAGCACACTTCAGTCTGATGGCTTATTCTGATGATTCCACTTCAAACGCTTCCGACTTCACACCCGAGGTAAGCCATTCTGACTATGACGCTTTCGTTTCTCAAATGAATGATATGATGCTTAAATTAAAAGAATTACAATCTAAGTTAAAAACCGAGAAACTTTTGGTTTCCAACTTAGAAGCACGCTTAGAAAATAATCATAATCAATTGCTAATTTACCAAGCCGAACTTGCAACATCTCAAAGTATTGCTCACAATCGTCAAAAGGAGAAAAATGCTTTTCAAGAAGAAAACATTCTTCTAAAAGAACAAATCTCGGATCTCTCACTACAACTTAACAAGTCTAAAAAGGAGACCGGAGACTTTTCATCAAAATATGAATTTGTGAGTGTTCAAAGAAAAGACCTTTTGGAAAAACTCAATGATTTGGAACTAAAACTGTATAAAATTGGACAAACTGAGCACACAATTCACTTAAACATTCCAAAAGAGTTAAGTTCAAAAGTTGGGTTAGGATTTGATAATCCAAAACATCTAGAAAAGGCCATCTATAATACTACGACTATCTATAAATCCGAATATCTGCACCTTGGTCCAGATTACAAAATTCCTTGTATGAAGTCGGAGTCCAACGTCGAAGAAATGGAAGATTGTAAAAGACAAAACAAGAATTTTCATCAAATTCCGTTCTGCTATCCTCAAAAGATAGAAGAGGAATCTTCAAAAACAACTCTTCCAAATGACTATTTTCCCTCGTATTCTGACGAAGAACTTCAAAATAAAATTCCTTAATGTAAACCCTACATTCCCACTCTATTTTTAGAAAAACAAATTGTTCAACTTGAAAAAATGTTGGAACTCGAACGTTCTTTGTCGGATAAGGAAAAAGAGGCATTAATCGCCAAAATTCAAACTTTAGAAAACAAAGCTTTACAAACTCAAAACCCCGAAGTTGACACAACTTCAAATATTTCTTCTTGTAAAGTCTTTGTCAGCTCATATTTGGATGATTGCGATTTTTCATACTTCCCAATTGATTCCAACCACTGTCCTCCAAAACAGAAATGTTCTCTCTCACAAGAACAAATCAATAAGGACTTAGATGACCTTGAATCTCAGATTTCTACGGATACACATGTTAGGTCTGAAAAGATTGTATCCGAGATCACAAATATTGAAGACATGAAGGGTCAAAGTGCAAAGTCATCAAAGTCATTATTTAGGAAATGTTTAATGTTTAAATACAAGGAAACATTCCTTTTTGTAAATAAGGCAAGTATATAATGCCTTAATCTCCTAGTTTCCTTACACCGTATTTCCTATACATATAAATAGAGGGTTAGGGCTAGCAATTAAATAGAACGTTAATTCATATCATTCTAGAGATAGCATATTAGATAATATCATTGTAACCAATATTCAATACAAGTGAGATATCCGACATCGGATCTTCATAAATATTAGAAGTGTTCTTCGTGTTCTTGCATACATTCATACGACTACCTGATTATCTGGGATCAACAATTGGTATCAGAGCAGACGATCTAAGTTTTTTGCGTTTTTCTGAAGTTATCCACGAAACAGAAGGTAATTTTTCGATTTCTGCGTTTTATTTTTGTTATTTTCGATTCATACTGTCTTAGCTTTACCCGATAAAAACTCATAATTTTTAAGATTTTTTTTCTCGATTTGTTCTTCATTCTTTTGACTGGTTCTCGATTACGCTTTTACTCGATAAAAATTCATATTTTTTTTAAAAGATCTGTTTTTCTCGATTCATACTTCATACGCTTAAATTTTTGTCGATCCATATTGAGTTGTTCTTGATTTTAATCAAAATTATTTAATCTGTTTTAATTAAAGTTATTCTAGTTTACTTTAATTACTTTTAATATTCTTTACATAAGAAAACTTAGGAACTAGTGACTCTTGCAGCTTTTCTTACTAAAGAATTCTCTAGTAAAAATCATAAACTCTAGTAATTTTAATTTTTTTCTTGACTGAACAAATAAGAAACTCGAGAACTTAGACATTCTTGTCTATAAAAAGACTTGTTCTTTTTAGTCAAGAACCCTTTGTTCTTGGTTTCTGGTTTATCATTTAAAGAAAACTAAGATTAAGTATTTTTGATTTTTTATCGAGTCTTTTTAAATCGGCAAAATTTATTAATCGAGTCAAACAGGAATCGATATAAATTTTTATCGATTCATTGTTTTATCGAGTCAAATTATTTTTGTCGAATCTTGATTAATCGAGAAACTTGAAGTTATCGAGACCCTTGTGATCGATAAAACCCTTCTTATCGATTCAAAATTTATTAGAAGTTTTATCGAGTCTCCTTTACCCGACAATAATTGTTATCGAGTCTCTTTCACCCGAGAAATCTTCTTATCGAGCCCATACTACTCGACAAATTTTTTTGTCGACCCTTTGTCACCCGAGAAAAAAATTCTTCTCGGCCCTTCATCACCCCAGAAAACCTTCATCTATCAAGAGCACCTTCTGTTTTCCAAAGAAATCTCAGAAAATTGCCAAAAACTCACCGATCGAGGTCACTTTATCAGGTAACCCGTACTTTCACGATGAGTTCTCAAAACCAAATCTCTGAGCTAAATGCAAAAATCTCTCAACTTGAAACCAGACACACAAACAACATGCAAGTGTTGGATGAACTTTTAAGAGAACATGTCAATCTCAAATCTAGATTTAATAACTCAGAAGAATCAAGAAAAGTTTTGCAAAATCAAAATGAATTTTTGGAGCAACAACTCACCGAGTATTCTAAAACTAAATATTATACATATGAAGAGTTTTGCAAAAAGACAAATCTGATAAAAATAAATTTTGATCTGAAAAACCAAATTTCTGAGTTAGAAAAATTTATAGATCATGAGACGTATAGTGTGGTTCTTAAAAGAAAATTAATTGAATATCTGGAATGTGAGAAAGAAAGGATTTTAACTTCTGATGAGAAACACAAATTTGAGTCTGAACGAAAAGATTTTGAAAGCAAAATTAACACTTGTGAATTGACCATTCAAAAACTTTCTAAACAAGTGTCAGATTTTGAACAAGTTGTGATTTTGAAAATAAAATCATCTGAAACGAAATGTCTAAAACTATCAAATCAACTTTCTGAACTTCAAAATCTTTTAAAAGATGAAAGGAAAGTTTTTGAAACTGATAAGACGAATTTAATCAAGAAAAGTGTTTTGATCGTTGCTAAAAGCAAAAATTCGGAAAAAGTTTTTGAAAACGAAAGAAAAACTTTTGAAGAGAACATCAGTAAACTTTCAAACAAATTATCTGTTTTAGAAACAACTCTTGTGAATGAACGAAAAATGAGATCCGAATCTCAAACAAAATTTGAAGTGATTTTGGAAGAAAGAGATCATTTATTGTGCAAAATTAGAAAACTTGAAAGTTCTATAACTGCTTCAAGTTCAATTTTTCAGTTGAATTCTCTTTCTACAATAAATGTCTGTAAGAATAACTCGTCTTCAAGTGTCAAATCAAACAGTTATTCTAACAGCTCCAAATCATATAATTCTCCAACTTCCCGGACTCATAATTCTACTTTATCTCACAATGATTTTGTTGCTAATTCCGGTAGTTCTAAGAAGTTTAAAATGGTTTGGAGGAAGAAATCAACTACAGATGATAGTGTTGGAAACATGTCACATACATCTCCTGTAGTTGATACAAGATCATTTGTTTCCAAGACTAATTTGCCTTATTTTGTCAAATCTATCAATCCGCTAATTAGTCTAAGTGCCACAAAGATTTGTTGTTCTACATGTGGAACATATGATTTTGTCAATAAAAATTTCAATCATAAATGGTATGGTACTTACAGTATCCCCATTTCCCCATTTATTGCATCTAAAGCTAACCTCCGAGGACCCAACAAAGTTTGGGTACCAAAATCTTGTTAATCTGTTTTGTAGGTACGTCATGTATGGTCAAAAATTCCGAATACTCACATCACATGACGATGTTTCAAAAGGTTTGCGACATTTAAGGGGAGTATCACATTTGTACCATTTAGTTAGCTTCACAGTATCTCAGCTATGGACCTGCTCTTAACCCGTTTTACATTGCATTATGACTTCTAAATACATCAGTTCAGAACTCAGACTTCAATATTTCAAACTCTTCGTGCGTTAGGAATAGAAGTTTCAATGGTCAATCCTGAGCCGGAAGGACCTACCCATGAAACAAATCCCTAGGTTAGAAATTTTGAAAGGATATATTGAGTGATTGTGAGATAAAAGAAAAATGTGAGGGTGTGACAAGACTTAAAAAAGAATATTTGGTCTTTACCAAACCTAAACAGTTATCTGGGTAGCAACACAATCTATTCATTCTCGATTCTTTGGAGATGAATATTGAAATAGACATGGACCCAATGTCGATAACTCGTGTCACCCACCCAACTACTCAAGTATCTCACAAAAGATATTTGTTTCATATATCACGGAGAATGAGCTTATCTGCTATCTTTTCTTCACTCGGAAGATTAAGATATTGAAAAAGGAAGACACACCTCCGGTCTCCGAACTTCACATTCAATGCACATTGAGTCTGTGAAATGTACTTTCACATTTTGAGCCTTAAAATTAGCATTTAATGCATAAATTCTTTCTACATATTGCACGAGTCTTTGTGATTCACATTGCATATCTTTGTGTTTATGCTGGAACAGTTTGAGAAGTTAGTTTTATAACTCACTTCTGTGATAACTGGAAGTCCTTTTAGTGCCAACCCGCTGCCAACACTCAATATAGGCCACTTAATTAAATTTATTTTTGATTAAGTGATAACAGTTGCTACATGTGCTTATGTCTGTTAGCCCATTACCCGATATTCCATATTTACACTTGATCATATTCGCACTTATTGTCTTTGATTGTTCATAATGCTTCGGATTCTCCTTATCATTCTGAGGGGGAGAAAAAGTATCAAAGACAAATGCCCATTATGAGGGAGAAAAGGTATATCAAAGACCCGACAAAATTTCTTGGGCCCGACATCTTCTTATGTCGATTCATCTTTGCCGGAGATCTTGTCTTAGAGTGCTTCTTTTGAGCCGACAACATGTTTTATCGGCTCAGCTTGACCCGACATAAATTTCAAATGTTTGAAGATGAAGATGAAGACTTGTCGACTTTCTTTGAACCGACATATTTTCTTGTCGCATCCCAAAGAGCCGACATCTATACCTAAGTGTTTATGTCGACTCATGTTCAACAAGTTCAAGTCATCATACGACAACATAAAGTTATCGCATCTGCCTAACCCGACAACCTCAATGCCTAACCCGATAACATCAAGATATCACAACAATATTTTGCCTCTTTCATCAAACGACAAAGTTCTACTCGAAGAAAGATACCCTGCGACATCACGGCTCCTTCAACTTTCTTTTCGTGAACTTTATGCTAATGTTAAGGGGGAGCTACGGAGCTTATCAAGTGATCATATTCGTAGGGGGAGCAAAAGAAATCAAAATAGTGATTTGTTGACAAAATTTCATCGTCTTCAAAAGAGTGCTGATTTGCTGAATTGTAATCTCGAATACAAAGGGGGAGATTGTTAGGTCTGAAAAGATTGTATCCGAGATCACAAATATTGAAGACATGAAGGGTCAAAGTGCGAAGTCATCAAAGTCATTATTTAGGAAATGTTTAATGTTTAAATATAAGGAAACATTCCTTTTTGTAAATAAGGCAAGTATATAATGCCTTAATCTCCTAGTTTCCTTGCATCGTATTTCCTATACATATAAATAGAGGGTTAGGGCTAGCAATTAAATAGAACGTTAATTCATATCATTCTAGAGAGATCATATTAGATAATATCATTGTAACCAATATTCAATACAAGTGAGATATCCGACATCGGATCTTCATAAATATTAGAAGTGTTCTTCGTGTTCTTGCATACATTCATACGATTACCTGATTATCTGGGATCAACAACACATTCTAACCATTCTTTACTTGATGACAACGAATGTTTAAATGATCTAAATGCTGAATTTGACTTTAATCCTACACTTCCAACTCATACGGAGTTTTTGGACAAAGGCAAAAAGCCAATTGAATCATTTTACTTCCGAAAGATCCAAATGAGTGCTCCACAAGTCAAACGATTTACTCTCCGGTTAACAAATCAAATCAAAATAAATTTCTTCCAAAACGTACTAACAAGCGTCCTATTGATGTTTCATATGTTCATACTTTAAAGACCAAACAAGTTTGGGTTGAAAAAGGCAAACGCTCTCCAAAGTCATCATCTCGCAATAAAGACAAATTTTCGTTTACAAATTCTACTTATGTCAA
This sequence comes from Silybum marianum, assembly GCA_036898165.1. Classification (NCBI taxonomy): domain Eukaryota; kingdom Viridiplantae; phylum Streptophyta; class Magnoliopsida; order Asterales; family Asteraceae; genus Silybum; species Silybum marianum. Next base: position 10,795,393 of record CM072541.1, read on the forward strand.
AAGAACAAAACGTCAACTTTTATTTCCATATACTATTCATTCGTTTCGACATTTAATTGAGTTCTCACGTAATCAAATTTGTTGCTCAAATTGCGGTGTGAATGACTTTGTGCGCTTAAATTCTTTCGATTATGGTTGTGATTATTTTCCGAACATGCATATTCTTATAATTTTCATCGTCCACCTGTTAATAAATGGGTTCCTAAAAGGACCATGACTAACGATCTTAAGTCCCACTTCAAGTGGGTACCCTAAGGTACAAAGTCAACTAATCCCGAGGGACCCATTTACAAATGGGTACGTAAATCTGTCTGATTTTGTGCAGATCGGTCATGTGTGGTACTTAGATTCTGGTTGCTCCAAACACATGACCCGACAAAAGGAGTTGCTTGCCAATTAGAAGGAGAAAAAGGGCGGATTCGTTAAATTTGCCAATAATCACTTAGCACCCATCCAAGGACATGGTGACATCATTCACAACAATCTCACAATTTCAAATGTTTCCTATGTCCAAGGCCTGAGCCATAATCTGCTAAGTACTGGCAAATTCTGTGACAAACAACTTGAAGTCAATTTTCGACCCGAAAGATGCTGCGTGCGAACTTTTGACGGAAAGGACATATTGGCCGGCACACGCAAATCCAATATTTACACCATTGATCTTTCCCAAGTGACCGCGCCTTCCAACGTTTGTCTGATCTCAAATGTTTCCAATCTGAAGACTTGGTTATGGCACCGAAGGCTTTCTCACTTAAACTTAAAGAACATCAATCGCCTCGCCATTAACGGATTAGTCACTGGCCTACCTTTGATGAAATTTGACAAACCACACTTATGCGACGCCTGCGATATGGGAAAGATGAAGAAGGTTTCTCACAAACCCAAGGTGATTCATAGCACAACTCGACCCCTTCAACTCGTTCATATGGATTTGTGTGGCCTGATGCGGACTCAAAATATTCATGGTAAGAAGTATGTTCTAGTTATGGTTCACGATTTTTCTCGCTTTACGTGGGTTAAGTTTCTTCGCTCCAAAGATAAGACTCCCGAAACCATTATTACGTTCCTGAAATCTATTCAAGTTAAACTAGAACTTACCGCTCAAACCATCTGCACTGATAGTGGAACCGAATTCAAAAATCGTTCGCTTGACGGTTATCTCGAATCGGTGGGAATTTCACACACATTTTCTGCGGCTCGCACTCCGCAACAAAATGGTATGGTCGAACGCCGAAATCGTACACTTGTTGAACCAGCGCGCACTATGCTCACTTTTTCGAAACTGTCACTCTACCTCTGGGCCGAAGCAGTCAATACCGCCTGCTACACTCAAAATCGTTCCATCATCAACAAGCGATTGAACAAGACACCATATCAGTTAGTCTACAATCGCATTCCTTCCATCGATCATCTCCGAACCTTTGGTGTTCGCTGCTATGTTCTCAATGAAAAAGAAGATCGTGGTAAACTCAAGCCAAAGGCCGATGAAGCTTATTTTCTTGGCTACTCTCCAAATGCCTCAGCTTATCGGGTCTACATGAAACTTGCTCGTTGTGTCAGAGAAAGCCTCAATATTCAGTTTGATCCTAAAGCCGAAATGGCTCCTGAACACGACAGTTCTGGACCTACACTCACCGGTATCTTAGCTTCCGATCACTTCCGTTCGGAACCTGCACCAAACCCCGATCAACCCTCTACATCCAAAGCTACTACTTCCAATCTGAATGATCTATTCGAGTACTTTTACTCGGATTACTTTGCTTCTCACACTGATATCCCGAATCAAATCACTCCACCTATCTTGGAGGTTGCCGAGACTACCAACCTTACTGGACCGCCAGTTACTACGGACACCGTCTCAACTGATACAACACCAAGCTCTTCTACAACCGCTCCTCTCGCTCAAACTGCTGCTCCTACAAATGCTCAATCGAGTTCCAATCCGCTCCCTACTGCACCGACATCCTCTCCCCCACCATCAACCTCATCCCCCACGGATGTCTTTAGTTCCACAAGATCCTTTGCCGTACCTCCAGCCCTAGAATCAGTTCAAGATCTTCCACTCGGTACTTATGCTGATCCTACCCCCGACCCAAATACATTTCAACCGCTTCCGCATACCACCAAATGGGTCCGATCTCATCCAGCAAATCAGATTATTGGGGATCCAAACAGACCAGTCACGACGCGTTCCGCCTCGGCCAATGATTGTTTGTTCTCTTCCTTTCTAAGCAAGATCGAACCCACATCCATTCAAGAAGCAATGAATGATCCTGATTGGATTGTGGCCATGCAAGACGAACTCAATCAATTTGAAATCTTGAAAGTGTGGCGCCTCGTTCCTCGTCCACAACACAAAACCATCATCGGTACCAAATGGATTTTCAAAAACAAACAAGATGAAGATGGGATTGTCATACGCAACAAAGCCTGGCTTGTAGCAAAAGGATACCGCCAACAAGAAGGGATTGATTATGACGAGACATTTTCCTCGTGGCCCGTATTGAAGCAATTCGAATGTTTTTAGCATACGCGGCTCACAAGAATTTTGTGGTTTTTCAAATGGACGTCAAAACGGCCTTCTTGAATGGGGTTCTGCGTGAAGAAGTCTATGTATCCCAACCGGACGGGTTTGTCGATCCTTCAAAGCCAAATCATGTGTACATTCTCGACAAGGCTCTTTATGGCTTAAAACAAGCACCGCGCGCATGGTACGACATCTTGTCTGCCTATTTAGTGAAAAATAGATACTCCAAAGGTAAAATCGATCCAACTCTTTTCATTAAAAGGGAAGACGGTGATATCATGCTTATTCAGATCTATGTGGACGACATTATCTTCGGTTCAACTAACCCTTAACAATGCAAGGAGTTCTCCGAACTCATGATTGTAAAATTCAATATGAGCATGATGGGAATGATGAATTTTTTCCTCGGTCTTCAAATAAAACAATTTTCAACAGAAATATTCATCAACCAATCGAAATACATCTCGGACATGTTACGAAAATATAACATGATGTCATGTACACCGATTGGTACACCCATGTCTCCGGATTCAAAAACGGTAGATTCTAAACACTACCGGGGCATGGTTGGCTCCTTAATGTATCTAATGGCTAGTCAACCGGACATAATGTTTGCCACATGTTTATGCTCTAGATATCAAGCATCTCCGAAAGAATCTCACCTTAGTGCTATCGAACGTATTTTTCGGTATTTAAAAGGTACTACTGATCTTGGCCTATGGTATCCCAAGGATACGGGTTTCGAGCTAACTGCCTTTTCAAATTCTGATCATGCCGGATGCATGCTTGATCGTAAAAGCACGTCGGGACACATTCAATTCTTAGGCGATAAACTGGTAAGTTGGTCCTCGAAAAAGCAAGCCTGCGTCTCCACTTCTACCGCGGAAGCCGAATACATTGTTGCCGCAAGTTGTTGTTCTCAAGTACTGTGGATGCGCACACAACTCAAGGACTATGGATTCTGGTTTGATAAAACTCCTATCTATTGTGACTCCAAAAGCGCCATCGCAACCTCAAGCAATCCTGTCCAACATACAAAGACTAAACATATCGACGTTCGGTATCATTTCATCAAAGACCATGTCGAAAGAGGTACGATTGAATTATACTTTGTCAATACAGAACTACAGCTTGCCGACCTGTTCACCAAGGCCTTGGATGAGAAACGCTTCCAGTTCTTAGTGTCCAAGTTGGGCATGCTGAATCTTAAAACCTGATTTTTTACATCAGTCCTTTCAAAATACACAAAACGTCTATCCAAGTTTTATGCACATTCCCATTCTCTAAAAACTGTGAATCTGCATCACTCTTGGATTCTCGTTTGGTGGCTTTTGAAATTACTTTACAGTTCTGTATTTTCATCGTTTTTCTTTATTTCTTTCATTTCGACTATATTTTTGCCTAACCAGTTCAGTTTTTGAGGGGGAGCGGCAAGGTCGTTTTTACTATCTCACGATTGTAGGGGGAGCAAAGTTATCTTATTTCCCGGGGGAGCACGAATTTAATTTTGAAATCAAAACAGACTTAGTTTGAAAATCAAAGTCCAAAGTTATCGACCACTATTGGCCCGATAAATTTGTTTTGTCGACCATGTTGGGCCCGACAAAAAGTACTCTCGACGTCTTGCTAATGTCATCCTATTTCTCGGCCAAATGAAAGCTTGCCACGTGTCATCACCCGATGACCCACTATTTGAATCTCGGGCCCCACTCTCATTCTCTTACTTTTCAAACACGTTTTGATTTTCCCTCTCTCTCTAAAACCCTTTGTAATACCAGAGTTCCAGAAATTGATTTTGCAAATCATCGAGGTTTAGAAATCAGATAACATCACCAGGTTCGCATTCCTCCCCTGATCAACTTTAATTCATGTCGTTTTTTCTTTCAGTCATTGCATGACTGAGTTTTTTGGCCAGTTACTGTTTGACTTCCAAAAAAAACCCTTGTGGTTTCCGATTTTCTGATCTGACCGTCGACTTTTAGGAATTTTTTCGCTTCTTTGGGCTTAGGTTTAGGTTTAGATGAATTAGAGATCACTAATCGCACCTAGACATATGACTTTCCTTGCGTTTTAGGCCTATTATCACATCTGTCTCTTCGGTTTTAATCTCGGATATCTTTTGCATTTTTATCGACTCTTTAAGACTCACTTGAGGTTTTGTCGAGTCATAATGATAGATAAGAACAGTTTCATAAAACACTAAGTACTTTTTATCGATCATTTATGTCACGACTTAATTTTTGTCGAGTCTCAAAGGCTCGATGAAAATCTTCTTAGATTATCTAAGTGTTTTTATCGACCCTTAGGACCCGACTTAATTTTTTGTCGAGTCTAATTGGATCGATAAAACGCATCATTTTTCAAGGTTTCTTATCAACTCATTAATGACCCGACATAAATATTTATCGAGTCTCATAGGATCGATAACCTGTTCTTCAATTGCTCAAGTTATTTTATCGACCCTTTGGAACTCGACATTATTTTGTCGCCTATCAAAGAATCGATAACTCTAACTTCCATAAAGTTTCCTAAGTGCCATTTTCTCGGGTATCTGTGACCCAATAAATCTCTACTTCTCGATTCCCAATGACTCGACATTTTTCTTGTCGATTCTCACATGTTTGTTCAAAAATTCACCAAGTCTTTATATCGATCGAGCTTGACTCGACATTCGTCTTTTCATCGATCCTATAGCAATCGATAAAACTAATTATCGACTCCAATGGACTCGATATTCGAGCTTATCGATTCCTTAGGACTCGACATCCAGACTTGGATTTTTTTAGCCTGATTTCATCCTTAAATACCGACTTTTCCAATGCTTTGCTAACTTTTTCATTTCAGTTCTAATGGCGGCCATCAATGATCCAAACCTTTCCGACGATGAACATCCTATGCCTTCTGAACGATCCACCGAGCCCAGTACGAACGCGGTCAACCGAGACGACCTCCTGATGCCCCGAGACAAACTACGTTCACTCAAACTAAACAATCATCGTCTCGATTTTGGCGTCACAATCGAACACCAAGTCATCATCGATATCCTTCAACGCCATCCACTTCGATATGCCTTTGCTTTGGACCATCGGGTACCCCTGTTCTATCTTCAGCAATTCTCGTATACGTTAACATACCATCCGGATGACGGTGACCACCACTTTACTGCCAAAATCGACGATTTTGTCACCCGCTTTCTCGGATTCGTTGCATTCTCCGCCTGCCTGTCGCCACCGACGAACATCCGTACGATGCCTTTGCAACCGAACAACAGCTATGTGCCGATATCCGAGCCCTTGGGTACAACTCCCCCGAACCCCTCACAAGCCCTGGTCAGTTCAAGAGAATGTACCTGCCTCAAATCTGGTTTTCACTATTCACCATCGTCAATCGATGTCTGACTAGCAAACACACCGGCATGGACAAGGCCAGTACTGCGGCCTTACAAATATTTCACGGCATAGCTTTCAATCGTCACTATGATTACGCGATGCTCATCTGGACGGACTTCGTGGAGCTAGTTGAAGACAAGTCAAACTATCGCGATCGTGCCTTCGTACCATTTCAACGGTTCCTTCAGTTATTTATTCATGCTATGCTGTCATCCAAACCGGATATTCCTCGCCGAACAGGATCACCGTTGGGACCAACCAACTCACTGAAGTTCCTCAAGCTCAATGATCGCCAGTTTACCTTCATCATGCCAATCCCTGAAGCACTACTTGCCTATGCTGATCAGACTGCACCGAGTGTGATAGCTTATAGAGAGAGACACGGCTTAATGGCTCAACCACCTCCGGTTGTGCCTGCCCAAGAGCCAATCCGCGAGGAACATCTTGTGCAAGGAGAGAGTCCTAGAATAGATGAGCAGGTTCAGGATCATGGGGATCCTGAACAGGGTGATGAGTGTATTATAAGGGGATATGACGAGGGCGGTGCACCTGATCAGCCAATCCCGACAACTGCTCCCCTCCATTCAGGAGGCACAACTATTGAAACAAGAGGCAGTAACTCATTTGCTTCGACTTCGATTGTATGCACTTCGAGTATAGAGACAATTAGGGAACACGTGTCTACACTCACTGAGAGCCTTCGTGGCCCAGTCAGAACTCCTATAGTGATGTCCATTCCGGACATTTCACGAGGATTGGCAGGAAATCCTACCAGTGCTACACCTATGCCAACACTGAACGTAGGTCATACAGTTTTTTCAACTGTTATGTCAACGGGTAATCTAAGTGATCCAGGTGTTTCCCAAACAGGTACCTCGACTCCAGCTTTTACTATTCCCCCCACGGCTCAAGCACTTATCGATGCTCGGTTGCAACGCGCCCGAGCCACTTTGAACGAACATGCTGCCCTTATGACTGCTGAAAGAGAAGCTTTTGTTAGAGAAATACGTGCCGCTACTCGCTCCGGTCAACTTGATCCGAATCAGGCTAGTTCCTCCAGACCTAGCAGCAGTCGCACCTCTCCGGATCCAACACCGGACCCCAGCACTCGGCCTCCCCCACCACATCGAAATGAGTACAACAACAATGAGCTCATGTCGATGCTATATGCCAATCTACTTGCTGAAGCCACTGCTAGGGGACAATCGGACGATTCTTTAATGAGTCTACTGAGGCGAAATCTGGAAATCCCCACCGTCACCAAATATGAATTCGAACTATTCAAAGCAGAAATGGAACAACAGTTAAGTGATCTGCACACGTCTCAACAACAACATGATGAAATTCTAGGTGCCATCACCGCTCTACACGCCGAAATTCAAGAATCCTGTCGACCGACTATTTCCGTTTCTCGACCTCGACCTAATCAGGACGATCCGAGCTCTGCTCCAAATCGCCCTGAGGGGGAGACACGCCGAGTCTGAAGAACACGTTCAAGACAATCTGCTACAACTTCAACTGCACCATCTGCGACATCTTCCCATCAAAGACAGCATACGCCAACGACTCAAGAAGTCAATACACCAACGGTTGAAAAGCCCGCGGTAGATATTGAATTCGAGAACACATCTGAAGCTGCCGAACCGGAATCAAATGAAGAAACAACTAATGTTGAACCAGAATCAAATGAAGCGACAGTTGATGTTCAAAACTTGAGGAACTCTGTGAAGCACTAGTTTAAAGACCCATATGAACCGGTTTTCCAAGAGCAAGACTATGTGAACATGAAGCACGCAATAAAGAACTACACTTCAAGAGATCAAAATGAACCGAGACTGTTACCTCATCAAATTCGGTGGCAAAGAATGCTAACTGAGCGCAAGTCTAAATGGGTAAATCAACAAATTCGGGTGCCATATCTTGAAGAAACAATGGAACGGATATTCAGAAAGGATAAGAAACCTGAAGACTTGGCGCACATTCATTTAGTGATGGAGATGGATCAAGCTCAAGTTAAGGAATACGTGCACATCCTAAAAATGAGAGCTCTAAAGCCTTCCGATGTAATTTCACGACACCGGATAATTGGGATTATGCAGATTGGTTCTGATAGAGTCTTTCAAGTCGGGTATCCAACCTTCAAAGTCCGAAGATAAGATGGTAAAGTATATTCCTTTTCCGAAGCTGATTTTTCTAACCTTGATATCTTGGATTTTGAAACGTTGTATCACGACCTAAGAGACAAGAAACGAAGAAATGAGGATGAACAAAGAGCACTAAGAGCGGTGGTGCGTCACATTCAAAAAGAACTCAGGTACAGCTATCTTCATGATTTGCAACGAGGAATTGAAAGTGAACAAAAGAATATTCATATCGCCAAGCCTAATCAAATAATTCCTGAGTTTGATAAATATGAAGTTACGACTGTTTTGTCATATCCAGCACACGGAGTTGTATGGATGCACATGAAAGGCGAAAAGAGATTTCTGAGATTTGATGAAGTTGCTGCATATTCTGATGGAACATTATGGGGAATTCGAAACAGACTAGCTTCGGAGATTGCTACTGATAAGAAGAAGACAACAAGGATGAACTCAACCAGAAGAAATTCTCTCTTCTAAGCTATCAGATTAATTGATGAAAGGATAATGTTTCGTCAAACGTTGAGAAGAGTTGAAGGCATGTTCGAGCTGAAAAAAGTAAAGACTCATTTTGCCACAAAGGGGGAGATTGTTAGGTCTATTATTTTAATTATGACAAAATAAGGAAAGGATATGCTTTATTTGTAAAAGAAAGTTTATAATTCCTTAAAAACTTTCCTTCCTTAATTAGTTTAGACCTTTCAATATAAATTGGAGTCTAGGGTATCATTAAAAGTGTCGATTAACATAGAGCTAAAATCAGATTATACTTTCATTGTAATCGATATTAAAGTGAGACATACGACCACGGAAATTCTCTAAAATCACTTTGTTCATATTGCTTTAATCGCATTCTTAATTATATCATTGTGCTTACTATTTCTGGGATCTACATACCACTTACTTCAAATTAAGTTTTTCATTTCAGGAGTTAATTAAATCAACCTTCCAAGACGTTGTATCTGATGAACTTAGAAAAACTAAACAGGACCAACGACAAGCTGTTCTGGAACTCTGATATGAGTCAAACCACTCTCTCCACATCTGCAAACAATTTGCAAATGCATGTGTTCACAATCATGTGTTACTACTCTTTTTCTTTTGGACATCACCACTATTACCATACAGGTAGTTTGACCAAGCCAGTTGACGTAACTGATGTCAAAAAAAGAGCCCGCCAATATAGTACTCTTTACAAAAAAAAACGTAAGATCTCTTTTGTTGTTTTCATCTTGAAAATTGTGCAAGTCTGGCCGAATAAGCTATAAATTGATTTACATGTATACTTGCTCAATGCAAAATGTAAACCACATTGCCAAACAGCAATGTGTATCTAACAGAATAAGTTATAAGTCTCGTTAAGCTTATTAAGTCACTGCCAACCAGCCATGTTGAAAAAATCCATGTGCATCTGACCGAAAGGATTAAAAACATATTGTGCAGCCCCGTATCCTCAAAGAAAGGCATCCTGAGTTGTTCAACTTGGTCGAGGAATTGTATAGGCCGGTAAATGACAATGTTGTTATCCCTCATTCTGATGGATCTAGATCAGGCCGGATGACCTCTTCATGACAGAAAAGGACCTCTTCAGGACAGAAAGGTAGCGTTTGGTACGCAGACTGGATGGGACAGGATGGGATGGGACTAGACGGGACGGGACGGGACAGAACAGGATAGGGCAAAACTAATTGTCTATTCTACGTTTGGTACAACTAAAACAGGACGAAAGAAAACTGTTAAAATGACCAGATTGCTAATATATTTTTATTTGTAATTTATTTACGTAAAATTATTTAAAAATATATAAAAATGATAATAAATGGAAATCCCCAGCCCACATTTCAAAACCCCTTTCCCCATCTGCGTCTTGCATCTTCCACCAAGGAAAAAACAGCTCTCTTCTACCACCGCCATAACCAGTCACCACCACCATCTTCATATTTCCTTCATGTCTTAGACTTCGATGGCGGCAAAAACACCAACTCATTTTTCAGGTTCTATCTTTCTCAAACTATACCATCTTCCAGATTCTTTTCCCATCACTACCCATTGATCACCAAAACACAGATCTGCAAGGAGTCATTCGATTTGAGGGGAGGGTTCAATTACGTGTTTGATCTGAGAATTTGTTATGAAGGAGTTTGATTTGGCAGACTTGGATCTTCGATCTTTGCATCTAGTTTAGTTTTTAGGTGTTAGGTTCCAGATTTTGTATTATGTTAAAGGTTAAATAAGTCAAATTAGTTTTAGTCCAATGTTGTTCCACCTATTTGGGTGGAACAAAAAAAATATCGATTTTGTCCCATGAAAATGCTATTTAGTCCCACCTTGTCCTATGTTGTCCTTGTTCTATGTCAAGCCAAACATGGAACTAATTTGTTTTGTCCCATCCTGTCCCATGTAGTCTGCAAACCAAACGCACCCAAAAGGAACTATTCACAAATATCTTCTGAATCAGGTGAACACTTTCATGACACGCTTTGTGTGCATTGCTTGATGGTGAGCATATAACAATGGAAGAATGGTATATTGCATTTGAAAACATCATGGAGAGTAATGTGGGAAAGGTTGTTGCTTTCTACAAAATGAAGACCTTAGATCAAACTTTTTATGTGAAGCAGCTTTGTAAGGATAAGAAGCTTTTTATGTGAAGCAGCTTACAGTTGTAGACTCATTTTAAGGGAAGTTTACTCATTTTTAGATTAAGTCTATCAAGAACTTAAATAAGTAATGTTGTTTCCTGTTAGTTTTATTCTCTATCACTCGATAGTCGACTCCAATTTTATTGTTTTATGAGTTAATAGGTTTAGTTGTAAACCGACCCTATAACCCGAAATCCAGTATAAACAGTCTTAAGTCTGAAAATTAAGAGGTTTGCAGACTTAAGACTGTTTTGTTTTATTTTGAAGAAAAGGTCTGAAAACCTCTTACCGTCCTCTGAAATTTTAAGAGTTGCCCCATCCATCTCTTTGTTTAAATGTTTAGATCTAAAATCAGACTTCAGAGCTCGACATCTAAATATCTAGGATCTCTAACATACAACTTGAAATGTATTATAGTAAAAGTACATTCAAGAATCGGATGTGATGAATAATGTATGTTGTATTTCATCCAGATAACAATGTCCGCAGTTAGAGAATGGGTTTCTTTTCAAGGGAGTAAACTTTCAGAGCTTTCTATTCTATTCCATTCATTTTGTAAAATGTCAATTGTTGTTTCATAATCTTGCCTGAAAGAGAAGTGGTGGTTGCACCTGAAAGAGAAGTGATCGTTTATAATTTTGCACATCCATAGTAATTATAGGCTGCATGTTTGTAGTAGGACAGAACGGTGAACAAGGATGGGAGGTTGTTCCATACAAGGCTTAATACATACTGACATCTTAATAGTTAATCCATACATGGTTTGATGGAAAAACAACCAAATAGCCCCTAAGCTGTCTTTTTGGCTACCTTTCTGTCTAGCCTGTGAAAGTAGTTGTTGGCCCCTGACGATTGGAGGTTTTCTTTTGCATCCAAACAACGACTAAAACCACACCTGAAAACATTTCAGCAATTTCAAGTTTTCACTGGATTTTTTTTGCATAAGGCAGATTTCAACATAAAAATATTAAACTTAGACACATTTAAATAAACATCTTAAAAATTGCAAATATCATCATAAAATATATGATACGGGACAAAATCAATTATATTAAATTAGTGCAAGAAAAGAATCAATCAAAAAGAATTCCAATAAATGAAGAAACTTCGTGGAGGTCACAAAATCCTAAAACCCAATTCGACATCATGCTAATAATTCGTTGCCGCCAGAAGGCACCAAGTTCTAATCTAACATTCTATTGAATTGAACACAACATAGTGATAGATGAAAATATTAGTCGAAGCAAGATCAAACATAATGAGTTGACAAATTTAGTTTCTCAAAGGTTTCACTACAAGAATTTGAGGTTTCAGAGAATAAACCTTTAGAGAAGCTTGTAAAAATGTATCTAAAGGTACTTTTTAGAGAAGGAATAGATGACAAAACTGAAAATTGTAACTAAAAGTTGGATGATTTTTAAAAAGGATTTCCTAGCAAATTATACGATATGAAAACCGTCTCTAAGGTAGTGTTTGGTATGCAGACTAGATGGGACGGGACGGAACAGGTTGAGACTGGACAGGACGGGACAGGATAAAATTGAACTAATAGTCTGTCCTACGTTTGGTACAGCTAGAACAAGACTGGACTAAAACAGTAAAATGACTAAATTAAAGAGTAAAACTGAAGAACAAATGACGTAAATAAATGGCTTCTTGGTTTGTAAAACACCGAACGGGTGAATAATTTTTCTATATTTGTTTTCATCATAGATTCGATAATAGGGTTGTATATGGATTCATATATTTTAGAAATGTTTTGCAACTCGACTAAAGATTTCATTAGTATGTACTGTTTATATTTTTGTTTTCGGAGCTAAACTTCTCAATGTCAATCAAGGTTAGTTTCTTTTTTTTGTATCGATTATGTTTTGATTAACATTTTTTATCAATTATGTCTTGATTAATATTTTCTATCGGAAAACAAAATGAATGTTTTCTTTAATTTGATAAGCATGCAATAATGTTATTTGTATTGGGTTTAGGTTTTCAGTTTTGCCAGCATTTGATGTCTGCGAGTTTGATTTCTAGAAAAATAAAGAGTAAAACTAAAGAACAAATGACATAAATAAATGGCTTCTTGGTTTGTAAAACACCGAACGGGTGAATAATTTTTCTATATTTGTTCTCATCATAGATTCGATAATAGGGTTGTATATGGATTCATATATTTTAGAAATGTTTTGCAACTCGACTAAAGATTTCATTAGTATGTACTTTTTATGTTTTTGTTTTCGGAGCTAAATTAATTAGACTAATCATCTTCGTTGATTACACTCAATTTTTTGTAATTATTTTATTTCATATGACTCTGTTTTTTATTATATAACAACTATTGAGTATATATATATTGTTAAAGGAGAAAGTAAAATAGAACAACAAGAAAGAGAGAGAAGAGATCTGTTATTCCCATTAATTATAAGCCCTTTAAATAGGGATGAGATACAAGTAGATAACTACAAGAGATAATAGTTCTAACTTATCTTTAATATGTTTATCTCTATCTATATCGTCATATCCATTAGACGATGGCACATTTATCTTACAACACTCCCCCTTGTGCCGAGTCAAAGGAGTGATGGTGCACAGCTGTTGCCTCGTTAAAACCTTACGCCAAAATAAAAACCCAGTGGGAAAAATAAAAATATGACGAAGGAAAGAGTACAACGCACCAGTTTCTTTGCAATAGATAGACTTTTACTTTAGTCTAATATTCTTTCAGATTCGTACATTAATCATGAGAGTTGGAAGAGTAGGATGGTATATAAACCGTTGCCTCACTAAAACCTTACACCAAGGAACAAAACCCAATGGGAAAAATAAAACCTTAGGTGAAGGAAAGAGCACAACATACCAATATTCCATATATAGTAGGCTCCCCCTTTTGTCTATTACTCCCCCTGATTCGTGCATTAATCAAGGGAGTTTGTAAGGTCTTAGCATTCTCATACTTTTTATGTCACATTCTCCTTATATCTTACTTGATTCACTTGAATCTTGAGGTGAGTTTTCTACTGCTCATTTTATATAAACTAAAAGCATAATTTACTTTGAGGTATCACCCTTGATATATCTTACTTTCATTTCTTCGATACAATGCATTATTTACATATATGCGAGTAGGATATTTGTTGAACTCAAAACACTAACCCCTCTAATATGTGTAATGGTAGTCCTTAACCATGTACACAATTGAATAGTCTCATGTAGAGTAATATTCTTGGAATAGTTTAAAGAGGTAGCTACAAGGGTTTGCCTAGTTTACTTCCAAGCAATCGGCATGTTTCCTTTGGTAATTCCTTATCCAAGATGGGAATGAGCTTTGTATGAGTCAAGTAGATATTTAATATAAGCAAAGACATACCAAGACAATATTTTATGTTTTTCTATTAGGGCCGGTACTTTTGCCTCTCATATTCAAAGTAGGTATTGAAATTTCATTATCAATCCTATGTGATTTTTGTAAGGGAAGTATAAGCCCACATCAATGGTTCCAAAAGATTAATTTGATATCATTCTAATGATGTTGCGTTGGCGCTGAGCTAAATCTAGCTAACGAGTTCATTGAGAGATACAATATACGGTCAAGTGTATTGTTCTAAGTACAATAATGCGCCTATTGCACTCAAATAGGGAGCTCCAGCTCCCAAAGCATCTTCCTCATCATCCTTCAGACGAAATGGATCTTTCCTTTTATCCAACACTTCGACCGATCATGGGAGTGTTATCCGGATGCGCTTTGTCCATATTAAATCGCCTGATTATTTTCTAGACATATGCGATCGGTGAATTAATATCACAAACTCGGTGTCCTAGATTAAATAGATACATAAAACCAAGTTTTTCCAAGATCTTTCATCTCAAATTCAGATTTTGAATAGAATAAAGTTTCTCTTATTTCATCAAGAGTATTTCTTATGTTCATTACATCGACATATAGAGTTATGATTGAACATCTGGAACTCGTTTTCTTTATAAATACGCACGGGCATAGTTCATCGTTTCTTATATCCCTTCCCAAAGAAGTATTCACTTAGGCAGGTATCCATATCCACCTATGTTTGAATTTCATGGAGAATGCATTTCGTGGTTTCTAATAATATAATGTCATCAAACACTTTTATATATCTCTTAATCTAGATCCCCACAGAGATATGTAGTAACCACATTCATGAGCTGCATTTCCCGTCCTTCGGATATTACTAGGCTAATTAATTAGCAGAACGTTATAACGTCCATAACGAGAGAGCAAGTCTTCTCATCATCAATCCAGGGCGTTGTGCGAAACCTTGCACCAAAGGAGAGTCTTATACATCATGACTTAATTATTCTCATTACGCTTTTATGACAAATGAATTATCTATGTCTTACGGGCTTTACACTTGGTGGGTTAGCACTACCGGACCAAATACCCGTGTATTTGTCAAATGTAATTATCCTAGATTGCTTCTATTAGGTCAATTTGCTCTTTGTTGATATTTTTCAACTGAGCATGGTTCGATGTCATAGTGCTCTATCATCTCACGAGCAACGATATACGTGAATATCAGCAATGAGTATGTACGATCTGTCCATCGACTCGTATGCACTTTCATAATTCATTTGAGATTTATTTGATCTCTGGAATCAAATATTAACTTCGGAGCGTCCTCCAGTAATGATTCATAGACATAGTTTTAGTCAGAGATAATCTCATGAGAGGTTTATGTATTGATGAATAATGGTTGTGCCTTACTCACCTTTTCTTTTAGATGACTATTTATCGAACCAAGTAGCCTCCCCCATTTCCTTTTGGGAGCCACGACCTCAACCACACCTCCACCATGTGTGATTGCAACGCACTTTCCAATGGTGTTGTGCCCTTGTTTAGGGACTTTTAACCTTGCGGGTATATTCGCAGCTGGTATATGTGATCTCGTCACTTCATTAAACGTATCGAGTCTGATTCGTTTGACTTCAACTTTACATTGTGAAGTTTGGGGATCAAAATGAGACATATTGAGAATATTCTATGACACTTCCAGTTGTTCCCATGGAAAATCCTTTTTCCTATCTCCCCCTAACGACGGGAAGACTGTCTCATCAAAGTGACAACTCGCTAACCTAGCGGTAAAGAGATCACCCGTCAAGGATTCTAATTAGCGGAAAATTGTTGGGGATTCATATCCAACATATATTGAATCGTTTTTAAGGACCCAATTGGCACATGTACTACACAACCAAACATACGTAAATGTAAAATATCAGGCTTATATCCAGTTACCAACTGGTACGCATGATATTGGTTGGCTAGTAGTGGGTCTAAAAACAAATAAGTAAGGCTGCATGTAATATTTGCATAACCCCAGGAAAATGCGGGTTAATTGGTGCGCATAACCAATTCCCTATATACCATCTATATTCTTATGATGATAACTTCTATGAGACCATTTTATACGTACACATGGGTTATAGAAAACTCTACATTGATTGCAATATATATGCAATAATTATCAAATCCTTATGATGTAAATTCTCCAGTATTACAAGTCATATAGACTTAATGAGATAAAGAGGGAGGTGAGCCCTTAAACATATAACTAGTGCTTGGAGTGCAGCATTTCATGTGGACAATAATGCGACATGCGTTCATTGTGTCGAAACCAGAACCATAAAATACTTTAATGGCCCGCATTCTGGTTGTTTATGTCCATAAATATTACCTTGTTATTCATTGTAAGAATGGAATATTTTTGTATTATGTTCTTAGCTTTAGGATGGTGTCATTCCTTTCTTGGCTAAGGATTAGGGTTTAAAAGTCTAGGTATTCGAGAGGGTTTATTATGATGTTAGTGTTACTTCTTGTGCTGCAGAAGTGAACATTTTTAATTTAGTTAACTAACTCATTTTGCCTTTCACTCGAAAAAGAATGTGTCAATGTGGATTTTTCAATACATAGATCATTGTGTCATGACCATGGTGTCTCACGTGGTCATATCGAAACATATATGCATCATTGTCCCAAAGTCCTTTATTGGTGACAAAATGTGATTTAATGACTAGATAATCTACTAGTTTGACACATTTATTTCTCTAATATACGTTCCTTTCATATCATTAGAGTTGATGTATATATATACACGTTTCCTTTCTTATATTATGATTTCCAATTTATACGAATATCTTAACAAGGTTCTATTAACATATTGCTTTAGTGACTATTAATTTTATGCCATTAGGCATTAAGGAGGTGACAATACATCGTCTAAGTATTTTGGTTGGAGGAGTTATAAAGTAAAATAAATATTAGTTTATCTCTTTAGATTGTGTGGGATTCTCACAAAAACACTCAAATTCTCCTCGATACATTCCTACACGGAACGGAGAATATTGAGAGTTTTGTATTTGTAATTCTTATGTATTTCTTTTTTTTGCATCTATAATAGTTAAATATTTGGTTTTTCATTAGCAAGTGAAATTATTTTAATGCTTAAAATAAATTTCAATTAAACTTATGCTCAATCAATCTTAAATTAATCTGATATAGTATATTTTCAATTTGTTCTTTTTGTATGAGCGATTCTTAGCACATTTTTCTTCTTATATTGTCCATTATCTTTTAGGCAGTAGTTTCATCTCTGCTCCAAGAATTGTAAAATCCTTTTCGACTCTTTCATGACCCTTACCATTTCAATGGTTTTGTCCATGGTGTGTAGAGATGTCACTTATGTGAAATTGTCTTTAACTCACTGTCCTTTAGAGTTGTTTCACCTCTAACACTTTCATTATTGACCACGAGAACTTTCTTTATCCCAACATGTTTAGTGATATGAAATAACCTTGTTATATCTCTTAACCACTTACAGTAGGTTGATGAACTTGTCTAAAGGTTATACTTTAGCTCACATTGGTTCATTAATACGATTACTACTATATGAAAGGTGAAAATCTTCTATGAGTTCCTTGTCATGAAGATTGAGATGTATTTTGAGCACAACATTTCTTTGTTGAAACAGTCATTTTCTTGTAATCGAGTGGGTTTCATTCCACTGTTTGATTAGTTTGGAAAGTACATGGTACTAGATACTCCTGATTTTTCTTTTCAGGGTGTCCCACTATTCTTAGGGGATTCTAGTTAATGGTATTACATATGAAGGTTGTGACTGATGTATCGTCTCAAAAATCTCAAGATATTTACATGTATTTTAACAGGTGACTTTTAGGGTCAATATGTTTTGATGAGTTTTACATATTTGCCTATCTTATGGTACTCAAGTTCTTTCGAGTCCATGTGGTTGTAAATAATGGAGAATATATGATTTTCTAAAATCATGTTCTATATGCATGAAATTTCATTATCATAATGACATTGGATTTTTTGTATTTAAATTTTTTTTTTGTTGATAATACGTCATCAATATTTTAATATTCGAAAGTAGATCGCAAAGACACTTTTGGATTTCCAGGTAGGAGGGGAATCACGTGGATTACTTAAGTCCCTTCAACCTTAGGGTTATTTACACCCGTTTGACAAAATCTTTAAGTGTTATGCAATTATTTCGTTTCATGAAATACATGAATAACATTAATAATTTTGAGAGATTTTGCCATTAAGCAAAATAAATATTGGTTTTGCCATAAAGTTGAATTTTTACTTTTAACATCTTAATAGTATTTTGGAGCTTTTGGTAAGAGACCAAATATTTGGGGGTTGGAAGTGTAACTTCCCAAAATTAACTATAAAAAAAAATATTACATCATATATAAACGAACAATGTTTATAAAAGAAATCTAATAACTTTTTTTATCATTATTAATAGTTGATATCTATACTATATTATAAAGCATTTGGTTAAAAACTCTTAAAAACAACTTTTTAAGCATTTTGTACCATCTAACAAAGCATGATTACTTAAATTTTAAGTTTACATCACTCACATATTTTTCAACTTATCAGTTATCGTAAGCCGTTTTAGGCGCACAAATCATTTTCATCTTTATCCTTTATTATTCTGTCACACATTCAACAGAATGCACAGATTTAGATGGAGATGAGGATGAACCTACCTGGGTTAATGAGGAGATACATATCGTTTTCCATCATCATCCTTCTACTCATATAAAATGCTCTTTAATCTTTTGTTTTTGTTTTTCAAAGAGAGTCAAAAGATTCTAAGGTTCGTTTCTTCTTTTCGTATTTCCGATTTTGTTCTTCAAAATTCAATTTGTAGGGTTTTAACATTATATGTGTTCTTAGATAGGGGTTTCTTCAATCTTATGTTTGATTTTGGCTATTGTTTGTTTGATCAATTGAAAAATGTGATTTGTGATCAACATTTTTACTTTGATTGTGATAGCAGATTCGATCGCTGCCCGTTTTGATACTTTCGATCTTTAGGGCAAAAAAAGAACCATTCTTTATCAATCGACTCAATCACCGACAAACCCATAGTTCAACAAAAAAACACTGTTTAGCTTCAAAAGTAAACCCTAAAAAACAAAATTCAACAAGAATCGAGAGCAACATATATATATATGTATATATATACCGGGTAAGTCCCAACGCTCTTTCTTGCAGACATCGACTTCTTGAATACAACTGACTTCTCGATCGTAACCGTTGATCTTCAAACGTAAGTAATGATTGACGAGTTCTTCGTCGGTGGGACGAAATCGGTAGCCGATGGGAAGAGAATTTGCAGGTATGGCTTCCATTTTTTTTAGTATAGGAATTGAAATCGAGAAAAAGATGGAGATTTACAGGAAGCTATGATGAAGAAATCATGGGGGTTTTGTGATAATCGTTTGTGAAATTCAATTCCTCGCCTTATCACACATTCAATTCTTGTTCCTCCTCATCTCTAAATAACAAATTCAATCGAAAAATCCGAGGATCTCATTTATGTCAAACAAGCTAAAAAAAACCATCAATCGAGAATCAATCAACCTCTTCTCAAACAACGTTAACAGGTTTGTGTTCGTCTAGGTTTTATTTGACCTAATCAGTTACCGTAATGTTTATCCTTAAACAGGTTTGTCTCCGTTTTGGTTTTTGTTTATGCCCCTGCTCGATTTCTATGTCTTCAAGAATCAATCAACTAGCCTCTTCTCAAACAACAGCATCGGGTTTGTCTTTGTTTTGGTTTTGTATTGTTTTTTTTTTCTTTCTTTCTTTGTTTTTTGTGCCCCTGCTCGATTTCTATGTCTTCTTCTTTATTACCTGCTTGATTTTATATTGCTATTTTTTGCTTTGATTTTGTAATTGTAGCTTTCAGGAACGACTGTACTCTTGTATTGTACAAGCATTTGGGAAAACAGTACTCCAATTCCGAGATTTAGGATTGATATGTATTCACTGTGGACTGGTACTAAAAATGGTAAATCTAAGTAGCTTTTCAACTTTAAACTTGATATGATTTTGAGAATATGTTAAGCTTTTGACCTAGCATAAACATAGAAGAAAAAGAACTAGAGTCTTTGAGTTAAACTTTGAGTATTGTGAAGGTAGTTACATTTGGGTATAACCCGGGAGAGAAATCGTTGGACCAATTTGAAAGTGTGAAATGGTCATTTGGAGCAATTTCCTCAAAAGAACTATCAAATTGCTACACTCTTGGTTTTTACTAGCATAGGATGATTGAGAAGTAGAGTATCACCCTCGATTTTTTCTCCATGGCAACAATGCATCCAATAAATGATTGTTGTTTATCACTTGAATCAACAATGAAAAGCTCAGATAAATAAGACCATTCACGGAAGCTGGGGAAAATTCAAAAGCATAGCAAAATTCAACTCACAGTTGCTGAATCAACCCTCTTTGCTACTTTGTTCCACTCTTTTTATTGTTGTTTTAGGCTTCTGCTAACAGCCCCAATCACCCCCTAGGCCCTTATTGCTGCTTTCATATTGCTGCGAATCATTGCTATTAAATGGTACTCTAACATGCAAGAGCTTACTGTTTTTGTAGGAAGAGATAAAAGGCTCCTATAGTTTCAAAGTTAAATACGCAAAAAACTCCTCATACAAAGTTTCAATGACACTGTTTGAATTGCTATTGATATTTTCAGTTTACTCAAAACCTAAAAGTATGTAATATTTTTTTTATGGCAAATGGCGTGTAACTCAGTTGGTTATGGGACGAGGAGATGTTTGCTCCAATAGGTCGTTCGTCTTAGGTTCGATCCCAGGCCCCCTCGCAATCGCCTTGCCGCTGTCAGGTATGCCCCTCAGATTGGGAATTGGCAGCCTGTGTGGGTCGTTTGCGTGTCCGGGAAATACACGTTTTTTGCTCCAATGTAATATTTTTTATAAGTTATGTACGTAACATCTATCATAAACGACCACCAACATGTTCATGTGTAAAAATTTATCAACTTTATTATTCTATCAAAATCTAATTTGTTCTCCTATTATTTGATTTTTGTTTACTATTTCTTAATCTAATTACCAATTTTCCGTATTGGTTCATCAATAAATTTTATGTTCTTGCTTAGGTTTTCGTTTGTACAGTAATATGTGATCTATGATATTATTCTTATAGTAATATTTGAGTATATTTGTGCCATTTTACAAGCAATGTTGAGGGTTGAGTATATATATGTTTTATAATCAGAGAATCATTCCGCTGCATTGCGTGGGTAGACATCTAGTATACATATATATCATTAAAAGCAATCAGTATAATTATAAAATTTACAACAATCAATATTTGAAAAAATTTCAATCTAATAGATTTCGTCTAAAAATATATACAAAACGGCTATAAAAACAATATATTTAAACCAAAATAAATAAAAAAGCTACTACAATTATATTATTAATACATATATATACATGTATATTAATTTTTTTAATTTTCATTAAAAATCAAACTATATAAATAAATAAATAAATAAATAAATGTGAAATCAATTATCTAATTTTAAATAAAATATTAGTTGATAAATGTTACATTATGTATTTATTATTCTTTAATAATTAAAGTCTCTAATCAATTAGAAAACTTTTCATATTTTGTAATAATGAATCATTAATATATATAAATGAAAATTTATTCCTATCAAATATTAATCAATATGTATATAATACACAAGATACTATGATAACATCTTTTAGTAAATTGCACTTGAATCACATTTTTTGAAATTCATAAAATTGATAAATAACAATGATAATTTGAAATATATTTTTTCATTATTTTTCTTTCTACGATTTTCTTATTTTTCATGTATATTCATTTTTTTACCAATATAACATTTTACTGGGTTTTGGCGTCTTCATTACAGGTTAAATCCACTCAAATTATGTATTGGTGTATATGACATAACGTTTTTTTTTACAATAATGTAATTAATATTCATTTATTTATATATATATATATATATAATATGTCATGAATATATATATATATATATATATATACATACATAGGACACAAGAAAATATGTTAATATCTTAGAATTGTTTGGTTGATGATTTTTCTTTTTGTCAAATTGTACATGAACCTTCGTCTTGGAATTCTTAAAATCGCTAGACGACAAACGATTAAGAATAACATGCAAGTTAACGGCTTATGAAAATATGTCCATTTTTCATATTGTATTTCATTAATTGTTAACTAAGAAATTCCTCTTCTTTTTAACTCGACTTAATATTGCAATAAAAAAACTATAGTCACACCGTGCAATACACGGCCCAACACTAGTTGTAACTAAAAGTTGGATGATTTTTAAAGAAGAATTTCCTAGCAAATTATACGATATGAAAACCGTCTCTAAAGGTTTTAGCAACGCATTTTATAAGAAAATCTCTCTAAAATTAGGTCAAGGCTTTAGTAACGCGTTTTAAGAGTATCTAAAGATAATTTTTTTATTTTTTAAAATTAGATAAAATACTTAGTTACGCTTATGAAAGCGTATCTAAAAGGGTTATTTTATAAATACTTCAAAATCATTATAATATTAGAAATCAATTGAGCACTGGAGCCCTAGATCCTCCCGTCCTTCCCGTTTCTCAGAATTGAATTCGTAGCCCTAATTTCTCTCGGCTCTTCCTGTCGCTTGTGGTCCGCTTTTGCCATTGTTACTCTCACGAAAAGGTTACAGAAGCTACTAATCACGATCGTAATCTCTGCCACTAAAATCACAATAATCCCCTTCCTATTGTTTGAACTCGTTTATTGTTGTTGTGAAAGTGAGTGTCGTCTCTGTAATCCATTAATAGAGTACTGATTACATGAGGTAAGCTACTAATAGGAGTTTTGTTCCTAGTGTTTCAGCCATTCTTGTTGTCGAATGCATATTATTTTGTTTAGTTCTTCAATTTTTCAAATTGTCGAATTGGTAATTAGTTGCAATTGCATGAGTGTTTATTCTTTTGTAACGTCTTCTTTACAACTCTTTAGGGTATTGTTGTTGTTGCTAGAATCTAAGGCATTTTGGATGTCCTTGCTGGTAGTTGTCCCCCAACCATTAAAGGAAGGCTTGACGAAGGGAGGGAGATGCGGCGGGGGAAGGAAAAGGCTTTCGGAGATCTTTAAAGTTTGATCCATTTCACTGATAAGTATAGATCAGGCTTCAAAAATAGTGAAATTTAATTTAACCTTGTCTCCATTTATAATTTCATTTTTTGACACATATAGCTGGTAGCTTGCTTCAACTCACAAAGAATCTAAAGCCAGATTTGAATTGGCTGGTTCGAAGCTAATTGCTATTGGTATTGGGGAACATAACAAAACTCGCACCCTTGCTGAAAGGGTATGCATTTCCTGTTTATTTGGCTGCCTGTAAACAGATGATTTGTTAGACAGAATTATGGAATCTTCTCATCTCTCCTGCTTGCTACTCTATTTGTTTTTACTGAAGTGTAAATTTCCTTAGGAAGAAAATTTGACTGCAATTTGAATGATGTAACACATGATTTAGGTTTTCACTTTGATTGCAATCTACGTCAAATATAACATGTACTTTACTACTTTAGTATGATAAATGATAAAGAATTTAATTAGGGGGCCGAAAAAACAGTAAATATGACATCTTCGGTTTCCAATGTCATAAGAATAAAAGAAGACAAAAAGACGAAGCACGATCTTAATGATCCATGAAGAAATTAAAAGATCCCATTTAAGTATAGGATCCAAGGTTGAGTTCTTCAACCATAAACTTGAGAATGTTGAGTTACTTACACCCACACCCATAAAAGAAGCTCACCTTCTTGATCGTTTTTGGCCATTTAACCTGGTGCAACAGTCCAATCATCTTCAACTCTCCCAGAGCCTGTGACAAGCTATAAAAGCAAAATACATCTTGTATCCCTACAACATCAAATTAATCGGTTAGCGGTTAGTTCTCCTAATTATAAAGAATAAAAAACCATTGATTGAATCAATAAAACATAGGTCATGTAAAACAAGTGCAGTAAAACAAGTAAAACAAGTGTAGTAAAATCTGCTTGGCAGTGGCTTAGTAAGCTTAATAGGACTTATAGCTATTTGGTATATCTTTAAAGTTCGTTACACACCCCTATATAATTAATTATAGCAATTAATCTCCCTAATAACACCCTAAAATACTACTTTAACCCCTTTACAAAATACTCCTTCCCCCAAAATTCATTTTACATTTTTATATCTTACTGTTGTCGACCGATTCTCTTTTCGGCTACAATCGATAAAAGTCTCGATACCTCCTGAGTCCACATGTCGAAAATAAAGAAACAAAGAACAGGGTCGATTTGAGTAGAAGAAACAGGGATCGATTTGAGTAGAAGAAAAAGGGATCGATTTGATTACCTTGGAGATCGACGACGACCTTCGACCTTCTTGATTCTGTGAACACTCCCATGGATCACTACAGACCACAAACACATATCTGTTAATTTCTAATTATTTATATAGAGCAGAAATATACAAAGGTGAAGATTTTTTCTGTCCTTCAGAGTATGATCATCGCAAAAAGACTTTCAAAGCAGGAACAACCTTTGACGTGTATGTTTATATGAATATTAGCAGGACCAACCTTTTTCTTTCTTTCTTTCACAGGTGGTTTCCTCCCTGATGGAGAAAAACTGCTATTTGGTGTTCTTAGTTCATGGCTTCCCAAAGTATCGACACTCATCCCTTTTCGCTTTTTTAATTGCACGTTTGTTTGGTAAATCACTTGGCACTTGTCCTCCTTCAAGACAAGCGTCTTTCCTCTTGGTCTTCTTTACGGGAATAATACCATCATCGTGATTTTCGGGATGAGTATAATCATCATCATTTTGTGGGTTGGTTTGAGGTTCAACAAAACAAAGTGAATCTTCTGTGATGATTGAATCTGAATTATTACCGCATTGGTCGAGAAAGGGATAAAAATCATTGACTCATGTTGGACACTGGCGACCTCAACATCACCAAAGAGGCTGGAATCCTCCAACCAACATCTTGGAGATCCTCGCCATCATCACCTATAGTGGCAGAAAAAAACTATTTTAAAAAGAAAAACAAACAGAACTGAAAAAGGTGCCTTCTGTGATGATTGAATCTGAATTATAACCGCGTTCAAGAGTCATTGACTCACGTTGGACACTGGCGACCTCAACATGACCAAGGAGGCTGGAATCCTTCCCACCAACATTACCATCACCTATAGTGGCAGAAAAGAAGTATTTTAAAAGGAAAAAAAACAGAACTGAAAAAGGTACCTTTTGTGATGATTGGATCTGAAATATTACGGCATTGATGTTCATGATTCATTGACTCAAGATTTTCACTCTCGGGGACCCTCGCCCCCATCACCTCCAACAGCACCTCGTGGACACTGGAACCCTCCCCACCATCACCTCAGGGACCCTCGCCAACATCAGTTTCAACATGGACGGCCTCAGTATTAACATGGACGACCTTATCACAAGTATCATTAGGACCATTAGCAGCAGCATGAACATATTGTATTTGGCGGCAACGGCAACCCTCTCCATTCTTTTTCATGAAGTTTGTTGCAATTGAACCTGCCTCCCACAACTTGATCTCTTGAAATTTAGATTGTTTTCCCGCTATTTTTTTGATATGATGGTGCGACGTTGCCAATTGCATGAATCAAGTTTATAGCCTTCAAACTCCCTTTCAAACTGTCGTGCAATGGTTACTGGGTCATGTTTACCACATGGTTGATGCAAGATATTGGACCCACAAATGTCCCATATTTTATCCAGTTTATCCGATTGGAAATTAATGCAGACAAGTTTATAGTGGATAGATATGACGACCAAGTAACATTATATTTATACGAAAAATTGAATATTATATTAGTTTGAATAAAAATTAATAGAAAATAAAATAAAACTAAGTGAAAGACTTACATTAGAGGAAAGATCATCAAGAATTCCTTGTACCGTACTGCTTAAGTTGTGGGCCTTACGGTGTTTCTTTGAAAGTTGGCGTACTAACTACAAGATATTCTTGAGAAATGACACTTGTCAATCGTCCATGTTAATGGTGATCGAAATGGTCCGTGCCAATTTTGGAATCCTAAAAAGAAAAAAAAACACTACAAAGAAAACAAATATCAAGTAAAACAACAAATAAAATCCATCAATTTTAAGAAAACAAACATAATTGAGTTAGAAAAAATTGTCTTACCAAAACAACCCAAAGGTTTCCGTTGACCAATTTCTGGTCTTCAGTTTTATGATTCAACTCATCATAAAGATATGCTAGTAGGGGCCGCCCCATGCGTATTTGTTGGTTTCGGACAGCTCCTTCACAAACTTGACATACGCAGATGATATCTTTTATCCATCAGCTGTAGGGATGATCATGCAAGCAATGATCAGCAACAGGACTGCCTTCAGTTTCTGATCCACAGATTTTGTCCCATCCTTCACAACCGCCTTTAACTCGGTTATACTTATCGACTTGACTTCTTTTTCGATCCCAAGAACATCTTTAAAGGTCGTACTTTTCCGGTTGTCATCATTAGTCACTGGTTTGCCACAAATGGGCAAACCTGTCAAGTAGAGAACGTCTTGTAATGTGACATTCATGACAACACGATTCATGACGAAAGCGTTTTTTTCTTTATCATATTTGGATAAAATTCTATCCATTACGGATAACAGCATGTCAGCCTGCGCTGCCACCTTCAATAGTTGGAAAAGGCAGCTTCCATCAACCTCTTTGAGGATGGAATCATCAATTTTCTTTCTTAATTGTTCATAAAGTTCATTGTTGTATAAACAATAAAGAGTTTCCAGCTTTCCACGTCCTTTTTTTGCCATTTTCTGAACGTTTAATAAATTTGATTGGTTTGTTTAAAACATGATATAAGGAAATTAATGACAAGAGCAGGTTCGTCTAACCAACACAATAACAGAAAGGAAAAGCTTGGCTGAATTGTATTTAATCACAGTAATTAAATGGAAACTGAAAGAGAAAAAATAGACCTCTAGCAATTTCGAAAGTGGTAGTCTCTCCTAAAATGATGCATGACACTATCTTCTAGTCATCTTATTTATATGTGGCTATATTTACTTGTTTTCTGGAGATAAAGGTAATTCTTTTTGGAGATTTTGATTTTTTACTTCTCGATTTTTGAGAAGCTGTTGGAGATGCTCTAAGTTTTAATTTGACTGGTTCGACTTCAATGCATTGCTTTACTGGTTCATTTTTGTCATGTTACGCTCATCATTTGTTAGATATTTTTGATTTGTTATGAAATATTTTTGATGTTCAGTATCCAAGTGCCAACTATGATGCTACCACACTTTGGCGTCAAATAAATACAAATAGGATGCTTCTATTTTGTCCATAACCATTTTTGGTGAAACATGCATCCTGGGCTCGACTACTCTAAATCTTGAAAAGTACGAAAGTGGTCATGAATATGAAGTATCCTAACTATGTGGCGTGGCACTCGAGCAATCAACACATATAAAGTATCCTAACTATGTGGCGTGGCACTAGAGCAATCAACACATAATGCAACTAAGCAATTAGAATCTGATGTTGAGAAAACAAAATTCCATGAGGAATTAGTTATTTTCACAATTTTATCCTAACAACTTAAAACATAATAGGCACTTGATATTGAAATGAGAAATCAATCCTAGAATCCTCTCCAAATATGAGATTTATCCAAGAATGTTCATGAAAGCATCAAAACATAGAGCAAACCTCAACTATGCACTCTATTTAACATGAAAACACCATAATCACGTTATGGTAATTTGATTATGGTAACTTCATAATGGTAACTTGATTATGGTTGTTTAATGTTAAATAGAGTGCGTAGTTGAGGTTTGCTCTGTGTTTGGATGCTTTCATGAACATTTTTGGATAAATCTCAAAAATATCTTAACAAATGATGAATGTAACATGACACAAATGAACTAGTAAAGAAATGCACTGAAGTCGAACCAGTCAAATTAAAACTTATGTCACATGAGAGCATCTCCAACAGCTTCTCTAAAATGTAGAAGTAAAAAATCAAAATCTTCAAAAGGAATTACCTTCATCTCCAAAAAACAAGTAAATATAGCCAAATATAAATAAGATGACTGGAAGATAGTGTCATGCATCGTTTTGGGAGAGACTAGCACTCTCGAAATTGCTAGAGGTTCAATTGTTTCTCTTTCATTTTCCATTCAATTACTGTGATTAAAGACAATTCAACCAAGTTTTTCCTTTCTGTTATTGTGTTGGTTAGACGAACATGCTCTTGTCATTAATTTCCTTATATCATGTTTTAAACATACCAATCAAATTTATTAAACGTGCAGAAAATGGCAAAAAAGGACATGGAAAGCTGGAAACTCTTTATTGTTTATACAACAATGAACTTGATGAATAATTAAAAAAGAAAATTGATGATTTCATCCTCAAAGAGGTTGATGGAAGCTGCCTTTTCCAAGTATTGAAGGTGGCAGCACAGGCTGACATGCTGGTATCCATAATGGATAGAATTTTATCCAAATATGATAAAGAAAAAAACGCTTTCGTCATTAAACGCGTTGTCATGAATGTCACATTAAAAGACGTTCTATACTTGACAGGTTTGCCCATTTGGGGCAAACCAGTGACTAATGATGACAACCGGAAAAGTACGACCTTTAAAGATGTTCTTGGGATCGAAAAAGAAGTCAAGTCGATAAGACGATAAGTATAACCGAGTTAAAGGCGGTTGTGAAGGATGAGACAAAATCTGTGGATCAGAAACTGAAGGCAGTCCTGTTGCTGATCATTGCTTGCATGATCATCCCCACAGCTGATGGATAAAAGATTTCATCTGCGTATGTCGAGTTTGTGAAGGATCTGTCTGAAACCAACAAATACGCATGGGGGCGGCCCCTACTAGCATATCTTTATGATGAGTTGAATCATAAACCTGAAGACCAGTAATTGGTCAACGTAAACCTTTGGGTTGTTTAGGTAAGACAATTTTTTTCTAACTCAATTATGTTTGTTTTCTTAAAATTGATGGGTTTTATTTGTTGTTTTACTTGATTTTTGTTTTCTTTGCAGTGTTTTTTTCTTATCAGGATTCCAAAATTGGCACGGACCATTTCGATCAGCATTAACATGGACGATTTGCAAGTGCCATTTCTCAAGAATATCTTGTAGTTAGTACGCCCAGTTTCAAAGAAACACCGTAAGGCCCACAACTTAAGCATTACGGTACAAGGAATTCTTGATGATCTTTCCTCTGATGTAAGTCTTT
Source organism: Silybum marianum (assembly GCA_036898165.1). Taxonomy (NCBI): domain Eukaryota; kingdom Viridiplantae; phylum Streptophyta; class Magnoliopsida; order Asterales; family Asteraceae; genus Silybum; species Silybum marianum. The sequence continues at coordinate 10,824,766 of CM072541.1, forward strand.
CACTTAGTTTTATTTTATTTTCTATTATTTTTATTCAAACTGATTTAATATTCAATTCTTTGTATAAATAGAATGTTACTTAGGTTGCATGAGAAGTGCCCCTAGCACTGAAATTATTGGATGGGTAAAAAGAGATCGAAACCTTGGAAACATGAGAGCAAGGAGTTCCTTTCCCTTGCCTTGTTGTATTACTTTTAGGTTCACAGCTGTCTTTATCTCTTGAAAAACCAGATTTGCATAGTCCAAAGATTGGTTAAAATACATACCATACATTATGGTAAGTATATTTCTGCTGGCTTGGTCCATTGATGATATTTTGCAAGTTAGGCTCTTGTTCAGAATGGAGATTAGTACATTCCACATGGGTGGAAGTTTCTTGCGCTTAAAATCAGATAGCTTTGGCAGAGGTTCATTGTAGCCCAAAAATTTAATAAAGGCTAGCAGTGCTTCAGTTGAAGGATTTTTAACTGAAGCAGGGTTGGGGATTTTATTTCCTTCAACTTCGATGATTGATGCGGGTAAATTGAAGATTCTGGAGATCTTCTTCCTGGTTATGGGGATTTCGATACATCTTCCTGTATGAACTGGATGTCCAAAGCTCCCTGCTAGGACATCATCATTCTTGACGAAAATTGTTTGCCACACTTCTTGGATGTAGATTTCAGGAACATTTGGATTTGTGAGAGTGAGGGAACGATTCAGGGAATGATGTTGTAGGAACTCGATCATGACGCGATATTCTGACAAATAAGTGCTCGGATCTAGAAGGACTTGAACATTGTTGGGTTTTAGGGGAAATCGAACAATAGGTGCACTTTCGGCTGTTGAGTCGATGACTCTATCTTCTTCGTTATGAGCATTGATGTCAACATTAAGGTTTGCCATTTGAGAATTGAAATTTGCAGGTTTGTAATCGAGCACAGTAAAAGCTGGAGGTTGAAGACAGTGAAAAGTGAAATTAGGAATTTACTCGAGTTTATATAGTAGGATTTGAAAATGCACTCGAGTAATATTGAAGATTAAGGGTTTAATTGAGAGTTGGGAAAGGGATTAGAATGGGAATGGTTTAATTTGGAATTGGGGATTTGAAAATGGTTCCCGAATGCTGACGTCTGCCTAGAAGGCGTGCAAACATGCAAACCATGGATTTATGACACGTGGAGGTTCAATCGCACGTGTAAAGAGGGATGACGGACGCGTGTGTCAGCAATTGGCACTGTAACGTTCCGTGTGGGTTTTTGATGAGAACCGGTTCCTCTTTCATTATTTTGAATATTCCCTCCAAAAATTCATAATAAAAATTACCAAATAATCAACAAGAAATATAGATTAAAAGAATAATTTTAGAAATTAATTTTTATAAAAAGAATATTAAAAATAATTAATTAAAAAATATTTTTGAATTTAAAAGAAAGCTTTGTATCCTATAAATATTGATTTTTGAAGAGATTTAGTTAAATAAGAAAATTCTAAATAACCTTGACGGTAAGAGTTAGTTTAGAAGTAATCTTATTAAGGAAAATTTCAGAAGAAATGAAAATTTAAAACAGCTAAACATGAGTTTGATGAAAACATTTTAGGACCAAATGAAAGCTTTGTCAATTGAAAGTCTTTTCAGAAGAACTTTGATTGAATTTGAGAATTCTGAATAATCTTGACGGCAAGAGTTAGATCAGAAGTAAAAAATTCGCAAAAATTTCTAAGAAAAAAAATCAGATGACAACTTACAAGAGTTAGTCGCAAAATTTATTTTCCTTTGAATGAATCAGAAGTTGGTGCTTCTGAGTTTGCATCGAAATGCTCCCCCTCGAAATCGTCAAATTTAGCTCCCCCTAGAAATTTGCGTATTTGGCTCCCCCTTAACTTCTGCAAATTATGCTTTTCTGTCTATATTTGGATCAAAAAGTGAAAACAAGTTCTTTTGAGAACAGATGTGTCCAGAGGCTTCTGAGTGCTTCTGAGTTGATTATCAGAAGAGACCAGAGGTTTCTGGGCGGTTCTGATTTGTTGTTAAACACAAATTTGACTAAGTATGAAAATAAAGATATACTGAACAAGTGATTTGGCTCAATCCTATGAAAGTCATAGTAATTAAGATAATTACATGTTTAGCATATCCAACTTGCTAATTAGGAAGTTGAATCTCTTCTCATCTAGAGTTTTTGTAAAAATATCAGCAAGTTGGTAACCAGTGGAGACAAAATACATTTCAATAGTCCCTTTTTCCACATGATCCTTTATAAAATGATACCTTACATCAATGTGTTTGGTCTTTGAGTGCGGAACTAGATTCTCAATGATGGCAATAGCACTTTCTGAGTCACATAGGATGGGTATCTTGTCATACACCAGACCATAATCTTTGAGTTGAGTTTTCATCCAGATGACTTGTGAACAACAACTAGCAACAGCTACATATTCATCTTCTGCTGTGGTGGTTGAGACACAATTATGTTTCTTGGATGTCCAACTTATGAGTCTTTTTCCCAGAAGTTGACAGCTACCAGAGGTGCTTTTTCAGTCTAACTTGCATCATGCATGATCAGAGTCAGTGTATGCAATTAAATAAAATCCAGAGTTCTTTGGATACCATAGGTCCAATGATGGAGTCCCTTTTAGGTATCTAAAAATTCTCTTTACAGCAGCCAAATGAGATTCTTTTGGATTTGCTTGATATCTCGCACAAAGTCAAGTGGCAAACATTATGTCTAGTCTACTTGCTATGAAATATAGAAGTGATCCTATCATTCCTCTATAGCTAGTAATATCAACTGATTTCCCAGAGGGATCAGAATCAAGTTTGGTACTAGGAGAGATAAGTGTTTTCATAGTGGTGGAATTGTGAAGTTTGAATTTTTTTTTAACATGTCAGAAACATACTTGGCTTGATTTATAAAAATGTCAGGGATAGTCTGTTTGACTTGAAGTCCTAAGAAGAAAGTTAGTTCTTTTATTAAACTCATTTCAAATTCGCTTTCCATTAACTTTGAGAACAAATCAACTTCTGCTTCATTAGTAGAACCAAATATGATGTCATTCACATAAATTTGAACCACAGTTAATGTACCTTTTCCTCTTTTGATATACATGGTTGTATCGATCTTACTTGTTTTCGTATGAATGCTTAATCAAATATTTTGACAAACGTTCATACCAAGCTCTGGGAGGTTGCTTTAAGCCATACAGAGCCTTGTCCAGAAGCTAGACATGATCTGGATGTCTTGCATCTTCAAACCCAGGAGGTTGTTCAACATACACTTATTCTTTTAGATCTCCATTCAACAATGCTCACTTGACATCCATTTGATACACCTTGAAATCTTTGTATGCTGAGAAGGCCAGAAAGAGTCTTATTGCTTCAAGTCTTGCAACTGGAGCAAAAGTTTCATCATACTCAATTCCTTCTTCTTGACAGTATCCTTTGGCCACCAACCTAGCCTTGTTTCTGATCACGATTCCTAAGATTGTCTATTGCCAATTGATAAGCTAATTGATCCCATAGATTCTTGGCAGTTTCACAGGAATCAAGAGATTGAAAATTTTCGTTGGGTATAGACATGATTAACAGACTTTTTGCCTTTTTAGCAATTTCAACCTTTGCCTTGTCATCATCAGTCCAATTTCCCTTCTCTTTGGGAACTTGTCGGGCAGGATTTCCTTTGTTGTTGCAGTAGGAGAAACTCTTGGAATAACAGTCATTGGTACGAAAGGACCATCCACAATGGTAGGATATAGATTTGCATCTAGTCCTTCGTAGAAATTGATCATACGAATCTTCCATTGGGGATATTAGTCTCGAATCAGAGTTGGTGGTTTTGTGAAGGATCTAGACGTGTATATGGCATTTAGGTTTTGATTTGCCATATTTGCAGGAAAACAGGGATTCAAATATTTGCAGGAAATACTGTTGAAATTTAGAACAATTAAACTTCAAATAGATCGAATCGAAACAATATTCTTACTGATTTTAGAAGGAACCCGGAATTACGACTGATTAAGAGAAAATTTGTATGAAATGACAAAATCTCGTAAAACATGGTAGAATGATGAACAATAGTTTAAAACTAAAATATACTGTTTGTAGAATAGGAATTTCTCCAAGCTGGACGAGATCGAATAATCAATAGATTGTTTATCCAGCTCCGATACCAATTGTTGGAACCCAAACCCCTTTTACAACAATTAATCAATAGATCGTAATAAACAAAGTATGAGCAGAAGCAATACAGATTTATGATTAATATTGAAGCAATGATTAAACAGTAAGAACAGTATGAAGATCAAATGAGAATTCGTATTAATAACCTGGAAATTGATTACAATATGTTGGAATGAAATAGCACAATTTCTTTCAAAGATGATCGACATCTATTACAGTGAAGACTGACTCTATTTATACGATTACAAATGATAAAGTCAACAAGACAGCCTATCACTATTTGACACGTCACTTGTACGACTAACAAAATTAGTTACACACGAAAAGTGTGACATGCCACATCATCTGAAGAGCACATGGGATGGCAGTTGAAATCCAGAGGACTTTGGAGTCTCTGGGCGCTTCTGGATGAGATGTCATGAGGTGAACTTCTAGGTTGCCTTCTGAAGTTTGACACTTAGGCATTTTCTGATTCATACTTCATAAAATATTCTAACAGCAATTCAGAGCCTTTCTGGTAAAAAATACATACTTGTGCTAATAGATGAATTTTCCAGGTACACATGGCTTGCTTTTGTGCGCCAGAAGTCAGAAGTTCCAATAGTATTGAGGAACATGATGACGAAGATATAGGTATTTCTGCAACAGAGGATACTACAACTCAGAAGTGACAATGGCACTGAATTCAAAAATGCCAAGCTTGATGAATATCTTGCAAATGTAGGAATCACTCAAAACTTCTCTGTTGTACGTACTCCTCAACAAAATGGTGTGGTAGAGAGAAGAAATCGCACTTTAGTCGAAGCAACAAGAACAATGCTTGCAACTTCTGGACTACCCACCAACTTCTGGGCTGAAGCTGTATCAACGGCGTGCTTTACTCAAAATCGATCTATTATAGTTAAGAGGCATTTCAAAACTTCTTATGAACTGATAAATAACAAAGTACCCTCAGTTAAATTTTTTCACATTTTTGGCTGCAGGTGCTTCATTTTGAATGATCGAAAGAAGCTTGGGAAGTTTGACAAGAAGTCTGATGAAGCCAAATTCTTGGGTTACTCTTTAAATTCAAAAGCCTTCAGGTTTTTTAATTTGAGAACCAAGACTGTCATGGAAAGCATTAACATAGACTTCGATGATCAAACCCAATTGACTTCTGACTATTCCAATTCAGAACTTAAACTTAACAATATTACATCTGACTATCTTTCAGGCTCCAAAGAATCCGAGAGCGACGCAATATTTGATGAATTTCTGGGGGAAGAAACACCATCAGAGAGGATATCAAATAATCCAATCTTGAATATTCCAGAGGTACTTCAAGCTTCTGGGATAACTATTTCTGGCACATCTACGTCTTCTGGTTCAACAAATGAAAGTCCAGCCAACTCCTCATCCTCTGTGCCTTCATTTGAGGGGGAGATACTCGGCTCCACTCCAGAACCAGAAGTTGCCCCAGAACCAGTCCAAATCCCAGAGCCCCTGGACACATAAATTCAAGCTCAGTCGATATCTCAAACAAGAATGAAAAGATGGACCAAATCTCACTCTCTAGATTTAATCATTGGTAATCCATCTGAAGGGGTCAAAACTAGATCTGCAACTGCCAACGAAGCTTTCTTTGTAAATTTCTTAAGCATGGTAAAACCAAAGAAAGTTCACGAAGCCCTGCCAAGACTCAAGTTGGGTGGATGCAATGCAAGAAGAACTTCTACAATTCGACAAAAACAAGGTATGGAAATTAGTCCCTCTGCCTAAAGATAAAGTTGCGATTGGTACAAAATGGGTGTTCATAAACAAGAAACATGAATATGGGATTGTCATCAGAAATAAAGCAAGACTGGTGGCTAAGAGATATTGTCAAGAAAAGGGTATTGACTATGATGAAACCTTTGCTCCAGTAGCAAGACTAGAAGCAATCAGACTTTTTCTGGCATTCTCTGCATACAAAGACTTCAAAGTATACCAAATGGATGTCAAATGTGCATTTATGAATGGGAAACTCAAAGAAAAAGTGTATGTTCTACAACCTCCTGGTTTTGAAGATGCAAGACATCCAGATCATGTCTATCTTCTGGACAAAGCTCTGTACGGCTTAAAACAAGCTCCCAGAGTATGGTATGAACGACTATCAAGGTTTCTAATTATTCATTTGTATGAAAAAGGTAAAATACATACTACTCTGTTCATCAAAAGAGGCAAAGGTACGTTAACTGTTGTTCAAATCTACTTGGATGACATTATATTTGGTGCAACTGATAAAGCAAAAGTTGAAATATTTTCAAAACTAACGGAAAGTAAGTTTGAAATGAGCATGATGGGAGAATTAAACTTCTTCCTGGGGTTTCAAGTCAAACAAACTACCTCTGGCATTTTTAAAACCAAGCCAAGAACGTTTATGACATGTTAAAGAAATTCATCCTTCACAATTCCACTACTATGAAACTCCAATATCTCCTAGTACAAGGCTTGATTTTGATCCCTCAGAGAAATCAGCTGACGTCACGAACTACAGAGGTATGATTGGATCACTTCTGTATTTAACAGCCAGCAAACCAGATATTATGTTTGCCACATGTATTTGTGTAAGGTATCAAGCCAACCCAAAAGAGTCTCATCTGGCGGCAGTTAAAAGAATTTTTAGATACTTAAAGGGAACACCCTCATTGGGCCTCTGGTATCCCAAAAATTCTGGCTTTGATTTGACTGTATACACTGACTTTGATCATGCAAGATGTAAGTTGGACAGAAAGAGCACCTCTGGTAGCTGTCAACTTCTGGGAAATAGACTAATAAGTTGGACATCCAAGAAGCAAAACTGTGTGTCAACTTCTACAGCAGAAGCAGAATATGTTGCTGTTGCTAGTTGTTGTTTACAAGTAATCTGGATGAAGACCCAACTCAGAGATTATGGTCTAGTGTATGACAAAATTCCCATCCTATGTGATTCAGAGAGTGAATTGCAATCACTAGAAATCCGGTTCAGCATTCTAAGACCAAGCACATTGATGTCAGGTATCACTTTATAAAGGATCATGTAGAGAAAGGAACAATTGAGATGTATTTTGTCTCCACTGATTACCAACTTGTTGACTTGTTCACCAAAGCTCTGGATGAGAAAAGATTTAATTTTTTAATCAGCAAGTTGGGCATGCTAAACATGTAACTTATATAGAGCCTATAAGTATCTTATAAGTTTTTGTATAACTACTTATTTAGCATGTCTTTTATTTTACTTTTACTTAGTTTCAAATTTTTTGCCTCTGTCAGTCATAAGGATACTTGTTGCTCTTACATCTTATGATCCAAACACAGGTCAAGGAGGAGCATTAAATGCAGAAATCGAGGGGGAGCACAGAATCACGCATTATTCAAGGGGGAGAATTCATTTTTCTTTCAAAGTCAAGTCTAACTATATTCTGAGATATGTTAGTTGTCTTCTGGATAATTCTTTCCTTGAATTTTTTGTGAATTAGCTACTTCTGGACTAACTCTTGCCGTCAAGGTTATTCAGAAATCTCTAATTCAACAAAATTCATCTTAAACATTATTCATATGACATAAAACTTTCTTTTGGTCTCACAACGTTTTATTTGACCAATTGACTGATTTTAAATATTTTAATATTACCCAAATAATTTATAAAATCTTTCCTTTAATCTACATTTTTTGTTGATTAATTGATTGTCTTTTATTTAATATTTGGAGCGAATATTCAAAATAACTAAAGCGAAACTGAATCTTATCCAAAACCAACGAGAAAACCCTTGATTAACCCATTTCTTCAGCCACGCTTCGCTTACCCTGAAACTTCCTCCACGTGTCATCAATCGATGGATTAAATGATTGCACGCCTAAAATCCGACGTCAATATTAAGAAACCGTTTCTCATCCCAAGTCAGATAAACCTTTCATGTTCAAAACCCCTTGAGTTCAATCTTTCAATTCCCACTATATAAACTCGAGAAAATTCTCATTTCCACTTTTCACCATCTTCAATCTCTCGATTTCCTGTGTGCACTCCATTTTTACAAAGATTTGCAAACCTGCAACTTCAAATCCAAAAACCCCCCAAATTCACAAATGGCCAATCCAAATGAAAATTTGAATGCACAAGATGAAGAAGATCAAGTGATCGATTCCGCAGTTGAAAGTGTCCCAATCGTTAAGTTACCCCTGAAACCAAACAATGTGCAGGTTTTACTTGATCCAAATACATACATCAAAGATTATCTAGTGATGATCGAATTTCTACAAACCACTCCTTCAACCCAGCCCTAACCTTCACAAACCCAAATGTACCTGAGATATACATTCAAGAACTGTGGCAAACGATGTATATTCACGATGAGGAGACTCTTACTGGAAGTTTCAGCTACCCAAATGACGATGAACGAGCTGTCGAAGTACCAATCACCAAGAGGAAAATAGCACGATTTTTTCATCTACAACCCTCCGTCATCGAAGTTGAAGGTCAAAATGTTCCTAATCCCACTCTTTCACCAAATCCCTCATCTGACCATCTACTGGAGTTTTTGCGCTTTCTAGGTTACAACGAAAACATCAATTGAATATCAAATTTCAAAAGGAAGAAGTTGCCACCTATGTGGAATGTTCTGGTCTCCATACTCAACAAAAGATTAACTTGTAAGATTGGTTCTTTGGATCAAGCAAGCACTAACATCCTGACCATGATGTATGGGATGTTTTTCAACAGACCTCTGGACTACGCAAGTTTAATATTCCAAGAGATGTATGCAGCGGTCAATCTGAAGGTCATTTACCAGTCAAACGGCAAAACTCTTCCAGCCCTAATGTTCCCTTGATTTCTGGCTCTGTTCATCTATCCAGCGATCTCTCGTTTGAAAGTTCCATCGATTCAGCTATTTTTCAAAATCTCCACGATGAACTCTCACAAACCCACCATCGACACGGCCGGCTATCCCACTCAGAGAGAACTATCCAGGTACATGCTTGATCTAATACCTCCAACCTCTCCAAATCTAATTTCTTATAGAAGCTCTCTGGTATTCTCAGAACAGAGGATACCTACCCAGAGCACTTAGAAGCCAGACTAGTTGGTGAGGGGTCGAATGAGCCTGTGAATGAAAATAATTCGAGTGAACATCTGAGTGTTTCTAACCATGTCGAGAGACTGTTAAGAGAAAGTGAAAAAGATGCCCATAGAGACACATATGAGTGAATCTCGCCGAGTCCAACCAGAGCAACCACATCTGCTGGGGTAGATGCCAACACATCTACACCCATTGAACAAGGACAGCTCAGTCCAAACCACCCTCACCCTAACATATCAGAGGACATCTTAAATTCCTCTGCATCAAGCACAACAGGGGAAACCACATCATCATCATCATCATCTTCTCAAAAGGATGATGATGAAAATATAAGAGTTCAATTGCCCCAGAACTCGCCACACACCACACAGAATGTTGAGGCCTTCGTGACCAACATATTATAAGAAGAAGGTACGTCCGTACCTTCTCCTAGGATAGTTGCCAATGAATTCCCATTAGAGGGGTTATGGCGTCAGGCTGCACAACGTACTTTTGTCTTTGACATATTCCAAGGTACGCACACGTTAATTGACTCTCCACCCTCTGATGCTTGAGATAAAGTCAATAACATCAACATCCGAAGAGGTGCCTCTTAGGAGCCCTTGAAGACAGGATGGAAGTGCCTCCACGCTCAACGTGCAAACAGGCATGAACAAGGGCCTATCTGAACGCGAGAGAAAAGGGGCTTTATGTGTTGGAGATGCACCGGTTACCACTTCTGACTTTGTCACAAATACAGCGTTCAAGGCATTTGTTGATCAATTCCAGAGATCTATGGTGGATCTAAAAGAAACCGTTCAAACCTCAGATCAGAGATTACAACTCAAAATTTCCTAATATGCCAAGTTCAAACCACACAAAAGGAACATTCTAAAGCTCTGGAAGATCTCAAGAAGCTAATCACCGATACAGCAGAAGCTCAACAGAATTCTGCCAAAGACCACTTCAACAAATTGGATACTGGAATCCAAGCTAATGCAGAAGACATTTTTCATATTCCAGATGATATCCCTCCACCAGAATTTACCATCTCTGCCTCAGAGTATAGGTCATTCGTTGCAGACATTCAAAAGTTAATTGCAGCAGTCGTTCCATCAGAAGCCTCAACTTCTAGTGCCTCTGCTCTTATCAAACAATCGGACTTAGCTGCTTTCCAGAAGGTAATACTGGACAAATTTAATGCAATAAATGCTAAGTTCGTGTCCAAAATCAACACCACCTCCTCCTCTGAAATAGCCCAGAAGGTATCATCTCTAGATACATTTGTATCCAAATTAACTTCCCTTGTAAGTTCAATCTCTGCAGATTTTGAATTTAAGAAGAAGGCTAAGGAAGCCAGGGCCTGCAAGAAGGCTGAACTAAAGAGGAAAAGGTCCAAGGATCAGGATCCTGATTCTCAGAAGGGGGAGAATATTGCCAAAAAGATAAAGATTGAGAAATTTGAAGCTTCTAAAAGTGCCCAAGCCACAACAACCAAAGAGCAATCCTCTGCTCCGCCAACAACTTCAACCAAACAAGCTGCTAATCCTACACCCCTGGCTGTTAGCTCTGGTACGCTTCCCAGAGATCCAAGTATGGCCAAGTTTATACTCGAACTTCAACAGAACAATAGAAAGCCAGAAGCTCATGCACAAAAACCCAGCAAACAACCTAAAGCTCAAATGACAAAGCCCACATCTACCAGTGCAAGACCCAAAGATTCTCCTTCACCCTCTGCTAATCTCTCTAAAGCACAACCTTCAACAAATCCCAAAGGTCAGAGCTCAAGCTCTAAAATCCCTGTCCCTATCTCTGAAACCCTTATCTTTGATCCAATCAAAGATCAATCCAAACCTGACAAACCAAATCCAGAGGTCCAAGCCAATGAACATGAAAAAGTTTTTATTGAATCAGAGAAAAGGTTGAAAAATATAGCAGGCCAGAGACAGATGGATCCAGAGCAACTAAGTAGGATTGCACCATCTCAAATTTCTACCACAAGATAGACAGTGCAAAGATGTATATATGCCGTCACAGGAAAGAAAGTTGATCTGATTCTTCCCAACTTTGCCAACAACTATGCAGTAAGTGATGAAATCAAATCAAGGTTCATGTGCCATAGACAACAGAGAAAAGAAGGTTTCACAACCTCTCCTATCAGAAGAATAACTGGAGCCAAGCACTTAAAGTTTGAAAAGACTGAAATAGTATATACTATCTACCAGGTAGAGAGAGCAGATAACCAAACCTCCTATTTCTGTGACAATGATTTGCTCTCCATAAATCCTTCTGATCTAATTCCTTTGGGAAGATTCATGAAAAAGAAGACGAGCTCTCTCGAAGAAAGTCAAGACAAAGTAGCTTTCTTCATAATCCTATCATGTATGGAGGCCTTCGTAAAATACAGAATGCAGGTGCATTTTCAAACCGTCTTTAAATATCAAGTGTCTATCCTAAGCATTACTGCCCCAAATGAAGACTTTGAAGGCGTTGAGCACCTTCAACCTGGTCACATCATTCTTGAACCAGAAGAATGGGTTGTCTTTAGAAGACCAAACAGAAGAAGGTTGTTCAGAGTCAAAGAAGCATTCAAATACTCTAAGGAAATTGTTGAGCTCATTAAAGGACTAGTATCTATTTAGAAGGATGACATAACCAAAGAATCAAAGATCAGAATTGCTGCTGAAAGGATTGAAAAGCGTCTCAATGAAGTCATAAAGATGAGAGAATTAACAAATCAATTTTACAAAGTGATTTTTGGTCATCCTAAGGCTCCTTTCTGATTTATCCTTTGTAAATTGTTTGGTATTTGTATTTTACATGAAATGAACTTCTGTTTTCTTGTACTATAATTTATTATTCTGGTTTCATACTTAGGGGGAGATTGTTAGAAATCATATTATGAAAGTATGGACCAGAATCGTGCAAGTCCTGAACAACAGAAGATAGAATCCAAAAGTTCATCTTCTGATCAAAGATGTCCAGAAGCGCCCAGAGGTTTGATGACCCTCTGGATTTCAACTGTCATACCACACTCGCTTCTAATAACGTGGCAAGTCACACCTTCCATGCGTAACAAATTCTGTTAGAAGTACAGGTGACGTGTCACTCAGTGATAGGCTAGCTCGTTGACTTTCTATTTGTAATAGTATAAATAGAGTTAGTTATCACTTTATTATATGTCGATCAATTGAGAGAATTACGCTTATCATTCAACATATTGTAATCGTTCACCAGGTTATTCAATTCATATCTCTTTGGATATGAAATCTTCATATTGTTCTTATGATGAATTGCTTACTATTCTAGTATTTAATCATAGATTAATTTGCTTCCGCTCATATATCTTACACATAATTTGTTGATTAATCGAGTATAAAAGGGATCTGGGTTCCAACAGATTGTTTTCGAGGAATTTCATCAATGCGTAATGATCACGAAAACCTTAAAGAAACTTCAACTTCAAAAAGAAGGCATGATGGCACGAGAAGGTGAGGTTTCGTTGATGAGTATCTTATGTATCAATGATAAGTTCATATAATCCATAGAATGATGATCAAACAAATATGTGTCTTAAGGTTTTAGTTTGAATCTTTGGTTGACCCATGATTCTAGACAATGAAGACAGTTGTCCTCGGGGCTGTTTAAGCGGTATCAAAATGTGACTTTGCCTTCTTTCTCTATCGACCTACACAAACATCGAGATTAGTCTTCTTCAATCACAAGCAGAAAAACATATAAAATGTAAGTGCAAGAAACCCTACGAACAAACCGAAAACCCGTCATCGTAAGTAAAAAGAAAGGCATGTTATATATTATATTGATAGGAGAGAAAAAGATGAACATTAAGAGCAAGGATATGAATGGTTTGGAGTTATAATTTGAAATTAAACATAAAAAAGATAGAAGATGTATAGACTTGATAATAACTTTGTACTTAAACATTCATGTAAAATTACTAAAATACCCGACCCACAATGAAAGATACATTTTGTATACATGGGTAGAAGAGAGTTATAGATAGAAGATTTTATAAAAGAGAATTTTGCTGAAATGGCCATTTTAGAACTTCAGTTTGCAAAAATAGCCATTGACTACGCCAAATGTTACTACGCCATGGCGTAGTCCATATTTTTCCCTTTTTTGCAAAAAAGTCCTCTGCTACGCCATAATCCGACTACGCCATAGCGTAGTCGGTCCCTGAAGTTTCGAAAAGTGGCAAAAACGGCCCCTGGACTATTACGTTTGGCGAGATAGTCTAAAAAATGACAAATTGGTCCCTGGACATTACTACGCCATGGCGTAGTAGTCAAGTTTGAAAAATTGCAAAATCGGCCCCTGGACTTGAAAGGATCGCGAGATAGATTGAAAAATGGCAGAAACGGTCCCTGGACTTCACTACGCCATGGCGTAATACCATTTGGCGTAGTAGTCAAGTTTGATAAATTGCAAATCGGCCCCTGGACTTGAAAGGTTCGCGAGCAAGAATAAAAAATGACAAATTGGCCCTTGTACCTTTTTATAATTATATATATAATGTTTTACCTTTTTTTTTTTGCAATAAATGCCTTTTAAAAAAATATCTATTAATAGAACATTTTTAGAAAATACCTATTAATAGAACTATTAAGACGATAAAAAATAAGTATTACAAACACACATTTAAATACTACAAACAGATATTTAAATACTACAAACAATAATTCAAACACACATTTAAATACTACAAATAATAATTTAAACTAATAATTCTAGTACGGATAAATATTCTGACAGGAGATGATCCAATCACCCTTCTTGTTGATTTCCGCCTCTAGATATGTGTAGGTTTCTTTGATGTCAGTAATCTCCGCCTCATCTTGACTTAGTTCATGTTGTAGGACCTTTAGTTGGCATTTTTTTTCATCGAATAGCGCCTGTTTTTCTAGTTGGATCTTCCGGTTATCTTTCCATAACTCTGCTAACCTTTCAATTTCTTCGTCAGCCTCTTTACACGATGCCTTGAGCTTTGAAGGCATGACTTGAGTTTCCGGAGGGTTTGAGTCTTGGTTGAACAAAAGGCTCTCGTCATAAGTTGGTGGCGTATCACCGTTATGTGAACTCCTATAGTTTCGCCATGCGGCATCGTATTCTAGCTCTTCATCATCTGTTATTGCATGATGGGCCCTTGTTTTTCCAATCTGTCTCCACTCCTCGTCCGTTTCAGGCGCTTTCCATCTAAGTCTGAACCTTCCATCATTCAGCTGTTTTTTATTGCCAGAGCCTGAAGAAGTTCCAGACTCATGAACCGATCTCTTGCCGGAGCGGCGGGTCCAGGCATTAGTTAAATGTAGTAAGTTAGAGATTGCAAGTTACCACTTCAACATACCACTTATTTATAGTCACGATATAGTCAGACGTATTGGTCACGATATCAATATTTTTCAAACGAATCTGTCATAACTTTCCAGGCGAATCCTGACTACCTTTTCAGACGAATCTGTCATAATTTTTCAGGCAAATCCTGACTACCTTTTCAGACGAATCTGCCATAACTTTCCAGGCGAATCCTGACTACCTTTTCAGACGAATCTGTCATAACTTTCCAGGCGAATCCTGACTACCTTTTCAGACGAATCTGTCATAACTTTTCAGGCGAATCCTGACTACATTTTCAGACGAATCTGTCATAACTTTTCAGGCGTAGCTGAATTTCAGGGACTAAATGTGACAGTATTTGAAAGTTCAGGTGCTAGCGGGTATTTTTTACTAAAGTTCACCACTATAAATAAATGGTCCTTGAGAAGTACCAACACACAAATTTGTTATCTACCATTTCATTCCTTTCATAACTCTTCGTAAATTTAGCTAACCTTCAAAAAACCATGTCCGGAAACAACCGATCTGGCAAGAACAAATCAGCTTCCAAGGCGGGAAGTTCTCGATCTGCACAGAAACAACCCTTACGACAATTGAATGATGGAATGTATAGGCCGTACCTGGCATGTGCCTGCAACAGAAGAGGAGTGGGCAATGCATGGGAGAACTTTTGCTGACCAACCAATAACCGATGAAGAGCGTGTCGATTAGGAAAACGCATTCTATAACGACACGGAGACATCTCCATACAATGAACCACAAATGTTTTCTTCCAGGTTTTTATACCCTGACCCAAACCCTCCGACATCACAAGTAATGCCGGCGAAATTGAAGGCAGCAGTTATCGAGGCGAACCGGGAGATCATAGCGTTTGGGGAGAAATGGAATAAGAACAGGGAAATACAACTTCAAAAAGAGGCGGTGATTAATGAAAGTAAAGCAGAGCTTACAGTCCTAGAGCAAATAATTAGTACGGAGGAGATGTTGGTAAAGGAAATCAAAGAAGAACACGACGTTCTTGAGGACAAGATCAACGAAAATGCTTAGTGGATCATCCAACGCTAAGACATCTATCCTCACTAAATGTATCCTAGTTGAATGTTTGTTTAAGATGTTTGCACTGTAACATTTTCCATTGTTTAAGATGTTTTTAAGATGTTTGCACTATCCTTACTATATCAATTTATGGTTTAGCAAACAATAACTTTATAAAACAATAATTAATATTTGAATAGATTATTTAGTGTAGTGATATTTCAAATTTGATAAAACAATAATTAATATTATAACAAGTGAACATTATAATAAAAAGTTTGCAATAATGTTAACTTTATTGAAAAACATTATAATAGTTAACAAACACTTGAAACAGTCAACTAAAAATCAGGAGCAAACTTTGGCAGCTAAAAATCAATATTAAGGTCAATACTATTATAGTCCAAAGTTCCATGTGGTTCCAACGACGTTGATGACTGAGACTGCCTTCTTTGGCTACCTGAAGGCCTTCTTATAGGCTCGCTTGATGCAGCAGGAGTTGGGCAGTTTGTACGATTATGACCGGTTTGGCCATACCTACTACACTTTCTCTGTATCCGACCTTCACCGCGAGATGGCCTTCGATCGTTGTTACGGGGTCTGCCCACTGGGTTACTTGTTATTAGGGGTGGATAGACTGGTGGTAGAGGGGTATCTGGAGACAACCATGTTGAAGTAGGTCCAACAGGAAGAATTACGCTTTCATATGTTTCCCGGTATACTGAGGCATAAAAGAAGGCTGAAGCCAAATAGCTACAATCTGTATATCCGAGATGTCTCGTAACGGTGATGGCATGACCGCAAGGTAACCCAAATAGTTGTCATTTTTATATGTACATTCATTTGTACGCATATCGACCTTTGCATCCCTATGACCATCTCGAACCTCATACCAACTGTTGATCATAACTCCTCTCGATGATTTGAATATGATTCCTTTTGTATACTTAGTGAAATTCCATTGTATAAGCTTCTGTTAATATTCAGCGATAATACACGCTGCTTACCATCAGCGATCGCTAAAGATCAAGGAACATCAAGCTTATCTCTGAAGTCCTAAAGATCAGCTATCACACCAGAAGACCATTCAGCGAAAGTCGAAGACCTTAGCTGAAGAGAGAGATAATCAGCTAAGTGAACTGAAGCGGTTCAGCGATAGCAGCGATTATCTAATCAAAGTGTGATGTCTTGTGAAGCCTCAGCGATACTGAAGATTCCTCCTTGAAGATTCAGAATCAGCGATCAAATGAAGCTTCCTTAACAAGACAAAAGATTGATCTTATCCTTGATGCACAAAAGTCAAACCTAGAACCATGTCAAAAAAGGACGTACGATTTGTCTCTTATGTCCCCATCATATCTGATACGGTATTGTTCATTTACGGCTAAAAACATGGCTGTCTTATTAGCAAGGACAAGCTTCCTATCCAAGCTTGACACGTGGCATATAGCTTTTGTCTTGCATTAAATGCAAACGGGTATAAATAAGATGGAGATATCGTCTTCATCTTAATGCATGTTTCCTTCTAGCCTAAACCCTCTTGATTTCTTTCTTCCTTCTTCTTGTGCATCAAACTTAGTGTTTCTTAGTTACAATAGAATAGGTTTTAAACTTGTTCTTATTCCGTTTGTAACTGTAAATTTGTTTATGTATATAAACTCATTTAAAAACCAAAATTTGTGTGTTTGTATTCACCCCCCCCCCTTCTACAAACTGTTTACTATTTATTGAACTCTTGTAGACCCTTATTGGGACCAACAAGTGGTATCAGAGCAGTATTTGCTTCTTTAATCTTTAAAATATTTTTTCTTAAAACTATTTTAAAATGTCTCACCCTAATACAAACTACAATGACAATGGATCTTTAGCTAAACCTCCAAGATTTAGCCATGATAACTTTCCATTATGGAAGGAAAGAATGTCTCTATTTCTAGAAGGATCTGACCCTAAGATCCCCTACTATCTAGAAAATGGACCATTTGTTCCTACAACTATTGTAGTTGGTGTTCCTGCCACCACTACTACTCCAGCCATCCCTGAAATGAGTATTGTTAAAACTCCTAACAGATGGACTGAGGAAGATAAGAAAGAAATTGCTATTGACTCTAAAGCTAGATCTATAATAGCAA